>JAENPR010000002.1:322500-1522500 GCA_018135685.1 Themeda triandra | reverse complement strand
TTTTTTTCTCTCCCAACTTTTGCAAGTCTACATTTTCTCCCTGGACTCTAAAATCGGACAAACCACCTTACTCAACTGTTCAAAAAGTGTGTTTTATCCCCCTAGTGTGGTTTTAAAGGTGCTTTTGTCTTTTTTATTTTTTTACTTATTTTGACTATTTTTTTAAAAAATCATAGTAAATCATAGAAAAATTATAAAATAAAAAATTAATTTTGTAGACTCCACATAAGTAGACCTACACAATGTACATATGGTATGCTCTAGTAAAAATATTTTTACTGTAAATTTATTTAAGTAATTAATTGGGATAATTCATAGCTACAGTTTCTAATGTCTACTTAGAGTCAAATTTTTATAGTGGAATAATTGTTGTATGTATGAACTGTAGTAAAAAATTCATGCTCATTAGATCATGTATAATTTAGCTATAGATTTATTTAGATTTAACAAGTATAAACCTAAATAAATATGTAACTAAGCTGTGCATAATCCAATGTGTATGAAATTTTTACTATAGTTTAGGCATATAGTAATTAGGCCACCATAAAAATTTCAACACAATTGGACCAAAAAAATATAGTTATGAATTATTTCAATTAATTGCACAAAACCATACATCTAAATCTACGATGAACACTTTGTACTATAAGATAACATTATATGTTCACCGTATAGATCTACTCATGTGGAGTCCAATAAAATTGAATTTTTTATTTTATAATTTACTATGAGTTTTTAAAAATTAAACCAAAATTACAAAAAAAGATAAAACCACCTTTAAAACCGCTTCAAGGAGATAAAGCGTACTATTTGAAAAGTTGGAGGAGATGATTTACCTGGTTTGACGTTTAGGGAGGAAAAATAGACTTTTACAAGAATTAAGGGAGGAAAAGTAGAATTCTGTATGTGTATTGAGCCGTGACAATCCAGGCCGAAGCTGCTCCACGCATTCCGCCCACAACTCAGCCCATGAAAATTGATTAAAGCAACATAGACCATGAAAATTAATTAACTAGGAGGATTTCCCGCGCGTTGCAGCGGGTATAAAGAGGAATAAAAAGTGAAATGCACTTTGCATATCAAGATAAATTGCTAGTGACAAATGATAGTGGATTGTTGAGGTGGACACATTGCATTAAAAGAAATAGATAGTGGATTTGATAGTGGATGTTGAGGTGGACACTTTGCATGTCTAGAAAAATAGATAGTGGAGTTTGTTTATATAAGAGTTATAGATTTGTAACCCAGTGCCACGATAACATGGTGCTGCCTCTACTTTGCCCATGCTAATTGAATCTGTTTCGTTTCAATGTATATACTTGTGGAACTAATAGGTAGAAATTCTACAACTATTCCTTTTGATAGCCACATCATGCAACATTATTATATATAAGCTAATATAAATAACAATACGATAATGTCTATTTTCAAGTCTTACCCAATTAAAATATAATTTTGATATATTTTTCCCTGTTGTAAGACACAAGTGTATTTAGTTGTAAATCTATATCTCCTATAAAGATAAACCTCACTACCTAATTCTCTAACACCTCCTTGCGCCACGTCAACTAGAGGTCCCACCACCACTAACGTAGAGGCAATGGTGACATGAAGAGGCGACAACGTATGGGGAATCCTCCTAGTATATACAGCTTTAGTGTTCTTACTACTAGGAGGACATCCCGCGCATTGCTGCGGGAAGTACTATTTAGAATACAATTTAACTATCTTAGGAAGAGATTAACTATTTTAAACTAATGTTAGTGGATAGCGTGTCATACTAATGTGGACAACAAAATATAGGTTAGTGGATGACGTGTACTGCGTGGATATTATAATTATTTTTGCTAGTAAATTTTAATTACATATGATAGTGGGCTTGATGAGGTGAATTTTAATTACAAATGATAGTGGGCTTAATGAGGTGAATTTTAATTACAAATGATAGTGGGCTTAATGAGGTGAATTTTAATTACAAATGATAGTGGGCTTGATGAGGTGGATATCTTGCATGCTAAGAGAATTGCTTAGTGGGGTTTTGCTTTATAAGAGTTATAGTTTTATGTGTTGATAGAGTTAAATATCGAGTTCTGTGATTTTCTTTTATGATCTATTAAAAATATGCAATTCTAATATCTGATAAGTTTGGTTGGTGGTTGGTGTCCTGTCAGAAATTTTTCTGCCTGTCGATGATTATGATGGAAACCTCTCCTAACTTTGAAGGAACTTCTGGCAGTTTATCAGTAAGGCAGTATTTACCTTGCAGCTTCAAGGAAAACTATGGTGGTCGCGACCCAAAAGTCAATCTGAAGTACCGTCGGGTAGCCACCGAGTAGGACGACGGTTGCCCAGGTGAAGGCGAGCGTGCCGAGGGCGTTGCCCAGCCTTTCGATCAGCGCGACGCAGCGAACGAAGCAATTCAGCCGCCTTTCCGGGGTGGGTACCTCACCCTGGCCGTGGCCGCCGGCGGCGCCGCCATCAGCGGGTATGTTGACGATGTGCTCCAGGCCGCCGCCGCTACTGATCTGCGCCATGGCTTGGAATCTCGCACGCGCTGGCCTTGGCCTTGGCACACTACTGTTGTGGGTTGTGGCCTGGGGGTGCGGGCGCCGGGCAGGGCATTTATCCATCTACAAGACTAGTCCAAACTTAGAGTCGTCGGCAACCCAGGCGTGGTCGTCAAAACGGCACCACCACACATTAGGCCAGTCTCACTGCACAGTGTCAATGCACTGTTTCTAAAAACAAAATTGCTAACAAAGCATCCGTGAAACAAACATTGAAACAACTTCTACATTGCACAGTGTCAATGCACTGTTTCCAAAACAAAATTGCTAACAAAGCATCCGTGAAACAAACATTGAAACAACTTCTACAATGCAGCAGTTTCACGTTTATGTTTCCCAGGCTGAGGAAAGCAATTAATTGCTCGTATGCTCAGCTGTGCACTTGGATCATATATGCATCTTAATCCTGTAGCCGTTGCACAGCATAGCCGTTGCACAGCACAACTGAATACAAGCATCAGACAGTTCAGATGTATGCATTGTATGCTCAAGTTTCTTCAGAGATAGATAAAGCTCCAACTTACATAGTAAACTAAGATAGATTGCTGTATAACGTTCAGCACACGATTGTTCAAGGGAATAGATAACTGGAGTAGCAACATATAACTGAAACTTAGATAAAACTTAGATACTAAACTAAGATAGATAAAAACAAAGTTCAGATAGCCTTCAGCCTTGCACACTCTCTCGATATCCTTTCTTGCCCCTTCTTGTTCTGCTGCATACCTCCTCTCCTTCTCATCAGTAGGGAGTCGAATTGACTTAACAAATACTGCCCATTCAGGATATATTCCATCACCAAGAAAGTACCCTATGTTGTACTGATTTCCGTTAACCATGTACTGGACTCTAGGAGCTTGTCCATATATAGTGCTGCACTCAAACATAGTGCATCTCATTCACACTTTATGCAGCATTCACACTGTAGTGCTGCACTCACACATCAGTTACTGCATTCACTCATAGTTTTAGTGCTTTCACACATATAGGTGCTGCACTCACATATAGTTAGTGCTTTCACACATATAGGTGCTGTACTCACATATAGTTAGTGCTTTCACACATATAGGTGCTGCACTCACATATAGTTACTGCATTCACACTAACATGCACATATTGCATTCAGGAATATAGAGGGCACACTAAACATGACATTGCAGATTCTAAATAGAGGGCAGACTCGCCTTAGTCTGCAAACAGCTTTTCTTCTAACTTGAGTATTGCCTTGTCACGACTAGCCTTCTGAGCTTCTGACATGTTCCCTGTATCTTGATGAAGCAAGGAGTTGTACACCTCAAACATCTTTGCTTCTTTTTGCGCCTTTGCTGCCTGCAAGTTTGCATTGGATATCTGAATTTGTGCCTCTGTGACCTTGTCACGCTCCATCTTCCGATCTTCCTCAATCTTGATAATTTTCCCTATATTATCTCCAAGCATGACAATTCCATCCTTGACATTTTCTTTCTTGCGCTTTCCTCTATGCTCAGCCTTTGCAGCTTCTCTACCTTCGGACGTATCTGAGCATCAGGAATATCAACTACGTCATTGTTGTCTTTCTCCGTCTCGAACATTGCACACCATTTAGGCTCATCTTTGAGTATCTTCCACCAATGGATCAAGGTAAACTTCTTTCCATGCCTGTTTGCATACATCTTCAGTGCCTCTTCCTCCAAGCATGTCATCCGAGTAACCACTTGTGTGCATTTGACAAACCTTAGTCCAATAGTCATTCCACTCACCAATTATTGTCTTGAGCCGTGACCAGTGCACCTTCAATTGGTTGAGTTCCCTTGTACGCTTCCCATTCCCTTTCCTATTGAACTCACTAGTGATTTCCTTCCAAAATGAATCACGATGCTTATCATTTCCATAAATTGGGTCCTTAGATATTTCCAACCAAGAACTAGCCAACCGCTCTTCCTCGTCATGAGTCCAGTACCTCAAATTTCTTTGTTTCACAGTCTTGTTAGGTGCAGTGTTTTCTTCCATGGCTTGTTCTGTAGCTTGTGGTGATGGTGTGCCGTAGTCACTTGTTGGTTGTGATGGAGATACTGGGTTGAATGCCATGTTCTGACCAACCAAATGAAAGTTCTCTCCATAATATTGCGGCGGATAGTGTGGTTGATGCATTATATGTTGAAAACTTCCTGGAGGGTACATCCTGAAAACCAATTTCACTTAGTGAGAGATTGCAAGCCAAATTTGAATTGCAGTGATAGAGTAACATTCAGAAATATAGCTGAAAATAGCAGTATGCTTTGAAAACAGCAATCTGTTACTAGTGCAGAGGTATTACTGTCATTCAAACTTGGATTGCAGTGATAGATTACCATATTTCAATTACAAGACTTGGCAAATGGAATTGTGGACTGCAGTAACTCGACAACTAAACTGCGTTATCAATTAACTTGAACTAACACTATCAAGTGAGCAGAAAAGCAAATCAATCAACATGTACCACATAACGAAATCGAATGTACCATGGATTGGGGCCTTGTTAGTTTCCCTGAACAGATGCAAAATCTGGGGGTATGGTGCCCCATCCTGCTCCTTGCGGCATGGACGACGTCGGCGCAGCAGGGGACCAAGTAGGCGCAGCAGGGGGAGGCGCCGTAGGGGTGGGAGTCGACGAAGTTGGGCAGTGAGTCGCCGGCGGCCCAGTACCCGGTGGCGGCGCACCTGGTGTCGGCGCTGCAGGGACGGAGCCCTTCTTGAGTCCAAGCCTGTGTCGCGCCTTGCCTCCTTTGCCGGTTGGTCCATGAGCCCTTCTTGAACCACCGGCCGGCGGCGGATCCATGGATTCCTCGACCGGCGGCGGATCTTGCGCCGTGACCTAGCGGGAAGAAGTGGCGGCGCGACAACTTGCGAACTGGGCTGGTAGGGGTGGGTGCGCGGGGAGAAGATGGCGAGCGCGGGAGGTTTGCGCGGGGAAGAATCCGTGGCGCGCGCGGGAGAGGATGGAGCGCGGGAGAGGATTGAGCGGCTCCGGCCGCACGGGATCGGGGACGACGACACGAAACGGCTCAGTGCTCGTTTCAGTCGCGTTTCAATACATGGGAAACAATGTCACCCCCGTTTCACCATGGTGAAACGATGGTGCTCTCTCTCCTCCCTCCTCCCTGTTTCAATCAAAATGCTGATATGTCATCGTATTTAATGTACATGACACTCTGGTGAAACCCCCACTGAGACTGGCCTTATATCATGTATGGTGTACGTCCTTCTACACTAGCTCAGTTGTTTGCTGCCGCCTGCCCGGTCGGATCAATATAAATAAACATCCACGAAAGTCGCTCGCTGTGTTGACTGTAGAGTGCCGGCCGGCCGGACAGGGTCCGGCTTCTAGCGGTCACTAGCCACTTGGACTGGATCCACGACTGTGGGTCACCGCAGGGGGTCCGGGGAGTTCGACGTTGGCGGGAGAGTCTACCCTTCCCTGTCATGGGAACCTAATGCAATGTGCAAGACTGCAAGTGTGGCATGCAATGTGCAAGACTGCAAGTGGCCGGAGTTCACGTTTGGACATGGTCACATATGGACAGCTGGAGATCGAAATCGTGATTCGTACGTTCCCGACCCCAGTGACGAAAGGCACTCCCACGGTTCCACCTACCGTTTGAATGTGATCGAATTCTCAAAACAAGCCGCAGGGGAGTAGAATTACAAAGAGAGTGATTAATAGACCTATACATAGTTGATGGTAATCCATGTATTACCAATGAAGTTCTAAACACAAAACGAAAATCAAGAAACACGAGGGGTGGGGGACTCCAACCTAACAACCCAACAAGCTGAACCTATACGATAAACTCAACACCATGAGAGAAGTCGTAAAGTAACAGCGGCAAAGCATCCGTTACAACTCCAGACGGCAAAGCATTCGTCCAAGCAACCCCAGCAACGTCGGCAGCAAAGAATTTGCCAAAAAGCCAACACCTCGACGACAGAGCATCCGCCGGAAACATTAGCAACCTCCGCGGCAAAGCATCCGCCGGAAATGCGACCCTGGCAGCAAAGCATGCGTTGGAAACACCTCTGTGACAAAGCATCCACCGGAAACGATGACCACGGCTACAGCTACAACAAACACTAACAGAAAGTCCAATTTCTCTAGTGATTGGAATGGAAGCCCAGTCTCAAAGAAAAAAAAAGAAAAAGTCCAATTTCGGTCTCTCAACTTTCGAAAAAGTTTGGTTTTCATCCTTAAACTCTAAATCGGACAAAACAAATCCCTCAATTATTGAAACCATGCAGATTACATCCCTGGCCTGGTTATGAGCGGTTTTGAGGGAGGTTTTGGCTTTTTCTTTTTCTTTTATTTTGGTGAATCTTTAAAAATCATAGTAAATCAAAAAAATATAAAATAAAAAATCCAATTTGGAACGGAGGAAGTAGAGTCCAGTAAAATTGGGTTTTTTATTTTATAATTTTTCTATAATTTACTAAAAAATTTTTAAATATTCAGCCGGAATAAATAAAAAGAAAAAGACAAAATTATCATGAAAACCACTCATAATCAGGCCGGGGGACGTAATTTGTATTGTTTCAATAGTTGAGGGATGTGTTTTGTCCGGTTTTTAGAGTTAAGAGATGAAAACTAGATTTTCACGAAAGTTAGGGGACCTAAACTGAACTTTTCCCAAATAATAAAGTTGTCTTTTTCAGTACTGAAGCAGGATTGCAGGCTGCACCGGTTGAAAATGACATGATACATTGCACCCGAGGACTCAAAATGCGTGTTACTGCCCATTCCACTAATATTTTAAAATTCAATTACAGTTCGTGTAGGTTTTTAGGTTACCTGGGGCCAGGGCTGTTTTGGTTGGGAACGTATGCTATGCAAATCAGCTTTCTGTGCAAATTATGCAAACTCTAATTAAGACTATATAAATCTAATCCGATAGCTAAGATGTGTGGGGGGGTTTAAGTGCTAAAATAACCCCACCTTTAGGATGTGATGAGTGGTGGGGGGGGGGGGGGGGTGTTAAGTGCTAAAACAGCCCCCACACCTTAACTATCGGATTAGATTTATGTAGTCTTAATTAGAGGTGGCATAGTTTGCACAGAAGGCTAGTTTGCATAGCATATGTTGCCTGGTAGGTTACCATAAGCTTATAAGTGCTGAAGAAGTAAAAATCGAACAAGCATGTCCAGTTTATATAGGATAGCTGGCCTATAAGTTTAGATGTTTGCTAACCTCTAAAGCTTATATAACCTTGATTGTATAAGCTGCAGGGTAAAGCAGGTCCTAAAAAAACTGTGAAAATCTTCGCTTGTCATGGCTGAAGGTTTAGTAACCAGATTTGATGAATGCCACCTGAACCAGCTTTTTTTTATGATACTGCTGGTGCATTCCCTATTGTAATAATGCATAGTGAAAACCATCTTTAGATGTTTTTTTTAGAAAAAAGAAATTAGGGTCCAATTGTTTTAAACCAAGGGCGAATTAAACTATTCTCAAAAACAAATCTTGCAACGTGACAATCAAACATCAAATGTTGGATGGTTTCTTCATTTGCTAGAAACAACAATTCTCATCACATTTCCAATTTTTCTTTAGGCGATTCTCTTGTGTCAAATTGACTATATTGATTAAGAGCCAAACAATAATATACTACAGTAGTGATTAGTGTGATTAGGTGCGCTTTGCCTGAGACGAGCGATACAGAGCAGATCGATGACACAACACAACACAGTTACACAGACGTCAAATTAGCTGATCCGAAGCTAACTAGCTTCTCCTGCTCCTCCCAATGCTCTCGACGAAGGCCTCCCCGATGCCCTCACCGATCCCCTCGATGAGGCCCCCGATGACCCCGAACAGCGCGTTGACGGTGACCCTGGCGGCGGTGGCGAGCGCGTTCCTCTTCTCCGGCGGCACGACGCCGTGCACGTAGAGCCCGTTCACCATGTCCTTGGCGCACCTGGCGTGGAGGTAGTACCCGCAGGGGAGGCACTGGTACACGTGCTGCCCGGACCGCTTAGTCCGCCTGCACACCTGGCACACGAAGCTCGTCTCCGCCGGCTCCGCGCCGTCGTCCTGCGCCAGCAGGAGCGGGTGCTCGTGCACGGCGGGGAGCTCCATCCGCCGCGCCATGGCCGCGCAGCACGGGTGCATATCGAAGCTGCACGACGCGCACCGGAACGAGAAGCCCCGCACGGACTTGCCGCAGAGGTCGCACTTGCAGCGGAGGAATCCGCCGCCCGGCGCCGGCTTCACGAAGAAGAGCAGGTGCGGGTGCTTGCGGTGGAACGGGTGGTCGTGCAGCGCCGGCGGCGCCAGCGCGCAGAACTCGTGCAGCTGGAAGCCGCAGGCCTGGCACATGAACCGCTTCCCGGCGCCGTACTCCTTGCAGCCCATGCACATGAACAGGTACGGGAAGTCGAACCGCGCCAGCCGGTGCTCCGGGTGGCTGAAATGCACCATCGTCTCGCCGTCGTCAGCCTCCGGCATGCAGTCGCCGACGTGCTGCTCTCTCGTCGTCTCCGGAAGAACATCGTCTTCGGACGACGACGGCAGCCGGTGGCCGCCGCTGAGCTTCCTTGAGTTCATGGACACGCATGCCCTCCTGTTCATGTTGTTGCTTCAGCTATCTGCCCTCTACCTGGCTTGGCGGCTACACGCTCTTCCTTTGATCTCTACCGTTGCCAAGCCCAGGATTTTGGAAGGTTATATACGGCAACAAAAGGAAAAAAGTCTTGATCAGGAAGATCTCGATCGCCATCCGGTTTAACGTTGCACACAGCACAGGCATTGCTGTTGCAGGTCCTCATCTGCAGCACTGTACGCCGCAGCAGCCTTTTTACACCGTGTGGTAAAGCTAAGTTTTGATGCTTGTGTACCGAACAAGTCTGGTCTCCTCTGTGAAAGTTACAGCATCAAGAAATCTTCATTCCCTTTACAGCAACGAATTCTGACAGATTTAGAAACCATGGCAACCTAAGAAATTGCCACTTCAAGAAACATGCCAAATTCATGAAGGTAAAAGACCCTTTATTAGAGTTATTTTTCTTTCACCTTCACAATAGTGCTCAGGTTGGATTCTAGGAGGATAAATGATTAGAAAACATTACTCTAGTTTATCTGAAAAAAGGAAGCATTACTCTAAAAGAGAAATATCCACTTTATTATACATTATTCCAAGAAAGAAACACAAGGCAGTGGCTAAGGCGTTCAGTACTACACCTCTTAATATTTCTTACCATGGAGGGCTGATGGGGGATATAAACAACAAAAATGGAATGAATTGGCCAGAAAAGTAGCATTTGTGCAATTCGATGATCCACATGATTCTGTCAAATGGATCCTCGGAGGGGTGTTCGAGATCACTGTATAAGCTTTTACAAGTAAACTAAACTGCAATGTGAAACTACAATGCCTTTAAATAAATCAATCTCGAAGCTGAAATTACCCCTAAATTTAAGATATTCGTTTGATACCAAAGAGAAGATCTAAAGAGAACTTGGAAAGGTGATGGAAATTGTTTTTCAAAATAAAGGAACCATCCAACATTTGTTGTGTTGATTGTCATGTTTCAAGATTTATATGGAAAATAGTTCAAGTTGCATTTGGTTTAAAATCGCCAACAAATATGAAACACCTTTTTTGATGTATAGCAACTACAAGTGGCCGGGCCCTGATATGTTGCAATCTAAGATCGGTGTGGGAGCTAGTGTAATCCTGTTGTCCATATGGCTATCTAGAAAGATGCAATTTTTTTAATCATAAGTGCTATGCTCTTATTTATATGTTATTTTCAGGACTACTCACCAGACACATTTCAATGATTTCATGGTCCACTCTATAGAAAGCGAAAGACAAACCCATAGTGTCGAATGTTGGAGACTATGGCAATGAGGATCTTCACCAAGTATAGATAATTGTATTGGCTTAGCACTTAGTTTGCCGATCTCTAATCTTATTTGCTTTTTGTGAGCTCTTCAAATGTTGCTAGAGTTTTTTTAGGACCTATGTGTTTATCTCAGTTTGGTTCCCACCTTCTAAAATAAAGTAGACTAAACTTTAGTCAGTTTAAAGAGAAAAATGTCAAACAAATAGGTGACTAAAACACTTTAGTTTCACTAGTCACTAAAAGGTGACTAAAACGAGGTGGAAACCAAACAGGCCCCTTATACTAGAATCTGACTTATCTCAACTATAATCCAGCTTACATAAGCTCTAGTGGTTAGCAAACACCTAAACTTGTATGCTAGCCTATATAATCCAGCCCTTATATAATCCTATATACTGTCTTCGACAAGCTTGTTTTATCTTTTCTTCTTTGTCGGCAACTAAAACTGATGGTAAACAAACAAGTACAAACCTACACGGACTGTAAGTGAATTTCAAAATTAGCTGAATGGACAGTAGCACGCATTTTGAGTCCTCGAGTGCAATGCGTCAATGCCATTTTCAACCGATGCAATGCTGCTCCAGTATGGCACTGGATAACTATTATATTGGGCTTGCCTAACGGGCACCCTGCTCGCCAAGCCCAACCTTTTCCACGTTTCAGCCGCTCCGTCCAGCACTTTGCTCAGGCTGCGGCCGTTTGAGGTCGTGTAGTAAGATGCAGTTGTACGTGAAGCTACTGAAAACAAGACGTTTGCCTAATCCACAAAAGACAACTTTCATTCTTTCGTGACCCTGTTGGGTCGATTAAGGTTGTTCAAATATTCATATAGTCACCATACGATTCAGACTTCAATTTCAACTGTTGTTCCTTCAGGCAGTCAGCTGGCAAACCTGTATACAATTCAGACTTCAATTTCAACTGTTCCTTCAGGCAGTCAGCTGGCCAACCTGATATCACTCGTTCTTTAAAAAAAAATGATATCACTCGTTCCCCTCGCCAAGCTGTCGAAGAGCTCGTCGCCCCGCAAGTAGCATTTTGTAGCAAGAAGGCTAGGACGCACAGACCTTGCGAGTGATGATTTGTAGCGGCTGTCACTTTGACTTGTGCCTACCTCGTTGAGACTATTTAACTTCCGAATAACGTATCGATCCAAATGTAGCTAGAATAACCAGCACATGTGCACGGAATCTTCCAAGCAGACCATGGTCCAAATATGCCAGTTTGCTCTACCTCTAGTCTCTACGCTGGTTCTCCCTCCGACGACTACGGAGTATGGATGTCCACATCGCACAGAAGATACACGCAACTTGCCTCTGTCAAACAGAGCGAACGACACCATTCACACACACACACCAGAGACAGCCAAAACGCCATAGGATTAAACAGCATAGTATACGCTAAGGCTACCATCAGAGGCCTATGTACAAAAAAGAATCTATAGTCATTATTATCATGTTCTAACGAATATTTCACCACCATCCGGTAATAACTTTAGCACAATGCACCCCCAACTTTCATCATCACAACCTATATAAGGGAAAAAATAAATACAAATCAACCAGAACAGCCGAAATAAGACGAATCTCTGAATCCTCTAGGTAGAACAACCAATCGGGTTTACCACGACAGAATTGGCACGCCGATAAGCTTAGGAGTGAACCGACTTGAGCCTGGGAATGTAATTGCCTGCCACGAATAACGCCAACACCGATAGCACAGCCGCTGCAATCAGGATGTACTGCCGCAGCTTCCTCCTGCCCCTGTTGCGTAGGGGCGCTGGCATGGGCTGCAACCTGTTCAGTTGCTTGATTGCCGCTGCCGGTCTAGACAGCCTCTTGGGAGCCGCTGGTTGAGAAACCTCAACTTCCCTTGGGTTGTCTGATGCGTTGCTGTCAGTATCTGCTGTAGCCAAAGCCGCAGCATTGCTGTCACCAATGGCGCTCGAATCTGCTGGTGTTGTGCCTTTCTTTTTGTCTTTCTTTGCTTTCTTCTGCAAATGTTTGAACAAGGTCAGAATTAGAATTGGAAACATGTTGCATGGATGGTCTAGTGTATGATCAAGTAATGTAACTCAAATAGCAAAGAGAGGACATGTAGAACATATCATACCTTCTCCCTCTCCTCAGCCTCCTTGCGTGCTTTGAACTCGGCTCTTTCCTTGTCCTTCTCTGCTTTCCGCCTCTTCCTCTCCTCAGCCTCCTTAGCCTTTGCCTTCTGCTCCATCCTAAGCCGCTCCTTTTCAGCTGCATCCCTCTCTTTTCTTAATTCTTCCTCCTTCCGTGCCAACTCCTCTGCCTTCCTCGTTAACTCCAATTGTTCCTCCAATAGACGAGCCTTTTCTTTTAAAGTTTGTTTCAAATCTTCTGCCTCTGATACTACCGAATTGTTCTCAATCTGGGCGGAGCTACCAGATGCTTTTGGTTTGGCGCGCTTACTGGTCTGGGGGGCTGCCAAAACAGGAAAGGAGTCCTCTTTGGCAGGGATTGCAGCTGGAGCAGCCAATACAGGTGCTGGTGTTGAAGCTAAAGTGGGCACTTCCGGGCTTGAGGCGGACAATGGATAAATGTTGCTTGGTCTTCTGCTTGGAATGACTGGAGGATCCTCATCAGGGCCAAGTCTTCGCCCATCATGGGTCCCTAATCTCTTTAGTGTGCTAATCTTGTTTGATTCAACATACTGCTTGCGGAAGTCCTCATTTTGGTTCCACATTTCCATAACTCTCTCAATCTAAAAGAGGGAAAAAAAAGATATTGGCACATCACAAAATGTTGAGGCAAGACAGCATTGTATTTTAGAACCAGTGCACAGAAGGGTTGAACTTTAATAGCAAACAAATGAAAAAAAAATGTAGTTAGTGTCCACAATGCTGGCAGTTATTAGAAGGGTGGGACTACAAATACAATGCTTAGCTGTAGTACTGGAATACATATAATGCGCAGAAGCACTTGCATTAACAGTAAGAACTTGTACCGTTCTTTAATTAGCAAAAAGCATATGTAATATCAAACCAGCTTAATCAACATGAACCAAACCAGTTTAGACGCTGATATAGTAATTGCAGCCATATTAATATTTACCTGACTATTACAGTGTGATATAAGTCCATTTGTATCTCCATTAGCTCTGAAAGTTTCTGCTGCATTCCGGGCGTCCCTGTACTTGAAAAAGTATTCATTCTGCAATCCAAAACAAATGCAAGGGAACTTATTCAGCTTTTAGAAAATTAAGCAAATTTTTAACACTACAGATCACATGCTTCCCTACAAGAATTTGAATGTGTCTAAGTGATGACACTACTTATGCCTCCGACTGTCTAAGTGATGGCGCTACTTTACACTATTTTGAAGCAGAAGCAGCATATGACATAGAATATGCCTGTCGTTGGTAATCAATAAACTCATCTGTTAGCCTTTCATTTCATGTAAACCAGGAATGTTCTCGAACTAAATCATGTATATCCAATAACACCATTATTATCCAGTACTTTGTATTTCTGAATATTCAACCACGTGATATTGTTTCAAATTTGTGAATGGTATAACATGAAACAGATTGAATGTTCAATAAACCACTCCCTGAACCAAATGGACAAGACCTGCAACAAGTAAAGATCCGTACCTTCTTGCTGGGCTCATTTCTAAGCTCAGTCCAGTCACTGTAGGCCTTTTGACGTATTTCATTAGCTGCTCGGTGTTCGTCTGTTAATTTTTTGAGAGCTGTTTTTTCATCTTCAAAACATTTTTGAATCTTTCTTGTGTTTTCCTCTAGGGCTTTCAGGTTGGTGAATAAAACATCAGAATCCTTCTTTAACACCTAATACATGATAAAGAAAACCAGTGAATATATAAAGGATGGAATGGCATTAAGACGTCTCAAAAAATAGGCTTTAAGAGCACAATATGAATTACCTTATGCCGCTCATGAATGTGATCTTTTTGGTCAAATGCCTCATTGATTTCAGCCTTTGAGCCCATAGTGGCAGACAGCTGCTTCCGTTGGGCTTTAAGTGCATTAATCTCTTTAACTAAAAGTTTTTCTTCTTTGAAAGAAATGGTCTCATGTTGATAAGTCCTCTCTTTCTTCGCAATCTAAGACATGAAGGAAAAGAAGAAAATGAGCTAAGATTAAAAGAAAACTGCAATTAAAGTGAAGGGAGCAAATAGATACAAAATTGCAGAATTCATACCAGCTCATCAAGTTCTTCAACTGAATTTGCTTGGTGCAATTTCCCTAATACCGAACGTACATTATTTAAGTCACTCTTCTTATCTCCATGGGCAGTCCTAGCTTCCCGCTCTTCTTGACGTGCTGCCTCAAGCTTCTCCCTGTATTGATCACATACAGCCTGCAATATTTTTCAAAAAAATTAAGAAATATGACATGAAGAAAAAGAAAGAAGATGCATATTTACAGGTTTGTTTGAAGAAAATATAATACATTTGGAATGTTATTATTACCTTTTGCTTTTGCCTACGACGGTTAATCGCATCTCTTTCTTGGGTCAGTTGGTCTAAGTGAGCCTGCGCCGCCTGGATCTTATTCCAAAGATCATCACCGGCGAACTTTGGAACTTTAATTATGTACACCTTCTGGGGTATGATTACTTGCGCATGATCTCCATGCCACTCACTAGAAGCATGGTGTCCATTGCCCTTCTGTTCTGTCACTAGTGCTGCTCAAGCATTATGAAAGTGACCATTAGCTCCCATGTGGTTATAATTAGCATTAAAGGAGAATAAAACATTTAGATTTAAGAAAACGAAATGGACACAAATAATGGCCACATACCTTCAGCACATTTGGTTTCAACCATATCAGAAGATTTAGCATGCTCATTTCCATTTTCATAATTGTCCTCAGTTAGATGAGGAGCCTCATTAGGGGAGCCATTTTCAAGTGATTTGCTATCTTCAACAATCTCACTTGAATCGTCCTCTTTGGAAATACATCCAGGTTTATCCAACCTAGCATGTTCGCAACTTGAAACCAAACTGGGTTGATCATCATCAACCACAACTTCATCTATATTCAGGTTGACAGGTTCGTTGCTAGATTTTTCTTTACATCCATTTTCTGCAGCTTCATCAACCACCATTGTTCCATGTTCCAAAGAAGCACTGCATACAGGTTGCTCAACACTTACAGAAATTTCTTGTGATCTGCTCCCCTCATTTTGCACATGGTCATAGGATTCTGATACAGTAGTTGGGCTAGAATGGTTACAGCTACCATTCTCAACCAAATCAACAGACCTTGGCTCATGGTGGAAAACAGAGGCCACAGAAGCTGCAGCTTCTTGCAATGGGACAGCACCATCAACCTCCATCTCAAACTCTTTCTTCAGTTCTACTTCTGAAGAATTCTCAATTTCATGAGCTTGACAGCCACTTGGTGCCTCTACCTTCTCAGGCTCTATAGTTTTCATAACAGATTCTGTGATTTCGTCAACTAAATCAACTTCTTTCTTGATTTTATGTTCGAGGCTTGATTCGACATAAGGATCTGATCTTAGCTTAACAAAAATTGTGCCTACAGAAACTCCACCCTGCATGGTATCTTGGCTTTTCTCAGTTACTTCCTCAGACTCACCAACATTAACACTGGGGATAGCTTCATCTATTGTTTCCTTGATAGGAAGCTTTGTTTCCTCATTAGAGGAAACAACACCAACCACAGAGTCATCACACAAACCCTGCTCACCGTCCCTATCCACTTCTTCAAATTCACGAATACCACATGTGGCTTCACCTTCTACCTGCATGGGCTTGGTTTCTTGCTCCCCAGAAGCATCAGCTGTACCTTCTACACTGTCATGCCCATTTGTGTCAACTTCCTCTCCTAGGAGTTCCTGAACACTGGCTGCACAGTTCCTTTCAATTGGTTTTAGGGCAACCTCCAATACTTCAGCTTCAGTTTTTGGAGCTTCCTCTCGTTGCTGATCAGTTTCCTGCCCATTCGTCTCAAAGGAATGAGCCTTGGACTCAGAAGCAACTATATCAGAATCATCACTCAAGGCAACATTAATATGCCCGTTGGTTTGTGACGATGCATCCTTGACATCCTGTTCTCCAATGGCAGGAGCATCCTCCACTGATTCTGCAACACCTTTGGTTTGTGATGATGCATCCGTGACATCCTGTTCTCCGATGACAGCAGCATCCTCCACTGATTCTGCAACATCATTCAGTTTGCTCTCAATAGCATGGTTCTCAGGCTCGGTAGTAGCTTCAGAAGAATTAGCTTGGGTGTCGTCGCAAAGATGCCCATTTGCCATCAGCACATCTGCCCTACCAGCAACCTGCCCTCGACCTCCACAATATCAGTGTTGCTCTGTTCTTGCTTGCTATCATCAGCCTCACACTCAATGTCAGCAGAACCAGACTCAGTACAAATTTGGGCATCATCGTGCCTGCAGGACTCCACAGCAGCATCCTCTTGACTGTCAGGCTCAGTAGCAGCTACAAATGAACCAACCTTCATGTCAGCACAGAGATGCTCATCCTCCACCAAAGCACTTGCCCCAACTGTACCCTGCTCCTGTGGCTCCACAACATCAGTGGTACTCTGTTCATTGCTATCCTCTCTAATAACCTCGGATCCCATGGCAGCAGCAGAAGATTTGGGAGACGATAGGGCATCATCATGGCCAGAGGACATCACAGCAGCATCTCCATCCTGCTCCGTGCTAGCTTCCTGATGCACCTCCGCTTCTTCAGCGACACCAGCAACAGCACTTCCATCCACTGTGCCCTCCTTGCCTTCAACCTCAGAATCCACAGCGGGTGCCTCAATCTCGGAATCCACAGCGGGTGCCTCAACCTCCTCAGAATCGAAAGCAGGTGCCTCAGAATCAGAACTGGCGATGGCAGGTTCGCTCCCACCGGATGCCACAGCAGCTGCCCCACCGTCCACTTCACCAACAGCCTCCTGCTGCGCCCCTTCTTCAGCAACACAATCGGAACTTGGCTCACCTTTGCCACCGCCCTCTTCACCAACAGCCTCTTGCTGCGCCACTTCTTCAGCAACACAATCGGAACTTGGCTCACCTTTGCCTTCATCCTCGGCACCACCCTCAGCCCCGTCGGAAGCACGATCACCGCCGTCCGCCGACGAAGCACCGAGTGCCGCCGCACCCGGAGCAGCACCCACTTCCCCTTCTTCTTCTTCCGCGGCCGCGTCCGCGTCCGCGTCGGGAGCTGCATTGGAGCCGGGCGCGTCGTCCTCCTCGGACGGCGCCTCGTCCTCGTCGGGCGCCGCCCTGCCCAGATCTGAGCCGCGGTCCGAGTGCCCGCCGTCGGAGTCGCCGCCGCCGCCGCCGTTGACGATAACGAACGGCCCGCCGAGGTCCTCCTCCCCGGCCGCCGCCTTCTCCTCCTCCGGCGCCGCGGCCGCCGCCGCCTGCGCCTTCTCCGGCGCGAATTCCGCCCTCGGCGCCTCGCCGGCGCCGTTGCACGCCGTCCCCTCCGCCGTCATTGCCTCTCCCCCGCGGATCGCGCCCCGATCCTGCAGGGGAAAAAAAACACGCCTTTCGTTAGAGAGAGATCACAGCACACATCGCAGATCAGAGATCACCGCGGATTAACCACTCCCAAGGCTCCTACGGCACCTCCACGACACAAAACGAAAGCTCGCAGAGATCGAGACACACAGAACCCAAAGCTCGCTGGCAGAGAGAGATCGAAGCAGGCACTTACAGCCGACGGCGACGGCGAGGCGGATCCGGGAGGTTCCTCCTCCCCTCGGCCACCTCCGCGTCGAAGCGAAGCGAGCGATCTGGGCGCGGCGGACCCGATCGGCGAGCGATGTGGGGCGGGGGCGAGAGACGGATCTGTCTCTACCTGGCCGTCGCGTGTGTCCTCTCCTCTGATGAGTTGTTGCTGTTGTGTGCGCTTTCTGAACAAGAGAGGTTTTTCAAGAGAGACGCGATTTGGATTTGGGCTTAACACGCCTTGGGATCTGGATTTATACGGATACGGGGCTAGTATACGCTACGATAAGCTTTGCCGTGGTCGAATCCCGCATCACAAGACGCTACTCCTCCTACTGTCAGTGGTAGGCGGCTCTGAATCTGATATGGTTGCGTCCGGGTAGTAGCGACCACGGACACGAGACGGAGCTTGGGGCCCGCGGCCGAACAGTGGTTTGGATACGAGCCATACCACCGACAGCTCTCGTCTCGAGCCGGCCGCGGCGTCTCCTGCGGCGTCAGGACTCGTGTGACGTCGACGTCGGCTGTTCTCAGTTCTCCTACGCAGGCCTGGGAAGCTGGGATGGGATAGTACTACAAAAATCCTTTGGTGCGTGACCGGGCTCAGGTCAAGCGGTTTCTAGAAGCTCGTGGCCTTTTGCGCTTTTCTTTTTACCTTTTGCGCTCCGTGAGAATGATGATATGCTTAGGCCTTGTTTAGTTTGACTTCAAAGACTGTAGAAGACTTTCGTTTGTATTTGAAAATTATTGTCAATCATAATCATGTTCAGCCGAAAGATTCGGCCTCGTCCAATTAGAGGCGAACTATGCAATTAGTTATTTATTTTATCTATATTTAATCTTTCGTAGTAAATGCGTGTTAAGATTTGATGTGATGGAGAGAGAGTGAAAAAATTTTAACTTTTCACACCATCTAAACAAGGCCTTAGTTTGTCGACACATCGTGATGAGGGGAAGATGACAACATTCGTATTGTCATTCTCGTGCTGCTGTTTTGAGCGTGGAGGGTGGTCTTATTTGGATAAAATGGCTGGCCTATGACTGCTTTTGCACACACACTTTCCTGTGTTGGAATGCATTTATCTTCATTTAGCAGAAAATAGAGCTTATTATTAAGGTTTTTATGGTGCTATATTATCTTTTTTTTCCATGTAGGTTGTGTGCAACATATAGGTTTATATTGTGTTGCTTCAACTCGCCGCCTTGCGGTCGTACGACTACGATCCGAGGTACATAGTTTTGTAGAAATAAAATTGGTAATTAAACCATGTAGTTAGAGTTGACCGTTGTCTTCAAATTTCTCGTTATCTAGTGGGACAAATACAATTACAACCTAGGGTTAGTAACTCGCACCATGTAGGAGGATGCGGGATAAATTCAAAGTATCGAACACAAAGACACCTAGATATTGCCTATAGGTCTTATTTTTAATATGATAAACATTTTGTTTTAAATTTAGATTTTATCTTTCACAGTGCAACATATTGTTGGTAGATTTCTTTTAATGGTATTGTTGGTAGATTTTGGTTATTCGTGATGAATCAACGAGGGGCAACCTTGTCGTCCGACCTAAAATAATGTAGATTTTGAGCATTACTAGTTTTTTTTAGGACTAGCTACATCATTCAACCTAAAACACCTCTAGCTTTAAGCATGTGGCCTTAGCTATTCAACAAAAGATATAGATATCAAAACAATATGTTACAAAATGCATTTAAAACAAGTTTATAATCCAAGGCATAGACTCTTCTCCATATAAACACTAGGGAGTAGATATTTGAGGTTCGTGTTTCCACTCTCTAGTGAGGCAACTGTGTTGAAAAAAATAACTTGGTCATTATTGGGGGCGATCTTATGCTTTGAGTTTGATAGTTCAATTTGCAAAGAGAAAGTTTACGACAACACTGGTAGTGGTTAGATATTTATTTTTCTATTATGTCTATCTATCTATATCTATATCTCTATACCTAATATTAAAGAGCCAAAATTATTCTATTTTTGGTCCACCAACCCCTAACTACTGAAATGCTGAGAATTTCTTCCATCCTATTTTTTCCCTTCCCAAACTATACTTACACCCCTCCATGTCTCTTATGTCACACTCGGATTCATGACCTGTGTTCATACGAATTAGAACAACTCGTGTCTCAAGTGATGATCGATACAAGGTGTCAATCCAACATATGTGATGGATCACACCCTCTACATCTTGTATATGACAGAATCACGATGAACCATGCCCACACTAGTTAGAATAGCTTCTGGTGGAACATATGGAAGGAGAGGAATAGAAGAACTTTTTAAAACAAAAGTCTTCAACCAAGGGAGGTGGCATTTGTATGCAAGGAGGAGTTTGATCAATACCACTGGGCTAAGAGAGCAAAGATCGATGTTAGTTAGCGAAGTCTTTAGTTTTTGTCTCTTTCTCTTTTTTTCTTTGCAAGAGTTTAGGGCTTCCCTAGTTTGTGTCTTTTAGGGATAGCGGAGAAGTGGTTCATCGAGTTGTAATTGATTAGTGTTTTGTACCCTTTTTCTTTTTACCCTTCTAATAAAATAAGGCAAAAGCTTTTTGCCGCCTTTCTAAAAAAAAGTTGTCATAACACAAGAGCACAATACTAGTTGCTAGTCTAATCTACTCTGTCTACTCCAAACTATAAGATGTTTTGGTTTTCAAATACATAGTTTTTATTAACTCTTTTCAAATACATGGTTCTTGCTATGCACTTAGTTAAACATTATGTCCAGATACATTAAAAAAAACAATGCATCTAGAGAAAAAATAAAACATCTTATATTTTGAGTCGTTCGACCTTGTCGTTCGACCTAAAACACCTCTGAGCTTTAAGCATATAGTCTTAGCTATTCAGCAAAAAGATATAGATATAAAAAAATATGTTACAAAATGCATTTAAAAAAGTTTATAAAGAAGTGGTAACCAAGTTACATCATCCATGACGTAGACTCTTCTCCATATAAACACTAGAGTGGATATTTGAGGTTCGTGTTTCCACTCTCTAGTGAGACAATAGTGTTGAAAAAATAACTTAGTCATTATTGGGGGCAAATCTTATCCTTTGAGTTTGAGAGTTAACTCGAGTTCCAATTTGCAAAGAGAAAGTTTATGATGACACTGGTAGTGGCTAGATATTTATTTTTCTAATATCTATATCTATATCTATATCTATATCTATATCTATATCTATATCTATATCAAATAATATTAAAGAGCCAAATTGTATTCTATTTTCAGTCCACCACCTCCTAACTACCAGAATGTTGAGAATTTTTTCCATCCGGATTTTTTTTTCCTTCCCAAACTATACTTACACCCTTCCATGTTTCTTTATCACACTCGGATTCATGACCTGTGCTCATACGAATTAGAACAACTCGCATCTCTAGTGATGATCGATACGAGGTGTGAAACCAAAAGATGTGAAAATCACGCCCTCTATATCTTACATGACAGAATCACGATGAACCATGCCCACTCTAGTTAGAACAACTTGTGACGATACCGAGTCTGATGAATATGTATTGAGTTTCGTCATAACACAAGAGCGCAATATTTGCTAGTCTAATCTACTCCCTCAACTCCAAACTATAAGATGTTTTGGTTTTCAAATACATAGTTGTTTTTAACTCTTTTCAAATACATGGTTCTTGCTATGCATTTAGTTAAACATTATGTCCAGATACATTAGAAAAAGCAATGCATCTAGAAAAAAATAAAATAAAACATCTTATATCTTGAGTTGGATGGAGCCATAGCAAACATAAGGTGATCCTCATGATTCGCACGGATTGAACATATAATGATATTTGTAACTCGTAATAAAATCTTGAAACGTGTCATTAAAATGTAGCTGTGTTTTTTTTTTGGTGAGAAAAAATGCCCCCGGGAAAAATTATGCACGCCATATACCAGCTATCGCCTACATGAATTGGATGCGTCTTTCCATCGCAATTTGTGCCCTTGTACATGAAAGGGACACTTTGTTACGTTTGAACGCTCGTAGCTGCGGGTGCTTGGCAGATGACAAGGACTCGATCCGTGGTATCTGCCAAGACCGTTAGTTTCACACGCACGTTGAGGTGTTGTATTTATCACCGTACCGTAACAACCTTTCGGGAGAGTTTTCACGGTTTCACCGTACCGTAACAACAACACGAAGGGTAACAACGTTTCGTCGGTGCGACGCAGCTGGTGGAGAAGTATTCAGAAAATACTTCACTGAATATACAGGAAGGAACAACAACCAGGTCTGGCCTGACTATTCGCCCTGGAAGTAAAGTAACCTCCACCTGCTGCGATCCTGCGATGGAGAAATTTTCCGGTGATGGAAATCGGAGAACAACAGCCTACCCTACCCGACCGTTGATCAGCGCCGCACCCACCATGACTTGTTCCAAATTTCCGCCGTTTTCCGGCTGGTTTCCAGCTCAAATTTCCACCGTTTTCCGGCTGGTTTCCAGCTGAAACGCACGCACGTCCGCGAGCGCGATGGATGGTGAATTGGTGATGGCCATTGGCCAGAAACCAAGAATCGAGCACCCCCACATCGCGCGCGGTCAAACGAGCAAAGGCCCGAGCACGAGAGCGGGGTCCGGCGCGCCGAGCAGGCCGCCCACAACCAACCACGAGCCCGGCGCCCCCGGCTCGCGAAAGCGACGGCGCGCACGCATGCACGCGGCCGCGCGGTGTCGGGACCGCCGGACTGGGCGTCCGCCACTCGCGCTCGCACGCGACACCTCGGAGGCGTGGCGTGGCGTGGCGAGGGAGAGGGGACCACGACCACCCCGACCGCATCACCGTCCGTCCGTCACCGTCACCGCCTCGCCGCGATCCGAGGACGACCTGCCTTTGCCTTGCCTGCCGTTGAACTCAGCGCGCGTCTGTTGGAGAGGGGAATGGTCGAGTGGATACTGTTGTTTATTGATTGATGATCCATCGTGCATCCGGGGCGAGAATTCTGGTCTGATAGCGAACGTGGACGTCCGCATCGCATCGAGATCGCTGCGCGCAAAGGCACGAGGCATATTCCCCCGGCGGTGCACCAATCGCGCCGGAGCTTTCACCGCGACAGTAGACTGCCCTGGCGCCCGGACGCGGGACGCCTGCTGGCTGCGGTGAAGGCCGGTGCGGGCTGGAGCTGGATCGGCTGGGGATGTGGGATCTGGAGCAGATTGCTTGGCTGTTGCTTTCGTCGAGGCCCGCAAGCAAGGCAGGCAGGCAGGCGTGCACGTGGGGTAAAGGCGTAATCGTCGGGTCGTTTCACACACCGCCCCAGCGAAGTGGATTTAGAAGAAGCTTTGCTTTGTGTCAGGCCAACGATGCGTTTGACCGGAGGCACCCAGCCCGGCCGGCATGTTGCTTGCTTTCTTCGCTGTTTTTGTTCTGGCTACAGTATTGCTACTTGTCATCACTTTTCTCTATTACACTTTCTAGGATTAGAAAAAAAAGGCGGTGGCACATCATCATCAGTGCCTCATCTTCATCAGCAATTGCTGCACAGACTGTAGTGCAACTGCAAGTGCGTCATCAGGTGGATCATCGTTCACCCAATCACCCGGGGTTGGTTTGGTTCTTGGGGGCGAGAGCTCGATACCACGTCGAACTTTACCATTTACAGAAACCACTGTACAAGTGGGACTAGACTTTTACGGAAAGAGGTGTACGTACAGGCCGAGACGCCATCAATGCATTGAGCCGCTTCTCTACAATTTGAGTGCGCGCCCATTCCCCCCTTGTACGAGTCCATGCTTCTGTTTACCCTTTTCTTTTTCTTTCTTTTTTCCTGTGAGGGTTTCCGTTCGACATTTATGGCCGTTTCGCTTACCCACACACAATGAACTCACTAACTGAAACGACGTGGTGACCACTAGCAGATATTGTTGACCTGACCACACCAGATCTATTGTACCAGCTGCTGCCTACTGGTAGTGTATACGTAACCCTGCACGTATTTCCGTCCAAAAACAGCTTCCTTGTTTCGAGCTCAAGGATATTCCACGTGTTTCCCTGTTCGATGTAGGAAATACTTGCGTTCCTTTTCTGAAGAAAAATGCACTTGTACCATTACCAAGTACCACCACTGGCACAGTGGAAGTGGCGATTTCTTCAGCAAATCGTTTCCAAAGCAAGTGCTGATTTTCTTTCTTACACGGAAGTCCATTTTCTAATCAGACTGCTCACGAGGACGGAAGTCACGGAACCAGATCCTGTTTCCCCCCCGTCACGCAGAGCGCCCCTGCCGCGCGCCACGATTAGCCCGGCAAGGCGCCGACTGCCGTGGCGTGCCGCGCCGGCTTCCCGGACAGTGAAACACCCACAGGCCCCCGCCGCAGCGTTGAGCGCGCGTGATCTTGGCGTCACAGGCACGAAACCATCGGATCTGACGGATCACGGAAGAAGGACAGACGCGCGCGCACGCGTTCTGCACGCGATCGACGACGACACGGAGCAATTTGCCAAGGAGGCGTGCCGCGCGCGCGCCTCTCGGCATGCGAGGAGGCGTCCACGGCTCTCGGCGCCCGTCCCGTCGCGTCGTTGTAACGAGTAATAACGACGCGCCCGCCGCCCAGGCCGGCGCGGTGGCGTCACCTGCCGGCGAGCGAGCGAGCCCATGCGCGCGCATGCCGGGCGCGCCGGCCGGCACACAGCGCACGTCGAGCTAGCAGTACCTACCGGTACCAGCTCATGGGATCAGGATCGGGCTAGCTGTTGCAGGCAGGCGTCGTAAGCGGCACGCGTGCGCGTGTGCCTGGTGGCGGGCGTGGCCAGCCGCCTGTCACTCGATCTCTCGGCTCTTCTGGACACCGCCACACGCCCACACCGGGTCACCGGCCGGCCACGGGCGGAACAGTGAGTGTGAGACTCGCGTAAATGCTCTCCGAGAGGCAGAAACTGGATCTGAGATCACGGCGTCGGCACGCAGATCTAGTCTCCTACCCAACAGCTCAACAACAAGATAAGGGAGCTGCTTGTAGTCGAGTCTCGATCGAGTGGTCGTGTTGGGTGTGTTCGAGTAGTGCCTAGCTAGAGTTGTCATCTCCGGACCGGGTATATCCAGAGCTTACCATTTCGAAGTTGCTATACAGTCACTTATATACTCTTACATGATAATAATAAGTACGGGGTACTGTATATACTATGCATTAATGTGCTTTCGTTTGCAGCAATTTCTCGGAAGAAATTCAGATGCCATGGCAGATGTATAGGGGACAAACATTTGGAAGAAGAAAAGGTCCTCGCTTGGGACTGAATCAGCCTCTGAAGAAACATTTGCAGCAATTTCTCGGAAGAAACATTTGGATGATAATAATTTTGTTCTTTTTTTTTTTACAAAAAAAGGTCCTCGCTTGGGACTGAATCAGCCTCTGAACCTTCACGCGTATACTTACTACGAGTAGGAAGCAAGAAAAGTAGACCCGAACAAACGACGGTGAAAATTTCACCAACTACAGGTTTACAATTACCTCACGCGGTTCTAGGTGGCAGGCAGTTCGAGCTGTGCCAGCAATAAGAAAAACTATGCCCGAACAATTTCGCAATGCTGACCGAGATGCTTCGTTCGTTGGCTTGCTATTATCGTAGCAATGTCCAGGACCGAGGACGCCCGCTTCTCCGATCTAGGCGATGAGATGAGGCCACTCGTGTGCGCAAATCCTCGTCCACCCGTTGCAGAGTCCAGAGAGACACTATCAGATCGAAAACGCAGACGAGGTGTATGAACAAACCAACAAGGGGAAAAAAAAAAACAGATGGTATGAGTGCAAAAGGTCATTGTTAGAAACAAATACTGGCTGGCCTACAAGGTGAGAACAAGAGAAAAGAAAAATCGTGCGCCACGGCCACATCATTATCATCAGCATCAGATACGGAACGGAGGATCTTGTGCTTGTTGTACGTACGTATACGTCTGGACAAAACGCTCGAGATTCAAAGATTCCCAGAGGCCGGCCTAGACAACGTTGTATAGCACAAAACTCGGCCCGGGCATTGGGCCCGTCCTCTAAGGTTCGATGACAAAAGTCGGCCCAGATATTCAGCTTGGCCTCTTAGTCATTACTGCGCCCAATGCGGGGCATTTGGAATATTTTTTGGCGAATTGGGGCATTTGGAAACTTGGATGAACAAACAGAGTAGCAGAGTAATACTAGCTACTAGTATCGACTATCGAGGTATTCTAGAAAAAAAAAAAAACAGTATCGAGGAAGATGTATGGGTGCCTAGCTTCTTTTTCTTTCTTCTTCTTCTTTTGTTTGAAAGGGTCCTCGCTTGGGATTGAATCAGCCTCTCTGTGAACCGCCACGCGTATACTACGAGTAGGAAGCAAGAAAAATAAACCTGAACAGACGACGGCGAAAATTTCATCAGCTCCGCACAACAACTATAGTACTAGCACACCGGTCTACAATGCCTCCCGGCTCCCGCAGTTCTACTAGACTTCTTCTAGCTAGGTGGCGGCAGTTGGAACTTTGCCAGCAACAAGAAAAACCCGGAGGCCTGATTCCACGACGATGACCGAGATGCTCAGATGCTTTTTACGGCACGTTGCTTGTTGTATGGTAGCAACGGCCCTGTTTTCACGGTCGAGTGACGTCGCTCCACTCCAGGCGATGAGACGAGCGGAAATCTTCCTCTTCGACCAGGTTGAAGAGGAGACATCCTTCGACCACCCCTCTGCCTGAGCGATGCGGCCCAATTAATTCGTGATGTAGCGATGTTTTTTGCGGTCCAATTCGTCCCTACAGACGCATGCGATTCCGTCAACGTGGAGCGTCGAGGTAAGTAACATACGTAAGTTTTTTTTCTTTTTCTCTTTCTATTCCTTTTTATTTCTTTCTTTATTTCTTTTTTCTCCACGATGTTCTATTCTTTGTTTTTATTTATTTTCATTTATATTTATATATTTTATTCTTTTTACTTTTCTTTTTTTCTTCTATTTTTAATACCACTTTTTATTGGTTTATTTTATTTTTTATGATTATTTATATTTTTATTTGTTTCTTTTTATTTTTATTTTTTCCTATGTCTAGACTTAGGAACATAGGATGTTCTGGGCTTTTTTTTTTTCCGATGTTCTTTTGTGTGTTAAGTGATGTTCTAGACTTCTTTTATGATGTTCTTGTTGTGTTAATGCGATGTTCTAGACTTCTTTTTCGCGATGTTATGTGATGCAATACGCGATGTTCCGTGATATATTACCCAATGTTCTGTAATGTAATATGCGATGTTCTTGTAATATGATGTACTAGCTTTCTTTTCACGGTGTTCTCGGATGTATTATCCGATGTTTCTAGTGTAATATGCGATGTTTCGTGATGTTCGACGATCATAGTGAAATATGTGTTTTATAAAAAAGTTATCGAAATACATCCTTGTGGGGTTAAAGAATCTATTGCAAAAAATACGATGGTGTGATCGGGATTTGATTTGGATACTTCGTTTATGAGTTATGACTTTTTTAAATTTGGAAAACATGAAATATAATCGACATCCGCATGCCTTTGATTTAAGAAATTTATGGCCCAACAATACATACAACCTCACAAACAAGAAACAGCCTAAACGGCCCAACAATATATAGGTACGTGAGAACCTCCGCACCCACTGGTCGAAGCGCGGCTGCTCTTCGACCAGGTCGAAAGGAAACACGACCGAGACGAGGCCACTCGTGTGCGATCCTCCTCCACCCGTTGCATAATCCGACTACCCGAAAACGTAGATGAGATGTGAGATGAAAAAACAGAGGGAGAATTAGGAATTAGGCCCTAAAAATAAAACTGTTTAGGAATTAGAACCCCTTTGTTTTGAATTTGGAAATCGGCCTCAAAATAAAAATTTCTTAGGAATCGGCCTTATGTCGGTTTGGAGGTCTAACGGTGTTAACTTTGGGGGGTACAATGACCATTTTATCCCTGATCCAAAAAAATAGAAAATAGTGATTGGCTTATTTATTGTATATTTAGGTGTATAATATACATATATAACACCCTAAATATACTCAGTTTATTCAGATACTGTAACACTGAAGAAAGCACAGAGGAATAGACAAAGTATATTCATACAGTGAGACAGGGTCAGACTTCAGAGTTCAGATCAGAGCAGAAATGTTCAGATTATCTACTGTACGCGTTTTCCCATCTCATGCCCTCAATATCAATTACACGGGTATTTATCCAATCCACCCGATGGCATAAGAGCACAACCGACACACAGCTGTGCCTGGTGCACCAACAGTATTCTTCAGACTTGTTCAGCAGTTTAGCTTCTTCCTGCATGCACCGGTTCCAAATACTCTGCTACTAGCCAACAACACCGATCATGGATACATGCCCGTACCGAGGACAAAATATAAAATTGCCCTTTTGTACGTGCCAATTCTACCGATTCCCAAATGGTCATTGTACGTGCCAATTCTACGTGACAAAATATGCACTCTAAATATACAATAAATAAGTCAAACTTTGTTTTTTTATCTTTTTGGGATCGGGGTAAAATAGTTATTGTAGCCCCAAAGTTAACACCGTTAGACCTCCAAATTAACAGAAGGCCAAATTTTTAAGAAATTTTTGTTTTGAGGCCAGATTCCCAAATTCAAAACAAAGAGGACCTGATTTCTAAACAGTTTTGTTTTTAGAGCCTAATTCCTAATTCTACCAAAAAACAGACCAACAAGAAAAGAAAAGCCAGATGATATGAGTGGAAGAGGTCATTACAAACTGTACCAGCCGGAGCGGAAGGATCGTGTGCTTTGTACGTCTAGACAAAACGCCCTACAGTCACTTTTTTTTTTTTTTTTTTGGGAGCGCAATGGACTTTCCGCGTGGCCATGCTCGAGATTCAAAGATTTCCAAGGGGCCGAGATAACCCTGTACACCACAAAACTCGGCCCAGACATTAAGCCCGGCCTCTTAGGTTCCACTGCGCACTAAAGATAACAAGACGTTGTAAAAGTACCACAAATTCGGCCCAGGTATTGAGCCTGGCCTCTTAATGATTCCTGTGGCCCAAAGATAACACAAGGACAACGCTAGTCGCTAGGGCCGTGAGGCGTCGCACGTGAGGATTTCTCTCGGGCCGGCCCACACTTGTTTGATCATGAGTTCATGACGCTCGGCTCCATGGTGCTACTGGTAGCCCACCACTGGATGACGAACGGCGCTGGTGATCTGCTCGGTGCTGGGCTGTGGTCCATTTGCGATTAGTCTGCGAACCAAAACGATTAACCAACCGTGGAGAGTGGAGACCCAGCCAACGGCGGAGGTTTCGAGGCGGGGGACGGCGGAGCCCGATCGTGGGAATGTGGTTCGGGTTCGGACATGCGCGCCTGTGATTCTCGACTACCCTGACAGGCTGACACACGGTTTTCACTGACGGCTGCGACAACGGAGAAAGTGATAGCAGCAAGCAGCCAAATCGCCAGTCACACTCACATGCTGCAGCCAAATCGCAAGTCACATGCGTGACTTGAATCGTTGCTGGACAAGAATGCATCTCAACGACGACCGGGGCACGCGACGCGATCCTTCTGATGATACTGGAAGCGTCAAGTCAACCGCGTGTCTGTACTGACTCTATAGCTGCTCCGAGGTTCACGACGTTCAGAAAACCAGAACATGTGCTTAGGGAGTCGTCTGGGACACGGCCAATTGATGTGGTGGCGGGCAAGAGCAAAATCGAGCACCAGCAAGATCAAAACCGAGCGATTGCGGCAGTTAAGCTCATAGATAAATTGAGAAATCCGGGGGGTCATGCCATGTGAAATGCTGGTCGTGCATTGCATTTGACCTCTAACAGCCAAGTAACCACACTCCACATGCGTACCATCAACCACCAAGCATTTTGCGTGCATCGGCACGAGTCAGGCGCAGCCGCGCAGTGGACCAACTCGATCGAGTGTGAAGACTGAAGACCGCTCAGAGGAGGACTACAGGAGCACGCGAACCTCGTTCAAGATGGGAAACTTTTCCATGTACCACCCTTGTTTGACAGTTTGACACTGACAAGCGGTGGGCCGTTTTCCACGCCAGTACTCCTCGAAGGAATCTCGCTGCAAATTGCTGAGGGCCTTTTCCGGGACGTTGTAGTCGGCGCTTGTTTAGATTAAAAATTTCAACCTAATGAATAAGAACTATTTTGCTTATTTTGAAAAATATTGCCTAATCACTTTAATCAAATGATTAATCTCGTGATTTCAAACTAAACTGTAATTAGTTATTTTTTTATCTACATTTAGTCTTTAATTTGAGTCCAAAAAATTGATGTGATGAAGAAAGTGAAAAAAATTAGAATTTGGAGGCAATCTAAACAAGGCCTTACATGAATTGCACGGGTTTCACAAGAATCGGTTCATTTTCACATTGAAAAACGTTGGAGCAAGGAAAAATTCCCACGTTCCGGCCTGAAATTGCTGCGTTGCAAAGAGACGAATCTTCTCGTGACAGTGTTACTCTCCTGGATAGTAGAGCCTTTGGATCGCGAGCATTGACGACCGGGGAAGGGCCCCCGCGTCGCTCTCCTGGGTGGGGGCAGTATACCTGCTGTCCTTGTGTGGCGGTGGTGGGGGCGCCTCTACCTCTGTCACGGTCTTCCTCGTGTGGCGGCCGCCGGCACCACTTGCCTTCCACTCTACCAGATGCAGCATGCGGGTTCATCGAGGTTTGTTGAAAGTCTGGACGACGACGTTTGCGGACGTCGTTTCCTCCTTGGAGGCGTCCTCTTTGCTCCTCTTCTCCCGTTGCACGTCCGAATGCTTGAGGATGGGTGATTCTCATCATCGTGGGTGAGTCCGGAAACGGCTCGCGTGGTTTGGCGGCGGTTGGCGCCTACCCGGTCATGGAGACCTAGTTGAGGATTCAAATTCTTAGTGTCGACAACGGAGGAAGGCGATCGGGAGGACGATGTGAACGCGGCGATCGGAGGCCTCACACCTGCTTGGTATTGGAGGGTGACGATTTGGTAGGACCGTACGCCAATTGCCACCACGAAGTTGGCGAGGCGTGGGAGGGGTATTTAGAGTTGGCAATGACACCAACTTAGAGGTGTGCCCAGCAGATTTGCGTTGCCGAGTGACCTGCCTGGTGAGGCGGCAAGAGGTCCCGCTCTGCGGCGACTCTTCCGATACTAAGAGGCGTTTTGAGTAGCGGCTAGAGCACTTTGTGGCACTTCTATCTTCGATGAGGCAGTTAGGTCTTGCTAGCTACGGTTGATCTTGGTTGGAGGCTGACGGAGTGTTGTGGTTTGGAGTTGGTGGTGGTTTTATTTTTTTTTTCTAGTTGATGTAATAAGAAAAGGCCATATGTATTGGTTGATGCAGAGGCTAGGATATTATATACTCTTAAAAAAAAAGCATTGACGACTGATATAAAATAGTGAAAGGCAACATCATCTGGCTTTAAAGTATCAGCCGCACGATGCGCACGACCTTTGGACCATAAACCTGATCCGTGGACAGGCAGCCAACCGGGGCATGCAATTGAGATGAGCACGACAAAGAGAGAGCTGAGAGGCAACATGATGTGTAAATAAAACTGTTCTGAACCACACTCCTTTTCTTTACAACCACATCACTGACTCTTCGACTCAGAAGGATTGGATAAAAGTAAATTTACAATGCAAAGATCCCTTGGGTCACTGGATGCGCCACTGTGACGCAAGCTTTGGGACAAAACCCATGGTCAGATCAGATCAGATTCTCCAATGCCCATGGGACGGGCAAAACAAGATGAAAGAAGGGGGTTAACAAGGGTAGAGGAACTATAACAACAACATCAACGAATTAAATAGATCATACTCCAGGATCGACAACAGGCCCTGGTAAATATGACAAGTCGACTGAATTCTCTTTTCGCCTGAAGGTTTGTTTTCCCTTTCCACCTGAGCATGCCGCAAGGAAATCATCCTGTGAGACCCTTCCTGCTCCACCCAAAGGGGTATAAAACATCTTGATATTATTCAACATTTCTTGGGGTTGTCTGTTGTCGCCTCTGCAAGGGCCTTGGACATATCTTTGCTAGACCTGTTGTATTTCATGTGGCTCTGGACCAGATGACCAGCTGCCTGTGCAGAGATGAGGGACAGCTCCCCAGCGAGGACCGCACCGGCAACCACTGTGGCCAAGAGCCTCGCGTTGGACCCTGGAGATTCCCTGTTAGCACCTTTGACGCCAAGCAGGTCCAAGCAGGCAGATTGTGAGGCCAGCTGTGTGCCTCCACCAACTGTGCCAACCTGTGTTTCAGTTAGGACAACAGCTCGTCAGTTAGCATAATGCATGGCCATAAGATAATGACACTAGCAAACAATCTTCAAGTGTCTGATATACCCCGATGCCATCTCAACAATAGCAAACAGAAAATTGTAAGATTAAAACGCTAATCAAACAGACATGGACTGCTATTGCCAGCGCCTACTGATTATGAAAACAGGAATGAACAACTGCTAGATATTTTTTATATATACAAATCAGATCAAGTAGGAATAATAAGTAATATAGTTGGCCATGATGGCATAGAGATCCATTATTCTAAAGATCATAAAATCACTAGTCATCTAAACTGTACAATGATTGCATGATCAAATTCATAGGTTCCATGTATATACTCAATGAAGGGATGCAATAGCTCAAAGCAAATAGCGTTACCATGAGAGTACCACATAATAAAACAAGGGCACTTGCTGTTATCAATATATTTATTGTAATTACTAATTAAATATTTTAAGTGGGGCATGGTATATAATTGTTTCAATCAATCACTAGGTCTTTAAAAAACTCATGGATGCCAAATTTTTAGGGATCATAAATTCCACGAAGAGCAAGGCATCATTAACAGAGGATGTGTCAAACCTCAATAGATGGCATAGTAACGGAGATATGGAGATCTTTGCCATCATTTATAGCTTCTAACATTGTGATGCACTGGGAACTCTCCACGTTCTGTGCAGGGTCCTGACCAGTGGCAATGAAGATGGCTGCTACAATGTTACTTGCATGGGCATTGAAACCCCCAAGAGCTCCAGCAACAGCTGAACCAGCAAGGTTCTTGATCACGTTCAATTCTACAAGATCCTGAACGTTTGTCTTGAGAACCTTTTTCACAACTTCTTCCTTGATTACGGCCTCACAAACCACCGACTTCCCACGGCCATCGATCCAGTTCACAGCAGCGGACTTCTTGTCAGAGCAGAAGTTACCTATTTTGTTTCAGATAATATTAGTTAAGAGAACATAAGGCATCAAAGATACATGGGAAGAGATAACTTTTCAGGTTCTAATAAAGATCACTCCCAAAAAAACCCCAAAAGCTATATTTATTTTGTGTGAATTCTCCATATAAGTACTAGTATACTTCAAATATTCATTGCATACAGGTGGGGGAACAGGACCATAAGGCGCAACTGCATAATTGAAAGCAACTGAAGTCAACATCAGCTACTGGGGTAATTCCTAGATTGGTCCCAGTCTATCTGTGTTAGGAAAATGGCTTTCACAAATATAAGTCCATCTAGGTTTGTTCCAAGTTGAACTTTTTTTTTTACCTTAGTAATATCATTATTTAAGACCCTTCATAGATTTCCAAAATGATATAAGCAACTAGATTGATTGTGAACAATATTTTTCATCATAAACTATATTTCGTTCCATTTAAGATATGTATTTCATAGATATTTGCATATTGCTAGTCAAAGTGTCGTATTAGAGGCCACGTCGATGCCTTAATGGACTTATATTTCCATCCAGAGGAAGTATAATCAGCGATAATTTTCTACCTGGTTCTTCAATTTGAATGTGCTTATTAAAAACAATCAGGTACACAAGGTCAAATTCACAAACAGAATTTAAGAATTTATAACATGGGAAAGCCTGATATGCGATAACATCCATATCAGGGATGACAAAAACAATTAGATGCACAATACAGCAGGTCAAATTCACAAATAGAATTTAATTTAAGAATTTATAACATGGTCAAACCTGATATGCTGATGACATCCATATCAGGGAAGTCGGCCTGGAGGTAGTCCAGCACGTTCTGTACACCTTTGGAGACCATGTTCATCCCCATGGCGTCCCCTGTGCTGCAGCTGAACCTCATGTACAGGTTCCTCCCTGCCATCGCACACTTGACTCCCTGCAGCCTTCCAAATCTGCTCGATCTGCACAAATATTTCCCAAAACAGGTCGGTCACATAATCCCACCTCTCAAGTTCATAAACAGGGCACCAGTACAGGCAATTTATGGGTTCAAAACCAAAACTGGGTACCAGTACAGGCAATTTATGGGTCAAAAATTGACGTGTGGCAACTGTTGCTTTGATCGAGATGGATGCACAGGGACGTGTCGTCAAGCACAAAGAGTCGTGCTAGCCTAATGATAATCGTTGAGCGCGTGGAGCATGGGTCGAAAGCGAAAGGGATAATGTGACGTTGATTTGGAATCTAGTGTTGTTACCTGTTAAACACCACAGCCAGGGTGTCAAAGTTGGCTGGATCCTCCAAGAAGGCCTTGAGCTCGGCGGCGCGGCGTGCAGACGGGAACCGGACGGCCGGGGCCCGCGTCATCCCGTCCTTGAGCACGACGCTGGAGGCGCCACCGGACTCGGCGATGGCCTTGAATCCGCGGTTGGTGCTGGCGACGAGGCAGCCCTCGGTGGTGGCCATGGGCACGTAGTGGCGGCGGCCGTCGAGCAGGAGCGGGCCGGCGACGCCGACGGGGAGCTGCACGTAGCCCACCGGCAGCTCGCAGCACTGGCCGAGGATGGACTCGTAGTCGAAGCCGTCGAGCGGGAGCCCGTCCATCTCCCGCCCGGTGATCCGGCGCAGCGCCTCCCGCCTGATCCCGGCGGCGCGGCGGCAGTCTCCCAGCCTAGTCTCCAGCACGTAGGACGGGATCTTCCCCGCCACGACCGCGGCCACGATCTCCTCGTCCTCCTCCGGCATTTTCTCCGGCGCGGCGGCGGGGTTCCCCAGCAGAGCGCACGGGGCCTTCGGCGCGGGCGGCGGCAGCGGCGCCGCGCGCGCCTGCTGCTTGTTGTTGTGGCGGGAGGAGGAGTCGATGATGAAGTCCTCCTCCTCGTCGTCGCTGTTGGACACGACGGACTGCACGAAGGCGATCCCGAAGAAGCTGAGGAGGTAGATGAGCGAGGCCACGAGGCCGCAGATGGCGAAGATCTCGGCGAGGGAGACCACGTGGAGCGGCGTGGAGGCGCGGATCTTCTCCCGCCACCGCCGCATCAGGTACACGAGCGACGCGGCGAAGAGCGCCGAGAAGATGAGGTTCGTGTGCCGGATCGGCAGCGGCAGCGCGTCCCCGCCTGCACGCGCACCCGCTGCTCCCCCTCCGCCGCCTGCTGCTGGCGCCGCGGCGCGGGCCTGTGCGGCGGCGGCAGCGGCAGAACCCTGCGGCGGACCTCCATGGCGGCCATAGGGCGGCGGCGGCGGGCTCGCTCGTCGGCGCTCGACCGCGCGGCGGAGCGGCGGCGGAGCAGAGCAGTGGCCGAGGGGGGGTTTGGGGATGTTGATTTGGGAGGAGGAATCGATCTCGAGCCGGGCGCTCTCTGATATAGCTTCGCCGCCGCCGCTACCCTGAACTCAGCGGACTCGTTGACAGGCTGGGCCCACCACGGTCCGTTGGGCCCCAACCGGCTATCGGTTTTCGCCCCGGCCCGGACCACAGTTGGAAGGATGGTTTGGTATGGTTTCTGCCGTTTGGGTTGTCTGTCTGGACTCTGGAGCCTGGACAGGTATGCACAACGCCTAGATGGCGTCCACTTTCTAGCCCTGCGTTTTACGTTACTCCAACTTCACTTCTGCGACTATAGAACGCTTCTGTTGCTAGCTCCAGTGTCACGTAGGCACGTTACGTGACTTGAAGGGCCAATACCCTCTCTACAGGTCATGCAGCCGAGGTAGGTACCAACGGGTTAGTCGACTGCCGCCACTACGTGTCTTCTCTTTTGCTAAACAAATATGGAACCTGTTTTTTCTTTTTCAATAATTAATTGTAAAATATAATTTTTTATATTAAAATATAATATTTAGATGCGTAAACATTTATACTATTTTTTCTGTAGACTTAGTTAAATTGAGAAAGTTTGATTTTGTATAAATGCGGAATTGCATTTTTTCGACAAAGGGACTATATAGGGTTTAACCTTGCTTGCTAGTTTGTCATAAAAGCCTTATGTTTCTTTATAACAAATGGTCTTTGATGTATCTCGCCAAAAAAAACCTCTTTGATGTGCATGCTTTGTATGTGTGCGTTTTTTCTCTCACTACTCTAGTTGCTATTCTTGTTATTTACTTTCAAGTGTTTTTCTCTATAGGTAGCCTCTCAAGGCTAATTGCTTGTCAATTTCTTCTATCCCTTTGTACCAAAAAAAGAATCACATCTTTTATTTCTTTTGAAGCAACATTTGTATCTCTATACATGTTTATTATGATAATATATTCCACTATTACTTTGGTCGTACTTATTACAAACCATAGACATTATTATTTACGTATATTTGGTCAAACTATAAAAAGTTTAAGTTCTCGAAAAACGTGATTTAATTTACTTTTTAGAAAGGAGAGAACATACTAATAAAAACATGTGCTATCATGGCTATTTCAGTTGTGTTCAAATTCTTAGAAAATGGTATTGTTGCTGGTGGTATTAAAGTGTTATCGTCATAACTTGTAAGTTTTGTCCATTGCATTGGTGGCCTAATTTTTGACGATTTTGATTCGCTTATGAATCAAAGGAAATCAAAACATTTTTTTTCCTATTTCAAATTATGAGTTGTTTCGACATTTCTATATCTCATTATATAAATAATAGATATTATACTTAGAAAATGTATAACAAGTTACATTTTGAAACAGATAAAATATTTCAAGACATAAAGGCAACCATCATATAGCAGTATATTAATAATTTTTTATCTTACTTTCAAGGAGAAAGATTATTGGTACGGTTGAGTTTGCATTGGCTAAACCAATTGCCAGTCACAAACACGTTGTTGTGGACGAAAAGGGGAGGAGCAAACTGCAAGCTTATTGCCAGTTTATGTACAAGAACAAGAAAAAAATTCTATGAGACAGAACTGTGTGGATATTAAATAAGGCAACTATACAACGCTCACGAGTCAGCCTTGCAGGTTGCTTCAAGAATCAAGAAAGACATTGTGCAAAGAAAAAAGGGATATCGAAAGAGAAGGCTAGCAAGCTGTTTAGTGTCTGCCACAGCCACAGTTGCCCTACTCAGTTTTTTTTTTTTTGAGATTTACTCAGTTTTCGCTTGCTGTTGTTTTTTAAACTTTACATAAAACTCTTAACTTCCTTTCTTCTTAATTGAGAGGCCGAGTTCTTACCGTTCGTTTTTTTAACGATGCAACTACTGTACAAGCCAAGTTACCATACGACGCCGGAGCATCTACACGTTTTTTTAATACAACTGTACGTACGTTCCTTTCCTTTCAATAATAGTTGAGACGTATCGTCCTGGAATATTACGATCGGTTACGACGATTATTATTCGTGAACACAGAACACGTGATCGGAATTCAGAGCCAGCCGACCCACGAGCCACGACCACGAGACCCCTTCACTTCTCCCGTGGCTCCGGTACGGTACACTTGTATGTTTTCTTTCTGTCCATTATTCAACGAGTAGGAAATCTAAAATATAAAAGACAAAATAGTTCGGATCCATGCGAGGCTCTCTGCTTGATTTCCACCACGGACAGGCAGTACAATGCAAGAAAACGGCAACATACTAGGAGTACTACGTAAATATATATTGAGTACGTGAACGTATCAAGTTGTCATGACAATATGGGCACTGCACCACGGGCTTGTCGTTTAGTTCAAGCCCCGGAAGAAATTGCATGTGCTTCAAATGAACCTTGCATGTGATGTACGGAGTAATGGTTGCAAGTTGCAACCCTGGTTTGTGCTCGGACCAAGCTAGCTAGAGGCAATAGCAGCCAGTCGTCCAGGCGTTCAAAAACGATTGCCTAGAGGTAGAATGATGTTGCCGGGAAAGATTCCCTGTGTAATTAATATCATATATTTGTTGCCGCAATTAATCACAAAAACACTAAGGACAGTCCCAATGACAATTAATGACTAGTTTATCTCTATTAATTACGTTGCCACCTCATCAATTTGATGATATGGCAGTGGAGTTAATGAAGGGAGAGAGTGCAAACTGAAGAAATCGTTTCTCCTTTGCGAACGACGTCGACGCTACGCAACGAGGCGTGTGGAAACGGCAAAATCGCGACGGGAGAAACCACCGTGTCTATCGCCATTCATGGCGATCCAGTGCGCCGGGCGGCGGCCCGCTCATCCCGCGCGCGCTCGGCCTCTTCCCGCGCTCACGCTCGGCCTCTTCCCGCGCCCGCGCCGCTCCATCTATTTACCCGCGCTCCCGCCGGTGTCCTCGCTCTTGCTCCCGCCGGCGTCCTAGGGTTTCCTCGCCGCCGGCCCTCTTTCCCCTTCGGTTTCCTCACCGCCGGCCTGCTTCTCCCGCGCGGCTGCCCCAACCCATCCCAAATCGACATGAATCCGCTTCGTCCGCCGTCGTCAAGTTCCGGATTGGCAAGTCGGGCGAGCGAGGGGTGCTCGGGCCGCCGTCGGTGCCCGAGCCGCTTCGATTGATGCTGTCAAGCCAAGTCGCCCCTACGGATGGATCCGGTCCGATTGCAGACCTCTCCACCGCTTCCAAGTCTTCCCCGCTTGGTGGACAAGTCCATCTCCATATCTCTCTCCGATGGGCTCAACCGAAGGGTCGATTCTATTCTTCATGATGTGTTTGTTTCGGTTAGTTCGTATGTCCGCACATTTCAGTTAGTTCATATGTCTTCGGTATATGTCTTCGGTACAGACTAGAAAATTTGGCTTTGGTACAAATTAACATACTTCACTTGCAATTAGCAGAATCAAATAGATAGCTTTGGTACAGAATTAACATCACTTGCAATTAGCAGAATGCCAGTAGTAAACATAGTACATATATATCATCTATCTTCTTCTGCCTAGGTCTTCAAGAGCTTTGTGGATAAGCTTCTTCTGCCTGGGACAGTTGCTAAGCAATGCGCTATTTTTATGTAAAAACGAAACAAATGACCATGTGAGTTCTGAAAAGATCTAATTATAATTTCCATGTTGGCATTGTTAGCATTATTTGAAGCAGGCTGTTAGAATCAGTACCTTCTTTCCAGTAGAAGTAGAAGTGACTTGTTCATGCTGTTAGAATCAGTACCTTCTTTCCAGTTAAATCATTGACTTGTTCATGCTGTCTGAATGGTACAATCTCTTCTTATTTCTTTAGGGTGTACCCACAAGGTGGGTTTAGCAGTTTTCTTGAGTCAAATGGTGGTTCAGAGAATTTCTATTTAGTTGGCAACACAACAAGCAGGACTACAATTTCTCCAACTGCTCCAAATTTGAAAAGAACCATACCAGTTCAAAGCAATGCACAAGACAAAGAAACAATCAATGTAGATGATGAAGATAGAACCAACGACGAAGAAGAGAGGACTGAGAGGCGATTGAACTATACAAAAGATGAGGATGTTAGATTGGTAAGCAACTTTTCTTAGTTTTGTGAAGTATGAGCTTCAACTGTACGTTTATATTTGTTTGGCTAAACACTTTGAGTTGTTGTTTTGTGAATGTAGGTCTTTGCTTGGCTGCATAAGTCAAAGGACCCGGTTGATGGAACCGATAGGAGTGGAGATCAATTTTGGGCTGATATAACTGAAGAATATAACCGCGGCACGGAGGTTTCCCGCAGGAGAAACCGTAATCAACTGAAGATTCGTTGGGATCGTGTTAAGAAAACATCAATGGAATTCCATGGTTGCTGGGTGAATTTGTACTCAATTGAAGAATTTGAAGCCGAGCAGGAAGTACTGGAAGAACTTGAAGATGCAATCATTGCAGAAGTGAAGAATGAGATTGAAGCCCTAGAAGAAGGTAGTAGACGCAATAGTGGTCCAAGGAGATATGTGGCAAGGCCTCGAGAAGACGCCCATCAGCGGCTTATGGAGGACTATTTCGAGGACAATCCTGTATACAATTCTACTATGTTCCGTAGAAGGTTTAGGATGAGGCAACCCCTGTTCATGCGCATTGTCAATGCCCTCGGTGAGTGGTCTCCATTTTTTACCTTAAGATACGATGCTCTTAAACGCCCTGGGCTATCGCCAATTCAAAAGTGCACTGCTGCTATAAGGCAGTTAGCATATGGGAGCCTATGAGATCGGCTAGATGAGTATATTAAGATTGGTGAAAGTACTTTAAGGTAGAGTGTTTGAAGATATTTGTGGAGGGTGTGATTGCGGTGTTTGGGGAAGAGTATTTGAGGCGACCAACGGTTCAAGATGTTGAGCGCTTAATGGCGTGAGCGTCGTGGGTTCCCTGGCATGCTAGGAAGTATAGATTGTATGCATTGGCACTGGGAAAAATGCCCTTACGGATGGAAGGGGATGTATACCCGCGGTGATCATGGTGTTCCTACAATCATTCTAGAGGCAGTTGCTTCTCATGATCGTTGGATATGGCACGCCTTCTTTGGCGTTCTTTGGATCCAACAATGATATCAATGTGCTTAGCCATCGATTTATTTGTCAAACATCTAAGAGGGGAAGATCCTAAGTTGCGGTACATTGTCAATGGAAGAGAATATAATTTGGGCTATTACCTAGGTGATGGCATATATCCCGAGTGGCCTGTTTTCGTGAAGTCTATAAACAGACCACGGGTAGACAAAGATAAGCTGTTTGCACGAAAGCAAGAAGAGGCAAGGAAGGATGTTGAATGCGCTTTTGGCATATTGCGATCACGCTGGTGTATTTTGCGTCGACCCGTATTTAATAACCGACCAATTAATATAAATATAATGTACTAATGATGTCGCCTAAACAACTTAATTAGCACATGACGCTTATATCAACCCGGTAGTCCGTGAAACCACGAAGGATTTCAAACTTTCCACAATACAAACCCGATACAAAATTAAGTTCAACATAATACCGTCCATAGTAAAACATAAGTTCACAAATAGTTGATTACATCGGAGTTTATGAAATAGTTATTACAATGCCAAGTTGGAAACAAAGCTGCGGAAGCAAAATAAAGTGTTGTTTTACAAACGCACCGAGTTAAAAATAGTGCACAGTCCATCATCAAATCCGGTAAAAGCATGGAGGAATGGAATATAAGAAATGACCTTGCCCAAGGTCTAATCCTCCCTAGTGGGATACAGTCCATCTTGTTGCCACAAAGAAAGGTCTTATGATCTCGCAACAAGTGGGAATAAAACCCGAGTACAAGAAGGTACTCGCTAGACTTACCCGACATAAACCAAAAATAAAGTGACACCAAGGAGTATGCAAGGCTTTATAAGTGGGGTAGCCGACTCATTTAAACTTGCGATAAAAGATGAGCTTATTAAATAATCATTTAGTGATAAAGGACTCTCTAGCTTATCATCTTTTAGGTTGGATCCCGACATCACTAGATTAGCACTGCGTACTATTCCAACTCCGGGGTATGAGCAAACAAAACTATCCTATCCTTCGGGTTGAGCATACCAAAGATCAACAACATAGAACCATAACCATCCTATTTTTCACAATGATTTTGCGACAGTGCGCTCGGTCAAGTGTTCACCATGTCTAGGAACGATGGCGATTATAATCGATTGCAAACCAGTGGCGGGTATTCCTCACACAAACCACACGTCTCCGTCGGAGTCGATTAGATCACCTTGGTCTATTCGGGTGGAATCGCGGATTTCAACAAATACGATTGCACCCGGGGCATGCCCGGCTACTGTACCTCCGGCGCGACCGGCCACTCGGCTTTAATACCGCGCCTGTGGGCAATACACTCAACTCTGCTGAAATTCCGGCCCAAACATCCTCAAGGCTTCGCGGTCGGATGATCGCATCCTTCCAGCTATCTGTGAGGCATTGTTCAACATGATCCGAGGACGTACAAAGTCATATTTCCTTAAGTGACATCGCCGGAGTTTTCCGTGGTCTAACACACCACAAACTCCGACTAGTCGTGATTTAACAAGGCCACATGGTTATGTTCTCTAAACCAACCTCCTTTTCCTCAACCATAGGGTAGTAACCACCTACCTCGCGGATGAGGGTCAATCACCCGTCTTCTACCGATCTAATTAAGCGTGCTAAGCATATGAACGATCCCGAACTTAAAAAGGGTAAAGGTGTTCGGGTGGATCAAGGTACTCATAATGCAAAGAACGGTTCCAAGTAACGCCTATAAACTTAATGCATCATAAACAATAAAGGACGCAAAGTAAATCATTTTGCAAACCGTAGGAGAAATGCTCCGGGCTTGCCTTCCTAATACGATCAATGTTGAAGCTCCCAAAGACTTGATCACTCCATGTCTGGTTCCTGGTTCATGATCACTTCACGTGCCGTGGTTCCCCTTGGTGACTCCTCCTTTGGATCCTTGTCCCACGTCACGTTCTGTTCTCCTAGCGATCCTGTATGATGCGGGTGCATGTATGAATACTAATAATACACATGGTATGATCATGCGAATGCGTGCTTGCTTATTCCTTCTACAAGGTAGTCAACATCATCCAAGAACGTGTACCCTAAGCACATGTCATCTACTACATTTTCTACTACTCAATGTAATCCTAGTACGACATCCCTTTCTACTATCACCAGCAAACAAGTCAGTAAAGCCAAAGAGACTACACTCAAGCATAATCATCCTAACCAATTCATCATGATCTACTCATCATAGTATACTACTTAACCACCCATCATACCACTAATCACCTTGAACACTTGAAAATAAGCCTAGCACACAACATCACTTATTCAAGCATCAATACTAGTCCTAACCATATAACTAATATATCAGTAAATAAATCATAAATAAATAACCATAGACCCTATGGACATGAATGAAGACATTCTGGAAAGCTTATGAAATTCTACATCAAACATATGAATACATCACAAATTGATTCCCAGGTTAACTACACCTCAAACACAGAACATCAGGACTGATTCTGGCAAAACAGCCACTAGAACAGCCTTGGTGACCATATTGTCACACCCATAACTCCTAAACCATTCATGCAATGACCATGAAACTTTAACAGTAGATGGTCAAGCTAACACACTAACTATCATCTTTAGACAAGTTAATCAGAAACCCAACTTATAATTAGATTAGCCTAGCATCGATGGACTTAACCCCTAATTTGAACATCCAAGAGTTGAACAGGAGCACCATGATTGGCTACTCCTAAAATCCTACAAAAATTACAGTAGACACTACATATCAAACAAAAGTTTACCATCCAAATCTCAACCCATTTGGATGAACCAGTTGACCTATACAAAATTCACAAGTGCCAAGACAGAGGCACTCAAGAAAATACTTTGTACTACCAAATCATGCAAACCAAGAGTATCATAGCATCGGGGCTGCACATTGATATACAATGAGCCCACAAAAATTATCAAACTCAGATCATGTCATAGAACCGACCAATTTATACAAGATTAAGTACGATGTCCCCGCTAATACGTTGACACTCGTATACTTTGTCTTATATAAACCCGTAGTCCAACGAAATCACGAAGGATTTCAAACCAACTTGCAACAAACCAAGATCGTAGTAATTCAGCATAACCACATCACCTGTTACAACCTTTTACAAATAATCTACATAGATTATATAATATCGGAGTACACTTTAGTTATTACAAACAAGAATACAAGGTAGCGAAGAAGCATAGTTTTGAAATGAAACCATAGATAAGGTTTACATTGCCGACAAGCTCATATCCAACAAAAGCAATATAGATAAGGAATCTACTAGAGACCATGCCCAATGGTCTAGTCTTCATTCCCCGGGGAGAAGGCGATGTTGCGGCAACCATTATAGAAGATGTCATCTCGCAACGGGAGGGAATAAACCCCGAGTACTCAATTGTACTCAACAAGACTTACCCGACATGAAACAAAATAACGACTCCAAGGATTATGCAAAGCTTTATAGGTGGAGTTGGCTTAACTCATTTTGCGTAAAAGCTTTAGATGATAAGAGTAAGCATGTTGTTATTAGCATCAAGTTAATCTTCATTAACCTGTTATCTAGGTTAGCACCTGTGCTAAACAAGCAACTGAGTAGAGAAATACATAACCATATCAAGTATGGAGATACTCCCGTCAAGCTTCTCACTATCCAGGAGACGATGGCGATTCGAATCGATTACAACCCAGCTGGGGAAATATTCCTAACACTCTCCCCGGACACCCGGCCAAGGGTAGCCGTAGAACACCATTCGTACAACTCGGGAATCACGGATCCGAACAGCCTCACTTAGGGTCGCCACCATGCCATGAGGTCGGGAATTATAACACCCGCCTCGGACATACGGACATGACTTCCCACACGGACATACCACGCCGGATATGCCAATGGATCAGGAATTATAACACCTGTCGGCGGGTGAGACTTGATACTTTTCGCGATCCGGCCTAAGTTGAGCTACTAGGCTTCGCGGCGGATAACCTCAGATCCAGCCAGCTAAGTGCTAGGCACTGTTCAACATGACTAGGAAAGGCTCCATTCCTTGTGTGTGATTAATTTGCATGACGGTACGCTTCACTAACAAGGTTGGCCGACCATGTAGCTCATGCGCTCCGTCTTGCCTTCGATTTACATACACATGGTTATTTGCACGATAGCATATATATAGCCAACCGTGAACCATCATCCTAATTCTCGCAAGTGATCATTAATCACTCGACTTCTACCGTTTAAGCATGGCTAAGCAAATGCTACGGTATCATATCATTAGGATTTCAGGGATGATAACTGGACAAGGAATGCTATAAATGCAGCAAGGGTTCCAATTCAATTCCTAGAACTTAATGCAACAATCATAAAACATTTAGTAATTATAAAAGTTAGGAAGTTAAAATGCTCCGGGGCTTGCCTTTCACGAACGTTGAAGGTTCGTGTCGTGGACACTCAAGAACAACCTCCTCTATGGCGTCGGGTTCGACCACCTGAACCTTTTGCTCCTGAGGAATCTCCGGCTCCTGCGGCCACGTTCCCTCGAACTCCAACAGAGTCACTCCCGCGGGCGCACCTATTGCATGCATATGCATTGAATAAGTATAACGATTGCATAAGTGAGGATAGTGATGATGACATGATGCTCATGATGACAGGTTGATAAGATCGTATCACTGGACACTCGTTTACCGAGCTCTCCAGCTATATTCAAATCACTATAACAAGGGTTTTGAATTTTTCTTAAGAAAAAAGCGAACACACTTACCATATCTACACAACTGAACATATAACAATTCATCCGGAGTTAAAGACCTAACACCGCACCTAAGATTTTACTTTAATTAACTTAGGCACATAAAATAACCCCTATTAAACATATTGGCATGAAAAACATGAGCTCAAACAATTAAGTAAAGGTGCCAAAGGTCATTAAGAGTAATGACCTAGGGTCAACACTCAATCCAAAAAGTCAAACAATCCCTATAATGATTAGTCAAGTTTAAAGATTAATTAAAGCATTAAACAATTAATTCATTAAGCAAAAATAAGGCATAAAATAAAATTACTCCAATTAAGTCCAAAATTTTATTTTAAGCTACTTACATCATAATTAAGTCACACAATAAAATTCATGATTTTTGGAACAACAAATAAATTATTAAAATTGAAAGAAGAAGCATTTATTAATTAAATGAGCTAATTAATTAACATGCAAAAACATTGCCCAAATTCAGATTTCATATTTTTCCTAGATCAAGCATCTCATGAGAAGGCTACACAAAAATTTTCATAATTTTTGGAGCTATGATTAATTTTATACAAAATAGACAAATACTAGCACTATTCACTCAAAATAGAAATGGAAAAGTATTTTCATAAATGAAAATTGGCTCTCGGACCGATTTGGCCGGCGCGCCCAGCTCGGCCTGCTACGCGAGCGCAGGCGCGCGGCCCAGGCGCGGGCGGGCGGCGGCCCAATGGGCGGTACAGCCTGCGGCCCGCCAGGAAGACCGGCCCAAGATGCGAGGCAGCCGGCGGCCCATGGGAGGAGACCGGCCACAATAAGCGCGTGCGCGCGAGCGGCCCGACGGTGGCAAAGGCACTTTGCGAGAAGCCCTCGTAGTCTAGGAAATTACGAATAGACCCAACTTAAAGTTTCACACTATTCACTGAGTCTAGCACTTTACACCGGACCCCCTGGACTTAATCGAATTCACAAAATGAAGTCCCTGGATGGCGCCCGAGCAGAGCGCGACGCAGGGCGCTCGGCCGGCCGCGGAACTCGCCGACGGCGACGTTTCCGGCGACGGGACCGAGTCGACTCGACTCCTAGTGACGGCGCGCATCCAACGGGGCAAAAAGAGCAAGCTAAGGCGGACTAATGACGGCAGCGGCGCACAAGCGACGGCGGTGCTCGGAGCTCGCGGTGTCAAGCCGCGTTCCGGCGAACTCAAGGCACTAAAGCCGACAAGCTCTTCGGCGTTGCGTCTACGTGGCGGGGCGACTCCAGAACACTAACGAGAAAAGAAAAAGGGAGATGGGAGAGAGGCGGGCCGCGCGAGACCTAGCTCGCGGCCATGGCGGCGGTGCGGGGTACGAGCCCACCTTGCTATGGCGTAAGGTGTAGCTGGGTCGGGGATGAAGCGGAGCTTGTGGCCAAGCTGTGGCCACGGCTAATCGGAGAATGAACGAGGGAGGAGGATGAATTTTTGGGGGATGGCGCAGTGGTGCTTGGCGGCAACCGAGAGAGAGAAAGGAGAGGAAGTAGAGAAGAAGAAGTGGCCGGCTTGGGTATGGGCGGTGTAGGGAGGTGGCCAGGACCTTCGCGTCGTCGTCCACGCGCTCAATCGCGCGGGAAAACGGTTAGGGGCTCGGTGGCTACGGCGACGAGGATGAGCAGGGGGAGGGATGGGCGCGGTACTGTAGCGGCTAGGGGATTTTTCCACTTTTTCAAATACTCAAGATTTCATATTGAAATTTGAAAAAGTTTAAACATGAAAGTTACTCAAAATAATGAAAATGACAACTTTGTTTTTTTGAAGCATATCAAAATTCTAAGTATTTTTGAAATTAGGTTTTCAAATTTGAATTTGAATTTGAATTCAATCATCAATCAAATGCAATGTCATTAAGCACTTTAATGATGCTTATGCACATGTGATAATGCAATTTGGGCTAATAACACCTTGAGGTGTTACAGCCTTCCCCCCTTAAGAAAATCTCGTCCCGAGATTTTGAAAAACGTACCATTTGAAATAGAAAGATGGATAAGTATTTTTCAGATAGTCCTCTCGTTCCCACGTTGCATCTTTCTCACTGTGATTACTCCAAACCACTTTGAACAATTTCACCACTCGACTGCGAGTCACCCGTTCTATAACATCCAAGACCTTCACTGGCTTTTCTTCATAGGAGAGATCAGATTGTAATTTGATACCCCTGACTTTAACTTCTTCTTCCGAGATGCGAAGACATTTCTTCAACTGAGAGACATGGAAGACTGGAAAGATAGTTCCCATTTCAGGAGGTAGTTGAAGTTTGTAGGCTACTTTTCCACACTTCTCAATAATTGGATAAGGTCCAATATAACGAGGTGCGAGTTTACGCTTCACAACGAAACGTTTCACACCTTTCATGGGCAACACCTTGAGATATACATGGTCACCCACCTTGAACTCAATAGACTTCCTTCGCTTATCGGATAACTCTTTTGTCGAGCTTGAGCAAACCTTCCATATTTTTCCTCGGATTTTCCGGACTTGCTATTCGGCATCCTTGACGAAGTCACTTCCATAATATTCTCTTCCCGGTTTCTACCCAATTCAAAGGGGTTCTACATTTTCGTCCATACGGGCTTGAAGGAGGCATTTTAATACTCTCTTGATAGCTATTATTATAAGAGAATTCTGCTAGAGGTAGCCATTTGTCCCATGGTCCTTTACAGGATATAACATAGGCTCGAAGCATGTCTTCTAGAATTTGGTTCACACGCTCAGTTTGTCCCGAAGTTTGCGGGTGATAAGCTGAGCTGTGAAGTGTTTGAGTGCCAAGATCTTGCTGAAGTCGTTGCCAGAAATGAGCTGTAAATTGGGTTCCCCTATCAGAGACAATAGTCTTGGGTACACCATGAAGACGAACTACTTGTTCGAGGTAAATCTCAGCATACTTATGAGGATGATAGTCAGTCTTTACTGGTATGAAATGAGCAGACTTTGTCAGACGATCAACGATCACCCAGATAGAGTCAAAACCCTTTGGAGTGGTTGGCAAACCAACAATAAAATCCATGCTGATTTCTTCCCACTTCCAATCTGGAATAGACAGGGGCTCTAGTAAACCGGGTTTGATATGTATCGCTTTGACACGGCAACAATTGTCGCAATGAGCAACAAAGGCTGCAATTTCTTTCTTCATTTTGGGCCACCAGAAGTAAGGTTTTAGGTCTTGGTACATCTTACTACTTCCGTGGTGAATGGACAACTTAGAAGAATGAGCTTCGGATATAATTTGATTCCTTAGCTCCTTGTTGTTTGGCACAACGAGTCTATCCCCAAACCAGAGAATTCCTTGATCATCAACTTTAAAATGCTTGATTTCTTGCTCCTTCATCTTTTTCTTGATGCCTAATACACTTTTATCGGTCTTTTGCAGCTCAATGATTTGGTTTCGAAGAGAGCATTCAACCGTGAGATTATGAAGAACAATAGGATGAAGAAGATGAGACAAATGAAAATCTTCAGCAACTAGAGAGTGGCAATGAGACTTCCTGCTCAAGGCATCTGCAACCACATTTGCCTTGCCAGGATGATAATGCACTTGAAGATTATAGTCCTTGATCAACTCCAACCATCTTCTTTGACGCATGTTCAGCTCAGGTTGAGTGAAGATATATTTGAGGCTTTTATGATCGGTATAGATATTGCATACATTACCGAGTAGATAATGTCTCCATATCTTCAGAGCATGAACAACAGCAGCTAACTCTAAGTCATGAGTGGGATAATTGACTTCGTGTTTCCGGAGCTGACGCGAGGCATAGGCAATGACTCGGCCATCTTGCATAAGAACACAACCCAAACCGGTGCCTGATGCATCACAAAATATGTCAAAAGGCTTTTCGATATCCGGTTGAGCTAAGATAGGAGCGGAAGTCAACAAAGTCCGCAAAGTATCAAAAGCCTTTTCACACTCTGGAGTCCAGAGGAATTTTTCATCCTTTTGAAGCAATCGTGTCATGGGCTTGGCAATTTTAGAGAAGTCCTTAATGAAGCGACGATAATATCCAAATAGACCAAGAAAACTCCGAACTTCATGAACGGAAGTCGGGGCTTTCCGATCTAACACTCTTGCACTTTTGAAGGATCAACGAAATTCCATCTTCGATAACACATGACCTAGGAAAGGTACCTTCTTCAACCAAAACTCACACTTGCCGAACTTAGCATAAAGTTGATGCTCACGCAAGCGGTCAAGACAATTCTCGATGCTCGATGCTCTTCTTCATTTTGAGAATAGATAAGAATGTCATCAATGAAAACCACCACGAATCTATCCAATTCGGGCATGAATACCTTGTTCATAAGGTATGTAAAGTGGGCAGGAGCATTGGTCAAGCCAAAAGACATGACAAGATATTCAAACAACCCATAACGGGTTGAGAAAGCGGTTTTGGGAATATCCTCGGGACGAATCCTGATTTGATGATATCCCGATCTCAAATCAATCTTGGAGAATACCTTAGCCTTTGATAGTTGATCAAATAAGATATCAATATGAGGAAGAGGATACTTGTTCTTGACAAGAACGGCATTGAGCGGCGATAATCCACGCACATGCGCAAGGTTTGGTCCTTCTTCTTTACAAAGATAACGGGACTACCCCATTCGAGGAACTGGAGCGAATGAAACCCTTCTTTAAAAGTTCACCTAATTGAGTTTTAAGCTCTTTCAACTCATTGGGTGGCATTCGATATGGTCTTCGAGAGATAGGAGCAAGTACCGGATTAATTCAATTTTGAACTCCACATCACGTTCCGGAGGTAATCCGGCAAGTCATCAGGAAAGACATCCGGAAACTCACAAACCACAGGAATATCAGCAATGGCCTTTGCTTCAGCAGCGTATTGCGAATGGTGGTATCACGAGGGAGCGCAACTAAGAAAGCTGCGTTATCAATCGGATCTCTCAACATTACCACACGAGTGGTAGTGTCGATAAGAACTCCGTTCTTGCTCATCCAATTCATACCCGAGAATTACATCAATTCCCAGACCAGGCAACACTATAAGGTTCACAATATAGGTTCAACCCTCAACTAAAATGCTCACATCTTTTACTATCTCGATCGTAGAGACGCGAGTCCCAAATGCACTAATGCAATAACCCCCATGAGTTACGTGTTATGTCTTTGCCGACCGAACTTGGATGCAAAAGTAGGGCTCATAAAAGAATGCGAAGCACCCGAATCAAATAGCACAACTGCGGGTTGTTGGTTCACTAGGAACTTACCAAAAGGTGACAACCTCACCGATGGTATCTCTTCAACAAGAGTATAATGAACATTACCCGGACGAACATTTCCTTGATTAATCTTCCTAGGATAAGGACAATTATTCGCCCAATGTCCTGGCTGGTTGCAATTCCAACATGGCTTATTGCTGGGAGGGACATTGGAACTACCCTGCCCAGATGTATTCTTGGGAAGAGCAATAGTATAACCTTTGCGATAACCAGTCTTGAACTGGGGTTTCTTCTGAGGAGGACGATATCTGATGTTAGCAGCAGGTGGACGGTTCTGAGTTCTAGCCATGACAGGAGCCCTGGGCTGAGAAGCTCCTGCATCATACGCCCTCTTGCGGCTCTTAAAAGCAGCATAAATATTATCATTATTCTCTTGAGTTAGGGCATCACTAACAAACTCATTGAAAGTTGTACACTTGCAATTGCCCATAGATTTCATCGGCTTAGGGCCGAGTCCCCTCTTGAAACTAGCAATCTTCTTGGCTTCGGTATCAACCATTTCGAGCATAACGAGACAAATGGTTGAAAGCCCGATGATATTCGAAAAAGTTTTGGTGTCTTGAGTCAATCTCATGAACTCCGTATGCTTGATAGCCATAAGACCAGGAGGAATAAAACGTGCTCAAAACCTCACGCCGATCCCGCATAAGATTGGTATTAGCGTGTAATGCCTTCCAATAGTTGGCCCACCAAATACCCGCAACCTTGAAGCAGATAGGAAGCATACTCCACTTTCAGGCCCTCGGTAAGCTCCGAGCAAACGAAACCTTTGCTCTACGTAATTCAGCCATTCATCACTGAAGTGGTTCTTTTGTCTCTTCAAAGGTAGGAGGCTTGGTGTCCATGAAATCCTTGAAGTTACTCGACGATTTGGTTCCCCGATGGACATCACGACCACCACGATTCGCCAACATACGAACCGTTTCACCCATGAGACGCCGACTTTCCACCATGGTATGCATAAGCGCCTCGGAGTAGGCGGAGGTGGAGGCCGAGGAAGACCATGGTGCTCACCGTGATGGTGGTTTTCAGCCATCCGCAGATATGCGCAAACAAAGTGAGTATTGATGATGTCCAAAAAGTGTGGGCAAATTATATAATCATGCCAAACTGAATTCATTGGAGAAGAAACTCGAAGAATAAATAGAGGCACAATCATAAATCTCCACAAGACATTGTCATCAATAACATCACCAGGCGCAATATCGCGATGTATCTGAAAACACATTTTACCAACAACTAAAAGGTTCCCATATCTGAGGAGTTTTATTAAGACCATTTAAAGTGAGAGATGCAACTTCTTATAGGAGGACACTTTTTAGAGAAATGGCATATTAAAAACTTTTGAGGTAAGAAGTTTTATAAGGGAGGACAAGTGCAAAGATTATATGAATGTCATGATGCATGCTCGATCCGTACGTCCTCACAATCCTAATTTTGATTCTGACGTTCTAGACGGTGGCATACATACATTCTCTCATATAACGTAACTAGTCGAACTAACGTGAGCGTTGTTAGTGTACCTGCAAAAAATTTTCATTTCAGCCCAACAATTCCCAATATAACACACAAGGAAAGCAGTAACACATGTTACGCACCCCCCTCCATCTATGCATATTCCCAATATACATAGATGTAGGTGCATGATACCCGAATCATCGTCAGAAGACGGCATCACCAAGAATGGTGGAAAACACCCTCCCATGGGGCACTTTCATATAAACATGTGTGGAACATGTAAATACTTCGCACCATATAAGCGACTCCCCTAGATCGGCGTTTGTCCGATCATGCTCTCACAACTCACCTTACCTTGGCGACGATTCAAACATTAACACTAGCGACATATATGGCTAATTCATATATGAAGGTTACCACCAACATTAGACCACAAGGGTAACTATTGCGGTCAAGTTATCACTCTTCATACCTTAGCAAAGCGTCGATGCCAAATTTAAATTTTCCCCAAGTTAGTACTTACTAAGCCACCAAGAAGTCCTTATATGGGCATAAAAGATATGAACACCGGCAACCTTTATGTTTGAAATTAAGTTTTCGCAAAAGCTTTTGTTTTATAACACAAATGATGTGTTTAGTGCTTGAACCATGCTCCGATGCGATGCCATCACAAACCGACCAATTTATACAAGATTAAGTACGAGATGTCCCCGCTAATACGTTGACACTCGTATACTTTGTCTTATATAAACCCGTAGTCCAACGAAATCACGAAGGATTTCAAACCAACTTGCAACAAACCAAGATCGTAGTAATTCAGCATAACTACATCACCTGTTACAACCTTTTACAAATAATCTACATAGATTATATAATATCGGAGTACACTTTAGTTATTACAAACCAGAATACAAGGTAGCGAAGAAGCATAGTTTTGAAACGAAACCATAGATAAGGTTTACATTGCCGCATAAAGCTCATATCCAACAAAAGCAATATAGATAAGGAATCTACTAGAGACCATGCCCAATGGTCTAGTCTTCATTCCCTAGGAGAAGGCGATAGTTGCAGCAACCATTATAGAAGATGTCATCTCGCAAATGGAGGGGAATAAACCCCGAGTACTCAATTGTACTCAACAAGACTTACCCGACATGAAACAGAAATAACGACTCCAAGGATTATGCAAAGCTTTATAGGTGGAGTTGGCTTAACTCATTTTGCGTAAAAGCTTTAGATGATAAGAGTAAGCATGTTGTTATTAGCATCAAGTTAATCTTCATTAACCTCGTTATCTAGGTTTGCACCGTGCTAAACAAGCAACGAGTAGAGAAATACATAACCATATCGGGTTCATCAATAGCTATCTTGTGAAGTTCCATTAACCATCCAAACAACTTATTGTTTTCAAGTATGGAGATACTCCCGTCAAGCTTCTCACTATCCAGAGACGATGGCGATTCGAATCGATTACAACCCAAATGGGGAAATATTCCTAACACTCTCCCGGCACACCCGCCAAGGGTAGCCGTAGAACACCATTCGTACAACTCGGGAATCACGGATCCGAACAGCGCCTCACTTAGGGTCGCCACCATGCCATGAGGTCGAATTATAACACCGCCTCGGACTTACGGACATGACTTCCCACACGGACATACCACGCCGGATATGCCAATGGATCGGGAATTATAACACCCGTCGGCGGGTGAGACTTGATACTTTTCGCGATCCGGCCTAAGTTGAGCTACTAGGCTTCGCGGCGGATAACCTCGGATCCGGCCGGCTAAGTGCTAGGCACTTTATTCAACATGACTAGGAAAGGCTCCATTCCTTGTGTGTGATTAATTTGCATGACGGTACGCTTCACTAACAAGGTTGGCCGACCATGTAGCTCATGCGCTCCGTCTTGCCTTCGATTTACATACACATGGTTATTTGCACGATAGCATATATATAGCCAACCGTGAACCATCATCCTAATTCTCGCAAGTGATCATTAATCACTCGACTTCTACCGTTTAAGCATGGCTAAGCAAATGCTACGGTATCATATCATTAGGATTTCAGGGGATGATAAGCTGGACAAGGAATGCTATAAATGCAGCAAGGGTTCCAATTCAATTCCTAGAACTTAATGCAACAATCATAAAACATTTAGTAATTATAAAAGTTAGGAAGTTAAAATGCTCCGGGGCTTGCCTTTCACGAACGTTGAAGGTTCGTGTCGTGGACACTCAAGAACAACCTCCTCTATGGCGTCGGGTTCGACCACCTGAACCTTTTGCTCCTGAGGAATCTCCGGCTCCTGCGGCCACGTTCCCTCGAACTCCAACAGAGTCACTCCCGCGGGCGCACCTATTGCATGCATATGCATTGAATAAGTATAACGATTGCATAAGTGAGGATAGTGATGATGACATGATGCTCATGATGACAGGTTGATAAGATCGTATCACTGGACACTCGTTTACCGAGCTCTCCAGCTATATTCAAATCACTATAACAAGGGTTTTGAATTTTTCTTAAGAAAAGCGAACACACTTACCACATCTACACAACTGAACATATAACAATTCATCTCGGAGTTAAAGACCTAACACTGCACCTAAGATTTTACTTTAATTAACTTAGGCACATAAAATAACCCCTATTAAACATATTGGCATGAAAAACATGAGCTCAAACAATTAAGTAAAGGTGCCAAAGGTCATTAAGAGTAATGACCTAGGGTCAACACTCAATCCAAAAAGTCAAACAATCCCTATAATGATTAGTCAAGTTTAAAGATTAATTAAAGCATTAAATAATTAATTCATTAAGCAAAAATAAGGCATAAAATAAAATTACTCCAATTAAGTCCAAAATTTTATTTTAAGCTACTTACATCATAATTAAGTCACACAATAAAATTCATGATTTTTGGAACAACAAATAAATTATTAAAATTGAAAGAAGAAGCATTTATTAATTAAATGAGCTAATTAATTAACATGCAAAACATTGCCCAAATTCAGATTTCATATTTTTCCTAGATCAAGCATCTCATGAGAAGGCTACACAAAAATTTTCATAATTTTTGGAGCTATGATTAATTTTATACAAAATAGACAAATACTAGCACTATTCACTCAAAATAGAAATGGAAAAGCATTTTCATAAATGAAAATTGGCTTTCGGACCGATTTGGCCGGCGCGGCCCCGGCGGCCGTTACGCGGCCCTTGAGCGCGCGCGCCCAGCGCGGCGGGCGGCGGCGGTACAGCGGCGCGGCCCAAAGAAGCGGTAGCACAGCCCGGCCAAAGATGCGAGCGAGCCGGCCCAGCGGAGGAGACCGGCCCAATAATGCGCGTGCGCGCGAGCGGCGGCCCGACGGTGGCAAAGGCACTTTGCAGAGAAGCCCTCGTAGTCTAGGAAATTACGAATAGACCCAACTTAAAGTTTCACACTATTCACTGAGTCTAGCACTTTACACCGGACCCCCTGGACTTAATCGAATTCACAAAATGAAGTCCCTGGATGGCGCCCGAGCAGAGCGCGACGCAGGGCGCTCGGCCGGCCGCGGAACTCGCCGACGGCGACGTTTCCGGCGACGGGACCGAGTCGACTTGACTCCTAGTGACGGCGCGCATCCAACGGGGCAAAAAGAGCAAGCTAAGGCGGACTAATGACGGCAGCGGCGCACAAGCGACGGCGGTGCTCGGAGCTCGTGGTGTCAAGCCGCGTTCCGGCGAACTCAAGGCACTAAAGCCGACAAGCTCTTCGGCGTTGCGTCTACGTGGCGGGCGACTCCGAACACTAACGAGAAAAGAAAAAGGGAGATGGGAGAGGGCGCGCGCGAGACCTAGCTCGCGGCCATGGCGGCGGTGCGGGGTACGAGCTCACCTTGCTATGGTGTAAGGTGTAGCTGGGTCGGGGATGAAGCGGAGCTTGTGGCCAAGCTGTGGCCACGGCTAATCGGAGAATGAACGAGGGAGGAGGATGAATTTTTGGGGGACGGCGCAGTGGTGCTTGGCGGCAACCGAGAGAGAGAAAGGAGAGGAAGTAGAGAAGAAGAAGTGGCCGGCTTGGGTATGGGCGGTGTAGGGAGGTGGCGAGGACCTTCGCGTCGTCGTCCACGTGCTCAATCGCGGGAAAACCGGTTAGGGGCTCGGTGGCTACGGCGACGAGGATGAGCGAGGGGAGGGATGGGCGCGGTGCGTAGCGGCTAGGGGATTTTTCCACTTTTTCAAATACTCAAGATTTCATATTGAAACTTGAAAAAGTTTAAACATGAAAGTTACTCAAAATAATGAAAATGACAACTTTGTTTTTTTGAAGCATATCAAAATTCTAAGTATTTTTGAAATTAGGTTTTCAAATTTGAATTTGAATTTGAATTCAATCATCAATCAAATGCAATGTCATTAAGCACTTTAATGATGCTTATGCACATGTGATAATGCAATTTGGGCTAATAACACCTTGAGGTGTTACGGATCACATGCCAAAAATTGATTTATGAATTAATTCCTTCCTAGCTCATAAATCAAGCTTAAACTACAACGTATAAAATTACACTAAACATGCATGCGATATTTTTAACATAGACAGAGCATCTCAATACAAGATATACAAGACCAAAACCACATTTTTATGAGCATCCTAGAATTAGTTATGCATTTCCAAATATAAACTACAATTATACCAATTGAAAGATTTTAAATAAATCTATACAAAAAAGTTACTCAAACATGGCATATCCTATTTTTATCAGATACTAAACTTCACAAGGATTACAACAAGACCAAGATCACTCAAATTGGACACTCCTAGCTCCCCGTGGAATTTTTACAAGATTTATATAGAAATCTGGAATTTCCTTTTCTTTTAAAAACCGGACCTAATTTGCTAGGCGTACCCGGTGCTGCACCAGGCATGGGTCTAAGCTAGGTACACCCGACTCGTGCACCCGAGCATGTGGCGATGACGTCGCATGACGTCACCCCGGGTCCCGCATGTCATACACCCGCACCTAGCTATGCTGACGTCAGCAATGACGTCAGCGATGACGTCACCTTGGTCCCACACGTCATTGGCACAGGTGGCGGCACTTTTTCAGAAAGGCCCCTGTACTTTACCATAATCATCCAGACCCATAACCGCAAACCCTTGTGTCTGGCTCTTTTGCACATCAACCCTCACCTTCTGTTGAATTCCAACTAGCCGGTCCTTCACAATGGGGAAAACAGGGGAGCTCGACCGGCTCACCGTCCCGGCCGGTCGGGACCTCGCCGGCGAGGGAGGAGGGGCGGCGGGGCTGCGGGGACGCGCCGCGCACCGGGCGGGCGCGCGGAGCGGCGGGGCGGACGGCCCGCGGCGTCCCGGCCCCGTCGGCCGCGGCCGGTGGCGGGGCGGCGCGGCGCGCGGCCTCGGGTGACGGGAGCGGCGGGCGAACGCGCGCACGTCGCCCGGAAGACGAGGCGATCACGGTGGTGTGCTCGGGGAGGAAATGGCGGAGTGGAGCGGGGCTACGCGAAGGCGCGCTCGGCGGCGGCCATGGCGGGCAAAGGGGAGACGGAGGGGACGAGGTAAGCGAGGAGTGGACGAGTGTGGAGCTTAAAAAGGCGGCCCGGCGTGCTTCAATTTGGACCGGGGTCACGGGCGTGGGCGGGCGCGGTCACGGGCGGGCGCGGCCCCGATGGCGCGATGGCGCGGCGCAGCGATGATGGTGGCCGACAAGGCGTGGGCACTTGAGTGCTCGCGCCGCGTCGCCCTAGCGCGTGGCCCGGCTTGGCGTGGTGATGGAGCAGCGGCATCGGGCGGGCGGGGCAGCGGGGGGGCGAGCGGCGGGCGAGCGGGGCAGCGGCGGCGCGCGGCGCGCTCGGCCCGGGAAGCGAGAGGAGAAAGGGAGGAGGGGTATGACAGGTGGGTCCAGGTGGGGCCCACCCCTTTAAGTTTGAACTGCGAAGTTTGACCGCTGTAACTCCAAAAATATTGCGAATTTGGAAAAACTCAAAACATGAAAGTTTCTCCATTTGATGAGTAGAATACTTTTCATGTTGGAAGTTTTTGCTAATTCGGCTTGGATTTGAAAATGTGAAATAGGGTCAAATTATAATTATAAAAAAAATATTAATTTTCAATAATCCCCTTGCTGTTTTTGCCCATTTTGAGGCCCTTAAACCCATTTTCATGACTTGGTGTAAAAACAAAGTTTTCTCAAAATAATTTTTTTATAAACTCTATTAAGGGTCCAACTTGGTCTCGAGCAACGTAAACATGACTTTTGGGAAAAGTTTGAAAACTACTTTATATATATATATACATAACAAATAAATCTATTTAACCACAAGGAAACAAGCATCAAGCAATTCGACAATTATGAGCATGAGATGCTTATGTGATGATTATACTCATGAAGATGCAAGATTTATTAAGCCGAAAAACTGGAGTTGTTCTGACCTACCCCTTAAAGAAATCTCGCCCGAGATTTAAAGCAAGAAGAGGAAAAGGGGAGAAAGAAGATTTTTATTTCACGAGATCTAGATTTACATCGGGAATTACACGACTCGATACAAAGCCTCTCAAGATTTGTGAGAACAAGGCTATGAGAAATACACGAGAATCATTAGCCTAATCCGATAGCGATCGATACATGGACAATGGAGACACACGATGAAAACGACGCTCCAAAACGTCAAGAAGGTCCACAAGAACCGAAAAACCTCAAGCGTGAACTCCACCATCGTGAACCCAACCAAAGAAAATCAATCCAAAACAGATCGGGAGTTCCTCCATGAAATACATATCTTTCTCCTCTTTACGCCGCGACTCGGATCCACGGACAAACACCGAATCTTACCACTCGCTCCCGATTGCTCTCTTTTCCAAAGCGATGGCTTTCTCATGTTTCTTCTCTCGAGCAAGGTTTCGATTTGGGGATGGAAAAGAAGAAGAGATGCGCGGGAGGGCATCCACGACGGAGTGGGAAGACGGAATGATGCAAGGCACTAGAGCGGAGGCAAGAGGAAGAAGATGGACGACGAGTCACTCACGCACGGGCGAGAAGAAGATAGAGGAAAGAATAGATTCGCTCGGCGAGAAGGCGGGCGAGTGACCGTCTTTTGAAGTCGGGAAAGAGAGGAGGGGTCCGGCATGGAAACGAGGACGAGGCGCGAGAGCTGACAGGGCGATAGGATAAAGAAGAGTACCCTGTGCAGGTGCTGCGAGTGCGGCGATCACGCGAACACAGTGCACAAGTGGGTCCCCTAGGATTGCAACGGTTCTCTTCTGGTTGACTTGCTGTGACCATTCCAGTTGTCCACATATTCATCTTTTTCCACTTCCAAGACCATTAGAGGACATTCTTCTACTTATCTCATTCTTCTAATCTGATGTCAAATCCTTTTTCTTAATCCGAAGTATGAAGATGACAGGAATAGTACGATGTACTCTCTCATTAAACCCCAAAAATTACTACACAGTAGGGCAGGTTATCGCAAGGCGTAACCAACAATTACCCTATTGGAGGCATCAAAGGGTTTAAGGTGAGAGAATCTCGCTATTCGCATCATCAAATACATCGAAGGTGCTTCAACCCTCAAAGTGTTTACCACTACGAAGGAGTCAAGGCGAGGTTTGCACCTCGTCAAGCTAAATCCAAATCAAGTTGGTCATCAATAAGAATAGCATCTCGCAATACTTTCTACAATATCACCAAGGACCTGTGTGTGCAAAGGACAAACTGAATTGGGTATCGTCATTGGATTCCTTGAGGTGAGTTAAACACTGGCATATTCCTTCATAAGAGCACAGACTAATGGATGATAATATGAACCAACTACATTGAAGAAGTCCACTCTTTTGCATGTAGAAGTCAAAGTTCTTAGTCAAAGGTATCCAAATCGTCTCATGTAGAAATCAAAATTCCTAGGTCAATGATTCTCTAACTCCATAGAAACCAACCAATTACATCTCTTATTGGACAACACGGTAACATGAGCGGATTCTTTGGCACTTGACTCGAAAGAATTACCAATTCCTTTCTATAAGTCAAGCTCTCGAAGGATTTATTGAGTTTTGTTATCCAACCAACATTCCTTCCCAATGATAAATATGCCAACCTTTCTTTCTGAATGTTGTCTCTACTGATCCAAATTCACTTATTCAAACGACTTTTGTTTGATACTCAAGGCAGAACTGTATGTTGGTAAATTCAAGGTTATACCCAATCACTTGTACGATGCGTACCCAATGCATAGCTGAATCCGACATCATGACGCTTGAGTACCAGACCAGATGCAAACCCAAAATTGCTGTCATAATCCATTTATAAGAAGTTTTTGTCTGAAGAATTTCCTTCACTGTCTCCCATAAAGCATGAATACTCCATAAGGCCTTAGAATACCTAATAGATGTATAGGAGTTCTAAGTCTCTACTGAGGAGTACCATGGAATAGGAAACCATTCTCTTGATCAGACAACAACTGGTATAGTCCTTTGTCTACCACCTCTTGTGGTCCGATTAGTCTTAATGTAAGCGATCTTATTCTGCCTGATTTGCCTGATTTTGCTCTTCGGGAGAAAAGGTCATAAAAGATTGGATGATGAGTAACGAGAGGAAATCAAGGTCGGTTCACGTAAAACGACACCTCGAGGCAATCTCTATAACAGGTCGAGATCAACAACCGTGATACTGCGCGTGCGTCGAAAAGACATCCATGTGTCTGCAGCCCACAGGGTGCTCTCAGTTTCGTCGCGGCACCATCAGTCATTAATCAAGACTCCATTACAAATCTTGCGTTTGAAATGCAATTCCACATGATTGAAGGTATTCCCGCACGAATAAGCATTACGTGCAAGGCAAAAGTGAGATATACGAAAGATAGTTACAAGGTAATAAGAAAAGGTCAACTACACCAATTTGTAGCAACCTACTGTCACAATATCATGGCGCTATTTGCATGTGGGTGGATTGCATTAACAAGGATATGCATAAACAAACATTCAAGGGAGGTTTTATGACAAAGATGTTGTCTTGGCTTAGACGAAACAACGGGTTACGATTAATGATTACAATACCTGCGTACCCCCTAATAATCCATCTAGGTGCGTCCACCGAAATGGTCTAGGGTCTTGTCGCGCACCGTAACTTATTAACCGAGACAATATTGCCATGACTCGACCAATAGAATAATTCGCCGATAAGTGAATTATATAGGATATCTTGTACAACTAAGCTCAGGCACAAGACAAGGTGAAGGAATTACGAGAATTTAAAAATTGTGGATAGCAAGGAATATTTTTTTGAACGACATAGTATGTGCTACATACTATCATCGCGTCGTTCCCAAGTGATGATTAATAACAATATTCACTTAACAATTGGTCTAGGCATGTGACAACAAGAAACCAATGTCAACATATCATTATAGACCGAGAGGAACAGAAGTGAATTTGCATGGACGAGGATAGAATACAAATTTGACCAACGACTGAATTTTGATGTCCAAAATGCATGACATATAAAACTTGTTCTTGCAGGCTACATGGGACGAATACATCACTGAAACACGCTAAGTGATTCATAATCACTAACCCACAAACCACTGTACCATCTGCTTAGGAATACAGGTCATTACAATAGGTCTGCTCAAAAGAAAACATAACATTCTTACTAAAGACTTCTCATCAAGCTTACTCCTCATGGTCATGGTCCATGTTCTCAACACCTTCTGCATTTCCAGTATTCGCTCTATCAATGTTGGGCACTATCCGAAGTCCTTCCTCATCCACACCAAGAGAATTGGGGTGAAGCCGGTTGTAGACCCATTGCGCTTCTCCTTGCAAAGCACCATTGGTGATCTCTAACGCAATCACTTGCTCCCTCGCATCGTATTCCTCATTCCAAGCTTCATTTCGTTCCGCTCAACTATACCAAGGGCTTGTTGCCACCGACCAAGTAGGGCAAGCAACTCCTGAAACTGACTTTGTGCCACAAAGGTCTCATGGACAGCAGCATTTTCTCTCTGAATGGCCTGATCTTTGGAGATTTTCATCTGCTCAAGCAATTTGGTCACTCTTTCAACTTCCTCTTCATATTCTTTCTTTATCTCTCGCTTGAATGAGTTGACGTAGATGAGCTCATGATTAAGGGATTCCAATGCATTCTCCAGGCAGGAGTAACTCTTCATCATAGCAAACATTGCTCTATTAGCAGGACCATTGCTGTTCTCAGTCTCATCTTTACCACCGACAAGTGCAGTCTCACTAAGCTGACGCCACACAACATGGTATGGGTCACCCTTAGGAAACACACCTGCAGTGGCACGAGCAACCTCTTTGGGGCATCTTTTGAGCAAATCCCGTAGTGCCTTATATGCAACCACATTTGCACCTTCCCGAGGATTCCTACCTCGAGCAATGAACCGACGTCCACACCAAAGTGACGCTCCTTCACTCTTGGCGGGAATTACTACTTCGACAGGAAGCAAACTCATACGCTGACTCTCCAGCTCCTTAATCCACTGATAGCGAGGTTCTTTACCCGTGGGATAACCCACCGAGTGCACTTCGCCATAGCAAGGAAGGCATTCCATATTCCTTTAGAAACTTTTTGGCACCACGTGGCTCACGGGTGGCAAGCTGCTGGTGCAACACTTTTCCCTTGGTTGACTTGGATTTGATGCGCTTCATTCTTGCCATCTGTCCAACCGATTCACAACTCTCATGAGATGGAGATTAAGTTGGTGACTTTTATCGAAAGAGAGAATCATTCTTTTATAAGGGAAGAAATAATGCAGTTGCCATGAAATGATTATGTGCCATGATGCATGCACGTTCCGTACGTCCTCACAAATCTAGAAATTAATAAATTCTAGCGTTTTTAGACGGTGGCATACCAACGTGCTCTCATATAGCGTAAACTAGTCGGGCTACACGATCTTGCGTAGTTAGTGTACCTGCAGAAAATTCATTTCAGCCCAATATCCCAATGAATGCAAACGACGTAAAAATCCATGCACCTTCCGAACAAGGTGAAATCTCCGATTACTTGCACCCATTCCCGAGTGCATACTACCCAACAAGTCATCAGAAGAAGACACCCTCACACGGGGTACCTTCTTATAAACATGTGTGAACATGTATATAATCCAGCACCAATAAGCACTCCCCTATATCGGCAGTGTATCCGATCATGCTCTCACAACTCACATTTACCTGAGCGTTGAACCAACCTTACCTTGACGTAGAGGCAAAATGATCCATACATAACCATTCAAGTGATTAGCCCTCATACATATCCATCGTGTATGAGCACAACAAATAGAAAATATGATGCAGTAATCCCCCAAGTTAGTACTGATATAAGCCACCTGAAGTCCTTAATTGGGCATAAAGGATATGACTGGTCCAAGGCACATATATATAAGTTTTGAAAACCACACACTTTTGAAAAGCCTATAAGTGGGATTAAGTGGCTATAAGTTCGCAATTACTGTTTATAAAACAAATTCATTTTGTTTTAAATATACTTATGAACAGTAATACGTTGAACCTGCTCCGATGCCAGCTGTAACAGAACCGACCAATTAATATAAACATAATGTACTAATGATGTCGCCTAAGCAACTTAATTAGCACATGACGCTTATATCAACCCGGTAGTCTGTGAAACCACGAAGGATTTCAAACTTTCCACAATACAGCCCAGACCAAATTAAGTTCAACATAATACCGTCCATAGTAAAACATAAGTTCACAAATAGTTGATTACATCGGAGTTTATGAAATAGTTATTACAATGCCAAGTTGGAAACAAAACTGCGGAAGCAAAATAAAGTGTTGTTTTACAAACGCACACTAAGTTAAAAATAGTGCCTGGTCCATCATCAAATCCGGTAAAAGCATGGAGGAATAGAATATAAGAAATGACCTTGCCCAAGGTCTACTCCTCCCGTAGTGGGATACAGGTCCATCTTGTTGCCACAGCAAAGGTCTTATGATCTCGCAACAAGTGGGAATAAAACCCGAGTACAAGAAGGTACTCACTCGGCTAGACTTACCCGACATAAACCAAAAATAAAGTGACACCAAGGAGTATGCAAGGCTTTATAAGTGGGGTAGCCGACTCATTTAAACTTGCGATAAAAGATGAGCTTATTAAATAATCATTTAGTGATAAAGGACTCTCTAGCTTATCATCTTTTAGGTTGGATCCCGACATTACTAGATTAGCACCTGTACTATTCCAACTCCAGGGTATGAGCAAACAAAACTATCCTATCCTTCAAAGTTGAGCATACCAAAGATCAACAACATAGAACCATAACCATCCTATTTTTCACAATGATTTGCGACGGTGCCGCGTTCTCGGTCAAGTGTTCACCGTCCGGAACGATGGTGATTATAATCGATTGCAAACCGAGGTGGCGGGTATTCCTCACACAAACCACACGTCTCCGTCGGAGTCGATTAGATCACCTTGGTCTATTCGGGTGGAATCGCGGATTTCAACAAATACGATTGCACCAGGGCATGCCCGGCTACCAGGTACCTCCAGCGCGACCGGCCACTGGCTTTAATACCGCGCCTGTGGGCAATACACTCAACTTTTCTGAAATTCTGGCCCAAACATCCTCAAGGCTTCGCGGTCGGATGATCGCATCCTTCCAGCTATCTATGAGGCATTGTTCAACATGATCCGAGGACGTACAAAGCCATATTTCCTTAAGTGACATCGCCGGAGTTTTCCGTGGTCTAACACACCACAAACTCCGACTAGTCGTGATTTAACAAGGCCACATGGTTATGTTCTCTAAACCAACCTCCTTTTCCTCAACCATAGGGTAGTAACCACCTACCTCGCGGATGAGGGTCAATCACCCATCTTCTACCGATCTAATTAAGCAGTGCTAAGCATATGAACGATCCTAAACTTAAAAAGGGTAAAGGTGTTCAGGTGGATCAAGGTACTCATAATGCAAGAACGGTTCCAAGTAACGCCTATAAACTTAATGCATCATAAACAATAAAGGACGAAAGTAAATCATTTTGCAAACCGTAGGAGAAATGCTCCTGGGCTTGCCTTCCTAATACGATCAATGTTGAAGCTCCCAAAGACTTGATCACTCCACGTCCGGTTCCTGGTTCATGATCACTTCACGTGCCGTGGTTCCCCTTGGTGACTCCTCCTTTGGATCCTTGTCCCACGTCACGTTCTGTTCTCCTAGCGATCCTCAGTATGATGCGGGTGCATGTATGAATACTAATAATACACATGGTATGATAATGCGAATGCGTGCTTGCTTATTCCTTCTACAAGGTAGTCAACATCATCCAAGAACGTGTACCCTAAGCACATGTCATCTACTACATTTTCTACTGCTCAATGTAATCCTAGTACGACATCCCTTTCTACTATCACCAAAGAAACAAGTCAGTAAAGCCAAAGAGACTACACTCAAGCATAATCATCCTAACCAATTCATCATGATCTACTCATCATAGTATACTACTTAACCACCCATCATACCACTAATCACCTTGAACACTTGACAATAAGCCTAGCACACAACATCACTTATTCAAGCATCAATACTAGTCCTAACCATATAACTAACAGATCAGTAAATAAATCATAAATAAATAACCATAGACCCTATGGACATGAATGAAGACATTCTGGAAAGCTTATGAAATTCTACATCAAACATATGAATACATCACAAACTGATTCCCAGGTTAACTACACCTCAAACACAGAACATCAGGACTGATTCTGGCAAAACAGCCACTAGAACAGCCCTGGTGACCATATTGTCACACCCATAACTCCTAAACCATTCATGCAATGACCATGAAACTTTAACAGTAGATGGTCAAGCTAACACACTAACTATCATCTTTAGACAAGTTAATCAGAAACCCAACTTATAATTAGATTAGCCTAGCATCGATGGACTTAACCCCTAATTTGAACATCCAAGAGTTGAACAGGAGTACCATGATTGGCTACTCCTAAAATCCTACAAAAATTACAGTAGACACTACATATCAAAGAAAGTTTACCATCCAAATCTCAACCCATTTGGATGAACCAGTTGACCAATACAAAATTCACAAGTGCCAAGACAGAGGCACTCAAGAAAATACTTTGTACTACCAAATCATGCAAACCAAGAGTATCATAGCATCAGGGGCTGCACATTGATATACAATGAGCCCAGAAAAATTATCAAACTCAGATCACATGCCAAAAATTGATTTATGAATTAATTCCTTCCTAGCTCATAAATCAAGCTTAAACTACAACTGTATAAAATTACACTAAACATGCATGCGATATTTTTAACATAGACAGAGCATCTCAATACAAGATCAACAAGACCAAAACCACATTTTTATGAGCATCCTAGAATTAGTTATGCATTTCCAAATATGAACTACAATTATACCAATTGAAAGATTTTAAATAAATCTATACAGAAAAGTTACTCAAACATGGCATATCCTATTTTTATCCGCCCCCGGCACGCGGCCCCGATGGCGGCGTCGGCGGCGCCGCGCCCGGCGCGCGTCTGCCTCGCCTCGCCGGTGGCGGCCCGTCCGTCCTAGGGTAGCGCGATGTGGGAGGGCCGAGGGGAGGCGTGTAGGGCGGGCGGCCAAGCGGGTGCCTCGCCTGTGCCCGGCCGCCGCGTCGCCCATGCAGTGCCCTAGCCGCCGGCGTCTGATAAGGAGAGGAGTCGCGGTGCGTCGGCATGGGGAGAGGAGAATTGTAGGTACGGGTGAGGGTGTGGAGGGTGTTTTTCAGAAAGCAATGAGGCGTGAGGGTCGAGTTTGTTGGTGGGGGTGGATGAGTTTGAGGGCGCGTGTGGGGTAGGTGTAAGATCCAGAGCTTCCCTCTTTAAGAAGAAGTGCGTTATAGTAGAGATTTGAAGGGGCTCTATGCATTTTAGCACGGCCGGGCAATTCGTCATGTGCTGCTCACGTGATCTTTGAGCCACGATGGACATGTGTTCGCAGTGCCAAGTTAGAGAAAATGGCCTCAACTGGTTTGAACCTACAATGTATCATTGAACAAGTTTATAGTGTCAGAAATGTGTTTTTATAGTTTGTAAAATCTAAGTGACGCACTTTAACAAGTTTAGAGTGAATGGGATAACTTTTTTAGCCAAACCCAGCATGATTAAGAAACCAAGCCAACTATTTTAAAGTTGAGAGTTTCCCCCAATCCAACGTAAACCGATCATTATATTTTTGTAGACTCTTTAGTGAAATCCGATATATGTCATTCTGCAAGTCTAGCTTGCTTGCATGAATGTCAACTTTGCAAAGCTTAGGAACTACATCCCTCATTTCCCCCTTAGGGCCATTTAGTTTTATCGTAAGTCAAAAGTTTCTTACTTTAAACAAATGATTTTAAAAGAATATATATCAACTTCGGTAGCTTTACTGAGTTTACCCCTCCTGTTTTTTAGAAGCACCAATTTATCCGAGCTAATTTCTTCAAATTCATCCGTGAAATACAGTAGTTACCAAATTGCGTGGGCAACAGCTTCCTTTTTTAGCAATTTAACATGATTAAAATCCACCACAAACTTGAAGCATAGGCAAAGCGCGATATTCTCTTGCAAGCAACGTGATTGTTGATGTGTTGATCTTTTTTCTTTTTTTGGGAAGAGAATGTGTGTTGATCTAAAATGGAAGGCACGGAACGTGGGTCCCGCGTTTCAGGATCTGTAGCGTGAACGGTCCTGTACAGTATGGGCCCCGCGTGCCAGGCTTCGTTGGGCCATTGCAATTTGCAAAAGTTTGCCGGCTCTCGCTCAGCCGTTAAGGCGCGTCATCAACGCCAAACACGCCAACTACCAGATCATCACCCAGGCCCAGCCCAGCCACCCAGCACACCAACCCTCCCACTGGCATCTCTGACGTGCGGGCCCCGCCCGACAACGGCACCCAACCGCCGCCTCTCGCAGTCTCGCTCTGCTCTTCTCGATTCGTCGTCCTCAATTCAGAGCTCACCAGACACTCGAATCCCTTTTCCGCTCCGCCCGCCGGACGCCGAGAGAGGAGGCGGCGGGCGCGGGACGCGAAGGCGAAGCCTAGCTCCCGTCCCTGCCGCGGACGCCGATGGACCCGCCTCGCGCCGTCGTCGCCGTTCTTCTCCTCATACTCGCCCCGGTGGCCTCCGGCGTGCCTTCGTCGTCCTGCACGGTTGGTGTTTCGCGTTCCTCGCTTCGATTCTGCTCCTTCTCTTGGTCTTAGATTAGGCTCGTTCGTTTCTTATTGTTGGCTGTGCCCGGGGTGGGTGCGTGCAGGGATTGGCGACGAGTGCGGGAACGATGGGCTGGCATCCTTCACCGAGATGCTTGGGGAGTGGTCCGGCTCCAAAGGCTACTGCATGTAATGCCTTCTCTCTCTGAAAGTCTGAATTATGTTGTGGTTTTGATTTGTTTTTGAGAAATGTATACAAGGCGTCCTGCGGTACGGGTTTTAGGACCTTCTGAGTTTGGCTCGCCGATTTTTATTTATTTATTTATTTATTGACCAAGAGGCTGTTGATATATTGAAACGCACAAAGCTTAATTATAGATTTTTTTTTTTGACCAAGCTGTTTTTATATAGAAAATTGATTGAGATTGATCAGTTTAAATATGTAGTCCCTCCGTTTTTGGTGCATGCATTTTGCTATGTATCTAGACAATATAGTATCTAGATGCATAACAAAATGCATGCATCCAAAACACAAAGTGAACTGTTAGAACGGGAGGCAGTAATACATATCTAATTTGAAGGGCTCTCGCATTTCGCAAAGCCGGGTTTGCCGATTTTTATTTATTTATTTTTGACCAAGAGGCTGTTGATATATTGAAACACACTTATGCTGGAAAAAACATGTTACATCAAAGGTACTCGGTACAGAGGCCACCAGAATCAGACATCGACTCACTCCACGACAAAAGAAAAAACACCTCTAAGTTTCCACAAAACAGGTTTTGTCGTGCTTTTCAAGGGAATTTGGTTTTAGGTTTTTAGTTTTTACTTAGCTAGATCCAGGCTTCTGGATTTGTAGACTAAAACGAGTTTTTGTGGAGAGTGGAGACCCATTACATTGCACCAAATCACTTTTCTCTCATCTTAGATGGAAGGAAGAAAAAGAAGAAGCATGTGACACAAACACAGGAGGTATGGGAGTCGGTTTCTAAAAACCAGGTAGGAGTTTAGCAAAATCGTACTTTTGTTTATCCACGTTTTCTGCTATCCAGCCAAATGGAGTATTAAGTGGTTAGCCTCAAATCTGGTTTAACTAGGTCTTGTTCTTGATAGAACCTGTGATCCAAACAATCAACTTGGAAACTAAAACAGACTTAGTAGAGCACACAGCTTAAAGATGGCCAAGCTACAAAGCCAGCAAAAGAATGATGCTAAATCGCCAATCACCATGCTACTAATGCCTCTGTACAGTTCTGGCTTTTGTTTTTTAATAAATTCTCACAGTGGGGGCCTCCCCCTGCTGTATTTTTCGCTCAAAAAAAAAACTTGGTTTGCCCAGTATCAGTATTTCTTTTATCAATCAATTCACCGAATGTGATCAATCTGTACAAACATCTGGTATAAAAATTTCTAGTTTCCAGATTACTTCATCTAAGCTGATCATTTAAAACCCATCCACCAAGATGTCCAGAATTGTAGTCTACTCCACTATGCTTGTCCAAACCTCCTCCTCAAATTAATTCCAGTTTCTTCTGTTTGCTTCTGCACCAATGGAGCTTCTCTGGTCTTCACATATGCCAAAAATTATGGGATAAGTAATTTTCAAAGAACATTCTCTCAAGTCCCACCCAAACATCATCCTAAATCTTGTCGGGAATATAGAATTGATGTTGCTGGTACTGTGCTTTGGAATAAATGACTTTGTTTACCTGTTCATGTAGGAATTTCAAGGGCATGTAGGGTGAATTTTGTTGTGTGGTAATACTCTAGTGTCTAGAATTTATATATTGTTTGTTTTGCTTGTATATGCCAATAAATAATTAAATATATGTTCCAAATTTAGGTATAGGTGAGTTTCCATGTATAGATAAAAAAAGAACTAACTATTATGTGTTAGCTTGTTTGTGTGGATTATTTGTTACTTTTATGTGGATAGTTTGTTATTTTCCTTGTAAATTTATCATGACCAGGTGCTTTCATCTAAATACATTTTTGTTTGGCTTTCCTTTTACAAGTATAAATAAATAAACTGTAGTGCTACATATATCTCAGGGAATCTCTTTAAAATACATTTTGTTATGCGATGGCCTCATGCCTGGTTTTGTTTGTTATTTTCTCTGTAATTTCAGGATGAATGTTTTGGGGGTAACGTATAAAAAGTGCAATTTGAACTTTATTCTCTTCCCTAAAAAGAGAATCTCGTTAGTATTATATTCCACTATTCTGTCAAAGCTGAAGGAATGTATTGGAAAATTTATCATAACATGTTAAAACTATTGTAATTGGAAGATTGCTGTAGCTATGTATTTGTAATCCTAAATTCAGTAATGAAATAGTCCTGTATGCACTTTCATCAAAAAGAAGTTCAAAACAGCTTTAGTGATGGTCATGTCTTACTGCAGCATTGATGCCTCAACTTTCTTTATCTTTATACATAACATCTAAAAGACTTATAATGGGCATTGCATCAATCCTTTTATTTTATTTCTTTTTTTCTAAAAAAATCTAATAGTGTGCTTGTCTGACTTTACTAATGGAAATTGTGTTGCTCAGTGAAATTGGAAGAGGAGCATGGGACTCTTGGTTAATGCCACTTCAAGAGCAGGTATGTTTCTTACTTAGAGTTGTAATTGAATAATTTTTTTATGGTGTGTGTGGTGCATCTTTTTTTGTAGAGACGGGTGTGTTTGGGTTCAAGATACGGCCTCTCCTTTGTACTTGGGGCAGGCTTTGGCCTCTCCGTCTTTCTTTCTCTCTCATCTTAATGAAATGACACAGCTCTCCTGCATCGTTTGAGAAAAAATGGATAGATTTCCCCCTTTATACTCATATCGTACTTTCATCTGCAGGCAAATACGGTTTGCAAGAAGGTGATGCAACATCTTCTGCTTTTCTCATTTATACCCTGAGTCATCAAGGTTCTGTACCATTTCTGGAATTTGTTTTCCAGGTCAAGAAAATGAAAGAGCTCAGTGAAGGTTACAATATAGTTGGCCTGTCTCAGGTATGTTTGTGGTGCTGTGCTATTTGTGATTCACGGCAATAATTTCAATTGTTCTTATCTATTCTTGATATATTTTTCTGCTGCTCCTGTCTCCTTATTTTAATTCTGTTTCTGGGAAATGCAAATTTCTTCACTTTCTTGGTTAACGCAAATGAAATTTAGATACTTCAATAAGAAGCATTACTAGCAATAAGAGCTTTTTAGGCCTCATAACTGACTTGTAGTAATGCTGTCTGTGAACTTCTGGACTATTTGTGAAAACTATATGGACAAAACCGCTTTAGTTCACATAAGTTTGGAGTGTGCTCTGAGAATTGGCTTGTTAGTTTAGCAGGAAGTTTCACTGATTGCTGATTTGCTGTTAACTACTCTCGCTAGATTCTGAGGTTATTAATGCTGATTGTGATTTGGGACTTATATTTTCTGACCCTATCCCATCTATTCCTTTTAGGGGAACTTAATTGGCAGGGCTGTAATTGAGTACTGTGATTATGGACCTCCGGTGAGCTGATTTTGTTCTTTGCTTTCTGCTTATTTGTAGTGTGTTACTGTGTTTCACTAGAATATAAATGGTACCTGTTACTGTTACTGACTACTAATCCCTTAAGTGGTCTGTATACTCTATTTGTTTTAACTTCCTTTTTGGGATAGGTCAAGAATTTCATATCAATTGGGGGTCCTCATGCTGGTACAGCTTCAGTGCCACTTTGTGGTGTAAGCTTACTCCATTCTTCCCAATTTATCCTTCTTTTTAGAACATTTTCTAACAGTAGCAATCTGAGTTTGCATTGAGATTTTTTCCATGTGCAGTGAGTATGTGCTATGATAAATTTCTTAACCAATGTATGCTTATAATGTATTAACCAATGCATTGATATAAACAATGAGTACATAATGCTTGCTAGGTTGCTGTTAGTAGGCACCTCATGATGCAACACTTAAATGCACTCACTCTGATCCAGGATTCATATTTTAGCTCTACATACATAGAATAAGGAGTCATTAGTTCTTCACATATTTTACTCCTAGTGACAGCGTACCTGTTTATCAAATGCTATAGTAATTGACATTTTATGGGTGCATTCCATGGGAAAACTTCTTGATGCTTTGGCTAAATGTCAACCGACATAAAGCAAGTAATGGGGAGATATAACTGAATAAGATGAGGAGCTACATAAGAAATCAACTAACCTCTGGCTTCATTCGGTTATGATGTTCCTGGGTTCGTCCTGGCCAGGAGCGATTTTCCGACCCTGTAGAAATTAACGAAGAAGCTTTGAGGCCGGGATTCAATCTTATATAACCGAACGTGGCCTAAATGTAATCGAGAAATAGCTGAATAAGATGACAACCTACATCAAGAAATAGTTGTCATGTTATTCAGTTAAAACAGTGATCCAGTCCTGGGAGGAGCTATAACTGAATAGAACGAGTTCACAAGCATGGAATCAAGAAATCCTACTTTGCTCATGCAACATCCAATCCATACAACCACACAAATTAACGCCTTGGCTAAATGAATGGAAGTGAGAGTCTAGGATCAATAAATGCTAAGAATCAGAGTATATAATGAAACTAGTGTGCATTAAAATTCTCGATCATTGGAGTTAGCACTTGCATTGCCATCTCTGATGCCACCAGGCACCATCCTTCTATCATTAATGCAGTCCCAATTTGCTACAACCCGCCCTCCTCGACTATCATCTTAATGCTAGCAAAATTTCAACTATCATCTTAATGCTCCCCCATGCATAGCTAGGAGCAATTGCTACCAGTGAGATAAACCACCAAAGCTACATCTCAGTCACTTTGATTAGTGTTTTCTCTGCTTGACCTTGTCAGGGCATGTCAATGATATACCCAAAAACTTCAAAAGCAGCCTTTGGTAGTTTTGAATCGGTACAGTCACAAGAAGAATAAATTGAGTGGCATTGAAGTGAACCTATCATTCTATCAAGTAGTGTGGTATCATCTAAAGTGTGTGTATCTGCCTATATTATAGAACCATTTTTCCCAAAATATTTTCTACTTGGTATTAATAACGAGCTTCTGGTACTGAGGTGAATTTTGAAACCAGCATTGTTTACATATTATCATTGTTGTTTTTCTGCCACTGAACCTTTTTTCCTTTCTTTGCAGTCTGGGTTTCTTTGTATTCTTATTGATGATCTGATTAAATCAGAGATATATTCAGATTACGTGCAGGTTTGTATAACTTGTGCTGCAATGTCTCTGTTTTTGTACTGCACTTATTATTGTAAGAGACAGCCTTTTCTGTGCAAGTAAGTAAATGAATTGAGGGTTGTGAAATTACAGGCACATCTTGCACCTAGTGGTTACCTAAAGATTCCCACTGTGAGTGTTCTTCCTTTTTCCCCCCTTCCATTACTTGGCATGGAGTGTGCTCTAGGGTTTGGGTCCAATATATTTGTGAAATCAGTTGGAACAGCTTAGCCTCCTTATCACCATATACTGTCATTATATAGTTAAACCTCATACCTAGTCTTAGGAGGTTACATCATGAACTCGTGCAAGAGTTTTTGTGTCTAGGGGATCATGTACGGACTAGAGTACTTGCTATTTACAAGTAGTATTGCAAATTTGCAACAATATTTACTTGTTGGTTGTATCCTACAGTGGTTGACTGGTTGTTTGCTAGTAGCCTTTTTTCTCAAACATGGAGAGCTGTGTATAATTGCATTAATAGAAGATAGTGTTACAACACCCATATTGACACATCCCATTTAAAGATTAATTACATCTGTGCCCGTTAGAAGAACTAACTAACAACCCGACCTAGAAGCTTAACAACCTGAGTTGTTAGTGGCAGAGATGATGAGTACAATGACACTTAACGATACGATCATTGAATGTAAGGTGAGATTTTTCTTATGTTTGAATAACCATATCAGTAAGAATTTGTCGATACTTTCAATGTTCTTATCCTGAGAAGTTGGTTTATTATCATTCCTCAGCAGCTTGGAGCTACTAGACTTCTCCAAACGAGAAATTTCTGGATTATGAGAGGCCCCATACTTCGCATCCTGTACATAGGATGATTGGGCATGTTTAGTTCTAACTGTTATTTGGTGAAGTTGGTGGTGAACTCAGTGAGTCACATGGCGAATCCGTTAGTGGTTTTGGCAGACATGGTTGTCGAAGAGATCGTGGGCTATGGTACCAAACTGTCATGGCTTGGGTGTTGAAAGCGGTGAGGACAGAGGTTTTGAGTGTGATACAAGTAGACTCTGAACCACGTGCTTGAACTTGGGCGTGGTAGTAATGTGGTGCCTTGGGACAAGGCAACGGAATAAAGGAGCTGGGTTTAACTTCTTGATTGACTAACTAAAAGGATTACAGTCTGAATATGGTCTCCCTCTCCTTTCCATAATTAATTCAAACTCTCTGTCAACCTAACACAATGACTCCAAACTAATGTAAACAAACTATAAACAACTTGCACAAACTCGACTCCTAGCCACTATAACTTGGCGTGTCCCTTGGGGTCTCTTGTCCAGTCCAGCGATGGCACCCTTGTTATGTACTCCCTCCATTCCAATTTATAAGGCGTTTGACTTTTTTAACACAAACTTTGACCGTTCGTCTTATTCAAAAATTTATTCAAAATATCATTTCTTTTAACATGGCTTCCTTTATTAATAAAAGTTCTTCAATACTAACTCAAATTTGACTGTTTTTGCACAAATTTTTTGAATAAGGCAGTGGTCAAACTTGGGGTTGAAAAAGTCAAACGTCTTATAAATTGGAATGGATTAAGTATGTCTAAGCATGACACCTTGCAAAACCTTTATGCCTCATTTCATGAATCCTAAAGCCTCACATCCAAAATTAGATGTTTTCACCATCTTTCTCTAAAGTAAATTGTAGCTATTTTTAATTTACATGGTGGTATGTTTGATTGTTGTTCAGGATATGGAAGATTATTTGAAGGGTTGCAGATTACTTCCAAAGCTTAACAATGAGATCCCAAGTGCAAGAAATACTACCTATAAAGAAAGATTCAGCAGCTTGGAAAACTTGGTACTGATCATGGTGAGTTTGAACTAATCAAATATCGCATGCTGTTTTAACACTTTCTGGGTCCTTGTATTCCAAAGCATAGCATGTGCCGAGTTAGCAAATTACAATCGAGTCCTTCAGCTAATGCAGTAAAGAAAAAAAAAACGCGACCGGAGGGGGTGACACCCCTAACCGTTTTTCATTAAGCAGAAGCGATGCTTCCCGATCGCGGAAAAACCCCCGAACCCTGGCTACACCAGCGAGGGGATTTTTATTACTGTAGTGTACGTAGATAGTTGGGGGGATAATTGGGGATAACTAGACCTTATGCTATGCCAAGAGCTTGAGAGATTGGCCTTATGCTATGCCAAGAGCTTGAGAGATTGAGGGAGACTAGATTGTTTCTTCATAATTCATTGCTTGATTTCCATTGTGCCCCATGGGCTGAATATAAAGGGTACATAGGACTAACACCTCTTGTGCCTAGATAATATGGTACTATTCCTATAGATAAATAACTAAGAGAGACACTAATTGACACTAATGGGCTTAAGGCCCAACTAGGACACTTGCGCCCTACGGCGCCCCTCTTTATGCCCATGACATCTCCCCCGCCCTTGGAGACCCAGCTCGTCCTCGAGCTGGAGAGCTGACGCGAACTAGGGTGAAGCCTTTTACATCTCGGCTTCCCATTGTTATTGAAGACTAAAATACAAGTATATCCACCTGGATCCCATGGGAAGAGCGCCTCTGCTGGCTTCATGTAGGCTAAAGGGTGGAGTGTGAAGCAGCCGGCTCTTATGCTGGAAGTGTCTAGCACCACGACAGGGACAAGGATGAATGAGATAGCCTTTGATGCCTGATGCTGAATGCTGATGCGAGGTCGCTGCTGCAGGAAACGCCCATACTTGGGCCTCGCGGCAATTGGAGCGGCGGAGCCCCGTATCGGCGAGGCCGAGTGGAGGAACACGCACGGCAACGACAGGCGAGGAGCATGCGTATCTGCCGCGCCATGCGACGGACAAGCATTCCTCGCCTTCTTTTGCTGGGCGCACCGTTGCTTGCTCTCTCGATGCTTTTGTGGCATGAAGAGCTGCGCTCGGCGGCGTGCCGGGAGTCCCGTCTTCTTTGGAGGCGTATAGCCGCCGGCGTTCACGGTCCTCCCGCTGGAGGCGCTCCGGCGTGTGGAAACCGCAGCAAGGCTGCGAAGGATGTCGACACCCGGGGACAGCTAGTGGAGCGGGTCGGGGCACGGGTTGGTGTGAAGCGCCGGCGCAAGAGCTCGGTGAAGTGACGCCACGCGGCGGGGTGCCTTCCTCATACTGGACTTGGAGGAACCAAACCCGGGCGTCACCTTTCAGCTTGCGGAAAGCCATCCATACTGTTCTTCCACCATGATGCGCTCCGGCGGAAGTAGAGCTCGCGGTTGACGAAGGCCTCCGGATCGGAGGTCCCATCAAAGCGGGGAAGTCCATCTTGGGCCGCGTGGTGGAGGGCGGTGGCCTTGCGATCAACACGGAGTCGCGGAGCAGCAGACTTCGTGCCAGGCTGTCTTGGTCGCGCGTGGTGGCGCGGAGAATAGGACGGGGTGGTGGTGTCGGCTGCTCGATGGAGAACAGGGCGCCGGCGCGTGGTTGCGCGGAGAACCCACGGCGGCGCGGGCCCGCGGCGCGGAGGGGGGGCCGCGGCGGCACGGAGTAGGCACGTGCGGAGAGGAGGCGCTCTGCGGCGCGGAGGAAGCCGCGACGCGTGCGAAGACCACGCGAGACGGGGCGGCGTGAACGCGCGCGATGGACCGCGGAGCCGGACGACAGCGCGGTGACGGGCCGCGGGGAAGCGACAAGACGGCGCCGTGGAGATGGGGATGCGGCGACGGTGGCGTGGGTTCGATGGCGGCGGCTAGCGGTGGTGGAGAATCGGCGCGGTGTCGATCGGGGGCGCGCAATCGGCGCGGCGCGGCAGGCCGCGGATGGCGAGCGGCGGGGCTGGGGATCTGCTTGGTGGTGGTGCGGATATGGGGGCGGCGGGTGGTCTTGACGGAGCTGGATCGGGCGATTTTTTTTTTTTTTGGGGGGGGGATGGGGTCGGGAACGCGGCGGTTGAATTAGGGTTGTGGCTGATATTTTTTTTGGGATGGAGAGGATCGACGGGCTAGGCGAGTGTACGTAGATAGTTGGGGGGATAATTGGGGATAACTAGGCCTTATGCTATGCCAAGAGCTTGAGAGATTGGCCTTATGCTATGCCAAGAGCTTGAGAGATTGAGGAGACTAGATTGTTTCTTCATAATTCATTGCTTGATTTCCATTGTGCCCCATGGGTTGAATATAAAGGGTACATAGGACTAACACCTCTTGTGCCTAGACAATATGGTACTATTCCTATAGATAAATAACTAAGAGAGACACTAATTGACACTAATAGGCTTAAGGCCCAACTAGGACACTTAAGCCCTACGGCGCCCCTCTTTATGCCCATGACAATTACCCACAGCCTGAAATTCGCTCCCGTGAGGATTCGAACTCAGAACATGAGGGGTGCCGCTGGAGTGCTAGGCTAACTAGGGTAACCGTTGAACCCAACATCCTTTGGCATGCAGTAAAGAAAGGAAAACATAGTTGTTACTGTTAGCATCAGAAACCAAAACAAAAGGCTACCATATGCAGATGTGATGTGAATGTGGCCATGCTAAATTGAATAAAGATTGGTTCATTTAAGCTGGTTACCTCATATACAGTTTTGTGATGAGCTCTCGATTTCATATATCTGGGAGCAGATGCATGTCACAAAAGGCTTCTAATATCATAGTGTTGTGCTATTGTATAAACATCAAGCATCATGGCTTCTTTGCTTAACCATGGTTCTAGCAATAATAGACATAGCTAACACATGCATGTTCTCGAACTTTTCTTTGTCTTCTGTATTCCAAATTTTGAGATGCTTGTGCTGAAGTTTGCTAAAATTATTATCCTTTTAAACTGCTCCAGTTTGAGGACGATGCGGTATTAATACCTCGGGAAACAGCATGGTTTGGTTATTACCCTGATGGAGCCTTTAGCCCAGTGCTGCCCCCTCAAGAGGTGATTGTTCCTCCTTACACCGTCATGAGTTAGGAGTAGCTTGCTTTCTTTGGTTAACTCATACTGGTGCATAAACAGGCGTAGATTGTTCTCCATTGCGATGTTCTGGCAATTTTATTTTATGTCTCACTCTCTGTGACTGATACTACGAAAATGCATTCGCTCACCGTGTGCATAGACGAAGCTATATATAGAAGATTGGATTGGCTTGAGGACCCTGGATGAGAGCGGGCGTGTTAAATTCGTGTCTGTGCCAGGAGGTCACCTGCGTATCTCCAGAAGCGACATGAAGAAGTACATCGTTCCTTACCTGACGCCGGAGGCGTCATCCCTAGCAGAGCATACACCGGATGCTGTCCCTTTGAGCGTATCTAGCAAGGTCTGTATCGGTGGCCACTGTGCCCTGACACGTGGGCCCTGTGTTAACGCCTTGTAAGTAACGCTGAACATGAAGGGAGGAAATAAAAAGCGCAGGGAAAGTGGACCCGAAGTAGAGTGTGTTTGGTCGTTTCCGTTTCCTCTCTGACAAGCAAATATGTCCACACTGTTGCAACATGACGTATAATTTATTGATTTGTAGCTTAGAGATTTACCATTTATTTAATAATTAAGTTATATGTTTCAGTTTTGGCAAATTTTACTCAGGGACACCGTCCTTACATGGAATGTCACGACCTGGTTATACCAGCTGCATAATCATTGACCTCATGAGCATCATTAGCATTTCAAAAAACGATTAGGAAAACTTGCGTACAAAGTTCTGTATCTTGTTGGGCTCCGTAATGTTTAACCAGGCGGTGAATGCATACAGAGTTATTTAATCTGAACCTGGACAGTTCCGTCAGAACATCACATACACAGATCTTTCTGTTTTCACTTGGTCCACCTGTTAGCACACGTCCATAACCTGCCTCTCCACACTCTCACCCCCTCACTCTCAACAAAGTGGTAGGCGACATCTCCGTCAACGACAAGGCGCCTCACGGTGACTTCGTGAACTTCAAGATCTGCGACTTAGTCCTTCGGAGGTGCTTATAGGGGTAAGATTTATGTACGTGTATTCATAAGATGAGGGTGTGCGCGTGTTGTAAGCGTCTACGTTATACTATGTAATCTCAAGAAAAGAAACCCCTAACTAGATGTAACCTAGAGGGTCTTAGAAATACATCTACAAACTGGTGTAAACTTTCGAAGTTCTTAGAACACCTACATTGTGTTCCCACGGGTAGTCGACTATCACTCCCGAGAACAGTCCAAGAGACTACATGGGAATAACTAACAACTAATTACTACTAACAAGAACAACTAGCTACTCTAGAGAGATACTCTTAGTAAGCAACTACGACACAAGCAATTTATATAAATATAAATACTAGTGAGAATAGTAGCAATCCACCGAGGGCAAGAAGTGATCACAAGATTTATCCTTGTGGTTTGGTTTGTTGGCAACCTAAGTCCACATTGCGGCGAGTCCCAATATGATTCGTGCTAATTAGCCCTCAAACTAGATCCATGATTCAGGTGTCGCAACAATCAAGCACAAGGTGCAATACAGCTAGCCACGAGTATTCCACTAGAGTATCCCTTTGCAACTCCATGAGGAGCCGAGGTGGGGTCAATATCTCTCACATATTATCTGTTCAAGGCGGAGAACAATCACCAACACTACCCTCGACAACCATAGTTGCTTCCATCTAGGTGGAAACAACCACCAAGAATAGCAAGAGAACTGCATCTCAATTGAAGAACTAGTGCCACACTATATGCAAACCAACAAAGCAAATGCACTAGAACTCTCACAACCTCACTTTTAATCAATCACAAGTAATGAGATGAGTGGGAGATGTTCTTGGAAGTGTGTTAGAATGCCAACCGAGCTCCCATGGAGTCGACCAACACAAATATATAGAGGCCCCCAAAAGACTTGCCATTGGAAAACTTATGGTGGGTAGTATGCATAGGCATTGGATTGCTCTAGTGCCCACCGGGTTGGTACCACATGTCAAATACAATACGATATCAATGACTCAAATTTAATCTACTCTAAAAAATGGGTAGCGCGAACTTAGGTGTCTTGTGAGGCACACCACCGAGAATACTCTTGTGGTTTTCTAGTGCCATGTGCCTCAATCAAACTAGCCATTGGATAGCCCAATGGCTAGTGTAACACATGGTACACGAGGAGGTTCTAGAATGTGCTACCCATTTGAAATAGAGGTAGGGTTAGCCACTAGACTAATCTGGTGGCTAAACCTAGCCTCTATTTGAACACCTCAACACCCACTATACATGGTGCATAGTACGGTGCCCTCTGTAGACAAGCACCGGACTAATCTAGTGCCTATGAAGGCACCCCATTTAACTCCATTTCAAACCCTTTTTCAAATGTTAAATCCTTATCCCCAAGTTAGCATTTTAGAATATTTTTCAAAGGATTTACACTTGTAACTCATTGCATCACTAGGTCTAACGCATATGCAAGGTCATTTCACACATAGTGGCACTTAGATAACCAATTAATCTAGAGTTCCCTCCTAATAGTACAACTATCTATCCTAAACCCGACCACACACTCTATTGTGTCTTGTTTGATGAAAACAAAAAACCCCGAACATATACCTTTTCCTTTGGGCTTGTTTCCATCATTCCATCTCCAAGTGTGAGCTTATTCCAATTGGATTGATCACACTTCAGCCATTCGCAAGCCTTGCTCACCACCTCGGTGTGGACCTAACATAGCTTAAACAACACTTAGCAAACCACTAGTTGTCTCAATTACCAACAAAACATAGGGCTTTCAAATATGCTTAGTTAATCTTATATGTACCATCATAGGATGATAGTATGGTCAAACCGTAATAATTTGACAGGGTACTCACATCACACTTCCACCTAGAACCTAACGAAACATGGTAAAATTCCTTCAAGTCTCCAAAATAAATTAATACGAGACCAAGACCAAAAATCTAGTTTGAAGTGCATGTGGTCGTGCACTAACACATCACGTGATGCACTCTCCTACTTTTAACTCGTGGATCCCACATGTATCCCTCTTCAAAACTCTAGTTTGATGCGCATGTATCGAGCACCGACACATCACGTGATGCACTCCTCTACTCTTTGCATGTGGAGCCCACATCTATCCCTCTCTCTCTCTCTCTCATGCTCGCACACACACACATGAAAACCATTACTTCTCTCTCACCCTTTTTCTTGGTTCACCGAGCAAAACAACCTTATCTTCTTCCCTCCTCCCCCAAACTCATCCTCTCAAATTTGGCGAAGGAAACTTTGAAAATAGTGCTTGTCTTCTCCATCACCATCAAGGTGGTGGTTGCTCTCTGTATATGGCAAAGGGTGAGAGAAGGTGGGTGGTGATAGCATATCCACTGCCATTACCATTGCGTTGGTAAGACATCATCCCCCCTCTGCTCCTTCTCCCTTTACTTCCTTTCCCTTTCTATCCTCCCCTCTCTTTCCCTTTTAGACCTAATTAAGAGGAAACTCGATGACGATGGTGGAATTTGCCCATACCATTAGGGTTTCCATAGCACATCAACATTCACTACCATCAGTGATAGATCTAGAAACAAGACCAAGAAGGGGCCGATTGGCCTTGAATGTTCATGCAAGATTTGGATCTACCAAGTATGCATAAGCCACCACTAGTTGTAGGGTCATGGCCCCTTAGGGGTTTGGGTCTTTATGGGAAATGGCTAGGTCCTAGAGAAAGATTAGGAATTTAGTACTGCCTGAAACATGAGTGCCTACCAAAGATGAACAAGAGAAGTGAAGGAGGCAATGAGCAAGCAATACCAAGATATGTTATTTTTTGCCTATGGTAAGCGTGGTTCAATGGCGCTAGTACTTTTTTGGGTTCTTAACTAATAATTGATGGGGCTCGTATTTGATGGGGATTATTAATTTCCCTAGGATGAACCTAGGTCATAGCCCTCTCTTCCTTCCCCATCCCTCATAGCCGAGTAAGAAAGAGTTAGCATCTTCGTCTCCTTTCATTACCTTCCTTTTCCTTTGTTACTTTTCCTCCATTATCTTTTGTTTTTAGATCCGGCAAGAGGGGAAAATTTGCACTAGTGGAGACAAGTAATGGTGAGTGCCCGAGGCTCAAAAGAGGGGATGAATTGGGTCTCTAAAACTTATTCAAGTGGTCTATTTGATTTGCACTAGAAAAACAAAAAAAGTAGCTAGCAAGATATGCATCTATATTATCACCCGAGACTTGTTTTGCTAGAGTATATAATCATCAAAGGAAAATATGCAAAACATAAACTAATCTCATGAGTTTCTCGACGGTGAATGGCACAATCTGTGGTCTTTGGTTGGGTCCCTCCTTCCAGAGCTTCATGAGTTCTTGACTATCAGTTTCAAGATGGAGACGTTGCACCCCTTTATCTCTCACAACAACTGCATCATCCCGACAAACCAAGGTTTCCAAGGTCAGTGCATCAAGTCCGTGGAGGTAACATTGCGTCTAACCCCCCCCTCCCCCAGAGTCCTCAAGGTTCACGGAGAACTGTCCCCATCACTCCTTGTCCTTGCTCTGGTAGAAGGCACCATCTGTTGCATTGCACTTAATCCACCCCTCCCGTCGTGGGCGTCGTGATTGCTTGAACCCCCCCCCCAACCCTACCCACATGTTCTTTGTAGTGCAATGGTTTTGTTTAGTTGTCACAAGACAAAGGCTATGTCAAGCGACTATTGAACTGAAGACTAACGACGTTTGAGTCTCGCCTTGTCTCCGCTTGTTCTTCCACATCCAAAGTGAATACATGCCAATGATGAAAACACCAATGTCCTTAGCAATGCAAACATCAACTGGTTGCTCGACTAGGTGAAGGAATGAAGTCTTGGCAGCTTTACTCCTGTGAGAACCTGAACTTTCTACCAAACGTTGTGCCACTTGTTTCCTTATCTCTAGGGCCTATCCAAACTTACATATTTTTTATAACTATAGAGCAACACAAACGTTCAAAACACGCAGGCACACTCAACCCTATGAACACATGTAGGCAAACCCTAACCCTATGAGCACCTTCGAAGAACTGAGCTAGCACATCTTGAAGTTCACAGTCTTATCGATGGGGACATTGCCTACCACTGAAAGCATATCGTCGAGAATTTGATCCCGAGTGGGAAGGTTCCACCATAAAGAATCCAACCAGTTGATTTATAATCAGTTTGCTGCAATTTTTACATATCTTAGCAGGTACTCCCTCTGTTCTAAGATATAAAGTGTAACCACTTTTACCTATCTTATGTCCCATGATATAAGGTGTGTCCTCTCTGAAGGCACATACATCGATGCAGAGCTAAAAAAGAATCGAATGTGTTTCTTGATCTTTAAACCAGATGTGGTTACACCTTATATAGTCTTGCCCACATATCAAATAATCCTATCATTTGTTTGTTATTATATGTAACAAAATAAATAAGATGGCCATGGGCCCATATTCCTCAGAAGATTCACCTCCACTAGATTCTACTACCGCCCAAGAGATACGCTATGAGAGAGAGGCCAAATCTAACCCATTTTTCTTTGATTTTCTTTTTCTTCTACTTTACTATTGAACTTTGTGGTGTTTTAATTTGTTTTTATCTTGAAACCTTTTAGTGAAATTTTATTTATTTTAAAATGAAGACATTTTGAAAAAAAAAACAAAAAGATCCTTTTTTTTAACCAAAAAATAGAGATCAAAGAATCTTTATAAAAGCTAAAAAAAATGTAGAAAGGCTTACATAAATTTTCTATAATGTTATCCGTGAAAATCTCCGAGTAAGCTTTTTTTCTAAAAACATTACTAAAAAAGTTTAGCAAGTTTTTTAGAGAAAAAAAATAAACGAGAGTGGCTATTGTATCCTTCTCAATTAGCTTACTGATGCTCATATTGATGATGACTAAATAGAACCCTTGTTTCATTGTGCTAAACAACACCTCGATCTATAAATGCAAAGAATCAATCATGGGAAAGAAAATACATAACAGTACATTTATGAAGTTACATGTATGTTGGGAGGAATAGCCCAATTTCTACATGACGCCGCCACACACCTCAACAGTAACGAACAAGGAATAAATATCCATAAGCTATGTGCCAGTTTCTAATTCTCATCGACGCTAAAAGTATTAAACTTGTATACATACAAAATGATCTCTAGAAAATTGCACACTCAACCTTAAACGTCTGATACGGGAAGGGCCGCCACTTATGTTTAGTCACTTCACAGTTGTGGGTTATACCTTCGGTGGAGTTCCTTCAGTCACTGTCTGCACAGACCCAAAACTGTTTGTAAAAAGGCTCCGAAAGCCAAACTCATTCTGCATTGGCCAAGCAGCCCATCGATGCAGAGGCCTTTGTTTGTTTGAGGATGCACCTCTGCTGGGTGTTCATGTTGACGTCCCTGACTGATGGTGCTCCAAGTTCCTGAGGACAATCCTGGCAAAGATTTTGGCTTCAATAGAAGCTGTTGTCGCTGCCGCCGCTGCTCGCAACACTCGACCTGCTCCTGCATCCTGCAAGAGACCTGCATGGTGCACCGCATGCCGACCTCCTGGGATTGTGAACTGCATTATTTCAGAGTACTCATCAGATCAGATGACAAGGAAGATACGCAAAGTTACAAAGTGAAGTCTTCGTTATGCGCACACAAGTATATGGGGGAAAGAGAGAAGACATACGACAATGAGCAGTTAGATACAGTAATTTTCAAGCCAGGTAGAAATGGGTAATCAATCTTTGGAATGAGCCAAATGAAACAAAAATATTACTGACAAAACAAGGAGCTGACAAATTGACAGTCCGAATCATGGAAAAGATGAAATAAACAGGGAAAAGGTGTAGAAGGTGTGATTAGTCATCATGCTTCCCATTTGAAAATACTCTACAGGATGCACATAAAGTAGAGGTAGTGAAGCAAAAAAATATTCTTTGCATGTGTTTAATACATGAATAAAGTATAGGCATATTTGTGCGTAAGGACTTATTTCGAATTGCAGTATCAAGATGGTTAGTTCGGTGCTTCATATCTGCTACCCCATTTTAAGTTTAGCTTAGTTGACTCATGCATTTTATAGTACTATACAAGATGCTGAGACAGATGAAAGAAAGAGAGAACAATATCAGTGTCAACAAAGCAGCCAGAACTGCTCTTGTAATGGATGGTATGGCCCATGTCTCAAAAAATAATGACTCTAGATAGAGCTGCAAGATAAACAGCAGTATCAGTTGAGAAGGGATAAAGGAAACAAACCTGAAGAAGGGCAAAGGCAGCACAAGCACGAAGAATTGGTGAAGGATTCCGAAGCATGGCAACAAATCTACCAATCTCAGAGCGACTGGCGAAAATAAGCACCATTTTAGTACTATATTACTCTAACTACATATCATGACAAGATAAAAATAAGATGCATACAACAAATATGAATCCTCCAAAAGGAACTTCATATGCTCTGAGTAAGAACATAAAGGCTCAAAACTAAATGTAGAGCCAAACCTGCATCTCAGGTGTCCAGCTTCATGTATAAACACTGCTTCAGCAACATGAGACAGTGCTGCCGGGGCTGAGGAGGCAGCAGCCATAGAGAACATTTGTGGATCCGAGAAAGTGAGCACAAAGGTTTCTATATGCTTAAATGCTATTCTTCTAGCTCCCTCAACATTAACAAACTTGGAACTGCTATCCGAGGATGTTCCAACCAAAGCAACTTCATCCATTCTGTCAGTTCAAAAGTTTCAGATTTAGACATCTGATGATCATATTTATATCTCATTACGAAAATCTTGTACAGAGTACCAGATGCTTTATAAACACCCTACAGTGCAATTTCTCAGTGAACTAATACTACATGAGCCATATAGCAAGCAACTATTACTGCATGTAACATGTATAATTCACTTGATTTGTTACAAAGGAAACGGGAAATTATTTGATAAAACAATATACAACTAACAATAATACTACTTCTGATAAAAGATACCATTGGTCCCATCTGTATAAATGTCAAGTGCCAAAATACATTCTACCTTATGGCTTATACAATTTAGGGGATGTTTGGATCTCCTAGGGATTATTAGAATCTGGATTCTTGTTAGTAACTGTAGATTGTAGAATTTGAATTCTGGATTAAAATAAAAAGGTATGTTTGGGTCCTGGATTAGACACAGATTATAGATGGTAGATGGTGCTTCACAACCATTATCTGTAAATAGTATAGTGGAGGTGGTTAGCTGGATCTGGTAGTTGGATAAGAATCTCCCCCTGGAATCCACTTGTTTGGGTCTCATTCTCATATTTTTTAGAAGATCCAACAGGCCTTTAATGTGAGTGTGTTGAAACTAGCAACGCTCAATGTCGTGTGGTTTATAGAACGATTCCAACAACCAACATTGCAGTTTGACTTGCCATTTATGGAAACCACAGCACATCCAGACAAAACCAACCTAGTCCCTACATCTATATGAATGCAGCTCTTCTGCAGGGCATGAACCTTGCAAATAACATTTAGACCTGCTAAACTTCTAAAGATTAAATGATCAGCAGAAAAATATAAAAGCCAGCTTACAAGTTACAAATAGAACTTCTAGCAATATATGATCAAAGAATCGAACATGGTAAAGGTCTCATAGATGGCTCTTCTAAATGTTCAATACAGAAATCCTCCAATCTTGATATGGATTGATGAACACTATTTCATAAGCAAATGCATCATCTTAACCCTAGAAACATGATATGGGTCCCATTCTACCAGTAGTAATAAATCAATAAAACATACAGAATTTTGAAGCTAAACCGACAACAAAACTTGAAGTGCCGGCTGCTTGTAGGCCTTGCTCAACTAATAAGAACTAAAAAAAAAAACAGATCCTAATATCAAATGTCCAACACATGAAGCGATCAAGAAAAAATAGCAAAAATGGTACCTTCCATCAAACATATATGCTAGTGCTAGTGCAGACATGAAGCGTGCCATCTTGGACCCTGATGACGAGCAAATTTTTACAAGAACGGGCACCCCACCTTCTTCGACTATGCGGAGAGCATTACCAGGATAAAAGGCAAGATTCCATAGTGCCCCTGCAGCTGTCTCGTGAACATCCTGCGGAAACAGAGAATCATTGTCTAAGCAACAAACATCTTTTTGTTTCCAATTCCAAGGCAGAAGTGCTAAGTATGAGAACTTTCTATTATAGACTATAATATCACTTGAACAGTGCAAAGTCTGAGCAAAAGTTACCAAAATAAATTGATGGCAACGATTAAATAAACAGTCTACTTGACTTGAAACAAAGCGGTTAAACTAAAAATGAATGGCACATGTGCGGCATGCCAACCTTTTAAATGATTAAATAAACAGTCCACTTGACTTGAAACCAGGTGGTTAAACTAAACATGAATGGCACATGTGCCGCATGCCAACCGTTTAAATTTTCCAAGCATTTAAGAAATGAGAGAACGATGTGTTCATATAAATAAAACTACTCCCTCCGTCCACGGATAGAAGGCGTAACTGTTTTTCCTCCTGTCCTGTAATACAGGGTACCCAAGTCTTTACACGCTTGCAGTATCTATTACACTGCCTAATTGACTCCTCGGTTCCTATGCATGCATGGTCGCATGGCCTGTGAGGCCGAGAAAATGAAGCTAGTGGGGCCGTGAGACAACATGCTAAGTGATTTCATGTGAAAGCTAATAGGGCATCCGGTTTTTGCATGGATGCATGCAGCATCATAGTAATTTGGAGGCCCCGCATTTAATTCGCCTCTTGGTCTTTGCGTCAGAGGGAGTTGCGCCTCTTGTGAAGTATTAGTGGATTGCCCACCTCTTCCCAATAGTTTAAGCTTTTGGGTTCACTTGGTTGGTGCATGAAACCTAACATGGTGTCAAAGCTAGAGGTCTCGAGTTCGAGTCCTAGTAGAGGCATCTTTTAAGTCCTCCGCTCCCTTCTTTATTTCCATGTTTGCGCACACGTGAGTGGGAGTGTTGTGAAGTATTAGTGGATTGCCCACCTCTTCCCAATCGCTTAAGCTTTTGGGTTCACTTGGTTGGTGCATGAAACCTAACAATTCGCTTTTGGGTTCACTTGGTTGGTGCATGAAATGATGAAACCTAGCAATTCTACTCGGAGACGGAGGGAGTATGTCACAACAGTCCGTGGCTTCTAAAGTCAGCAAATCTGAGGTCACTTGAAATAAAGTACATCAAAGAAATTTAACACATTACTGAATAGTCTTTGCACATATCCATATCCATATCCAGAAAAATGAATCAAGAGCTTGCACATTTCAAAGGTACAACTAACACTATCATGTGATTAACTTGAAAGAAAAAACAGAACATTAGGTGAACCACAAGCTGCCATGGTGCAGTCAAATGGGTTAGAACCTGGGTACAGGCTTTTTTCAGCCATATATTTAATGTTTTCGTACATTTGGGCATTACTGACTAATGCATGAAGGATACAGGGAGATCTCATGGCAATATTATGCATTGCCAACAGAAGGCTTTCATTCATAAAGTAAAAACAATACAAAATCTTCAGTAACCGAGCGTCTCCATACATGAACAGAAATTTGTCAAACTTGTTGATTACATAAAGTGCAAACAGAACTTACTTCAACCTCTGAACGTGCCAATGTGAGCAAAGGTGCAACCCCACCACCCTGCCCAATTGCAATGCTGACCAATGCAAAGAAAAATTAAGTTATCAGAATCAAATATGACTACAAGAATGGCACAAAGAAGATTCAAAAGGTTAAACAATCAGGCGCCTCCGAAATGGAACAATAAACATTATTTTTCTGTTAATGTACTTTCGGTGACCCTATCCTACCATTCATTACTTCACCAACAAATGTTAACTAGAAATTTCCACGAAATGTTAAGCTGAACTAACATATCAGCAAAAGGGTATATTGTAAGGATATCATGGAACACAACATAGTAATAGGCTCAAGTGTACTTCATCAGCAATGCAGCCTTGCTTAAAGTGAAGGAGATAAAACTGAACTCAGAAGATACTTCCATTTAGCAGATAAGAACCAGTGATAAGAAAGTGGTAAACTGGCAATGCCTTTTACAGTGTAAATACAACTGAAGGAACATGGTATCATTTAAAGTTACCTATTAGCTTCTGAAACAGATAATCCCCATAGAGCACCAGCAGCTCTCTCCTGAAGACCTTCTGAAGCATTCAAACATTGTTGCACTAGGGCAACCTAAGAAACAGAAGTCATTATCTGAAAAGGAGAACTATATATCTTCTATTCTATTCAAGTGAGATTAAGAATATATGGAAGGGTTGTGATAGCAGAGTTCCTAGAGATATTTTGGCATCCTAACAGAATTATCAATTACTTTCTCTTGTTTGCCTAGGCTTAGTGTCTTTGGCATCGTACCTCACCATAAAATTCAAGATAATTCTTCTACAAAGATTGCAACCAAATAACTTTAGCCTACTTTTAACTGTTATATTAAGATAGCATCATTCTGCATCACTAAAAAGTATATAAAAGTACAAGCCTTTTCAGAGATGTCTTCTATTAAAATGTACCAGTTTGAAGCTCTTCAGCAAGTTGTGTGTCAAGAAGGAATAGGATAGGGATTTGAGTCTCTTTTCTTTGTTCCATGTTTTTCAGTTTGTGTACTCTGATTGGTGAAGCATAGAAGTAGTAAGTACTATGGGTCTGTCGTAATTGACTATGCACATTCACTTGTGCATGTTGGAGGCTGGAATATTATATTCCTTTTTTAAAAAAAAAACTAATAGCCACCAAAGGGCATGAAGTGCAGAGGATGCGGGAGCAAAAGGGCTTACCAAAGCTTCAACACCACCCACTGCAGCAATGGCTTCACGGTTTCTGTCATCAAATGACAGGTTCCACAAAGCACCAGCAGCTTCTTGTCTAATTTGATAAATAGAAGTTGTGAATTAATAATGTAGATTTGTGTGAACTATTCAGGCAGAATGCAGGCATTAAGGCTTGAAAGTCATGCAAGTTGGAGCATATCAAAACAGTTATATGTATACCTTACACCCTCGTTTTGAGAACTTGTTAGTTGCACTAGTGCCTCCAGAGCCCCTGCTTCCTGACCTACAGCAGCATTGTTGTCATTGTTGTCCCCATGTGCAGCTAAGTTAGCCAGACCTCTTGCAGCCTGCAGATATAAGAGAAGTAGCCTTAGAAATTAACAAGACAGCAAAAATATCACTGTTCAACTGAACAGATGTTTAGCCTGTTTAAATGCCACAAAGTAGCCAGCCGTATCCTTTTAATAGGCTGCTTATCCTTTTTAAACAGCCATTTAGCCCGAATAAATGGCAACAATAGGTGACTGCTATTTATCATTTAGATGAACACTGAAAAATGGAGATGGTGAACATTAAAAACACGAAGAGTTAGGCTGGGAGCTTCTACATGAAAACATCATTGGAGTGGCTTGAAAGCAAATTAAAAAGGTATGAACCAAACATTGAAACTAGAAACATTAGGCTAAACCCAAATCCTAGTCAGCAAGCCTATGTATCAGTAATACACGATAAGTGTATGACCATAGTACCATAAAGCAATGTACGGGGTTTTTTTTTCAAGCAAGCGATATACGACTTTGAAGAATAATGCTATGGCAATATAGAGAAAGCATTGGTGTATTGAAGTGTCTGATATGGTATGGTTGGGTTAGTGAAGTATCGACAGTACAGCAGCAAACTACAACTTAAGTACTTTAAAGAGTTTCATTCTCCTGATGAGAAAACACGAGTCATAAATATGGATATGCAATGAAGGGAAACACACAAGCTTGTAGACAGTATATCAAGTAAGAAAATTTATGCTAAACCTTCACAAATCCTGATAAATACATTATATGGCCCAATTTGAGACCTATGGCGTACCAAAACTTCTATAGGCAAGCAATAAGCCATTGACAAGTGTCAAGGCATACACTAATGAAACGTTGGAAATGATAACTCACAAGCTTTTACTACTGCTTTGTGTTTAATGAGACATCTATTGCATGGGCAGCTTATTTCTTATATGGTACAGCAAAGTTTGATACCTAAGCAATATGATGCAAATGGTACATGTAACATGTCCAGATGCATAGGCATGTAGCTATGAAGGATGAACTCAAGGTGAGAGCTTGCATGCTCCTTGTCGTGCTTGGCATTTATCACATCATGTTGGTTTCATGGATCTCATATTACTAGCAGTACCAGAACACCTATAATAAATGAATACTGGTTGCTTACAGGGGTAAAAACATGAATGTGCCAATGTGCTGTTTACCTGTTCTAGGACACCATCAAGTTTACATGATCGAGCAAGTGTAACCAAAGCATGGACACCACCAGCCTTTGCAACTTCCAAGCTACACTTGTCATCAGCAGCCAGGTTTGCAAGCGCACCAGCAGCACGTTCCTAAAGAAAAACAAATAGCACATATATAGACTAAATGGTCCAGATACTTAGTTAAACTGGAAATATGAGAAATTGAAAAGTAAGGCTTCATACAAGAACTCCATCAGTTCCAGCAGGCCAACGAAATATTAGATCGACCAGGGCCTTGATACCACCAGATACTGCAATAGCCGCCTGAAGAAGTGCAACCAATGAATTATTACAAAAATTACCCAATAACAAAAATTTATACAATGAATCAGCATCCAAAGAATAACAACCTTGTGGTCCTCGCCTACAGAGAGATTCCAAAGGCCACCAGCAGCCTCTTCAGCAACAAGCCTATTCATCGACTTGGCTAAATTAGTGAGTATTGTAATGCCACCTTCATCTGCAACTGCCTTGGCAACCCTGGTATTCACTGATAAGTTGGCAATGGCCTGCATTGTGACATTAACTAATGTGAGAAGATGGTAAATGCAAGCAAGAACACTAGAAACAAAGGGCAGAGAGAAACAATTTATTACTTTTGCTGCTTCAGATTGTGCACTCTCCCTTGAGCACCTTGCAAGGTCCAGCAACATTCGGATGCCCCCATTCTGCATCACCGCCTCCGACCTTGCAGGATCCACATTTGCACTCTCGTCATCCATAACTACAAATGTAGCAAGTGCGGTAGCTGCCCGCTCCTGCACATCCTCCTGCAAACTCTTCAATAGTCTAAGCAGCAGCGCGGTGCCCTTCTGCAGCCAGAAACCATCCATGCCTTGTGGGTTGGACTCCGCAATTCGGAGAAGTGACTGTGACAGGATCCACTCGAACCATGTCATTGTATCACCAGCTACCTTGTCTTTGTGACTCCAATTACACTGATTGAGAACCTCTTGCTCTTTCACATCCACAACTGGAAACATGGTCTCAAAAGATTTAATGTCGCTGCTGATTGTTAGCACGACCTTGCCCTTAGAGTTACTAAATACGGCAGGATTGTGAAGCTGTTCCTCCTCAACAGAAATGCAGTTCAGCGCGCATATAAGCCTGAGGGTTTTGGCATGGGAAATGAGGCGCGAAACAGCGCTTGGCGAAACATCGGTGCGGGAGACGTCAAGGGCAATAAGGGAGGGAAGCTGGGTCCAGGCGGTGGATGCAGTAGCCCATTTCAGGCCCCGGCATCCTGCTACAGAGAGGAACCGGAGAGAGTGGATACCAGCAAGGGCGGTCTCATCCACGGTGCCACAATCAAGGAATGCCACGTCCTCGAGGAGCGGGCAGCAGCGGGCGAGCGCTCCGACGGCGTCCGCGTCAGCCTCACGGAGACCCGAGAGGCGCAGGCGGCGGAGCTGCGAGCAGCAGAGCGCGACGTGGCGGAGGGCGTCGCTGGAGACGCGCTCGAGAGGATCGGGCCCGATCTGGAGGCTCTCGAGGTCCTCGTGGCGCGCGGCGAGGACGGCGAGCGTGGCGTCCGTGAGGCCGCGGCAGCCGTCGGCCACCACCTCGCGGAGGCCGCGCGCGCGGAGGCCCGGGACGGCCTCCGCCGCCTCGTGGCCGCGCAGGCGCAGGCGGCGCAGGCTCCCGCACCGCGAGGCGAGCGCCGACGCCACCTCCCGGTCGTAGCGGTGCGCGCGGAGGTCGAGCGCGCTCCACAGGCACGGCGACGAGCCCAGCTCCCGCCAGGCCCGGCACGCCGACGCCATGCTGGCGCGGTCGCGGTAGTTGAGCCGCGAGAAGAGGTGCAGCACCGTGTCGTCCGGCAGCGCCCTCCAGTCCACCTCCGCCGCCGCCTCCACCGCCGCATCCCGCACCACCCTACCCTCCCGCTCCCTGCACGTCCGCCGCCGCACCCGGCGCGTCATCCCGAACGCCCACAAACCCAAACCCAAACCCTAGCTCCGCCACCCCACGCCGGCGACTCAACGCCACCACATACGCACCAGAATCAAGCACGCACCCAAATCCCCAAACCGGCAGGTAGTTAGCCAGCCAGCTCCCGCGGCGAGATCGACAGGCCACCACCCTCTCGCCGCGTTATCGGGCGGGGGCAGGGGGCAGCTGCACCGATCCGGGGGGTTTCGAGCTCGGCGCCGCGAGGCGACGGTGCCGGTGGCCTCGATCCGTTCCGCGGCCCAAATCCGGTGGATCCGACCGGGCCACCGACCGGGTCTCTGCGTGCTTCCGTCCCCTTTCCTCACCTCCTCCTTTGGTAAGAGAGAGGATGGGAGATCAGGGTGGAAGCGGGCTCGGACATATATATGGCGTATGCGTACACGCAGCTGCTGCGTATGCGTATTCCGACCTCCAGTCCACATACGGAGTACGCCCGTCGGGACAGAGTGTGTGTGTGTGTATACTACGGAGGCACCAAAGCAACTCCCCCCACTCCCGAGCTGCGAAAGGCAGTTTGTGTAGGACTCTCCCTCGAGTTTTCCACTAGCTCCACCACGGCACCACTAAGCAGTAGTTTTACCGTGTTCTTGAAACAATTGGTTCTATTTGGTACGCAGTTTAGCTCCGGCCCCAGGAACGTACAAGGTTTCTCTGAGAAACTGCGGTGAGGGTAGTGCCTGCCCAACATGTACACACCAAAAAACTGTTTTCATCAACTTAGGCATTATTCTACCCACCATCATATTCACTGTCTGTTTCAAAAGGTTGCTCTTGAGTACTAGGGATAATAGGATTGTCACTCAGGGTTCTAATGATTTGCTTCCTAATTTGTAATATTTCTAAACATTTCCCTGAGCAAATCCTCATTTGGAGAGGTTTTTTCCCCCCTAAACTTGCCACACCCTCCATGTCAATTGTTTTTACCATTTGCCTTCCAAATGGTCCAATTAAAATTTATACCCCACTTGTTCTTTATATGAGTCTTTCATAATGAGATATTGGTTAATCATAAAAACCTATAACCTACATCGTTCAATTGAGTATTTGGGCGATTTGCCTCTACTAACTTGTCACATGTGCATTGGTACATTCCATTTGATCACTGTGACCATGATATTGCAACAAATGTTCAAGCATTCAAGACAATATGTTGAATTTCGCAAGCACTATGTTGCATTGGTACAATTATTCAAGGAATCATGAAACCATATTGAAATTTTAAAGGAAGCTACATATTCATCTTTCTTCTTTGTTGTCGGAGCACATTTTCATGTCGCGGACCCTGTAGGGCGTTGGTCAACCTAAACCACACCCCCATGGCCGTCCATGGCTTGGTCCCTGGCACTGGCGGGATGGGTGGCTATTGGGTGGCCTTTCGTGGCCACTAACTATGGAGAACAGTTGGCCCTATGCAACCAACATCCGGCACGACACACCCAGTAGCCGCCCCTAGCTAAATGGAGTTGGTCAGCAGTGTCGCCTAAGGAGATTGTGACAACCCAACCAGGGTGAATCTATACATTTGGTTATAAGTGTGCCCGCATCCACAAAAAATTGAAAACAAGTGAAATCGTCTAAATTTTTACCATATATGCACCCTTATGATAAAAACATACACACCCACAAGGCAAGTGCACCCCCTCGACTTTACTCGGCTCCGCCACTGAACTCAACCCTTGGCGTCGACGAGCTACCAAGACTAGCTACCAGCGACAATGGCAACATTAGGCATAGTTGGGGAAGATAGGCATGAGGAGATTTAGGGGCTAGAAAAGAGCTCATTCGATAGAGGATCACTCGATCTATCACCTTCGTCCATCAGCTTGTTGGAGTTCTTGCTGTGGCGCCCATGATCATAGGCGATGTGCATTAGGGTTGCGAGAGGAAGAAAGCTTGTCGAGTGAAAAAAATGGTGTCGCGTGGGAGAGAAGGGAATAGAACAAAAGAGTATCTTTTTTGTAACTAGTGGTAGTGGTGGGTAATTATCGCCAACTCCACGAGGACATATGAATTACTGGTTTATAGAGGAACCTAAACTCCATGGGAGGTGAGAAAGTTATCACCTTCTCGACTTCTACCGTTTAAGCAATCTAAGTATGGATTATGTGACAACTAAAAGTTAACAAGCATGGTAAAATTAATCACAAGGCATTGATCAAGTAGGTACTTTAGGTATCTAGCCATATCATAAAATAATATGCATTTACTTAACCTTTAGTCGTATTATGTGCAAAAAGAGTTAGTAATGCTCTACCTTGGTTCTCGACTGGGGTTACTCAACTTCTACTTTAGGGAGTTCCTTGACTGAAGCCTCCTTGTGAGATTCTTCACCTATAGACGCATGTTGAGAATGAGTATATTGAAGTGAACATGATGTAGATGACATAGTATATATAACATGTGCAAAAGTGTAAACAAATAGGCTCTCGCGGGTTCTCACGGATTGTCTAGGGTGCCCTCTTGGACTTTTTGCATGATCTTGGACCGTGCGGTGAACAGCTAGAACCGTTGGGAAAGCCATATATGTTCCAACCCGTAACTGTTGATTTGATTCTGTCGGACCACTTGCCAAACTAGGCACATTGTAGAGAATCTAGAGACCAAGTTGTTGAAACGGTTTGGTCAAGAGGGAGCCAGGATCGATAAATGGGGAGGAAAAAAGCAATGTCCCGCTGCACCTATATGCATCCAATCAAATGGGTGAAAGTAATGGCAGGCGCGAGGAGACGAAACGTTTCTGCATGCATCCATGTAAATTTCATCGATGCCTTCGTTACTCTGACCCTTTTGATTGGATGCATGCGAGTGGAGAAGGGCGTTGATACATGTGTATGTGCGAGTTTCCTCGATGCCTTCCGTTACTTTCACCCATATGATTGGTCGTTGCTTCTTTTCCCTTTATTCCCCCAACTAGCTTTTATGGATCTCCTCTAGGTGATGTTCATTTTGGTCTCCTTGCTGATCTCACCCTCTTAGTCCTCCTTTTTGCTCCCTTGCCTTGAGTGGCTTCTAGAGAGATATGGGAGGAAGAACTAGACATAAAGAGTGTGTGTCTATGAGAGTGGAGAGAGAGCTCTCGATGTGTCCACTCGAGCCGGTGAGGGAAGTGGGCTGGTGTGTGTGTGGAGCAAAGAGTGCATAGAGCTAGACAACACAACTTTGTGTTGACAAAGTGATCTTATGGGCCGTCCATCAAAATACGATTTTATATGTATATTTACTACTATGATGCAAATTGTTTAACAGTCTAAATGCTAAATGGATGGTGGGTGACCATTCATGGTTTAGCATCTAAAATAACACCGGTATAATAACAAATCATGTATTGTGCAACTCACATAGCCTACTTATCTAACTATACTCTTATTTTCATATACCATTTTGTGCTCCCACAAACGGCCACGTCATCCAGTTTCCTTTGCCGTTAGATTTGGCATTCACGGTGCAGCCCACATCCTCACGCGAAGCTCCCACAAGATTCCGGCGATTCCCGGCCCCCACCGGGAATGGTCACGCTGTCGGCGTGCCCACCGGGTCGCCTCCCACGCGGCCACCCCACACGCCTCGGTCGCCTCTGTGCCCACCGCTGCTACGCCATGCACTCGCCTCCCATGAGCCGCCTCAGGAGTCAGCCGCCGCCAACGCATATCCACATCGGGGCTCGATCATCCTCGCATGGTCCACGAGGTGCGCGTGACTGAAGGTGCCACGTCTCTCAAACTTTGCCTCCCTTTTCAGGTTGTAGGGTTCGGTTAAGGGTGTACTTGAAGTCGAAATTTTTTGTGATGAAGCAGAGGTTTCAGCGCTAGGGTTTGAGCACCAGACTGGAAGGATCAGTTGGCAGCAATAAGAGGAGGGACAACATGCCCATGGGGATAGTGATGAAGCAGAGGTTGCACATCCTATATGAGCGCACCATTAGTTCGGATAGGTATGTACTTTTGTTTCATCTCTTTGGGAAGCTATCATTTGCTGCAGTGACGGATCTCAAAAAGAAAAAAAAATGCAGTGCTTCCACACCACAGGGGTTGCTGACGGCCGAACATTCACAGCATGAAGCCATCAGCCAACATGAAGAGGATTTGGAGTGTAAGTACTTATTTCATTACATTGACTACATACTAACGTTGTTAACTTAAAAAAAGATTATTAGAAACGCAATGGAACCTCCTTCACAATCTGCAATGAAATATATCCAGACCATCTTTTCATAAGATGCAAATATTTGTGTTCAGCTTTCTTTGAACAAAATATCTGCGCTCAGCTATTAATGATGTTTTTTTATTTAACCATAACCTATGCTTTTTTTGACTGTTTGTATTCGGATCTGTCTACTATCAGCTTCAAAAAAAAATTTGTGTGGATTTACATATCTTCATTTTTCAAAAGAGATGGCATCCACTCCACTGTCCAACCAGCAGGTGAGTACCTAGTAGGTACTTTACTTCTGTCAGCTGAGCCTTACTCCTCTGCATCTAGCAGTTAGTTTTTGAAACCAGATTTTAGTGCAGCAATATTCTTTCTTCCGTAATTTCTAACATATTATTCCTTTGGGCAATATGAACTCCCAAGTGAAATGTACACAATAAGCAGAGATAGATGATCTCATCCTTTCGGTGATAAAATGAATTTTTGTTCTTTGCTGAAAATACCATCTGACCTTACAGGAGAAAGAATTAAACAACTGCCAAGATCAGTCTCATAAAAGATATTTTTTTGGTTTGGCCAATATGAACTGCCACCTGAAACACAATAGGCACATAGCTCATCTCCTTTCGGTGAAGAGCCCTTTTACAATGCTTGAAAATAATTCCCAACAATTCCCAATGGCTCCCAATAGCTCCACAAATTAGCAATATTTATTAATTTAATTCGTTTAAGGGTATTTTGGTCTTCTCTCAAAACTAGCTCACCAGTCACCCCCACCTCTCGGCCCGCCCACACAGAGATCTCACCACGCACGGACGCACCGCGACCTCGAGCCGTCGCCCTCCTGCCTTCACTCTCGCTAGCCCTAGCCGTCGCCGGCTTGTCCCTCGTGCAGTGCCGCCGTTGCCGGCTTGCCCTCGCCCGTGCGTAGCGCCGTCGGTCCTGCGGCCCCTGCCTGACGCGAGCAGCACCTGCGGCCCCGCCTAGTGCTACATGTGCCCCTGCCGGCGTCATCATCGCAGCCGCCGAATGGACGTGCTTGGCCCCCGCCGGTTGCCCCGTGTCCTCCGTCGACATCGCTCGCCGTGGAGAACTCTCTGATCCGAATCCGATCGAGGTCCAACTGCAGAAAACAAAGGTTCGTGTGCTCTGCACTTTTTGGATTTGATTAATCTCATACAACATGAATTGGGAATGCATTTCTTTCCAGTGTATGATCCAGGAACTTAACATCCTGTGTAGTAATTGGGAGAGAACAGAGATCTAGGCTTCAAAATGATCACCGAATTAGTTGCTATCTGTTTCTGTCTTGCTCAGTTTCGGTCACTCTATGTGCAGCCAGAGTCAAGAATCTGACATGAGTTTTTGGTACTATGTACCTCAAGAAATTTGACTTGTTACTGAACAATTTAATTTGGGCCCCATCAGTGTTTAGTTTGTCTTGTGTTTTTCATGTGAATTTGAATTGATTGTCTGGTTGCATAGAACTTACTGCACTGTAAATGTGCAAGTGCATAGATTGCTTGGATATCTGAAACCATAAGAAACAAATTATATTTTTTATTCTCCAGGTCTGGTCATACAATCCAATATTGAGCTTCAGTTGTGGAGTTGTGGTAATACTATCAACATTTTTACATCTGCATTGGACTTGATTGCCATTGGCCATCGTCTGTACAAGTGCTTGTTCCTGAACATGGCAATTGATTGATTTTTTTTTCAGAAACCATTATTCTCGTTTCCAGACAGAGCATGTTGGAAATAATCTTGTCATAAGAAATGTGTAGATGCATCTAGGGAGTACATGCATCTATGGCATGAGTTGTTCAAGTCAAAAGGAAATTGACTTGTTCCTTGAGCTAATGCTTAGCTAGCATTAGGTAGTAAAGTTGGTTTTTGGTGGGTTATCCTTAAAGAGATCAAAGTCAAATTGGCTAGGTTATATAGTTGTCAATGAGTTGTAAAGTGAGTGCTAGCTAGTGATTAGCTAGAGATGAGTTGTGCAACTTGTATGACGGTTTGCAAAGTCTATATAAAGACTTGCATACCTCCTTTGTAAGGCAAGCTAGTGTGCCAAAATGTAGAGATGAGATGTGATAGAAGATGTAAGGTTGCTAGCTTCAAAGGTCTTGTGTATGGACGTGTATGGTAGAAGCTAGCAAGTGTAAGCAAGCAGGGCTTGGTTGTGAAGATCAAGCTAGTGTATGGTGTAGAATATAGTGTGATGTTTGAGAAGAGATAATAAAGAGAAGGAGTTCGGTTGCCAAAACCAAAAGAGCGAGCTCGGCCAACGCCGGTGCTTCGCCGAGTGTGTGTGTGGTGTTCTCAAGAGCACAACTACGGCACCAACGTGCTTTGCAGTAGTATTCGGGAAAGGGCCGCACTTTCCTTGTGCGTGTGCTCATCTTCTTCTAGCTCGGTTCGAGAGAAGAGGGAGGGTGAAGGTGAGCTTGCTTTGCTCACACTGGTTCTTGGTTCCGAGAACCGACAGAGCAGTGTTCTCGAGCTTAGCATCGGCACCAACGTGCTTTGTGTGTAGAGAGCTCAAGGCTCTCCTTCTACCTTGGTGCGGGGAAGAGGGAGAGGGAAGGTGAGCGAGTCTGCTCACTGGGCCGCCGGTTCGCAGCCAACAGAGCATGGGTCACAAAACAATGTTGTTTTCTTGACAAGATGAAACCATGTACAGTTGAACCATCCAAAAGAAGTCAAATTTTTTGGACACTTAAACAATTCATCTACTGAATCATAATCTTTTTTTCTTTATTTGTGTGGGCAGTATCTGCGACGTCCCGACATTTGATAACCTCCCCACTTCTTTTGTTTGCAGATGCTTCCTTCGACGCCCAAGCTTCTACTCCGATCTCGGAGTACAGCGATGCCCGTAACATTCTCAACATTTTGAAAGGTCCATGGAAAATGCTGATCTTACCTGCAAACCGAACATGAAAACATTCTCAGTCGAGTCGTAGCTAATTCTTGTTATTCTTGCAGCTTGGAGCTCCGGGGATTGTTTGAGGACAGTGTGGCCAGCGCTGCTGGTACTAATGAGCCGAATATTTTGCCTTGGCCACGGGAGGCTTGTAAAGTTTAGCGTGTAGAGCTAGAAATTTAAGCTTTAGTTGTACATCCATGTAAATATAGAAAAACTAATGTACCTTGTTGCATTATCTATCTAAAACCAGTTGTTGTGCTGCTCTAGTCAATTGGCAGCCCTTCTGTCTACCCGGTAGCTTATTTTATCACTACTATAGATTTGCATATGACTGCTGGATTTTAAACCAATAGTACCTAACCTTATAAAGAACGGACAGTGATGTGATTTTAGGAAATCCCAAAAACAGGATGAACAAATAGCAAAATAAATAAATAAATAAATTTGGGCAGCAATTTTCACACAAGAAACACACGCACCATGATATTGGGAATTGAACCCATGACCTCCTCACACATATACCCTCCATTACCACTACACCCCTTAGTCAATTGTGTCTATATTCTATTTTGGTTCCTCATATATTATTACAAACCGAGTGTAAATTGATTGTTTGAGACTCTAAATGAATTCAAATGAAAAACTTGTCAACTATAAAGTTTTATAACTTTTCAATATATACAACTATTATTTTGATCATTTGTTCATCCAACAAAGCGATAGTATCGTTGTTCACAAATTTTACATATTTCCCGTATGATTCCGTAGGGTTCCATAAACTATAAGAGAGATATCTAAATTTTATGAATAATATTGCTTTCACTTTGTCATATGAAAAAATGACCAAAGTAAGAATTGTACATCTCGATGAGTTCTACAACTTTTATATTCAAGGCTTCTTCACCTGAAATCACCGATATTTCAAAATGTGGTTTGAAGTTGTCGTTTTATAACTTGATAGATCATGATTTTAGATTTTTTTTTAAAAAAAACCAACATATTCGAAGTTAATATGAAGGAGAAAGACTAGTTACAAGATTTAACAAATGATCAAAAAGAAAAATCAATACTTTTCAACAATTTAAAAATTAAATTATGTGTTCTATCCATCCGCCCTTGTTAGTCCAGCCCAAAATTTTCTCCCGGGCCGGCCCAGGTCTGCCTTACTCTTGGCATCCATGATCTCTAGTTATTAATAATATTTAGAAAATGAAAACAAAACCAAAACACAATTATGTCTCTGTCTCAGCGGTAAAGACTGATCATTTTCAGGCACGTGGTTGCACGATCGAGCGTTTCAAAGCCTACTTTTTTTCATTATTTTTCTTTTTGCAATTTTGCATGCTTGAGTAAACTGGACAAGACGAAACGTCTCATGCGATGAATAAACATGCTGTCAAATAGTCGTAGGTGGCTGGCAATCTGGCATGCGAATATTTTAAGTTGCATTGTATTTAGGTTGGAAGTTGAACTCTTAGTCTGTGCTTAGAACTAGACGCTTAGAACTATACGGCACTTTGACCACTGCCTTTCGCGGCTGCGTCTTAATGAAGCGATTCTAGGCTTTGTGGCATCGAGTTCAAGTCAGTGTCTTTGCCACGGTGCAGTTCAGCATGAAAGCATACAGACTATGGACGTTCAAAAAAAAAAAATCAAAAAAAAACTATGGACGTCAAACTTCTTCACGTTCCTTCATCTGTGAGCATGGATCGATGTTCTTGCAGGAGAGTGCATACCCGCCGCCGGTGCACCGGGCGCCTTGCCGAGCGCCGCCAGCTGCTGCCAGGGGCGGATCTACAGGGTATGCCAGGTATGCCCCGGCATACCCTGAAATCCTAGCACGTACAATACGTATATGCATGTATATTTGTGAAAGAAATAAGAAATAAAAAAGACTTGCCGCCGTGCGGCCTACAGCTGCATTGCTCTAGCGAGAACAGGCTTTCCACTTTCTGGGCCACGGCCTCACGCGGTGATGACTCGGCCCGCAGCCACACAACGCCAGGATGGAGTATTATCCGTGTGAGAGTGCAATTTATTTAATTGTTTGAATTATTCTTTTAATAATCGTGTTAGTTATCTTAACTAAAGATAACCAAAGACACTACACTACATCTACTTTTCATAAACAAGCAACAAAGAAGGCCGCAGCTATGCAAATCATTCCCCTAATTTTTGTACTGAATTATTAAATGGTTTTACCAAAATTTATATGAATTTTTTTTGGACGGCATACCCTGAACTGGCTGCTGCAGGCACTCCTCCCCGATGAGACGTGGTTGAGCACGCTGCACAGGCAGTACCTGGACGCGGCGCTGGATCGCTGCAGCGTGGAGACGGCGGACGCCGCAGGCCAGGACGTCCACCACGCCGTGGACGGAGGCGACGAGCCTCCCGTTGTGATCGCTCTCGGCCGCCACGTCCCTGAGGGCGCGCAGCGCGGTGAGGAGCTGCTGTTGCGTCGCCGACGACCCGGCGGCGGCGTCTTGGGCCCGCGAGACCAGCGTGGCCCTGCAGCTGCCGCTTGCCCTCGTGGGCTTGGCAAATCGACGACCATGTGGCCTGCACTGAGCCTGTGGGCGGGCTGGCGTGACCGGGCGAGGTGGACGCGGACCACGAGAAGGGGAGCGGCCATGGCAAGGCCGCAGCCAGCTTCGACACGTGGGACCGCAGCATCCGCGAGCGCCATCGCCTCCCGCACCCTCTCGTCACCATTGAGGCGGACGTTGTGCGGGGACGCAGGACGCCGTCCCCGGCCCGGCTTGCCGCTGGAGCCGACGTCGTCGTGGGTCCGTGACTCGGTGCACAGCTCGAGCAGCGCCGCGGACGCCGCCGTGTGCGCGGCGACGGCCCACGCGTTGTCCTAGTTCTCGGCGAGCCTGCGCAGCACCCGCGTCGGGTCTCCTTGGCCGCCCGCCGCCGCCCCTCGCCCGCCTCCGCGTCGAGGACACGGACCATGGGACCGATGGCGCCGCCGCGCCGACCAGGTGGTTCGCCACGTGCGCGTCGAGCCGGTGATCACCGAGACCGCCTCCATGGCCTCCTCCTGGACGCGCGTGACGGGGCATCGAGCAGCGACACGAGGACACCGGCAGCCGTCCGCGACGTCGCCCGCCAGGACGTGTGGACGGCGGCGACGGGTCGGGATCGCGGTGGCGCCGTTCTCCATGACCGCGCGCGCCGCGTCCACCTCCCGGTGGGCAGCGCCGCGTGGAGCGCCGCCTCAACATGGCGACCTTGGCGGCGGCGGCGGCAAGGGCCCGATCGAGCTCCCCTCCATGATGACCGCAACAGGGACGGCCGCCGCCACGAGACGGGTTGCGCTCGGATCTCGCCGGAGACAATGCAGGAGTGGCACGGCGCATGGAGGTACCTGCTGAGGGATCAACGGCGGAGCTCGACGGCACATGGACGGCGACATATAAACCCTAAAATGACGAACGAACCCTAATTGGACCGAGTGAGGACATGTGAAACCGAATATTTGATCGTACATAATAAAAAGCTTAATCGTTACAACCTATAATAGAAAAAAAACTTCATTATTGTAAATTGTTAATGTACCGTATTATCCTTTGTTAAAAAAAAGAACTACAAAAAAATAATTACCTCTATAATATTTGGGCTCTAATTTAACTCGAATTTTGGAGCTGTTGGGAGCTATTGGCCCACCTAACATAGACACATCTCAACGGCTCCCAACGCCTCCACCTTAACGGCTCTCAACGGCTCTCCTCCTATTGGGCCCACTAATCATAGACACATTATTTATTTTCTCAATAATTCCCAATAGCTCTCCAAGCATTGTAAAAAAACTCTTCGGTGAAAAGTTGATTTATGAAACTAATTGATATTGTCATCTAAAATATACACAATAGGCACTGCCATCTAAAATTGATGTAGCTTCTGATAGCCGGCATCTCCCATTGATGATGCAGAGAAAGCACAATTGCTCGAAAGTTAGTTCAATTTTTCAGGCAACAATCCATGTTCCTCCTTCCGTGCTCCAACCACATGGGCAGTGTACATCCAACCAAATATCATCAGGTACATGGTCAGAGCATGCTTGCTGAAAAAACAGATCAATCCTATTTTAGTTTCAAGGCCGGCTACAACAACAAAATACTCTGAGCATCATTAATTTCATGGTTGGATGGTCTGCTAATCAGGTTTGCAGCAGCCATATCATCATTAATTTTCTCTTGCTATAGAAAATTGGAACATTCTGTTGCCTTCAAAAACTATGATGACCTCTTTGGTTTCCCGTATGGTTCTGCCCTGTTGCTATATAAAATTGGAACATTCTACCTCTTGCAGTGCCATATTCAACTTCCTAATTATTAGCTGCATATATCTGGAATTTCATCCTCTGCATGCCTAAATTGTGCTACTCCTTATACATGATCATTGCAAGATTATATTGCCAAAAAAAAAAAAAATCGACTCTGCGTTGTCAGCCAGCGACGAAGCCAGCAGGGGGGCAACCCGTGCTCCAGCCCCCCCACGCCATGGATTTCCACAGCGCCCCACCTTAGCCCCGCCTACAAATTTGAGGAGGAAGAAGAAGGGAAGGCAGGGCAGGAGGAAGAAGAAGAGGAACCAGCCCCCCTGCCGTCAATCCTGGCTTCGTCGCTGTTGTCAGCTGATCCCTTTCTTGCAGTAAACTGAGAAGAAACTGTGCCAAACATATAATTATGCTACTGTTTCATTTGTTTGCTACATCTAGCTTCGTCTTATGCTTCTACAAATCATGCGTTCGACATTAAACCATGCAGTGTTAGCTATTATGAAGTCAGCATGAGTTTTTTGGGCATGAGTAGTACTTCCTGAATTTATCACTTTTTACTCTACACACCTGATGTCTCCTCTATTTACATGGTTCAGGTGGTGAGGCACAGGTAACAGCTCACCGTACTTCGTCCATGTGATCCAGCGACGAAGCCAGGAAAAGACTTAGGGCAGGCTAAAAGAGTCATTTTTCCATGGACAAAGATTAATGTTCCATGGACATGATTAATGTATTTTTGTTTTGGAAACAAGTGATTAATGTACTTTTGTTTTGGAAACAAATGATTAATGTATTTTCTTCTTACATCTTCAACAACAACATAGCAATTAGTTTCCTTCGTTAGGTTATTCTTTTTATTTTTGTTAACCCACATGTTCTCCACACCAAAGTTGCCTAATATAAGCATGTATATTTCATCCTCGTATATGCGATCTATGAGCATCTCCAACAACTCCCAATAATTCACTCGATATATCTTGTGTTATAGCAAGAATTGGTATTTTATTTCCCAAGTGAAAAAAGGTCTCTCTCCAACAACTCTCTATTCCCACTTGGTAAATCCGAGATGACCACTTTGCGGTTTAGTCCATAAACTTTCCTGAAATCAACCAAGGGCATATATATAATTCTTTGTGTTGGTACTTTTTCAGAAAAGTCTGGAAAAGAAAATCTATCATGGCTTTAGTCCCTGCGGAGCAGCGCGTCGCCTTTAACCGGCGATATCTCGATGACGGCGAGGTTTCCGGTGAATCCACCACCACCATTGGCTTCGTCTCGACGAGACGAATCCATCGGTATAGGTCACCGCAATAAGTTTCAATATTAGGGCAACCGCATAGAAGATTTGATCGGACACCATCGAGGCAGAGCTGCTTGCTATTCTACGTATGGCATCGCGACGGAGTTTGATCGGACAGAGGAGCGACCGCATCGCGACAGACTTCAGGCACGGCATCGCGACGGACGAGTGACGGACGACGGACGAGCGACGGCATTGCGACGCGAGGGACGACGGCCGAGCGCGGCCGAGCGCAAGCGATACGCGGTGTACGCGCGCGGAGGGGGTTTTTTTCCCAAGTTGCTATTTTACCAAGTGGATATACCAAATTGTTGGAGACGAGATTTTATGTTTTTCCAAAAATTATAGAATACCAAGTTAATATTGGGAGTTGTTGGAGATGCTCTATTTTAATCGTCATCGTTTACGAGGACTCATCTCTAATGTTTTTTTTTCGACTTGGAGACTCATCTCTAATGTTAATGTTTCGAACCTTACGTTAAAAATATTAGTTTTAGATTAACAGTAGAAAATATATTTATATTATCATTGTATTATTTTTAATTATCAGGAGCCCGCCGCGCGAAAACGCAACAGCCAAATTGGAAAATATTTTGGCTTTGGCCCCGCGAAACGAGGCCCTACGCGTCCGCTTCCCGATCAGATGGCCCCCACGCGTCCTCCACGCCAGCGATCCGCACCCTCGCCAGCTCGGCCAATCATCCGCCGCCCTGACCTCTACATAACCCGCCTCGCCGCCGGCCGTCGCCCCTCCATCTCAGTTCCACACCGCCACTCCTGCAGAGCATCACAGACTTCCGGCGATCGATATTAACGAGTAGACCAGGCGGCGAGCAATCTCGGGAGGAGAGGATGAGTTCCGGCGGCGGCAGGGGCAAGCCCAAGGGGACCAAGGCGGTGACGCGGTCGTCCAAAGCCGGACTGCAGTTCCCCGTCGGCCGCATCGCCCGCTACCTAAAGACGGGCAAGTACGCCGAGCGCGTCGGCGGCGGCGCGCCCGTCTACCTCTCCGCGGTCCTGGAGTACCTCGCGGCGGAGGTAGCCAAATCCCCTCTCCTGCTTCCCCCTTTCTCCCCCAGCCTCTACTTCCCCCTTTCTTGGATCCATCGGAAGGTGTTCTGAACCCTATCGTGCTCTTGCAATCGCAGGTCCTGGAGCTGGCGGGCAACGCGGCGCGCGACAACAAGAAGAACCGTATCGTGCCGCGCCACGTCCAGCTCGCTGTGCGCAATGACGAGGAGCTGAGCAAGCTTCTTGGTGCGGTCACTATAGCCGCCGGCGGGGTGCTGCCCAGCATCCACCAGACGCTGCTCCCCAAGAAGGCTGGCGGCAAGGGCAAGGCCGAGATCGGCTCCGCCTCGCAGGAGTTCTAGACTGGCTGTTGCAGCCTTCTCTCTGGTTCACACTCAGCTTGAATTGGAAGGGGGCCGCTGCTGAAGCTTACTAGAGTAGTACTGTACCAACTAGAAATACTAGCGTCTTGCCTAGGTTAGGGTAGGTTCTGTGATGGATGTTTTATCAGGGCAAGTTTGTGCTGAGTGAAAGTTGGCTGTATCTATCAACCATTCTTGCTGGAATGGACGGAATGGTTACTTGCTGTGATCTTGTTGCTCATGATAATTTTTGGGGTTGATGATAATGATTGTGATCTGTGGATTGGTTGTTAGTTTTGCTAATGGTAACATCCTCAATAGGAGATTAAAAAGACTTACCATAAGTAATGTAACTTCAGTCTGCTTTATTTCTCATTTTCATGTAGAACTAGAGTGCAACAATTTTACCCATACTCACACTTATGAGATAGAAAAGTATTGCCATTCGATGGTAAGATCATTTGGTAAAAAACATTGGCGCTTCAGCGGCATGACATACTTAAACACTGAGATTGAAAGTACAGAGTTCACCGAGGGCAGTCCTTGATGGGCCAGAGGAAGGGGAACATAGGACACTAAAGAATCCTACAGCGCATCTCGCCATCCTGGAGGTGTTTCAGTGATGAGGGGGCAGCGGAGTCGATTATATGACAAATTCAGAAGCCTTCCTCGAGGTGTTTCAGTTTTCAGAACATTTCAATGGCTACTAATCCCATCCACTCATGTGATGCTTTTCAAATAGTTTTCAGAAGTTCAGCTATTGTTAGTGTAAAAAAGTTTACCAAATTTACTATCACAAGAAATGAAACATCAAGCTCAGAATGCAAGGAGGCTATGCATAAGTATACGACAAGGTACCCTATCTAATGTCCAAGGGAGAATTATTTATATGGCCCTGAAACAAACTTCATTTGCTTATATGGCCTAAAATTTTTCAAACTTGTCATATGGCCCGAAAGTGAAACTTCTTTGCTTATATGGCCTTCATTACTTCCATCAGCCCATTCCGTGAAGTCGGTTACTTCGGCGCACGCGAAAGACCCGATTGCCCCTCGATCAGCTCCGAACAGGCACGCCCGCCCCTCACACGGTTCCTTCACTCCTGCCTTTCCCGACATCATACGAGGACAAACGAGGCGCTGCTCTCGGCGCTCGTCTCCACGCTGCAGCGGTCCAGCGCGCGTCAATGGCACGCGCAGCGCTGCTCCTGGAGCGCATCACGGCCGGCATGCTGCCAAACGGCGTCCCTCCCGGAGCAAGTGTTCAAGGAGGCCGTGGAGCTGCTCCACGACAGGGCGTCGGTGTCCAGGTCCGCGACCAAGGCGGCGCGCGTGGCATGTGCTCGTGCGCACGACGTCGTGGAGATGACGCAACCGCGTCAAGGCGGTGGAGGCCGGCGCGGTGCCCGTGCTCGTCGGACATGCAGTGAGGGTACTGCGGTGCGTGGCGAGGCACGCTGACACGGCGGTGCGGTTGGAGCAGTAAGCCGAGAGGACGAGGGAGCAGGCACGCGAGTCGCTCCGGCTGCATGCCACGCAGCCAGGGCATGGCGGACCTCGCTGTGCTTGCATCACCACCTCCAGGCCGTGTACCCTTGCTAACAGCAGCTGCACACGCCAATACGCCATTGACCGATCTCCAATCCATGCAATGAGGACGTGCTCAACCATGCATATATGCATCCATTGCGTAGGGCACTCTTGTTGTTTGATTGATCTTTTAATTTCTTCCGCCTTTTAATTGCTCAACTATGGATTTGTGTGACACTTATTTATGTGTGTGAAACTATGTTGAATTTGTTAACTGTGTGTTTGTCAATATATATATGTGGTTATGTGAGAATACCCATATAATTGTGTGGTTGTGAATATATATGTCAATTATGTAAATATTTGAGAATTTATATATTGAACATAAAAAAACAAGGCACTTTTTCAAATTTTTTTCACGTAGGGGTAAAACAGTCTTTTTGCATGGCACTTAACACCGTTACATGCTTCAAACTGACGGAAGGCCATATAAGCAAAGAAGTTTCACTTTCGGGCCATATAGACAAGTTTGAAAAATTTTAAGCCATATAAGCAAATGAAGTTTGTTTCAGGGCCATATAAATAATTCTCCCAATGTCCAACATGTAGCTGTGATTCCGTGAAGAGGTTCGTAGTCGCAGAGAACGCAAGCCCAGCCCGGCAGAACCAGGGATTCAGGGGCGCGTTGCCATCCAAAGACATCATAAGTTCTTGGATGCTGCGTTGTGAATGGGTGATACTTTCAACTTCAGGCTCAGAGAAACTACAGCAGGCAAACAAGAACAAGAATACAACAAATAAAGCACAGTTGTCGGTTCTTGGATGCGTTGTGAATGGGTTATACTTACAACCTTGGAGAAACTACAGCATACAAACAAGAACAAGAACACAACAAATAGAATTCATACAATTGTCAGATCATTGTGTAGTGTCCGATGACAGATCATTTACCATTTAAGCAGCAAAATGACCTTATCATTTCATGGTAGTGCGGTTTTCACTCTGGATTCTACAAGTAGCATAGTCAGTTGATACCACTCATTCACCATCACAGGATCATTTGTATTGTTAGTTCCCAGTTCCATTTACATAAGCTGCTAGACATACCATGAGAGCATTCATTCATCTTCGGAAGTATCATCAGATTGATCAGGTTCATCCTCGGGCAGGGCAGATATGATTGTGGCACAGCAGAAAGATTCGCGTTCCTTCAGGAGGAGACAGCTCCCATTCGAGTTCCATGAGTTCGGAAGTTCAGAAAGGGGATGTTGACACAACAGGCACCGGATGGCGTCCACATGTACAAGTGAGGGCTCTCCGTGCATAAAACAAGGCGTGTGCAGGTAGGGTCCCATGCTGCAGCACGGATGGGGTCTTTCTGCACAAGAACAGCGGCAGGCTCAAGGCGGCATATATCCCATATCCAAAGAGCAGTTGGCATGTTGTCATTCCGGGTGAAGAAATAGTGGCTGTCACTGCTCCATGACAGCATACCTGCAACATTTTGTAAAGTGAGTGAGTGGCATTTCCATGTAGAATGAAGATTACGCACGGCACACCATACACATAATCTGAATAACTTTCTAATAGAAATTCAAGTAGCAAGACAACTAATGCAAATGATGTTTGTTATTTTGATACAAATGCAGTACAAGATTCACCAATGAATTTATAAACAATTGCACATTAAGCGCAATCACTGTAAAGAGTAAGAAACAAGACAAGCATTGAGTAAGAAACAAATTAGATCACAAGCGCATGATACTAGATCACAAGCGCATGATACTAGAGTACTAGGTATGCATGAGTCAAGTAAACAACTGATAACCATCCGCATGAATAAAACCTTGCAACAAGCATCAGCTGGAGTGGCAAAAGGCAAAAGGAACTCACCAATTCCTTGTTTGGGGTTGGGCTTGTCAGTAGCTGGTTTCATCGAAGGTAAGGTGATGGGAGCATCCATCAGAGCATATTTAACTCTAGAGCCTCCTCCCTCGGTGCCATTTTCGACAACAAAAAAATAGGGAAAAATTAATACAGAATTAAACATGTAACGACTAGCTCATAACGTAATATAAAAGCTTCACAATGGCAATTTTGTTCATATGACACATCTTCAGAAGTACAACAGCGCATAACAAAAAATCAGATGATAACACATGGAATAGATGGGTTGATTTGGGGGTGGCCTCACAGTCCAAGTTCTGTTAGAGTACTTCCAGCTCAGAGAGGCTTGAAAGAGTAATTCTCTCGGATCAGCCCGACATGTTCATTTAATCAACTGGAAATGGACAGGCCAATATTAGGCGAGCTTAGGTTACCAGGGTTTGCTGCTTAGTCACATATCATTGTTTGGGGCGAGCAACTTTGGAAAACCTGTGCCCCTAACAACTGCAAATTCTTTGGCTGGCTTTTCCACATGGTTGCAGTTGTAGCTACACTTCTGACCACCTCAAGTGCCATGGTCCCCGCAACCATGGCAATTGAGCACTTTGTGACCAGGGGCCAGAAATTCACTCACCTGCTGCTGAACTGCGTTTCAGTTCCGGTCTGGTTTCGGACCCTACACACCTTCAGGTTTAAAACAAGCCTTAATTTACTCAGTATGCGTTTGCAGAGGAATGGTTGTCTGGCAATTCATCCGCGTATTCTCCTGCACCCAGATCGGACTGCAGCACGCGTTCAGCAAGGGCTTCGTCCCATCCCCGGACGGCTCGCTATTTTTCAGTTCTACTTATACGATGAATGATACTGAGCAACTCCCACGTTTAAGCATAACGGATTATCGAGCAGTGCAGACCATTGCAAAAGAAACTTGATGAACGACTCAACTGATGTTATCCTAAATAAATTAGTTCAAAACAACAATTCATGCCCTTGAGAAGTGTATGTACAAGCAATGAGGTGGTCAGTACAGGCAATGGCATCAAGGCCAGTGGCGACCAGAATGAACAGAAAGTTTAGACAATGTGCTAAGAAAATTCAGATGGCACTGCTTAAAAAAATTGAAATGTTTAAAAATATTATAACATGGCGACATTAACAGTGACCTTCCATGTCTTAACATAATGAAGAACTAAGAACTTGAAATACAAGCATGTCTTAAAAGGTTACACGAACTTCAAAAATCAACCAACAGCATTGAGCGGGCAATTACGTGCGTCATGAGCCACTAATTGCTTGCATTTTCCACACATCCGTTTTCTGGGCGCCTTCTGCTCCTTGCCCTTCTTGATTCTTTTGCTTCGCCCTTTGGAGTTGATATCATTTGGTGGATGTATCTCAACTTCTTGTGGAATTTTGCCACCAAGGAATGACTCAAACTCATCTTGTTTAGTGACTCGTAGCAGCAGGAACGATATTTTGAAGAGGTTCTACAAGGTTTGATAAACTAGAATACAAAAATTCCATTCCTTGTTCAGAGTTCTTGGCCATCTGGATTAGATCTTCAAATTTGTTACGTGAATCTGAAATTTTTCTCCTCATTGCCACCTCCTCGGGATCTTTAGCCTTTTCATCCGAGAAGGTTACCTTCCTCATCAAAGAACACTTCTCTATGTAAATAAAGAGGGAACCGATCAGAAATATTGCACATATAAAACAGTACGTCTATATAAAACAAACCAGGCGTGTAAACTCACCTTTTACACCTCATATCCCACCTCTTCATAAAATAAATTTGTGGTATCTCATTTTGCTTCTCACCTCTAAGCACTTGAATGATATGATGACACGGGATGTAACAGAACCGACCAATTAATATAAATATAATATACTAATGATGTCGCTTAAGCAACTTAATTAGCACATGACGCTTATATCAACCCGGTAGTCCGTGAAACCACGAAGGATTTCAAACTTTCCACAATACAACCCAGACCGAATTAAGTTCAACATAATACCGTCCATAGTAATACATAAGTTCACAAGTAGTTGATTACATCGGAGTTGCGAAAATAGTTATTACAATACCAAGTTGGAAACAAAACTGCGGAAGCAAAATAAAGTGTTGTTTTACAAACGCACACTTAGTTAAAAATAGTGCCTGGTCCATCATCAAATCCGGTAAAAGCATGGAGAAATGGGATATAAGAGATGACCTTGCCCAAGGTCTAATCCTCCCGTAGTGGGATACAGTCCATCTTGTTGCCACAAAGAAAGGTCTTATGATCTCGCAACAAGTGGGAATAAAACCCCGAGTACAAGAAGGTACTCGCTAGACTTACCCGTCATAAACCAAAATAAAGTGACACCAAGGAGTATGCAAGGCTTTATAAGTGGGGTAGCTGACTCATTTAAACTTGCGATAAAAGATGAGCTTATTAAATAATCATTTAGAGATAAAGGACTCTCTAGCTTATCATCTTTTAGGTTGGATCCCGACATCACTAGATTAGCACCTGTACTACTCCAACTCCGGGGTATGAGCAAACAATGCTATCCTATCCTTCGGGTTGAGCATACCAAGATCAACAACATAGAACCATAACCATCCTATTTTTCACAATGATTTGCGACAAAGGTTGCCGCTTGCTCGGTCAAGTGTTCACCGTCCAGAACGATGGCGATTATAATCGATTGCAAACCAAATTCAAGGCGGGTATTCCTCACACAAACCACACGTCTCCCATCGGAGTCGATTAGATCACCTTGGTCTATTCGGGTGGAAACACGGATTTCAACGAATACGGTTGCACCGGGGCATGCCCGGCTACCGTGTACCTCCGGCGCGACCGGCCACCGGCTTTAATACCGCGCTGTGGGCAACACACTCAACTCCGTTGAAATGCCGGCCCAAACATCCTCAAGGCTTCGCGGTCGGATGATCGCATCCTTCCAGCCTATCTCGTGAGGCATTGTTCAACATGATCCGAGGACGTACAAAGCCATAGTCCCATTAAGTGATATCGCCGGAGTTTCCGTGGTCTAACACACCACCAACTCCGACTAGTCGTGATTTATCAAGGCCACATGGTTATGTTCTCTAACCAACCTCCATAGTATCAACCAAAGGGTAGTAACCTCCTACCTCGCGGATGAGGGTCAATCACCCGTCTTCTACCGATCTAATTAAGCAGTGCTAAGCATAAGCGAGATCCTGAACTTAATTAGGGTAAAGTATTCAGGTGGATCAAGGTAATCATAATGCAGTAACGGTTCCAAGTCAACGCCTATTAACTTAATACATCATAAACAATAAAGGACGCAAAGTAAATCATTTTGCAAACCGTAGGAGAAATGCTCCGGGGCTTGCCTTCCTAATACGATCAATGTTGAAGCTCCCAGCACTTGATCACTCCATGTCTGGGTCCTGGTTCATGATCACTTCACGTGCCGAGGTTCCTCTTGGTGACTCCTCTTTTGGATCCTTGTCCCACGTCAGGTTCTGTTCTCCTATCGATCCTGTATGATGCGGGTGCATGTATGAATACTAAGAATACACATGGTATGATCATGCGAAATGCGTGTTTTGCTTATTCTTTCTACAAGGTAGTCAACATCATCCAAGAACGTGTACCATAAGCATATGTCATCTACTACATTTTCTACTACAACAATGCAATCCTAATACGACATCCCTTACTACTATCATCAGCAAACAAGTCAGTAAAGCCAAAGAGACTACACTCACACATAATCATCCTAACCATATAACTAACAGATCAGTAAATAAATCATAAATAAATAACCATAGACCCTATGGATATGAATGAAGACATTCTGGAAATCTTATGAAATTCTCCATCAAACATATGAAGACATCACAAACTGATTCCCAGGTTAACTATACCTAAAACACAGAACATCAGGACTGATTCTGGAAAAACAGCCACTAAAACAGCCCTGGTGACCATCTTGTCACACCCATAACTCTTAAACTATTCATGCAATGACCATGAAACTTTAACAGTGGATAGCTAAGCTAATGCTATAATTTTCATCTATAGACAAGTTAACCAGAAAACTAACATATAATTAGGTTAACCATGACATCATTGGGTTAACCCCTAATTTGAACATCTATGAGTTGAACAGGAACACCAAGATTGGTTGCTCCTAAAATCCTACCAAAATTACAGTAGGTAACTCATATCAATTGCATACTATCATCCAAATTTCACTCCATTTGGATGAACCAACTGTCCTACACAAAATTCACAAGTGGCATGGCAGAGGGTCACCTAAAAATACTTTGTACTACGAAGTTAATCAAATCATGCATCTCATTACACTAGGGGCTACATCATAACATATAATGAGCCCACAAAAAGTATCAACCCCTTATCACACCTATATAACTCATTTATGAATTATTTCCCACATGACCTCTCTAGCACACTTGAACTACAACTCCTAAATCTTACACAGAAAACATACATGATCTACTCACCAGAGATATAGCATGACAATATAAGATCATAGCAACAGAAACCACATTTTTATAAGCTATCTAGAATTACCTATGATTTTCCTTATTTTAATTCCTATCCAAGAATTAATTAAATCTACACAGAAAAGTTTCACAAACATGCAACCTCATATTTTCTACAGATAGTGCATTCCATAACAAAAATACTGCAAGTTGAATCACTCAAATCGGAGCTAAAATGAGCAAGATATGGATTTTACAAGCATCCACACATTTTCTGAAAATCTATTTCGAATTTCATATAAGACAGCCACTTTTCAAATCGGCCCCTGAGGTTTCCTGTTATTAACCGAGCCCTTATGCGCGAACTACTGTGTGAGGCGCTTTTGCAGATCTGCCCCTTACCTTCTCCTAATTCTAAATACGTGGTCCTTGCGATGGGAAACAGGAGAGCCACGCCGGAGCTCGTCGCGCCGGCGGCACAGCGACTCGGCGGCGGCCCCGGCAGGCGGAGGAGCACCGCGCGGGCTGGCGCACCCGCCGGCGGTCTCCAATCGGGCCGCGACGGCCGGGGCCCGGCCCCCGTGGGGGCTCGACGGCCGGCGAGCGGAGGGAGGCGGCTCGCCCGCCCGCGACCGCTCGCCGGGCGGATGGCGCTCCGGCCTCGCGAGCCCGTGGCGAAGACGACGGTGGCTGCGGCTAGGGGCGGGGTGGTGCGAGGAGCTTGGCGCGACGGTGAGCTGCGAGCGGCTATGGCGCGGCAGCTTCCCGGGGGATCGAAAACCCGAGCAAGGGAGAGAGTGAGACGAGGAGAGTGAGGGAGAGAGAGGCAACAGGGTGAGGGACGAGGTGTGGCGGGGGAGGAGGGCGACGCGGCGTCCTCTCTCCCGGCTGGTCCGACGCGTGGGAGGCACGCGGCGGCCATGCCGCTCTCGGCGCTGAACGAACGACACGGGGCCTGCCTGTCTCCCCATTGAGGATGACAGGTGGGTCCCAATAAAAAAACAAATTTTAAATTTTAAAAGTGACAGCGCACGATTTTAAAGTGGCTATATCTCCAAATCTATGTCAAACTAGCAAAAACCTTCAATATGAAAAGTGATCCTCTCGATGAGTAGAATATTTCTCGTTTAGGAAGTTTGGCCAGATTCCCAATAGTTTTTGGGATATAAATTCCCAAAGAAAATACCCTCTAAAATCCAGTAAATGGGAAATCAGCCCCTAGAATGATCTTATTCCACGAAAATATATGCCTTCCACCCATTTTCTCAAAAAGTGGTCTTTGGGAGTTTTATTCCTTATAAAATTTTGCATCTAAAAGCTTTAGACCCCAAAAGCATTTGGAATGCCCGAGAAATACTTTTTAACACAAACAGTAAAGACATTCAATAAGTCACACAAGTCAATCTATGGATCAAGCATAACTATCTAAATCAAGCGAACTAATTGCAATTCTCAAGTAGGATTCTTAATCATATATTACCACTATACTTAACACTACCAACATCATTTGCGTAGACATTCATCAAAGATAATCTATTCTATCAAAGTAAGCAAGCATACACTGTATAACATGATGATAATGCATGCTTATGCAAATGATATCATGATTAAGCAAGTTTAATTAGTGCTTAACACTGGAGGTGTTACAACCCTACCCCCCTTAAAGAAATCTCGCCCCGAGATTTAAGGCAAGAAGAGGGGAAAAGAGGAGAAATAAGATTTTTATTTCACAGATCTGGATTTACATCGAGGATTACACGACTTGGATACAAAGCCATTCAAGATTTGAGAATATGGCTATAAGAAATATACGAGAATCATTAGCTTAATCTAGATATCGACTGATACATGGACAATGGAGACACAGGATGAAAATGACGCTCCAAAACGTCAAGAAGGTCCACAAGAACCAGAAAACCTCAAGGGTGAACTCAACCATCGTGAACCCAACCAACAAAATCAATCCAAAACAGATCAGGAGTTCCTCCATGAAATACATATTTTTCTTCTCTCTTACGCTGGCGACTCTGGATCCACGGACAACCACCGGATCTTGCAACTCTGCTCCTGATTACTCTCTCTTCCAAAGCGATGGCTTTCTCAAGTTTCTTCTCTCAGAGCAAGGTTTCGGATTTGGGGATGGAAAGGAAGAAGAGATGCACAGGAGGGCACCCACGACGGAGTGGGAAGACAGAATGATGCAAGGCACCAGAGTGGAGGCAGGAGGAGGAAGATGGACGACGAATCACTCACGCACGAGCGAGATAAAGGAGGGAATAGATTCGCTCTGTGAGGAGGCGGGCGAGCGACCGTCTTTTGACGCCGGGGAGGAGAGGAGGGGTCCGGCACGAGAACGAGGACGAGACGCGAGAGCTGACAGGGCAACAGGATAAAGGAGGGTTCACTGTGCAGGTGCTGCGAGTGCAGCGATCACGCGAACACAGTGCACAAGTGGGTCCCCTGGGATTGCAACGGTTCTCTTCTGGTTGACTTGCTGTGACCATTCCAGTTGTCCACATATTCATGTTTCCACTTCCAAGACCATTAGAGGACATTCTTCTACTTATCCCATTCTTCTAATCTGATGTCAAATCCTTTTTCCTAATCTGAAGTATGAAGATGACAGGAATAGTACGATATACTCTCTCATTAAACCCCAAAATTACTACACAGTAGGGCAGGTTATCGCAAGGCGTAACCAACAATTACCCTATTGGAGGCATCAAAGGGTTTAATGTGAGATAATCTGCTCATGTTACTGTTTTTGGTCCTATAAGAGAGGCAATTGGTTGGTTTCTATGGAGTTAGAGAATCATTGACCTAGGAATTTTGATTTCTACATGAGATGATTTGGATGTCTTTGACCTAAGAACTTTGACTTCTACATGCAAAAGAGTGGACTTCTTCAATCTAGTTGGTTCATATTAGCATACATTGGTATGTGCTCTTATGAAGGAATGTACCAGTGATGACTCACTTCAAGTAATCCAATCTCTAAATGATTATTTAATAAGCTCATCTTTTAGGTTGGATCCTGACATCACTAGATTAGCACCTGTACTACTCCAACTCCAGGGTATGAGCAAACAATGCTATCCTATCCTTCAAAGTTGAGCATACCAAAGATCAACAACATAGAACCATAACCATCCTATTTTTCACAATGATTTGCGACAGAGTGCCGCTGCTCGGTCAAGTGTTCACCGTCCGGAACGATGGCGATTATAATCGATTGCAAACCAAATGGCGGGTATTCCTCACACAAACCACACGTCTCCCATCGGAGTCGATTAGATCACCTTGGTCTATTCGGGTGGAAACACGGATTTCAACGAATACGGTTGCACCAGGGCATGCCCGGCTACTGTGTACCTCCGGCGCGACCGGCCACCGGCTTTATTACCGCGCTGTGGGCAACACACTCAACTCCGTTGAAATGCCGGCCCAAACATCCTCAAGGCTTCGCGGTCGGATGATCGCATCCTTCCAACTATCTGTGAGGCATTGTTCAACATGATCCGAGGACGTACAAAGCCATAGTCCCATTAAGTGACATCGCCGGAGTTTCCGTGGTCTAACACACCACCAACTCCGACTAGTCGTGATTTATCAAGGCCACATGGTTATGTTCTCTAACCAACCTCCATAGTATCAACCAAAGGGTAGTAACCACCTACCTCGCGGATGAGGGTCAATCACCCGTCTTCTACCGATCTAATTAAGCAGTGCTAAGCATAAGCGAGATCCTGAACTTAATTAGGGTAAAGTATTCAGGTGGATCAAGGTAATCATAATGCAGTAACGGTTCCAAGTCAATGCCTATTAACTTAATACATCATAAACAATAAAGGACGCAAAGTAAATCATTTTGCAAACCGTAGGAGAAATGCTCCGGGGCTTGCCTTCCTAATACGATCAATGTTGAAGCTCCCAGCACTTGATCACTCCATGTCTGGGTCCTGGTTCATGATCACTTCACGTGCCGAGGTTCCTCTTGGTGACTCCTCTTTTGGATCCTTGTCCCACGTCAGGTTCTGTTCTCCTATCGATCCTGTATGATGCGGGTGCATGTATGAATACTAAGAATACACATGATATGATCATGCGAAATGCGTGCTTTGCTTATTCTTTCTACAAGGTAGTCAACATCATCCAAGAACGTGTACCATAAGCATATGTCATCTACTACATTTTCTACTACAACAATGCAATCCTAATACGACATCCCTTACTACTATCATCAGCAAACAAGTCAGTAAAGCCAAAGAGACTACACTCACACATAATCATCCTAACCATATAACTAACAGATCAGTAAATAAATCATAAATAAATAACCATAGACCCTATGGATATGAATGAAGACATTCTGGAAATCTTATGAAATTCTCCATCAAACATATGAAGACATCACAAACTGATTCCCAGGTTAACTATACCTAAAACACAGAACATCAGGACTGATTCTGGAAAAACAGCCACTAAAACAGCCCTGGTGACCATCTTGTCACACCCATAACTCTTAAACTATTCATGCAATGACCATGAAACTTTAACAGTGGATAGCTAAGCTAATGCTATAATTTTCATCTATAGACAAGTTAACCAGAAAACCAACATATAATTAGGTTAACCATGACATCATTGGGTTAACCCCTAATTTGAACATCTATGAGTTGAACAGGAACACCAAGATTGGTTGCTCCTAAAATCCTACCAAAATTACAGTAGGTAACTCATATCAATTGCATACTATCATCCAAATTTCACTCCATTTGGATGAACCAACTGTCCTACACAAAATTCACAAGTGGCATGGCAGAGGGTCACCTAAAAATACTTTGTACTACGAAGTTAATCAAATCATGCATCTCATTACACTAGGGGCTACATCATAACATATAATGAGCCCACAAAAAGTATCAACCCCTTATCACACCTATATAACTCATTTATGAATTATTTCCCACATGACCTCTCTAGCACACTTGAACTACAACTCCTAAATCTTACACAGAAAACATACATGATCTACTCACCAGAGATATAGCATGACAATATAAGATCATAGCAACAGAAACCACATTTTTATAAGCTATCTAGAATTACCTATGATTTTCCTTATTTTAATTCCTATCCAAGAATTAATTAAATCTACACAGAAAAGTTTCACAAACATGCAACCTCATATTTTCTACAGATAGTGCATTCCATAACAAAAATACTGCAAGTTGAATCACTCAAATCGGAGCTAAAATGAGCAAGATATGGATTTTACAAGCATCCACACATTTTCTGAAAATCTATTTCGAATTTCATATAAGACAGCCACTTTTCAAATCGGCCCCTGAGGTTTCCTGTTATTAACCGAGCCCTTATGCGTGAACTACTGTGTGAGGCGCTTTTGCAGATCTGCCCCTTACCTTCTCCTAATTCTAAATACGTGGTCCTTGCGATGGGAAACAGGAGAGCCACGCCGGAGCTCGTCGCGCCGGCGGCACAGCGACTCGGCGGCGGCCCCAGGCAGGCGGAGGAGCACCGCGGGGGCCGGCGCACCCGCCGGCGGTCTCCAATCGGGCCGCGACGGCCGGGCAGCCCGGCCCCGTGGGGCTCGACGGCCGGCGGCGGAGGAGGTGAGGCGGCTCGCCACGCCTCGCGACCGCTCGCCCGGCGGATGGCGCTCCGGCCTCGCGAGCCCATGGCGAAGACGACGGTGGCTGTGGCTAGGGGCGGGGTGGTGCGAGGAGCTTGGCGCGACGGTGAGCTGCGAGCGGCTATGGCGCGGCAGCTTCCGGCGGACCAGAAAACCAGAGCAAGGGAGAGAGTGAGACTGAGGAGAGTGAGGGAGAGAGAGGCAACAGGGTGAGGGACGAGGTGTGGCAGGAGGAGGGCGACGCGGCGTCCTCTCCCGGCTGGTCCGACGCGTGGGAGGCACGCGGCGGCCATGCCGCTCTCGGGCGCTGAACGAACGACACAGGGGCCTGCCTGTCTCCCCATTGAGGATGACAGGTGGGTCCCAATAAAAAAAACAAATTTTAAATTTTAAAAGTGACAGCGCACGATTTTAAAGTGGCTATATCTCCAAATCTAGGTCAAACTAGCAAAAACCTTCAATATGAAAAGTGATCCTCTCGACGAGTAGAATATTTCTCGTTTAGGAAGTTTGGCCAGATTCCCAATAGTTTTTGGGATATAAATTCCCAAAGAAAATACCCTCTAAAATCCAGTAAATGGGAAATCAGCCCCCTAGAATGATCTTATTCCACGAAAATATATGCCTTCCACCCATTTTCTCAAAAAGTGGTCTTTGGGAGTTTTATTCCTTATAAAATTTTGCATCTAAAAGCTTTAGACCCCAAAAGCATTTGGAATGCCCGAGAAATACTTTTTAACACAAACAGTAAAGACATTCAATAAGTCACACAAGTCAATCTATGGATCAAGCATAACTATCTAAATCAAGCGAACTAATTGCAATTCTCAAGTAGGATTCTTAATCATATATTACCACTATACTTAACACTACCAACATCATTTGCAGACATTCATCAAAGATAATCTATTCTATCAAAGTAAGCAAGCATACACTGTATAACATGATGATAATGCATGCTTATGCAAATGATATCATGATTAAGCAAGTTTAATTAGTGCTTAACACTGGAGGTGTTACAACCCTACCCCCCTTAAAGAAATCTCGCCCCGAGATTTAAGGCAAGAAGAGGGGAAAAGAGGAGAAATAAGATTTTTATTTCACAGATCTGGATTTACATCGAGGATTACACGACTTGGATACAAAGCCATTCAAGATTTGAGAATATGGCTATAAGAAATATACGAGAATCATTAGCTTAATCTAGATATCGACTGATACATGGACAATGGAGACACAGGATGAAAATGACGCTCCAAAACGTCAAGAAGGTCCACAAGAACCAGAAAACCTCAAGGGTGAACTCAACCATCGTGAACCCAACCAGCAAAATCAATCCAAAACAGATCAGGAGTTCCTCCATGAAATACATATTTTTCTTCTCTCTTACGCTGGCGACTCTGGATCCACGGACAACCACCGGATCTTGCAACTCTGCTCCTGATTACTCTCTCTTCCAAAGCGATGGCTTTCTCAAGTTTCTTCTCTCAGAGCAAGGTTTCGGATTTGGGGATGGAAAGGAAGAAGAGATGCACAGGAGGGCACCCACGACGGAGTGGGAAGACAGAATGATGCAAGGCACCAGAGTGGAGGCAGGAGGAAGAAGATGGACGATGAATCACTCACGCACGAGCGAGATAAAGGAGGGAATAGATTCGCTCTGTGAGGAGGCGGGCGAGCGACCGTCTTTTGACGCCGGGGAGGAGAGGAGGGGTCCGGCACGAGAACGAGGACGAGACGCGAGAGCCGACAGGCAACAGGATAAAGGAGGGTTCACTGTGCAGGTGCTGCGAGTGCAGCGATCACGCGAACACAAGCACAAGTGGGTCCCCCGGGATTGCAACGGTTCTCTTCTGGTTGACTTGCTGTGACCATTCCAGTTGTCCACATATTCATGTTTCCACTTCCAAGACCATTAGAGGACATTCTTCTACTTATCCCATTCTTCTAATCTGATGTCAAATCCTTTTTCCTAATCTGAAGTATGAAGATGACAGGAATAGTACGATATACTCTCTCATTAAACCCCAAAATTACTACACGGTAGGGCAAAAGTTATCGCAAGGCGTAACCAACAATTACCCTATTGGAGGCATCAAAGGGTTTAATGTGAGATAATCTGCTACTCACATCATCAAATACATCAAATGGTGCTTCAACCCTCAAAGAGTTTACCACTACGAAGGTGTCAAGCCGAGGTTTGCACATCTGTCAAGCTAAATCCAAATCAAGTTTGTTGTCAATAAGAATAGCATCTCGCAATACTTTCTACAATATCACCAAGGACCTGTGTGTGCAAAGGACAAGCTGAATTGGCTATCAACATTGGATTACTTGAAGTGAGTCATCACTGGTACATTCCTTCATAAGAGCACATACCAATGTATGCTAATATGAACCAACTAGATTGAAGAAGTCCACTCTTTTGCATGTAGAAGTCAAAGTTCTTAGGTCAAAGACATCCAAATCATCTCATGTAGAAATCAAAATTCCTAGGTCAATGATTCTCTAACTCCATAGAAACCAACCAATTGCCTCTCTTATAGGACCAAAAACAGTAACATGAGCAGATTCTTTGGCAAGGACTCATGATTACAAATTCCTTTCTATAAGTCATGCTCTTGAAGCAGGGATTTATTGAGTTTCGTTATCCAACCAACATTCCTTTCCAATGATAAGCATGCCAACCTTTCTTTCAGAGTGCAGTCTCTACTGAACCAAATTCTCATATTCATACGACTTTTATTTGATACTCAAAACAGAACTGAATGTTGGTAAATCCAAGATTATTCCCAAGCACTTGTACGATACGTACCCAATGCATAGCTGAATCCGACACCATGAAGCTCAAGTACACAACCAGATGCAACCCCAAAATTGTTGCCATAATCCGTTTATAAGAAGTTTTTGTCTGAAGAATTTCCTTCATGGTCCCCCATAAAGCACGAATACTCCATAAAGCCTTAGAATACCTAGTAGATGTATAGGAGTTCCAAGTCTCTACTAAGGAGTACCATGGAATAGGAAACCATTCTCTTGATCAAACAAACACCTGGTATAGTCCTTTGTCTACTACCTCTTGTAGTCTGATTAATCTTAATGTACGCGATCTCATTCTCTTTGATATTCCTGATTTTGCTCTTCGGGAGAAAAGGTCATAAGAGATTGGATGATGAGTATCGAGAGGAAATCAAGGTAGGTTCACGCAAAACGACATCTCGAGGCAATCTCTGCAATAGGTCGAGATCAACAATCGTGATACCGGCGCGTGCCGAGCAAAGACATCCATGTGTCTCAGCCACGGGTGCTCTCGGTTTCGTCGCGGCACCATCGGTCATTAATCGGACTCCATCACAAATCTTGCGTTTGAGATGCAATTCCACATGATTAAAGGTATTCTCGCACGAATAAGCATTACATGCAAGGCAGAAGTGGGATATACGAAAGATAGTCACAAGGACACAAGGTAATAAGAAAAGGTCAACTACACCAATTTGTAGCAACCTACTGTCATAATATCATGGCGCTATTTGTATGTGGGTGGATTGCATTGACAAGGATAGGTATAAGCAAACATTCAAGGGAGGTTTTATGACAAAGATGTTGTCTTGGCTTAGACGAATTAACGGTTTATGATTAATAGTTACAATACCTGCGTACCCCCTAGTAATCCATCTAGGTGCGTCCACCGAAATGGTCTAGGTTCTTGTCGCGGCACTGTAATTTATTAACCGAGACAATATTGCCATGACTATGACCAATAGAATAATTCGCCAGATAATCGAATTATATACGATATCTTGTACAACTAAGCTCTGTGCACAAGACAAAGTGAAGGAATTATCGGGGATTTAAAAATTGTGGATAGCAAGGAGTATTTTTGAACGACATAGCATGTGCTACATACTATCGTCGCGTCGTTCCCAAGTGATGATTAATAACAATATTCACTTGACAATTGGTCTAGGCATGTGACAACAAGGAACCAATGTCAACATATCATTGTAGACCGAGAGGAATAGAAGTGAATTTACATGGACGAGGATAGAATACAAATTTGACCAACGACTGAATTTTGATGTCCAAAATGCATGGCACATGATACTTGTTCTTGCAGGCTACATAGGGCCAATACATCACTGAAATACGCTAAGTGATTCATAATCACTAACCCACAAACCATTGTACCATATGCTTAGGAGTACAGGTCATTACAACAGGTCTTCTCAACGGAAAACATAATATTCCTACTAAAGACTTCTCATCAGGCCTACTCCTCATGGTCATGGTCCATGTTCTCAACACTTTCTGCATTTCTAGTATTCGCACTATCAATGTTGGGCACTATCTGAAGTCCTTCCTCATCCGTACCAAGAGAATTGGGGTGAAGCTGGTTGTAGACCCGTAGCAGTTCTCCTTGCAAAGCACCATTGATGACCTCTAATGCAAGCACTTGCCCCCTCAGACGGTCTTTCTCATTCCAAGCTTCATTTCGTTGCTGCTCAACTATACCAAAGGCTTGTTGCCACTGACCAAGTAGGGCAAGCAATTCCCGAAACTGACTTTGTGCCACAAAGGTCTCATGAACAAGAAATTTTCTCTTTGGATGGCCTCGATCCTTGGATAGTGTCATCTGCTCAAGCAATTTGGTCGGTCTTTCAACTTCCTCTTCATATTCTTTCTTCATCTCTCGCTTAAATGAGGTGACGTAGACGAACTCGCGATTAAGGGATCCCAATGCATTCTCTAGGCAGGAGTAACTCTTCATCATAGCAAACATTGCGCTACTAGCAGGACCATTGCTGTTCTCAGCCTCTTCTTTACCATCGACAAGTGCAGTCTCACTAAGCTGACGCCACACAACATGGTATGGGTCACCCTTAGTAAACACACCTGCAGTGGCACGAGCAACCTCTTCGGGGCATCTTTTGAGCAAATCCCGTAGTGCCTTGTATGCAACTACGTTTGCACCTTCCTGAGGATTCCTACCTCAAGCAATGAACCGACGTCCACACCAAAGTGACGCTCCTTCACTCTTGGCGGGAATTACCACTTCAACCAGAATCAAACTCATACGCCGACTCTCCAAATTACTCCACCGATAGCGAGGTTCTTTACCCGGGGATAGCCCACCGAGTGCGGAATTCGCCATAGCAAGGAAGGCATTCCATGTTCTTTTAGAAACTTCTTGGCACCACGTGGCTCACGGGTGGCAAACTGCTGATGCAAAACTTTTCCCTTGGTTGACTAGGATTTGATGCGCTTCATTCTTGCCATCTGTCCAACCGAATCACAACTCTCATGAGATGGAGATTATGTTGGGGACTTTTATCGAAAGAGAGAATCATTCTTTTATAAGGGAAGAAATAATGCAGTTGCCATGAAATGATTATGTGTCATGATGCATGCACGTTCCGTACGTCCTCACAAATCAGGAAAACCATAAATTCTAGCGTTTTAGACGGTGGCATACCAACGTGCTCTCATATAGCGTAAGCTAGTCGAGCTACACGATCTTGCGTAGTTAGTGTACCTGCAGAAAATTCATTTCAGCCCAATATCCCAATGAATGCAAGCGACGTAAAAATCCACGCACCTTTCGAACAAGGTGAAATCTCCGATTACTTGCATCCATTCCCGAGTGCATACTACCCAACAAGTCATCAGAAGACGACACCCTCACATGGGGTACCTTCTTATAAACATGTGTGAACATGTATATAATCCAAAGACCAATAAGCACTCCCCTAGATCGGCATTGCGTCCGATCATGCTCTCACAACTCACACTTACCTTGGCGTAGAGGCAAATCTGAACCATACACAACCATTCAAGTGAATGGCCCTCATACAAAACCGTCGTGTATGAGCGCGACAAATAAAAATATGATGCAATAATCCCCCAAGTTAGTACTTATATAAGCCACCTGAAGTCCTTAATTGGGCATAAAGGATATGACTGGTCCAAGGCACATATATAAGTTTTTGAAAACCACACACTTTTAAAAAAAACTCTATATGAGATTAAGTGGCTATAAGTTCATAATTAGTGTTTGTAAAACAAAATCATTTTGTTTTAAGTATACTTATGAACAGTAATACGTTGAACCTGGCTCCGATACCAGCTGTAACAGAACCGACCAATTAATATAAATATAATGTACTAATGATGTCGCTTAAGCAACTTAATTAGCACATGACGCTTATATCAACCCGGTAGTCCGTGAAACCACGAAGGATTTCAAACTTTCCACAATACAAAATTCCGGACCGAATTAAGTTCAACATAATACCGTCCATAGTAATACATAAGTTCACAAGTAGTTGATTACATCGGAGTTGCGAAAATAGTTATTACAATACCAAGTTGGAAACAAAACTGCGGAAGCAAAATAAAGTGTTGTTTTACAAACGCACACTTAGTTAAAAATAGTGCCTGGTCCATCATCAAATCCGGTAAAAGCATGGAGGAATGGGATATAAGAGATGACCTTGCCCAAGGTCTAATCCTCCCGTAGTGGGATACAGTCCATCTTGTTGCCACAAAGAAAGGTCTTATGATCTCGCAACAAGTGGGAATAAAACCCCGAGTACAAGAAGGTACTCTAGACTTACCCGTCATAAACCAAAATAAAGTGACACCAAGGAGTATGCAAGGCTTTATAAGTGGGGTAGCCGACTCATTTAAACTTGCGATAAAAGATGAGCTTATTAAATAATCATTTAGAGATAAAGGACTCTCTAGCTTATCATCTTTTAGGTTGGATTCGACATCACTAGATTAGCACCTGTACTACTCCAACTCCAGGGTATGAGCAAACAATGCTATCCTATCCTTCGGGTTGAGCATACCAAAGATCAACAACATAGAACCATAACCATCCTATTTTTCACAATGATTTGCGACAGTGCCGCTCGGTCAAGTGTTCACCGTCCAGAACGATGGCGATTATAATCGATTGCAAACCAGCTGGCGGGTATTCCTCACACAAACCACACGTCTCCCATCGGAGTCGATTAGATCACCTTGGTCTATTCGGGTGGAAACACGGATTTCAACGAATACGGTTGCACCAGGGCATGCCCGGCTACCAGGTACCTCCGGCGCGACCGGCCACTGGCTTTAATACCGCGCCTGTGGGCAACACACTCAACTCCGTTGAAATGCCGGCCCAAACATCCTCAAGGCTTCGCGGTCGGATGATCGCATCCTTCCAGCTATCTGTGAGGCATTGTTCAACATGATCCGAGGACGTACAAAGCCATAGTCCCATTAAGTGACATCGCCGGAGTTTCCGTGGTCTAACACACCACCAACTCCGACTAGTCGTGATTTATCAAGGCCACATGGTTATGTTCTCTAACCAACCTCCATAGTATCAACCAAAGGGTAGTAACCACCTACCTCGCGGATGAGGGTCAATCACCCGTCTTCTACCGATCTAATTAAGCAGTGCTAAGCATAAGCGAGATCCTGAACTTAATTAGGGTAAAGTATTCAGTGGATCAAGGTAATCATAATGCAGTAACGGTTCCAAGTCAACGCCTATTAACTTAATACATCATAAACAACAAAGGACGCAAAGTAAATCATTTTGCAAACCGTAGGAGAAATGCTCTGGGGCTTGCCTTCCTAATACCATCAATGTTGAAGCTCCCAGCACTTGATCACTCCATGTCTGGGTCCTGGTTCATGATCACTTCACGTGCCGAGGTTCCCCTTGGTGACTCCTCTTTTGGATCCTTGTCCCACGTCAGGTTCTGTTCTCCTATCGATCCTGTATGATGCGGGTGCATGTATGAATACTAAGAATACACATGGTATGATCATACGAAATGCGTGCTTTGCTTATTCTTTCTACAAGGTAGTCAACATCATCCAAGAACGTGTACCATAAGCATATGTCATCTACTACATTTTCTACTACAACAATGCAATCCTAATACGACATCCCTTACTACTATCATCAGCAAACAAGTCAAGAAAGCCAAAGAGACTACACTCACACATAATCATCCTAACCATATAACTAACAGATCAGTAAATAAATCATAAATAAATAACCATAGACCCTATGGATATGAATGAAGACATTCTGGAAATCTTATGAAATTCTCCATCAAACATATGAAGACATCACAAACTGATTCCCAGGTTAATTATACCTAAAACACAGAACATCAGGACTGATTCTGGAAAAACAGCCACTAAAACAGCCCTGGTGACCATCTTGTCACACCCATAACTCTTAAACTATTCATGCAATGACCATGAAACTTTAACAGTGGATAGCTAAGCTAATGCTATAATTTTCATCTATAGACAAGTTAACCAGAAAACCAACATATAATTAGGTTAACCATGACATCATTGGGTTAACCCCTAATTTGAACATCTATGAGTTGAACAGGAACACCAAGATTGGTTGCTCCTAAAATCCTACCAAAATTACAGTAGGTAACTCATATCAATTGCATACTATCATCCAAATTTCATTCCATTTGGATGAACCAACTGTCCTACACAAAATTCACAAGTGGCATGGCAGAGGGTCACCTAAAAATACTTTGTACTACGAAGTTAATCAAATCATGCATCTCATTACACTAGGGGCTACATCATAACATATAATGAGCCCACAAAAAGTATCAACCCCTTATCACACCTATATAACTCATTTATGAATTATTTCCCACATGACCTCTCTAGCACACTTGAACTACAACTCCTAAATCTTACACAGAAAACATACATGATCTACTCACCAGAGATATAGCATGACAATATAAGATCATAGCAACAGAAACCACATTTTTATAAGCTATCTAGAATTACCTATGATTTTCCTTATTTTAATTCCTATCCAAGAATTAATTAAATCTACACAGAAAAGTTTCACAAACATGCAACCTCATATTTTCTACAGATAGTGCATTCCATAACAAAAATACTGCAAGTTGAATCACTCAAATCGGAGCTAAAATGAGCAAGATATGGATTTTACAAGCATCCACACATTTTCTGAAAATCTATTTCGAATTTCATATAAGACAGCCACTTTTCAAATCGGCCCCTGAGGTTTCCTGTTATTAACCGAGCCCTTATGCGTGAACTACTGTGTGAGGCGCTTTTGCAGATCTGCCCCTTACCTTCTCCTAATTCTAAATACGTGGTCCTTGCGATGGGAAACAGGAGAGCCACGCCGGAGCTCGTCGCGCCGGCGGCACAGCGACTCGGCGGCGGCCCCAGGCAGGCGGAGGAGCACCGCGCGGGGCTGGCGCACCCGCCGGCGGTCTCCAATCGGGCCGCGACGGCCGGGGCAGCCCGGCCCCGTGGGGGCTCGACGGCCGGCAGCGGAGGTGAGGCAGCTCGCCACGCCTCGCGACCGCTCGCCCGGGCGGATGGCGCTCCGGCCTCGCGAGCCCGTGGCGAAGACGACGGTGGCTGCGGCTAGGGGCGGGGTGGTGCGAGGAGCTTGGCGCGACGGTGAGCTGCGAGCGGCTATGGCGCGGCAGCTTCCGGGCGGACCAGAAAACCAGAGCAAGGGAGAGAGTGAGACTGAGGAGAGTGAGGGAGAGAGAGGCAACAGGGTGAGGGACGAGGTGTGGCAGGAGGAGGGCGACGCGGCGTCCTCTCCCGGCTGGTCCGACGCGTGGGAGGCACGCGGCGGCCATGCCGCTCTCGGGCGCTGAACGAACGACACAGGGGCCTGCCTGTCTCCCCATTGAGGATGACAGGTGGGTCCCAATAAAAAAAACAAATTTTAAATTTTAAAAGTGACAGCGCACGATTTTAAAGTGGCTATATCTCCAAATCTAGGTCAAACTAGCAAAAACCTTCAATATGAAAAGTGATCCTCTCGACGAGTAGAATATTTCTCGTTTAGGAAGTTTGGCCAGATTCCCAATAGTTTTTGGGATATAAATTCCCAAAGAAAATACCCTCTAAAATCCAAGTAAATGGGAAATCAGCCCCCTAAAATGATCTTATTCCACGAAAATATATGCCTTCCACCCATTTTCTCAAAAAGTGGTCTTTGGGAGTTTTATTCCTTATAAAATTTTGCATCTAAAAGCTTTAGACCCCAAAAGCATTTGGAATGCCCGAGAAATACTTTTTAACACAAACAGTAAAGACATTCAATAAGTCACACAAGTCAATCTATGGATCAAGCATAACTATCTAAATCAAGCGAACTAATTGCAATTCTCAAGTAGGATTCTTAATCATATATTACCACTATACTTAACACTACCAACATCATTTGCAGACATTCATCAAAGATAATCTATTCTATCAAAGTAAGCAAGCATACACTGTATAACATGATGATAATGCATGCTTATGCAAATGATATCATGATTAAGCAAGTTTAATTAGTGCTTAACACTGGAGGTGTTACACGGGATGCCATAGGACTCATAAAATTTACATGAGCACATACCAAACATGTTTGATTTGTTCATCTGAACCACTCGCTCTTTACCAGATTGGCTGCTGATGGTGACAATTTTCATATCTTCAATCTCTGAAATCTCTTGAATAATGCAATGGTCTCTTGCAATTGTGAGTTGTTCCTGAAACTTGCTGAAAATTTCATGAGTATATACGTTACTACACTGCTTCTCCATGACCCAAGGTGTCATCAATTTATGGTTGGAGTGAAGACTTTTATTGTCGGCTATCAACTCCTCTTCGCGCTGGCACTCCAAAGCTGTTGCAAACCTTAGCCAAAACTCAACAAAGGATAATTTTCGATGAATGAAACGGTTAAAGAAAGAATTTGCACTCTCCGACCGTGATGTAGTCCTAAGGAGTCCTGCTAGAGGTATGTCCATAAAGTATGCTGGGATCCATGATTCTCGCATGCTGAACTTTGTGGAAAACCACTCATTTTCGTGAGCACATACGTTGTCATGATAGAATTCCATTGAGACTCAAACTCATCTGAATTCTCGGAGCCCCAAACACACTCGTTTAATAATTTCCAGAAATCCTCATCATTTTTTATGTCTGGCCCAACCTTCTCAGGAACCTTATCCATGATATGCCACATGCAAAGTCTATGAGTTGTATTTGGTAGAACCTGAGCAATAGCAGCCTTCATGCTCGCATCTTCATCTGTTATGATTAGATGAGGCGCTACTCCACCAGTAGCCTTAAGAAAGGTCTGAAACAACCATACATATGAGTCGATGTTTTCATCAGCCAGAAACGCTGCGCCAAGAAAAACACTTTGCAAGTGATGATTGACCCCAGTGAATGGCACAAACTTCATATCATACTGGTTGGTAGTATATGTAGAATCTACCGAAAGCACATCACCAAAAACACTGCAATTTTTTCTACATGTGGCATCTGCCCAGAAGACACGCACAAGCCGTCCTTCTTTATCCACCATAAACTCATAAAAGAAGGCAGGATTTGCTTCCTTCTTTCGCTCAAGTTAATGCACAAACATATGTGCATCAAGCATCTTTGATTTTGCTCCTCGGAGTCACGGTAGTAGTTCTTGAAATCCTCGGCGTGCAACCAACATGTTCAAATCCACCGTCGCTGACTTGGAGAAGTCGAAATGCCTGTGACGTGCCAATGCTAGCCTTATGACAGTTGAACAAAGTACTCTTTGCCCTCTCACTAACTTGACGGTTGGATCTTAGCAGGTGCCTCTTATCTGGCGACACGAAACCATGATTGTGCTCCTCAACAAATGACAATATTTGATACTTCTTCTCACTGTCAAGCTTGACAACAATATGAGCCTCACAACCACATCGAGTGTACATCACATTGGATGTCTTCCTTTTTTTCCTGGACTGCTCACTAACTTCTTGTACGCTCTTCTTCCTATATCCTTCATTTGAGCACAAATACCTCTGGTAAAATATTTCCTCATTCTCCTTCTTATGTGCACCAACACGAACCGAGAAACCAGCATCATGTGCATAGTTTTTGTAAAAAATCTCCGCATCCTTGAGTGTATCAAAAGTCATTCCCACCACAGGCTTTTTATTTGCTTTGCACTTATCTGCTATATTAGGAGAAGGTATAGTCCGTGGTGTGCTTGGTTTCTCAACGTGGGCTACAACTCCAAGATCGACGTCCATGATGGTCAGGACTGCATGTTAACGACGACATTAGCAATGTATAGGTGAAAGTGAAGGTAAAAGTTTTGTACGAGAAACGAACCTGCATCCGGGCTGTGTGTTCCAGAGATCATGGGCACCATTGCGGCACCGTTCGTGACCAACGTCGGAGCCGACATGAGGGCGGAGTTCGCGGGCACCATCGGAGTGGAGTTCGTGGGCATCGTCACAGTCGCAACGGTGGACGCTGCCGGAAGGAGCGCTGAAATACTGTCTGTACGTAGATCAGAAATATTGTCAGTACAAGCAATCACTAGTTGTTGGCTACAACCCGCCTACAAACTAACCTAGATGAGTTGCAAGAGAGAGGACAGAGGTAGGAGAGATGGAGGGTCTCACCTCCAGCGAGATCGACGGCTTCGTGGTGGGTGCCATGCTGCTCGGTGCGCGACGGAGGCAGTCCAGGCGGCGGGGTCGCGCGACGGAGGGAGTCCACATAATTTAGCCAGAGGAATTCATCCGCAGCTGAAACGCAGATCATCCGTTCCGCGGCCCAAATCCGGTGGATCCGACCGGGCCACCGACCGGGTCTCTGCGTGCTTCCGTACCCTTTCCTCACCTCCTCCTTTGGTAAGAGAGAGATGGGAGATCAGGGTGGAAGCGGGCTCGGACATATATATGGCGTATGCGTACACGCAGCTGCTGCGTATGCGTATTCCGACCTCCAGTCCACATACGGAGTACGCCCGTCGGGACAGAGTGTGTGTGTGTGTATACTACGGAGGCACCAAAGCAACTCCCCCCACTCCCGAGCTGCGAAAGGCAGTTTGTGTAGGACTCTCCCTCGAGTTTTCCACTAGCTCCACCACGGCACCACTAAGCAGTAGTTTTACCGTGTTCTTGAAACAATTGGTTCTATTTGGTACGCAGTTTAGCTCCGGCCCCAGGAACGTACAAGGTTTCTCTGAGAAACTGCGGTGAGGGTAGTGCCTGCCCAACATGTACACACCAAAAAACTGTTTTCATCAACTTAGGCATTATTCTACCCACCATCATATTCACTGTCTGTTTCAAAAGGTTGCTCTTGAGTACTAGGGATAATAGGATTGTCACTCAGGGTTCTAATGATTTGCTTCCTAATTTGTAATATTTCTAAACATTTCCCTGAGCAAATCCTCATTTGGAGAGGTTTTTTCCCCCCTAAACTTGCCACACCCTCCATGTCAATTGTTTTTACCATTTGCCTTCCAAATGGTCCAATTAAAATTTATACCCCACTTGTTCTTTATATGAGTCTTTCATAATGAGATATTGGTTAATCATAAAAACCTATAACCTACATCGTTCAATTGAGTATTTGGGCGATTTGCCTCTACTAACTTGTCACATGTGCATTGGTACATTCCATTTGATCACTGTGACCATGATATTGCAACAGTATGTTCAAGCATTCAAGACAATATGTTGAATTTCGCAAGCACTATGTTGCATTGGTACAATTATTCAAGGAATCATGAAACCATATTGAAATTTTAAAGGAAGCTACATATTCATCTTTCTTCTTTGTTGTCGGAGCACATTTTCATGTCGCGGACCCTGTAGGGCGTTGGTCAACCTAAACCACACCCCCATGGCCGTCCATGGCTTGGTCCCTGGCGCTGGCGGGATGGGTGGCTATTGGGTGGCCTTTCGTGGCCACTAACTATGGAGAACAGTTGGCCCTATGCAACCAACATCCGACACGACACACCCAGTAGCCGCCCCTAGCTAAATGGAGTTGGTCAGCAGTGTCGCCTAAGGAGATTGTGACAACCCAACCAGGGTGAATCTATACATTTGGTTATAAGTGTGCCCGCATCCACAAAAAATTGAAAACAGTGAAATCGTCTAAATTTTTACCATATATGCACCCTTATGATAAAAACATACACACCCACAAGGCAAGTGCACCCCCTCGACTTTACTCTGGCTCCGCCACTGAACTCAACCCTTGGCGTCGACGAGCTACCAAGACTAGCTACCAGCGACAATGGCAGCATTAGGCATAGTTGGGGAAGATAGGCATGAGGAGATTTAGGGGCTAGAAAAGAGCTCATTCGATAGAGGATCACTCGATCTATCACCTTCGTCCATCAGCTTGTTGGAGTTCTTGCTGTGGCGCCCATGATCATAGGCGATGTGCATTAGGGTTGCGAGAGGAAGAAAGCTTGTCGAGTGAAAAAAATGGTGTCGCGTGGGAGAGAAGGGAATAGAACAAAAGAGTATCTTTTTTGTAACTAGTGGTAGTGGTGGGTAATTATCGCCAACTCCACGAGGACATATGAATTACTGGTTTATAGAGGAACCTAAACTCCATGGGAGGTGAGAAAGTTATCACCTTCTCGACTTCTACCGTTTAAGCAATCTAAGTATGGATTATGTGACAACTAAAAGTTAACAAGCATGGTGAAAGGTAATATGGGAATTAATCACAAGGCATTGATCAAGTAGGTACTTAAGGTATCTAGCCATATCATAAAATAATATGCATTTACTTAACCTTTAGTCGTATTATGTGCAAAAAGAGTTAGTAATGCTCTACCTTGGTTCTCGACTGGGGGTTACTCAACTTCTACTTTAGGGAGTTCCTTGACTGAAGCCTCCTTGTGAGATTCTTCACCTATAGACGCATGTTGAGAATGAGTATATTGAAGTGAACATGATGTAGATGACATAGTATATATAACATGTGCAAAAGTGTAAACAAATAGGCTCTCGCAGGGTTCTCACGGATTGTCTAGGGTGCCCTACTGGACTTTTTGCATGATCTTGGACTGTGCGGCTGAACAGCTAGAACCGTTGGGAAAGCCATATATGTTCCAACCCGTAACTGTTGATTTGATTCTGTCGGACCACTTGCCAAACTAGGCACATTGTAGAGAATCTAGAGACCAAGTTGTTGAAACGGTTTGGTCAAGAGGGAGCCAGGATCGATAAATGGGGAGGAAAAAAGCAATGTCCCGCTGCACCTATATGCATCCAATCAAATGGGTGAAAGTAATGGCAGGCGCGAGGAGACGAAACGTTTCTGCATGCATCCATGTAAATTTCATCGATGCCTTCGTTACTCTGACCCTTTTGATTGGATGCATGCAGGTGGAGAAGGGCGTTGATACATGTGTATGTGCGAGTTTCCTCGATGCCTTCCGTTACTTTCACCCATATGATTGGTCGTTGCTTCTTTTCCCTTTATTCCCCCAACTAGCTTTTATGGATCTCCTCTAGGTGATGTTCATTTTGGTCTCCTTGCTGATCTCACCCTCTTAGTCCTCCTTTTTGCTCCCTTGCCTTGAGTGGCTTCTAGAGAGATATGGGAGGAAGAACTAGACAGAAAGAGTGTGTGTCTATGAGAGTGGAGAGAGAGCTCTCTGATGTGTCCACTCGAGCTGGTGAGGGAAGTGGGCTGGTGTGTGTGTGGAGCAAAGAGTGCATAGAGCTAGACAACACAACTTTGTGTTGACAGTGATCTTATGGGCCGTCCATCAAAATACGATTTTATATGTATATTTACTACTATGATGCAAATTGTTTAACAGTCTAAATGCTAAATGGATGGTGGGTGACCATTCATGGTTTAGCATCTAAAATAACACCGGTATAATAACAAATCATGTATTGTGCAACTCACATAGCCTACTTATCTAACTATACTCTTATTTTCATATACCATTTTGTGCTCCCACAAACGGCCACGTCATCCAGTTTCCTTTGCCGTTAGATTTGGCATTCACGGTGCAGCCCACATCCTCACGCGAAGCTCCCACAAGATTCCAGCGATTCCCAGCCCACTGGGAATGGTCACGCTGCTGGCGTGCCCACTGGGTCGCCTCCCACGCGGCCACCCCACACGCCTCGGTCGCCTCTGTGCCCACCGCTGCTACGCCATGCACTCGCCTCCCATGAGCCGCCTCAGGAGTCAGCCGCCGCCAACGCATATCCACATCGGGGCTCGATCATCCTCGCATGGTCCACGAGGTGGCGTGACTGAAGGTGCCACGTCTCTCAAACTTTGCCTCCCTTTTCAGGTTGTAGGGTTCGGTTAAGGGTGTACTTGAAGTCGAAATTTTTTGTGATGAAGCAGAGGTTTCAGCGCTAGGGTTTGAGCACCAGACTGGAAGGATCAGTTGGCAGCAATAAGAGGAGGGACAACATGCCCATGGGGATAGTGATGAAGCAGAGGTTGCACATCCTATATGAGCGCACCATTAGTTCGGATAGGTATGTACTTTTGTTTCATCTCTTTGGGAAGCTATCATTTGCTGCAGTGACGGATCTCAAAAAAAAAAAAATGCAGTGCTTCCACACCACAGGGGTTGCTGACGGCCGAACATTCACAGCATGAAGCCATCAGCCAACATGAAGAGGATTTGGAGTGTAAGTACTTATTTCATTACATTGACTACATACTAACGTTGTTAACTTAAAAAAAGATTATTAGAAACGCAATGGAACCTCCTTCACAATCTGCAATGAAATATATCCAGACCATCTTTTCATAAGATGCAAATATTTGTGTTCAGCTTTCTTTGAACAAAATATCTGCGCTCAGCTATTAATGATGTTTTTTTATTTAACCATAACCTATGCTTTTTTTGACTGTTTGTATTCGGATCTGTCTACTATCAGCTTCAAAAAAAATTTGTGTGGATTTACATATCTTCATTTTTCAAAAGAGATGGCATCCACTCCACTGTCCAACCAGCAGGTGAGTACCTAGTAGGTACTTTACTTCTGTCAGCTGAGCCTTACTCCTCTGCATCTAGCAGTTAGTTTTTGAAACCAGATTTTAGTGCAGCAATATTCTTTCTTCCGTAATTTCTAACATATTATTCCTTTGGGCAATATGAACTCCCAAGTGAAATGTACACAATAAGCAGAGATAGATGATCTCATCCTTTCGGTGATAAAATGAATTTTTGTTCTTTGCTGAAAATACCATCTGACCTTACAGGAGAAAGAATTAAACAACTGCCAAGATCAGTCTCATAAAAGATATTTTTTTGGTTTGGCCAATATGAACTGCCACCTGAAACACAATAGGCACATAGCTCATCTCCTTTCGGTGAAGAGCCCTTTTACAATGCTTGAAAATAATTCCCAACAATTCCCAATGGCTCCCAATAGCTCCACAAATTAGCAATATTTAATAATTTAATTCGTTTAAGGGTATTTTGGTCTTCTCTCAAAACTAGCTCACCAGTCACCCCCACCTCTCGGCCCGCCCACACAGAGATCTCACCACGCACGGACGCACCGCGACCTCGAGCCGTCGCCCTCCTGCCTTCACTCTCGCGCTAGCCCTAGCCGTCGCCGGCTTGTCCCTCGTGCAGTGCCGCCGTTGCCGGCTTGCCCTCGCCCGTGCGTAGCGCCGTCGGTCCTGCGGCCCCTGCCTGGCGCGAGCAGCACCTGCGGCCCCGCCTAGTGCTACATGTGCCCCTGCCGGCGTCATCATCGCAGCCGCCGAATGGACGTGCTTGGCCCCCGCCGGTTGCCCCGTGTCCTCCGTCGACATCGCTCGCCGTGGAGAACTCTCTGATCCGAATCCGATCGAGGTCCAACTGCAGAAAACAAAGGTTCGCGTGCTCTGCACTTTTTGGATTTGATTAATCTCATACAACATGAATTGGGAATGCATTTCTTTTCAGTGTATGATCCAGGAACTTAACATCCTGTGTAGTAATTGGGAGAGAACAGAGATCTAGGCTTCAAAATGATCACCGAATTAGTTGCTATCTGTTTCTGTCTTGCTCAGTTTCGGTCACTCTATGTGCAGCCAGAGTCAAGAATCTGACATGAGTTTTTGGTACTATGTACCTCAAGAAATTTGACTTGTTACTGAACAATTTAATTTGGGCCCCATCAGTGTTTAGTTTGTCTTGTGTTTTTCATGTGAATTTGAATTGATTGTCTGGTTGCATAGAACTTACTGCACTGTAAATGTGCAAGTGCATAGATTGCTTGGATATCTGAAACCATAAGAAACAAATTATATTTTTTATTCTCCAGGTCTGGTCATACAATCCAATATTGAGCTTCAGTTGTGGAGTTGTGGTAATACTATCAACATTTTTACATCTGCATTGGACTTGATTGCCATTGGCCATCGTCTGTACAAGTGCTTGTTCCTGAACATGGCAATTGATTGATTTTTTTCAGAAACCATTATTCTCGTTTCCGACGAGCATGTTGGAAATAATCTTGTCATAAGAAATGTGTAGATGCATCTAGGGAGTACATGCATCTATGGCATGAGTTGTTCAAGTCAAAAGGAAATTGACTTGTTCCTTGAGCTAATGCTTAGCTAGCATTAGGTAGTAAAGTTGGTTTTTGGTGGGTTATCCTTAAAGAGATCAAAGTCAAATTGGCTAGGTTATATAGTTGTCAATGAGTTGTAAAGTGAGTGCTAGCTAGTGATTAGCTAGAGATGAGTTGTGCAACTTGTATGACGGTTTGCAAAGTCTATATAAAGACTTGCATACCTCCTTTGTAAGGCAAGCTAGTGTGCCAAAATGTAGAGATGAGATGTGATAGAAGATGTAAGGTTGCTAGCTTCAAAGGTCTTGTATATGGACGTGTATGGTAGAAGCTAGCAAGTGTAAGCAAGCAGGGCTTGGTTGTGAAGATCAAGCTAGTGTATGGTGTAGAATATAGTGTGATGTTTGAGAAGAGATAATAAAGAGAAGGAGTTCAGTTGCCACAAACCAAAAGAGCGAGCTACGGCCAACGCCGGTGCTTCTGGCGAGTGTGTGTGTGGTGTTCTCAAGAGCACAACTACAGCACCAACGTGCTGCGGTAGTATTCGGGGAAAGGGCTGCACTTTCCTTGTGCGTGTGCTCATCTTCTTCTAGCTGCGGTTCGAGAGAAGAGGGAGGGTGAAGGTGAGCTTGCTGCTCACTGGTTCTTGGTTCCGGGAACCGACAAGTGTTCTCGAGCTTAGCAACGGCACCAGCGTCTTTTGTGTGTAGAGAGCTCAAGGCTCTCCTTCTACCTTGGTGCAGGGAAGAGGGAGAGGGAAGGTGAGCAGGTCCTGCTCACCTGGCTGCTGGTTCAGCAGCCAACAAGTGGTATCGGAGCCCCAGGTTCATCATCGCTAGGCTCCACCGCCGGCGATGGGAGAAACTCCACCGGGTACCCAGAGCGGTGACGTGCCGAAGGTTGTTGCTCACGGTGACGACGACAACAAGCTGGTGGTGCAGCAAGTGAAGGAGGCGGGGGTGACACTACGTTACCCCATGCTATCGGAGAACATCTACGGCGTGTGGGCGTTAAGATGAAGATCGTGTCGTGAGTGCATAAGTTAGTTTGATCGAGTGCATGCCGGCGGTCCATAGGTGCTCAACGGCGACGATGTGCGCCAAGTCAAGTGAAGTATGGATGCATGGCATGAAGAGTGGATCAACTAGCTAATGGCATGCAGTGTTTGTGTTGTGGCCATCGTCGGTTAGTGGAGTTTTTCATGCGGGAATAGTGTCTTGCATGTAGGGTGAAGACTTGACCGGGTCGTGCGGCCAAACAGCATTGGAGGTGGTGTGAAGCCATGTAAAGGTGATGTGATGCTACCAAAAGGCCATGGTGTGAAGCTACGGCAAGGCTATGACAGCATGAGGCTGCTAGCAAGAGGTGTAGGCGATCTACATCGAAGGATTGATATGACAAGATTAGGGGGGTGATTGTTGGAAATAATCTTGTCATAAGAAATGTGTAGATGCATCTAGGGAGTACATGCATCTATGGCATGAGTTGTTCAAGTCAAAAGGAAATTGACTTGTTCCTTGAGCTAATGCTTAGCTAGCATTAGGTAGTAAAGTTGGTTTTTGGTGGGTTATCCTTAAAGAGATCAAAGTCAAATTGGCTAGGTTATATAGTTGTCAATGAGTTGTAAAGTGAGTGCTAGCTAGTGATTAGCTAGAGATGAGTTGTGCAACTTGTATGACGGTTTGCAAAGTCTATATAAAGACTTGCATACCTCCTTTGTAAGGCAAGCTAGTGTGCCAAAATGTAGAGATGAGATGTGATAGAAGATGTAAGGTTGCTAGCTTCAAAGGTCTTGTGTATGGACGTGTATGGTAGAAGCTAGCAAGTGTAAGCAAGCAGGGCTTGGTTGTGAAGATCAAGCTAGTGTATGGTGTAGAATATAGTGTGATGTTTGAGAAGAGATAATAAAGAGAAGGAGTTCGGTTGCCACAAACCAAAAGAGCAGAGCTCGGCCAACGCTGGTGCTTGGCTGAGTGTGTGTGTGGTGTTCTCAAGAGCACAACTACAGCACCAACGTGCTTTAGTAGTATTCGGGAAAGGGCTGCACTTTCCTTGTGCGTGTGCTCATCTTCTTCTAGCTCGGTTCGAGAGAAGAGGGAGGGTGAAGGTGAGCTTGCTGCTCACCTGGTTCTTGGTTCCGGAACCGACAAGTGTTCTCGAGCTTAGCAACGGCACCAACGTGCTTGTGTGTAGAGAGCTCAAGGCTCTCCTTCTACCTTGGTGCAGGGAAGAGGAGAGGGAAGGTGAGCAGGTCTGCTCACACTGGCCGCGGTTCAGCGGCCAACAAGTGGTATCGGAGCCCCAGGTTCATCATCGCTAGGCTCCACCGCCGGCGATGGGAGAAACTCCACCGGGTACCCAGAGCGGTGACGTGCCGAAGGTTGTTGCTCACGGTGACGACGACAACAAGCTGGTGGTGCAGCAAGTGAAGGAGGCGGGGGTGACACTACGTTACCCCATGCTATCGGAGAACATCTACGGCGTGTGGGCAGTTAAGATGAAGATCGTGTCGTGAGTGCATAAGTTAGTTTGATCAGAGTGCATGCCGGCAGTCCATAGGTGCTCACTGGCTTGACGATGTGCGCCAAGTCAAGTGAAGTATGGATGCATGGCATGAAGAGTGGATCAACTAGCTAATGGCATGCAGGTGTTTGTGTTGTGGCCATCGTCAGTTAGTGGAGTTTTTCATGCAGGAATAGTGTCTTGCATGTAGGGTGAAGACTTGACCGGGTCGTGCGGCCAAACAGCATTGGAGGTGGTGTGAAGCCATGTAAAGGTGATGTGATGCTACCAAAAGGCCATGGTGTGAAGCTACGGCAAGGCTATGACGGCATGAGGTCGCTAGCAAGAGGTGTAGGCGATCTACATCGAAGGATTGATATGACAAGATTAGGGGGGTGATTGTTGGAAATAATCTTGTCATAAGAAATGTGTAGATGCATCTAGGGAGTACATGCATCTATGGCATGAGTTGTTCAAGTCAAAAGGAAATTGACTTGTTCCTTGAGCTAATGCTTAGCTAGCATTAGGTAGTAAAGTTGGTTTTTGGTGGGTTATCCTTAAAGAGATCAAAGTCAAATTGGCTAGGTTATATAGTTGTCAATGAGTTGTAAAGTGAGTGCTAGCTAGTGATTAGCTAGAGATGAGTTGTGCAACTTGTATGACGGTTTGCAAAGTCTATATAAAGACTTGCATACCTCCTTTGTAAGGCAAGCTAGTGTGCCAAAATGTAGAGATGAGATGTGATAGAAGATGTAAGGTTGCTAGCTTCAAAGGTCTTGTGTATGGACGTGTATGGTAGAAGCTAGCAAGTGTAAGCAAGCAGGGCTTGGTTGTGAAGATCAAGCTAGTGTATGGTGTAGAATATAGTGTGATGTTTGAGAAGAGATAATAAAGAGAAGGAGTTCGGTTGCCACAAACCAAAAGAGCGAGCTACGGCCAACGCTCGTGCTTCGCGAGTGTGTGTGTGGTGTTCTCAAGAGCACAACTACAGCACCAACGTCTTTGCAGGTAGTATTCGGGAAAGGGCTGCACTTTCCTTGTGCGTGTGCTCATCTTCTTCTAGCTACGGTTCGAGAGAAGAGGGAGGGTGAAGGTGAGCTTGCTGCTCACAGTTCTTGGTTCCGAGAACCGACAAGTGTTCTCGAGCTTAGCAACAGCACCAACGTGCTGTGTGTAGAGAGCTCAAGGCTCTCCTTCTACCTTGGTGCAGGGAAGAGGGAGAGGGAAGGTGAGCAGGTCCTGCTCACCTGGCTGCTGGTTCAGCAGCCAACAAGTGGTATCGGAGCCCCAGGTTCATCATCGCTAGGCTCCACCGCCGGCGATGGGAGAAACTCCACCGGGTACCCAGAGCGGTGACGTGCCGAAGGTTGTTGCTCACGGTGACGACGACAACAAGGCTGGTGGTGCAGCAAGTGAAGGAGGCGGGGTGACACTACGTTACCCCATGCTATCGGAGAACATCTAGGGCGTGTGGGCAGTTAAGATGAAGATCGTGTCGTGAGTGCATAAGTTAGTTTGATCGAGTGCATGCCGGCGGTCCATAGGTGCTCACGGCTTGACGATGTGCGCCAAGTCAAGTGAAGTATGGATGCATGGCATGAAGAGTGGATCAACTAGCTAATGGCATGCAGGTGTTTGTGTTGTGGCCATCGTCGGTTAGTGGAGTTTTCATGCGGGAATAGTGTCTTGCATGTAGGGTGAAGACTTGACCGGGTCGTGCGGCCAAACAGCATTGGAGGTGGTGTGAAGCCATGTAAAGGTGATGTGATGCTACCAAAAGGCCATGGTGTGAAGCTACGGCAAGGCTATGACAAAGCATGAGGCTGCTAGCAAGAGGTGTAGGCGATCTACATCGAAGGATTGATATGACAAGATTAGGGGGGTGATTGTTGGAAATAATCTTGTCATAAGAAATGTGTAGATGCATCTAGGGAGTACATGCATCTATGGCATGAGTTGTTCAAGTCAAAAGAAAATTGACTTGTTCCTTGAGCTAATGCTTAGCTAGCATTAGGTAGTAAAGTTGGTTTTTGGTGGGTTATCCTTAAAGAGATCAAAGTCAAATTGGCTAGGTTATATAGTTGTCAATGAGTTGTAAAGTGAGTGCTAGCTAGTGATTAGCTAGAGATGAGTTGTGCAACTTGTATGACGGTTTGCAAAGTCTATATAAAGACTTGCATACCTCCTTTGTAAGGCAAGCTAGTGTGCCAAAATGTAGAGATGAGATGTGATAGAAGATGTAAGGTTGCTAGCTTCAAAGGTCTTGTGTATGGACGTGTATGGTAGAAGCTAGCAAGTGTAAGCAAGCGGGGGCTTGGTTGTGAAGATCAAGCTAGTGTATGGTGTAGAATATAGTGTGATGTTTGAGAAGAGATAATAAAGAGAAGGAGTTCGGTTGCCACAAACCAAAAGAAGCGAGCTCGGCCAACGCCCCAGTGCTTCGGCGAGTGTGTGTGTGGTGTTCTCAAGAGCACAACTACGGCACCAACGTGCTTTGCGGTAGTATTCGGGAAAGGGCTGCACTTTCCTTGTGCGTGTGCTCATCTTCTTCTAGCTCTGGTTCGAGAGAAGAGGGAGGGTGAAGGTGAGCTTGCTGCTCACCTGGTTCTTGGTTCCGAGAACCGACAAGTGTTCTCGAGCTTAGCAACAGCACCAACGTGCTGTGTGTAGAGAGCTCAAGGCTCTCCTTCTACCTTGGTGCAGGGAAGAGGGAGAGGGAAGGTGAGCAGGTCCTGCTCACCTGGCTGCTGGTTCAGCAGCCAACAGAGCATGGGTCACAAAACAATGTTGTTTTCTTGACAGTAGATGAAACCATGTACAGTTGAACCATCCAAAAGAAGTCAAATTTTTTGGACACTTAAACAATTCATCTACTGAATCATAATCTTTTTTTCTTTATTTGTGTGGGCAGTATCTGCAGACGTCCTGACATTTGATAACCTCCCCACTTCTTTTGTTTGCGAGATGCTTCCTTCGACGCCCAAGCTTCTACGATCTGGAGTACAATGATGCTGTAACATTCTCAACATTTTGAAAGGTCCATGGAAAATGCTGATCTTACCTGCAAACTGAACATGAAAACATTCTCGGTCCCGAGTCGTAGCTAATTCTTGTTATTCTTGCAGCTTGGAGCTCCGGGGATTGTTTGAGGACAGTGTGGCCAGCGCTGCTGGGTACTAATGAGCCGAATATTTTGCCTTGGCCACGGGAGGCTTGTAAAGTTTAGCGTGTAGAGCTAGAAATTTAAGCTTTAGTTGTACATCCATGTAAATATAGAAAAACTAATGTACCTTGTTGCATTATCTATCTAAAACCAGTTGTTGTGCTGCTCTAGTCAATTGGCAGCCCTTCTGTCTACCCGGTAGCTTATTTTATCACTACTATAGATTTGCATATGACTGCTGGATTTTAAACCAATAGTACCTAACCTTATAAAGAACGGACAGTGATGTGATTTTAGGAAATCCCAAAAACAGGATGAACAAATAGCAAAATAAATAAATAAATAAATTTGGGCAGCAATTTTCACACAAGAAACACACGCACCATGATATTGGGAATTGAACCCATGACCTCCTCACACATATACCCTCCATTACCACTACACCCCTTAGTCAATTGTGTCTATATTCTATTTTGGTTCCTCATATATTATTACAAACCGAGTGTAAATTGATTGTTTGAGACTCTAAATGAATTCAAATGAAAAACTTGTCAACTATAAAGTTTTATAACTTTTCAATATATACAACTATTATTTTGATCATTTGTTCATCCAACAAAGCGATAGTATCGTTGTTCACAAATTTTACATATTTCCCGTATGATTCCGTAGGGTTCCATAAACTATAAGAGAGATATCTAAATTTTATGAATAATATTGCTTTCACTTTGTCATATGAAAAAATGACCAAAGTAAGAATTGTACATCTCGATGAGTTCTACAACTTTTATATTCAAGGCTTCTTCAGCTGAAATCACCGATATTTCAAAATGTGGTTTGAAGTTGTCGTTTTATAACTTGATAGATCATGATTTTAGATTTTTTTTAAAAAAACCAACATATTCGAAGTTAATATGAAGGAGAAAGACTAGTTACAAGATTTAACAAATGATCAAAAAGAAAAATCAATACTTTTCAACAATTTAAAAATTAAATTATGTGTTCTATCCATCCGCCCTTGTTAGTCCAGCCCAAAATTTTCTCCCGGGCCGGCCCAGGTCTGCCTTACTCTTGGCATCCATGATCTCTAGTTATTAATAATATTTAGAAAATGAAAACAAAACCAAAACACAATTATGTCTCTGTCTCAGCGGTAAAGACTGATCATTTTCAGGCACGTGGTTGCACGATCGAGCGTTTCAAAGCCTACTTTTTTTCATTATTTTTCTTTTTGCAATTTTGCATGCTTGAGTAAACTGGACAAGACGAAACGTCTCATGCGATGAATAAACATGCTGTCAAATAGTCGTAGGTGGCTGGCAATCTGGCATGCGAATATTTTAAGTTGCATTGTATTTAGGTTGGAAGTTGAACTCTTAGTCTGTGCTTAGAACTAGACGCTTAGAACTATACGGCACTTTGACCACTGCCTTTCGCGGCTGCGTCTTAATGAAGCGATTCTAGGCTTTGTGGCATCGAGTTCAAGTCAGTGTCTTTGCCACGGTGCAGTTCAGCATGAAAGCATACAGACTATGGACGTTCAAAAAAAAAAAAAATCAAAAAAAACTATGGACGTCAAACTTCTTCACGTTCCTTCATCTGTGAGCATGGATCGATGTTCTTGCAGGAGAGTGCATACCCGCCGCCGGTGCACCGGGCGCCTTGCCGAGCGCCGCCAGCTGCTGCCAGGGGCGGATCTACAGGGTATGCCAGGTATGCCCCGGCATACCCTGAAATCCCAGCACGTACAATACGTATACGCATGTATATTTGTGAAAGAAATAAAAAAGACTTGCCGCCGTGCGGCCTACAGCTGCATTGCTCTAGCGAGAACAGGGTTTCCACTTTCTGGGCCACGGCCTCACACGGTGATGACTCGGCCCGCAGCCACACAACGCCAGGATGGAGTATTATCCGTGTGAGAGTGCAATTTATTTAATTGTTTGAATTATTCTTTTAATAATCGTGTTAGTTATCTTAACTAAAGATAACCAAAGACACTACACTACATCTACTTTTCATAAACAAGCAACAAAGAAGGCCGCAGCTATGCAAATCATTCCCCTAATTTTTGAACTGAATTATTAAATGGTTTTACCAAAATTTATATGAATTTTTTTTGGACGGCATACCCTGAACTGGCTGCTGCAGGCACTCCTCCCCGATGAGACGTGGTTGAGCACGCTGCACAGGCAGTACCTGGACGCGGCGCTGGATCGCTGCAGCGTGGAGACGGCGGACGCCGCAGGCCAGGACGTCCACCACGCCGTGGACGGAGGCGACGAGCCTCCGTTGTGATCGCTCTCGGCCGCCACGTCCCTGAGGGCGCGCAGCGCGGTGAGGAGCTGCTGTTGCGTCGCCGACGACCCGGCGGCGGCGTCTTGGACCCGCGAGACCAGCGTGGCCCTGCAGCTGCCGCTTGCCCTCGTGGGCTTGGCAAATCGACGACCATGTGGCCTGCACTGAGCCTGTGGGCGGGCTGGCGTGACCGGGCGAGGTGGACGCGGACCACGAGAAGGGGAGCGGCCATGGCAAGGCCGCAGCCAGCTTCGACACGTGGGACCGCAGCATCCGCGAGCGCCATCGCCTCCCGCACCCTCTCGTCACCATTGAGGCGGACGTTGTGCAGGACTGCAGGGACGCCGTCCCCGGGCCCGGCTTGCCGCTGGAGCCGACGTCGTCGTGGTCCGTGACTCAGTGCACAGCTCGAGCAGCGCCGTGATGCCGCCGTGTGCGCGGCGACGGCCCACGCGTTGTCCTAGTTCTCGGCGAGCCTGCAGAGCACCCGCGTCGGGGTCTCCTTGGCCGCCTCGCTGCCGCCTGCCCGCCTCCCGCGTCGAGGACACGGACCATGGGACCGATGGCGCCGCCGCGCCGACCAGGTTCGCCCTGTGCGCGTCAGAGCCGGTGATCACCGAGACCGCCTCCATGGCCTCCTCCTGGACGCGCGTGACGGGGCATCGAGCAGCGACACGAGGACACCGGCAGCCGTCCGCGACGTCGCCCGCCAGGACGTGTGGACGGCGGCGACGGGTCGGGATCGCGGTGGCGCCGTTCTCCATGACCGCGCGCGCCGCGTCCACCTCCCGGTGGGCAGCGCCGCGTGGAGCGCCGCCTCAACATGGCGACCTTGGCGGCGGCGGCGGCAAGGGCCCGATCGAGCTCCCCTCCATGATGACCGCAACAGGGACGGCCGCCGCCACGAGACGGGTTGCGCTCGGATCTCGCCGGAGACAATGCAGGAGTGGCACGGCGCATGGAGGTACCCTGCCGAGGGATCAACGGCGGCGGAGCTCGACGGCACATGGACGGCGACATATAAACCCTAAAATGACGAACGAACCCTAATTGGACCGAGTGAGGACATGTGAAACCGAATATTTGATCGTACATAATAAAAAGCTTAATCGTTACAACCTATAATAGAAAAAAAACTTCATTATTGTAAATTGTTAATGTACCGTATTATCCTTTGTTAAAAAAAAGAACTACAAAAAAATAATTACCTCTATAATATTTGGGCTCTAATTTAACTCGAATTTTGGAGCTGTTGGGAGCTATTGGCCCACCTAACATAGACACATCTCAACGGCTCCCAACGTCTCCACCTTAACGGCTCTCAACGGCTCTCCTCCTATTGGGCCCACTAATCATAGACACATTATTTATTTTCTCAATAATTCCCAATAGCTCTCCAAGCATTGTAAAAAAACTCTTCGGTGAAAAGTTGATTTATGAAACTAATTGATATTGTCATCTAAAATATACACAATAGGCACTGCCATCTAAAATTGATGTAGCTTCTGATAGCCGGCATCTCCCATTGATGATGCAGAGAAAGCACAATTGCTCGAAAGTTAGTTCAATTTTTCAGGCAACAATCCATGTTCCTCCTTCCGTGCTCCAACCACATGGGCAGTGTACATCCAACCAAATATCATCAGGTACATGGTCAGAGCATGCTTGCTGAAAAAACAGATCAATCCTATTTTAGTTTCAAGGCCGGCTACAACAACAAAATACTCTGAGCATCATTAATTTCATGGTTGGATGGTCTGCTAATCAGGTTTGCAGCAGCCATATCATCATTAATTTTCTCTTGCTATAGAAAATTGGAACATTCTGTTGCCTTCAAAAACTATGATGACCTCTTTGGTTTCCCGTATGGTTCTGCCCTGTTGCTATATAAAATTGGAACATTCTACCTCTTGCAGTGCCATATTCAACTTCCTAATTATTAGCTGCATATATCTGGAATTTCATCCTCTGCATGCCTAAATTGTGCTACTCCTTATACATGATCATTGCAAGATTATATTGCCAAAAAAAAAAAAAAAAATCGACTCTGCGTTGTCAGCCAGCGACGAAGCCAGCAGGGGGCAACCCGTGCTCCAGCCCCCACGCCATGGATTTCCACAGCGCCCCACCTTAGCCCCGCCTACAAATTTGAGGAGGAAGAAGAAGGGAAGGCAGGGCAGGAGGAAGAAGAAGAGGAACCAGCCCCCCTGCCGTCAATCCTGGCTTCGTCGCTGTTGTCAGCTGATCCCTTTCTTGCAGTAAACTGAGAAGAAACTGTGCCAAACATATAATTATGCTACTGTTTCATTTGTTTGCTACATCTAGCTTCGTCTTATGCTTCTACAAATCATGCGTTCGACATTAAACCATGCAGTGTTAGCTATTATGAAGTCAGCATGAGTTTTTTGGGCATGAGTAGTACTTCCTGAATTTATCACTTTTTACTCTACACACCTGATGTCTCCTCTATTTACATGGTTCAGGGGGTGAGGCACAGGTAACAGCTCACCGTACTTCGTCCATGTGATCCAGCGACGAAGCCAGGAAAAGACTTAGGGCAGGCTAAAAGAGTCATTTTTCCATGGACAAAGATTAATGTTCCATGGACATGATTAATGTATTTTTGTTTTGGAAACAAGTGATTAATGTACTTTTGTTTTGGAAACAAATGATTAATGTATTTTCTTCTTACATCTTCAACAACAACATAGCAATTAGTTTCCTTCGTTAGGTTATTCTTTTTATTTTTGTTAACCCACATGTTCTCCACACCAAAGTTGCCTAATATAAGCATGTATATTTCATCCTCGTATATGCGATCTATGAGCATCTCCAACAACTCCCAATAATTCACTTGATATATCTTGTATTATAGCAACTTGGTATTTTATTTCCCAAGTGAAAAAAGGTCTCTCTCCAACAACTCTCTATTCTCACTTGGTAAATCCAGAGATGACCACTTTGCAGTTTAGTCCATAAACTTTCCTGAAATCAACCAAGGGCATATATATAATTCTTTGTGTTGGTACTTTTTCAGAAAAGTCTGGAAAAGAAAATCTATCATGGCTTTAGTCCTGCCTGTGGCAGCGTCGCCTTTAACCGGCGATATCTCGATGACGGCGAGGTTTCCGGTGAATCCACCACCACCATTGGCTTCGTCTCGACGAGGCGAATCCATCGGTATAGGTCACCGCAATAAGTTTCAATATTAGGGCAACCGCATAGAAGATTTGATCGGACACCATCGAGGCGGCTGCTTGCTATTCTACGTATGGCATCGCGACGGAGTTTGATCGGACAGAGGAGCGACCGCATCGCGACAGACTTCGAGGCACGGCATCGCGACGGACGAGTGACGGACGACGGACGAGCGACGGCATTGCGACCTTGCGAGGGACGACGGCGGCGCGCGGCCGCGCAAGCGATCTGCGCGGTGTACGCGCGCGGAGGGTTTTTTTCCCAAGTTGCTATTTTACCAAGTGGATATACCAAATTGTTGGAGACGAGATTTTATGTTTTTCCAAAAATTATAGAATACCAAGTTAATATTGGGAGTTGTTGGAGATGCTCTATTTTAATCGTCATCGTTTACGGACTCATCTCTAATGTTTTTTTCGACTTGGAGACTCATCTCTAATGTTAATGTTTCGAACCTTACGTTAAAAATATTAGTTTTAGATTAACAGTAGAAAATATATTTATATTATCATTGTATTATTTTTAATTATCAGGAGCCCGCCGCGCGAAAACGCAACAGCCAAATTGGAAAATATTTTGGCTTTGGCCCCGCGAAACGAGGCCCTACGCGTCCGCTTCCCGATCAGATGGCCCCCACGCGTCCTCCACGCCAGCGATCCGCACCCTCGCCAGCTCGGCCAATCATCCGCCGCCCTGACCTCTACATAACCCGCCTCGCCGCCGGCCGTCGCCCCTCCATCTCAGTTCCACACCGCCACTCCTGCAGAGCATCACAGACTTCCGGCGATCGATATTAACGAGTAGACCAGGCGGCGAGCAATCTCGGGAGGAGAGGATGAGTTCCGGCGGCGGCAGGGGCAAGCCCAAGGGGACCAAGGCGGTGACGCGGTCGTCCAAAGCCGGACTGCAGTTCCCCGTCGGCCGCATCGCCCGCTACCTAAAGACGGGCAAGTACGCCGAGCGCGTCGGCGGCGGCGCGCCCGTCTACCTCTCCGCGGTCCTGGAGTACCTCGCGGCGGAGGTAGCCAAATCCCCTCTCCTGCTTCCCCCTTTCTCCCCCAGCCTCTACTTCCCCCTTTCTTGGATCCATCGGAAGGTGTTCTGAACCCTATCGTGCTCTTGCAATCGCAGGTCCTGGAGCTGGCGGGCAACGCGGCGCGCGACAACAAGAAGAACCGTATCGTGCCGCGCCACGTCCAGCTCGCTGTGCGCAATGACGAGGAGCTGAGCAAGCTTCTTGGTGCGGTCACTATAGCCGCCGGCGGGGTGCTGCCCAGCATCCACCAGACGCTGCTCCCCAAGAAGGCTGGCGGCAAGGGCAAGGCCGAGATCGGCTCCGCCTCGCAGGAGTAGACTGGCTGTTGCAGCCTTCTCTCTGGTTCACACTCAGCTTGAAATACTAGCGTCTTGCCTAGGTTAGGGTAGGTTCTGTGATGGATGTTTTATCAGGGCAAGTTTGTGCTGAGTGAAAGTTGGCTGTATCTATCAACCATTCTTGCTGGAATGGACGGAATGGTTACTTGCTGTGATCTTGTTGCTCATGATAATTTTTGGGGTTGATGATAATGATTGTGATCTGTGGATTGGTTGTTAGTTTTGCTAATGGTAACATCCTCAATAGGAGATTAAAAAGACTTACCATAAGTAATGTAACTTCAGTCTGCTTTATTTCTCATTTTCATGTAGAACTAGAGTGCAACAATTTTACCCATACTCACACTTATGAGATAGAAAAGTATTGCCATTCGATGGTAAGATCATTTGGTAAAAAACATTGGCGCTTCAGCGGCATGACAAACTTAAACACTGAGATTGAAAGTACAGAGTTCACCGAGGGCAGTCCTTGATGGGCCAGAGGAAGGGAACATAGGACACTAAAGAATCCTACAGCGCATCTCGCCATCCTGGAGGTGTTTCAGTGATGAGGGGGCAGCGGAGTCGATTATATGACAAATTCAGAAGCCTTCCTCGAGGTGTTTCAGTTTTCAGAACATTTCAATGGCTACTAATCCCATCCACTCATGTGATGCTTTTCAAATAGTTTTCAGAAGTTCAGCTATTGTTAGTGTAAAAAAGTTTACCAAATTTACTATCACAAGAAATGAAACATCAAGCTCAGAATGCAAGGAGGCTATGCATAAGTATACGACAAGGTACCCTATCTAATGTCCAAGGGAGAATTATTTATATGGCCCTGAAACAAACTTCATTTGCTTATATGGCCTAAAATTTTTCAAACTTGTCTATATGGCCCGAAAGTGAAACTTCTTTGCTTATATGGCCTTCTGTTACTTCCATCAGCCCATTCCGTGAAGTCAGTTACTTCGGCGCACGCGAAAAGACCCGATTGCCCCTCGATCAGCTCCGAACAGGCACGCCCGCCCCTCACACGGTTCCTTCACTCCTGCCTTTCCCGACATCATACGAGGACAAACGAGGCGCTGCTCTCGGCGCTCGTCTCCACGCTGCAGCGGTCCAGCGCCGCGTCAATGGCACGCGCAGCGCTGCTCCTGGAGCGCATCACGGCCGGCATGCTGCCAAACGGCGTCCCTCCCGGAGCAAGTGTTCAAGGAGGCCGTGGAGCTGCTCCACGACAGGGCGTCGGTGTCCAGGTCCGCGACCAAGGCGGCGCGCGTGGCATGTGCTCGTGCGCACGACGTCGTGGAGATGACGCAACCGCGTCAAGGCGGTGGAGGCCGGCGCGGTGCCCGTGCTCGTCGGACATGCAGTGAGGGTACTGCGGTGCGTGGCGAGGCACGCTGACACGGCGGTGCGGTTGGAGCAGTAAGCCGAGAGGACGAGGGAGCAGGCACGCGAGTCGCTCCGGCTGCATGCCACGCAGCCAGGGCATGGCGGACCTCGCTGTGCTTGCATCACCACCTCCAGGCCGTGTACCCTTGCTAACAGCAGCTGCACACGCCAATACGCCATTGACCGATCTCCAATCCATGCAATGAGGACGTGCTCAACCATGCATATATGCATCCATTGCGTAGGGCACTCTTGTTGTTTGATTGATCTTTTAATTTCTTCCGCCTTTTAATTGCTCAACTATGGATTTGTGTGACACTTATTTATGTGTGTGAAACTATGTTGAATTTGTTAACTGTGTGTTTGTCAATATATATATGTGGTTATGTGAGAATACCCATATAATTGTGTGGTTGTGAATATATATGTCAATTATGTAAATATTTGAGAATTTATATATTGAACATAAAAAAACAAGGCACTTTTTCAAATTTTTTTCACGTAGGGGTAAAACAGTCTTTTTGCATGGCACTTAACACCGTTACATGCTTCAAACGACGGAAGGCCATATAAGCAAAGAAGTTTCACTTTCGGGCCATATAGACAAGTTTGAAAAATTTTAAGCCATATAAGCAAATGAAGTTTGTTTCAGGGCCATATAAATAATTCTCCCAATGTCCAACATGTAGCTGTGATTCCGTGAAGAGGTTCGTAGTCGCAGAACGCAAGCCCAGCCCGGCAGAACCAGGGATTCAGGGGCGCGTTGCCATCCAAAGACATCATAAGTTCTTGGATGCTGCGTTGTGAATGGGTGATACTTTCAACTTCAGGCTCAGAGAAACTACAGCAGGCAAACAAGAACAAGAATACAACAAATAAAGCACAGTTGTCGGTTCTTGGATGCGTTGTGAATGGGTTATACTTACAACCTTGGAGAAACTACAGCATACAAACAAGAACAAGAACACAATAAATAGAATTCATACAATTGTCAGATCATTGTGTAGTGTCCGATGACAGATCATTTACCATTTAAGCAGCAAAATGACCTTATCATTTCATGGTAGTGCGGTTTTCACTCTGGATTCTACAAGTAGCATAGCCAGTTGATACCACTCATTCACCATCACAGGATCATTTGTATTGTTAGTTCCCAGTTCCATTTACATAAGCTGCTAGACATACCATGAGAGCATTCATTCATCTTCGGAAGTATCATCAGATTGATCAGGTTCATCCTCGGGCAGGGCAGATATGATTGTGGCACAGCAGAAAGATTCGCGTTCCTTCAGGAGGAGACAGCTCCCATTCGAGTTCCATGAGTTCGGAAGTTCAGAAAGGGGATGTTGACACAACAGGCACCGGATGGCGTCCACATATACAAGTGAGGGCTCTCCGTGCATAAAACAAGGCGTGTGCAGGTAGGGTCCCATGCTGCAGCACGGATGGGGTCTTTCTGCACAAGAACAGCGGCAGGCTCAAGGCGGCATATATCCCATATCCAAAGAGCAGTTGGCATGTTGTCATTCCGGGTGAAGAAATAGTGGCTGTCACTGCTCCATGACAGCATACCTGCAACATTTTGTAAAGTGAGTGAGTGGCATTTCCATGTAGAATGAAGATTACGCACGGCACACCATACACATAATCTGAATAACTTTCTAACAGAAATTCAAGTAGCAAGACAACTAATGCAAATGATGTTTGTTATTTTGATACAAATGCAGTACAAGATTCACCAATGAATTTAAAAACAATTGCACATTAAGCGCAATCACTGTAAAGAGTAAGAAACAAGACAAGCATTGAGTAAGAAACAAATTAGATCACAAGCGCATGATACTAGATCACAAGCGCATGATACTAGAGTACTAGGTATGCATGAGTCAAGTAAACAACTGATAACCATCCGCATGAATAAAACCTTGCAACAAGCATCAGCTGGAGTGGCAAAAGGCAAAAGGAACTCACCAATTCCTTGTTTGGGGTTGGGCTTGTCAGTAGCTGGTTTCATCGAAGGTAAGGTGATGGGAGCATCCATCAGAGCATATTTAACTCTAGAGCCTCCTCCCTCGGTGCCATTTTCTGACAACAAAAAAATAGGGAAAAATTAATACAGAATTAAACATGTAACGACTAGCTCATAACGTAATATAAAAGCTTCACAATGGCAATTTTGTTCATATGACACATCTTCAGAAGTACAACAGCGCATAACAAAAAATCAGATGATAACACATGGAATAGATGGGTTGATTTGGGGGTGGCCTCACAGTCCAAGTTCTGTTAGAGTACTTCCAGCTCAGAGAGGCTTGAAAGAGTAATTCTCTCGGATCAGCCCGACATGTTCATTTAATCATCTGGAAATGGACAGGCCAATATTAGGCGAGCTTAGGTTACCAGGGTTTGCTGCTTAGTCACATATCATTGTTTGGGGCAGAGCAACTTTGGAAAACCTGTGCCCCTAACAACTGCAAATTCTTTGGCTGGCTTTTCCACATGGTTGCAGTTGTAGCTACACTTCTGACCACCTCAAGTGCCATGGTCCCCGCAACCATGGCAATTGAGCACTTTGTGACCAGGGGCCAGAAATTCACTCACCTGCTGCTGAACTGCGTTTCAGTTCCGGTCTGGTTTCGGACCCTACACACCTTCAGATTCCATGGATGTACACCGCTTGGCGTGCCTTCATGGGTCGTTTGGTGTCCCTTCATCCACAAGCAGATTACCAAAGGCCCCCAAAGGAGTTTCATCTCCATTGTGCTGCTCAACTCTTGGATGATCTGGATTCATGGATTTAAATAGCAGGGTGGCGCTATAGCTGCTAGAGAGAGCCCACACTAAGCTATTGCTATTTTTGTCACTATGTTAGCTACGACCACATTGTTGCACTTTAGCGCCGCTAAATTACTTAGCTGTAGCTTTGAAACAGCAGCGCTATTTCAACTTCAGTTATAACAGTGACAATCTAGTTACTATCTACTTATCTTTTCTTGCGGCCGGTCGCTCTGGTGGACACGGCCTCTCTGTTTCTTTCTGGCCCCTCTGGCAATTAACCCTCACCCCTCTTCTCTTAGGTGGCTAAGCTGTAGCTTTTCTTCTTTTGTTGTAACTCTGCCTGCTTTGTGGCCACTATTTTTTTTATTAGGAAGCTCATTGAACTCCCCCCTTCTACGCGCAGTGCACGTTCTCAGAAAAAACATGTGGGAAAGATAAGATTACAAGACTGCAGGAGCATAAAATTGCTAGAGAATACCCCCATTGAGTGTTTTAATTTCCGTTTTGTCAGATACTATAAGATACTAGTCTCCTATGGGCCACTACATTCAGCTTCAGTTGAGAAGGGAATTCATCATGCAATGAATGTTTTTTTTTAAAAAAAAGAGTAATCCAAAGGTCTGCGGATGGAAAATATAGAAAAGCAATAGTATTAGAAGTCGTCTGAAATTATCACGCTTAAACTGACCTACGCCGTTGCCTTGCATGTTATGAGGGAAGCCTTCACTTAGACATAACTCTGACATATCAAGCTGCCATGGGTCATCCACTTCCTGCACATATTTGGCTGTTAAAATTAGATATCATGATTATTTGTCAGAGAAGTAATTAGACCATGCAGCGGTGCTAATACAGCAAGTCAACAAATAACGGACTGAGTTACCTTATATATAGCAGCATTGCATGGACTTCGGATACACGCTGCATGTGAGAACTCCACAAAAGTTTTCCAAGTCAGGTGATTCAAAGTCCGCACTGCTTGATCGTAGCTGCCCACTGCTAAAAACTGTCCACATGGTGACCAAGCAACAGTTTTCACACCTAACCCACTTTCATAAGCTAGATACTTGAACAAGCACCTTCCATCTGGTGAATATATCAGAACCTGTAAATGACAAAAGAAGGATGGCAGAACCTGTAATAGGCTTGATCCTTGAAGGATCAGTTTAGTTAGTGCTTAGTTTAAACTTTAAAGTAGGAAAAGGACAAAATGTAAAGCTGAAATGAACTCTTTAGAGTTTACCGTTAGTGGTTAACCTATGAAACATAATACAGAAGGTTCAATTATTAAAACCGACGTACAAAGCTGAGGCACAATCTTGGTAAACTAAAAGAAAATACATGCTTCCTACACCTCAATTCAGGGCTATTAAAATTGAATTAGCAGAACAAATGTTTGCCAGCTACAAAATTGCTATGTATGATGATGAGATACTGAAAGTAAAGATAATTTTCATGAACACAAAAAGAGGATAACTAAAGACAGAAGTTGGTCACAGAAGTGCAAGCGAATGTCAGATCACACAAAAAGCGACATGGATTTGTGAAGAGAGAGTGCATGCACCTTGTATTCAAGAAGTGAATCCCAGGCAACAATAGCACTATCATCTGGCGACCATTCAACACCAGCTAAGTCTACCGTGTCAACAGCAAAGACAGTCATTATCTCCCTGGAGTGACATGAGAGCAAATTTATGTAATCCTTGCAATCACGCCTTGTGCAGATTGCAGCAAACTTCCCATCCTTGGTAAAAGAAACACCTCTGGAACCATGCTTTGGCCACTGGACATGCACGCATGCTGTATTTACAAGAGACCACACAGTGAGACGGAGCTGAAACTCGGACGTAGTGAGTATATGACGACTGTCAGGGCTCCAGCGAGCATATGCGATCCCTGCAGCACTTTCATCGATCTTGCAGGTCCAGTCAGGCTGGCTCAGTGACCAAGCCTGCACCATGGGCCACTTGTAAAGTCCACATAGAATATATTCTGAATCCGGTGCCCACTCCACAGAGCTTATCTTGTCCACACATGAAAACAATTGTACCACCTGCATAAGTGAGTTCAAGCATACATTAATGAGCAAGCTTAGGGGCACATTAATGTGGTGTCTCAGTGTGAGCACATATGGTAAATAAGAAAATTGGAAGACATACATGATATGACCATTCTTGAAAATTTAAACCATATACTTGATGTGAAATTTACATATACATGCAGGAAACATAAAGGCCCCATTTGGCAGTGCTCTAGCTCCCAGTCGCAGGTACTCTTCGGGTTTGGAGTTTGTAAGGCCCATTTGAGTAAGAGCATCTCCAACAGTTCTTCATATGACTTGCCATCCTTTAAAATTTGGCAAAACAAGGAAAAAATCATCTCCAACAGTTCCTCAAATTGACTTGCCAAACTTGTGAGGTTGCCAAATCGCTCCTCCGCGCGCGTATATTTACGCACGCGAATACGACTGCGAATCGCTCCTCCTCGCCCGCGACTGCTCTTCCCGCGCCGTCGAAGAAATTTCCGAGCGTGTTCCCCCGCGTGGTCTTCTCCTTCCCGCGACGCCTTTCTCCCTTCCCACGACGTTGCCCTCCGCCATGTTGCCCTCCGCATGGGCTACGATGTCGACGAGTGCCGGATGGATGAGGAAGAAGCGCCCGTGCAAGGCCCGTGCCTGTCCTCGTTCGTGGAGATGTCAGAGATCTATCCTGCGCTACAAGGAGAAACGCAAGAACAGGAGGTGAGCCATCGATCAAGCAGATCTGAATATCTGATACGTGTCCTGCAAGGGCCGAGCCGACGGCCAGATGCGGATCAAGGGGCGGTTCGCCAAGTCCGGCGAGGTCTCTGAGATGCACGCACGCATCATCCGTCGCTCCATTGATCGGTCGTCGTCGAACCAAGGGACCGCAACTCCGTTAGTGGCAGATCGATGGGATGGCGATGCCATTGCATGTTCTTGTGTTCTGTGAGTTTGGCGCCTGTTGCTGTTGGCCGCAGCCTGCTGCTCTTCGGCTGCATGGTAGCTACGTAGCTGAATGTGGTAGTTGTTCCCCTTTGTATACTACGTAGTACTAGATTAATTATACATCTGCCAACTGATTCTACACGGAATGGTAGCTACTACGTACTACTAGATGATACTGATGGCTACCAGCAGCTTGCCTGCACTTGCTTGATTGCCATACGACAAACACGACGTGCAAACGGCGGCGGCGCGAAGGAGTTCACATTTCTGTGAAAAATACGACGTACAGTTCTGTTAAAAAGAAGTTGAAAAAAAAAAATATTCTGGGTCCACAATTCAGATATTTGGGAAGTTAAAAATGTCAAACTGTTGGAGATGACCTCTTTTTTCACTCCTCATACTATTTTGCGAGTTGGCAAATATCAAGATTTGAGGAATGAAAAATACCAAACTGTTGGAGATGCTCTAAGTACTCTCAATCTAGATGGGAAAGTACTCTCGATCTAGACTGTAAACAAAATGACTTACCTAATCTCCCGCTTTGCCCTAGCTGTAGCTTCATAAATTCTTGGCGCTAGGAATACCCAGCTCTGAGAATTCTTGAAGCTGGAGCTTGTGGTTGAGCCAAGCATCTCCAAGAGATTAGCCAAATCATTTTGTAAAGCTAAATTTAGCTATTGTTAAATGAAAAATGTCTCCAACAGACTATAAATGAAAAGGACACTCTAATTTGCAAATCGTTTTGTAAAGCTAAATTTAGCTATTGTTAAATGAAAAATGTCTCCAACAGACTATAAATGAAAATGACACTCTAATTTGCAAGCTCTCCATCCCACAGCTTTCGCTCTCTACTTTTGGATAGCCTAACTCACTAGCCATCCTTTACAGAGTCTTTTGCAGTACTCTAGTATTTTCTCATCAAATCTATTTTAGAAATTAGCTAAACCAGTAAATTTGGCTAGTCTTTTTGGCTACTCTCTTGGAGATGCTCTAAGTGTTCATGAAACTTTCAGGAATCAGGATCCAAGCAATTGAAACACAGTTCTCAAACAATAGTGCCAAATACAAAATGCTAGCTGATACCCGTTCAGAGCCATGCGCAGTCAACCTCCAGGTCAGACCACTTACCATTTGGTACACAATTTCATCAATCCAAAGTGCACCGTGAAATTGAGCTAAGTACAATCTAGTCCCGAACTCTAGAATTTCAGATTGGCAGGCGCAGGCGCATTCCATGGGTCAGCAGGCTCGAATTAGAGCAGCACGGAATCACATTGCCCAATTCCACGATTCCAGATTCAGCTATTACACCAGGAACCCAAGCCCTAAACCCACATTCCGACTCACGAGCCCAGGGATGAGCTCAGAAAGCAGACGGGAGAACGAACGGTGCGGGTACCTTCAGTGAGACGACGTCCCGGACGATGAGGCGGTAGTCCACGGCGATAGCGAGGAAGCGCGAGTCGGGGGAGAAGGAGCACGGGCCCGTCTGCTTGAACGCCTCCGTGAACTCCATTCCCCCTCCCGAGTTCCGATCACCCGAGACAAACCTCCGGGCGACGGAGAACGGAAGGAGGGAGGCCTCTCTCGACAGCGGCTGTACTGCTCCGGTGAGGTGCTCAGGTGGGTTTCGATTTTTAGAAGGTTCCGTGTTTGGAATTTGAATTTCTCGTGAGGGTAGGGATGTAAAGATGGGAAACCCGCCGTCTGCATTACTGAGTTGGCCGTTGACACCAGGTGGGTCCACCTTGGCAAGATGGATTTGGTCCCACAGGCCGGCTGATACGAATACCGACTCGTATCTTGTCTGCCTGGTACAGCTTTGGGGAGGTAGCCCATCTGAGGCCCGTTTCGGTCAATGCAACGAACGAGTCCAGTAAGGGCCACGCGTTCACAAAATCACAAGTCACACGCGTAAACACGTACTTGTGATTAGTTTATGCGTAAACGAACGGAGTAGTATTTTTTTAGCAACGGAGTAGTATTTTTTTGGCGTCCCTAGCGATCGAACATTCGATCTATCGAACGCTCCGCTAGCAGGCCCGGCCCACCTCCCCGCAGCGTCCGCCCCGCCCCGGCCACTCCCCCGACCGCGCACACACGCAACACATATACGGACCCCGTCTCCCCGTACTCCTCCCACAACCCCGCAAGCGCAGCAGCATCCCGTGCCGCGCCAAAAGCACACAGAACTTGCCCACTGGTGGCCATGCTTCCCCTACACGAACCGCCATTCCCTGCAACACACACAGAAGAAAACCTGTTGCAACATCAAAACACGCAACATGTATAGAAACAAAAAAGAGGACAACCTCCGAAACAAAATTGAGATAATGTAGAAACAACGGGGGTGCGCGACATTTTGAAACAAAAAAGAAACCAATATAGAAACATTTGAAAAATACAACCAAAACAAACTAAAAAACAACATTGAAACAAACATAAAACAAACAAATCAGCAAACAGAAACTGAGAAACAAAAGTTGGAAGAAAAAATGAAACAAAAAATTTAAAACAAATGAAAAAAAACGTAAAACTAAATGAAACAAGGCGTTTTCTTGAAACACCCTCCTACACCTCCCCCGGGATAATCATACGGGAATCCCTAAAAATTCGTGAAACACCATCTCAAGGTCTAATGAAACAAACAAAAAACAAAAAAAAACATAAAAAACCACATCAGAGAAAGGAAGGTGGAGCAGAAAGCAAAGGAGGAAGAAAAGAGGGGAGGACGACCTACATGGATCGACCGCCGCAACCCCACGTGGGTCAACCGGAGCCTGCCACGCCCGCCATGGTCGGATCCCGGCTCTGCCGTGACCGCCATGGCCGGAGCTCCCCCTTCCGGATGGGCCCGAAGTTCGTCGGCGGACCGGGCATGGGAGGCGGTGCGGGGCGCGGGGGGTGGTGTGCGCGGGCAGCGGGGAAGGTCTCTCGGGGGAGGAGCTCGCCGGTCATCGTCGCCGTCGCCGGTCCAGGAGAGAGAGAAGGCAGAGACCTCGAGGAAGAAGACAACCGCGCCGACGCCAGCGCCACCGCCGGATCCGGCGGATCCGCCGCCGCCGTCGCCGGATCCGACGGACCCGCCGTTGCCGGTGACGGGAACCCGCCATGGGAGGCCATCGGAGGAAGTAAGAGAGAGAAGGATCCCTGGGAGAGAGGAAACAGAGAGAGAGAGAGAGAGAGAGTCAGGCTGAGACGAGCGGCTCGAAGTAGTGGTGTGGATGCGGCGGCGGTGGCGAGTAGCACGGCACATGGCGGCGGTAGCGCGGCGCGGAGCAGCGTGCGAGCGGCGTCGGCATGGAGCAGGCGACGGAGAAAGGCGGAATGGGTGGAGGAGACGAGGTGGGTCACGCGTGTTGCGTTTCCGTCCGTGTGGGGAACGGCCCACTGGGCTCCCTCCACGTCCGTTCTACCGTGTAGAACGTTTGACGCTGAGCATTACCGTATTTTTTTAGCACAAAGTGATTAGTTTACAACGCTCAACTGCCATAAAAAGGGACTGGCGCCACCTCTTCTCGCCGAGCCAGGTAGCGTAGGCTCGTAACCCAGCTCTTGGGGGCAGGGGTTGGCAGGTTTGGGCCATCCGTCTAATTTCCGTTGACGGACTCTCTCGGCAATGGGGCATGACCCATGACACTCACCTGTGGGCTGGATTGGCAACTTGTGCAGGGCGCTGTATATGTTGCCAACCCAAAAGTTGAGGCAAGAAAAGTTGAGGCAAGAAAATCGAGTGTTGCCCTGATGTCAAGAGAGCTCTCACGGAAGTTAACGAGTGAGCCCTTCCTATCAACTCCTTTTATATATTACTATTTTGTAATGTTTTTAATTTTCCTACAAAATTTTAAGTTTAAATGTGAGTTGTACTATTAGAAAAAAATAGGTAATGGTTTTAATTTTCCTACATAATTTTAAGTTTAAATGTGAGTTGTACTACTAGAAAAAATAGGTAACGTTTTTAATTTTCCTACATAATTTTAACTTTAAATGTGAGTTGTACTATTAGAAAAAAATAGTTCTTTGAATATGATGTGTTTACAACATTTCGTTTCATAGACAATCATCATTGTTACATCTTACATGACTCTTAAATGGATTGAATTCACCAAAATTGCAACGATATACCTATGACATCATATCATTGTTACATCTCTCTCATACACACAGAGAGGTGATGGATTTTATTGGCTTCTTGTTATACTTTAGCTATCATAGAGAGATAGAGAGAGGTGTCGGATTTTATTGGCCTCTTGATCTTGTTCTACTTTAGCTATAATGTAAGGGGCAAAACAAATAGATCGTACATGTGCTCTTGCAGGTGGAGAGATGAATGAGCATTACAGATTGAATTTAGCGCATGGTTGACATTAGGACTTAGGAGGAACAAATGTTTGTGTGTCCTAAGTATTCTTAAGGATAATACAGACCCCCAATACTCAAGTAGTCATATACAGTCTTTCTTGTTGTGTTAGAACGACATGCTTATAAACTTATTTGTTAATATCTAAAGTTAAACTAACATTGATTAAACATTAAATCAGTAAGTAACATCTTGAAAAAAAGAAAAGACAATGAATAGCTACAAGTCAAAAAATATACTCTAACAACCTATTTTTGAACTATAAACATTTATAAATTATCTAAATAAATATTAAACCAATGTGATAAGCGAAAGAAACTACTTCATTCATAGAGTTAACACCTCTTTATAGACAATATTCTTCGTGTATGTACCATTTTCTACTAAGATGTGTTTCTTGCTCTTTTCATGCCCTTAGCTGGCAGGACGAAAATCCTGATGTTTAGTCTTGTTGTGGTTCTAGATGAAGCTACACACAATTGTTAGTGTGAAAACATTGGTTTCGATGATAAGTACACTTCAACGTTTAAGACAGTTGACCCTGGTGAAGCTGAGCCAAAAACCCTTAAATTGGAAAGAGAGCATCTTACCATCAAGTGAAAAGGCCAGGTATGCGAGGTAGAAAAATCACTTTTTATTGTACTTTCCAAATAAGTTGTAGATTTATTTATAACAATTATGAGCTAAACATTGTATAATAAAAAGAGTTAAATACACCAGGGGCCCTTGAACTTGTAGTAAGCATGTGTCACATATAGGTCCCTGAACTTTGAAAATGCATTTCTGATCCCACTTCCCCCTAAACATGTTAAGTGGTACACATAGACCTCTAAACCTTTGAAAATACATTTTTTGGCCCTATGAACTTGTTAAATAGTACACCACAAGTCCATACTCTCCACCTAGGTTTTCTTTGCTAGCTATATGGCGAAAAAACATATACCAAACCCCATGAAACCTAATCAGCGGCGGGCCGCGCCTCTACATAGAGATGCTTGTTGCCGTCACGAGGGACAACAAGGGGAGCATCAGCGACTGGAGGTTGGATGACACACACGCTTACAAGTTCGAGTGTCCCCGATGCATTTAACTCTAATAAAAATATTAATAATAAAGTTTGTTTTAATAATAGACTACTAGTATATTGATAGAAGAGATGTACTGAAAATATACATATACAGCTAAGAGACTATACCAATCACTTAGCTCCTAATAAACATTAAACAAGCTTAATCATTTGGCTAATAAAGCCAATGAAGCATAGGCAAGCCACGCCTGGACGAGTGGAAGCAACCTTCGAGACATGCTGTTGGGGGCTTGGGCAGCAGCGACCTCTTTTCCACGCATTCCAAGGCGAAAGAGCTATCGAGGCAGGTCCTTCCTAATCCCACCGGGTTAGCATACGTTCCCTTTCCTTGCGGGTCCCGAGCTACATGACACGTAGTATCCTGTCCGTCTGGGGGTTGGACGCTCTGCTTCGCTGACACTTACTGCGGTAACGTTTTGGCAGAAAGCTTGGTGTCTCTACATTCTTTATTCTCATCATATGAGAAGATCATAAGACCTGGAGAGGGAAATGTCCTGATCGCTAGCCATACATTATCAACAAGGCAAAGCTTAGGGGCCAGGAACAAAAGATAGGGGGCGCAATCTGGCCAACCAAACTACACCATCAATGGAAATCCCGGGTCCAGAGATCCCAAATGCAGCCATTGTCGCGATGGGGCAGCCTAGCGGCGATGGGCAGCCTGAAGACAATGTTAACGTGGAAGACAGAGGGGATTGCAGTCCTCATAGGGAATACATTCAGGCGAGGTTTGTACTGGCCACCGCCATCACACATGCAACTATTTTATTAGTCCAAAGATGTGAAGGTTGCCAACGTGCAGCCACACATTCCAACAAGCTAGGCACTCCTACTCTCATATGCATAACGAGGCCTCTCTAAAGATGATCAATGGACCTCGTCAGACCTCTACTCAGTGCACTATACCTAGGATACACTGTGGTCGCATTAGAGTACTTCACCAAGTGGATTAAGGCGAAGGCACTTGCGACAATATGCTCACAACTACTGTAGTAAGGAGATTTTTCTGGAATCAAGAGTGTCGCTTTGGTGTCCCTATATACCTCACCGTCGGCAATGAGGCCTAATTCAATTGCGACCCACTCAAGAAATTCGATAAACAGTTGGGTGCGTCAGTCAGACACCCTCGATTCAGCAGCCTCGCCAAGAGAGCGAACGACATCATCATGCAGGAAACATACGTAAGGTCTTCATATCACTTTTTTTTTTCTTCAAAAATCTCACGTGTTTGAAACAGTGTAAATAAATTCCTATAAGATTTTCTTATTTAGTGCTCATCAAACTCTCATAAAATCTCATTGAGACTCACCTAACACTTAAGGATTAAACTCAAAGCTCATGGTAGCTAAGCCATCATGCTTGAAGGGTATGCCGTCATCACGTACAACAACATCAAATGGAATTAGACAAAACTAGTATAATGCCCGTGCTAACGCTACGGTGACATTCGATAATACAAATCACAACAAAAAAATGGTTTACCTGCACAATACTTAGTTTCAAAAGATCTGGATCCAAAATTACTTTGGGACAACCACCTCTTTGACAAAGAGAGCTTTATTATTATCATGGAATTCAGCAATATCATTACAAAACAAGACTCTACATATAACTGAACAACACTTAATCTTTGACATGACATATTGGCCAAACATGCACGTTCATGTGCAAACTTTATTTCACTCCACTCCAGACTTTCCAATTCTTGAGCTTTGCAGCTACCAGCCTTCCTGCTGAGGTCATGAGCAATAGATGTCACTGTTGGCGGTCCTTAACTCAGTTTTATACCCGCCAACTATAGGTCATTATGGGGGAAATAAATATTTTATATCACATATATCTTTACTATTGACCTAGTTCCACCTGTGCTTGGAGAAAATATTGTTTTGCGTAAATGTACACCAAGTGCGGAATTTCCGGAATAAAAGTACGCTTTTCGGAAGGCGTAAAACAAGCTCAAGAGCAAGTGGGCCATCTGCGGGGTCGAAATGGGCCAAAAGCACCGATGGATGCGACCCGAGATGGCGGCCCGGCCCACCCGCCAAAGGCGGTCGAGGGGGTGGCGCCACCCAGGCGCGAGCGCGCCTGGGGCGCGCGCGCGCCAGCCCGGCCGCCAGGTGGGCCCGGCCAAAGGCGGTCGCCTCCTTCCATCTGGGGCATGACGGTTCCGCTGGTTATTTTACCTCCATACCCCTGAACCGCCTTCAGTGCCCTATAAATGAAGAGGAGAGGCCCCCCACATCAACACACACCATTTGGAGCCATCTCTACACCTCACACTTGTTCTTTAGCATTAGTGTTAGTCATTTGGAGCTAGGCAAAGCTACTTGGAGAGCTTGTCTCCAGGAGGAAAAGCTACACCTTTGGTATAAATCCATGGAGCGTTCTTCCTTAGTCAAGTTCTCATTATATTTATATAGTCGTGCATATGAACTAGAGTATAATCTAGTACACGATATATTCTATGATCAAGAACTAGGCCATAGTTCTTGTGAGGGTTGTTCATCGTGTTCTACATTGTTCTTCATCGTTCGTGTGTTTTACTTGTTTAGATTAGATTGTAGAAGAGGAATAGCGGTTCGATGTGCCTTCGGGCTTGCCTATGTTCTAGCTCGTCCATCCGTAGGGTGGGAGTCCTGGGGGGACGTAGGTAGCTCCTTAGTATGCGGACGTGGTGTCCGGTGCGAGGAACCTTCGGATATGTCGGCATGCCACGGTTGAGGTGGTAGGCGGCGGTGGTGACAGCCACATCCGTCCTTTGTAATCCCCACGTTCGCATGTTGAGTAGGAGTTCGTAAATGCCGCCATCGACCGCGGACCGGTTGCCGCGGTCTCCCCATATTCCTAGTCTATAGTCAAGTCTTGACTTGTATAACATGTGGAATTAGCCGTTCTAGTATTGACTATATAGGACCCGCTCGCTCCGCATAGATTATTCTTTATTCTTTATTTTATCTTTATTCCTTTGAGGTTGCTCTAAGTGTGTGTCCACTATCCAAATTACCATATGCTTACCCTGTATAGCACATTGGTCGGTTTCTCCTCATGCTAGATATTGTATTCATACCCATGCTAGAATACTTAACTACCCCATGCCTTCCTTTGGGAAATTATAAATAACGATACCCCGAATACTTCCGGGTGAAATGCTTTATGACGATAGATCCGTGCGCTTGCGGATATTTATCTATTAGGATGTGATCTATCTCTCGGCAACACTCGCGTAGTTGCTAGAACCGTTTCTAGTAATTATGCCGAGTAAAGCCATTTAGCGTTTAAGGCGCGTTATCGAATCGGGCTCTAAGTCTATTTTGGTAATCGCGCTAAGAAATGCCAACAATCATTTACGCGCCGTTGCGGGGAAGGCATGGAAGTTAAGAATCTAGCGGCATGGATATGCATATGATATATAAAATGAGAAACGACAATGTCTATACAGGCTAACTTTTATGTTTTCTCCTGTTGTGGATGAAAACAGGATAGTGCATGACCGGTTTCTCCCTGCCGGATAACTACAACTCAAATCCGGAAGCACTCCTAAGGAGGAAGAGGACTCGTGCCTTCTCCTCTTCTGCTCCACCGACAGAGAAACCAGTCACCACCGCACCTACTACGCCGCACTCCATGGCCAAGTCCCTGCGCGAGTTCTCTGTCCCCAATGTTGCCAACGTGCCCACTGGGCCCGCTGTCAATGTAGGAGACAAGAACTTCGAGCTCAGGACTGGGCTCATTACCATGGTGCAGGCAAGTCCATTCTGTGGACTGCCTAGTGAGGACGCCAATGCACATCTTCAGCGTTTCTTGGAGATATGCGACACCATCGTCATCAAGGATGTCGCACCTGATGCAATCAGGCTCAGGCTCTTCCCTTTCTCCCTAGTGGGAAAGGCGAAGACCTGGTTCTACAAGGACAAGGCCGCTGTTGACACATGGAGCAAGTGCTCCACCGCGTTCCTCGCTAAATTCTTCCCCATGGGCAAAACCAATGCCCTGCGGGGAAGAATCGCCAACTTCCGGCGACCCGGCCGGAACCCATCCGAGGCATGGGAGAGGCTCCGGGAGTACATCCGGGAATGCCCTCACCATGGGATGGAAAGTTGGCTGGTGCTCCAGAACTTCTACAACGGGTTAACACCCATGTCAAAGGGGCACCTGGACGCCGCAGCTGGCGGCGCCTTTCTATCATTAACTGTTGACGGTGCTACGGCACTGATCAACAAAATGGTGGAAAACCAAGCTTGGGGGGAGGACCGCGCTCCCACCAAGGGACAAAAAGGCATGCATACCGTGAAGGAGGCGGATATGCTTGCCGCAAAAATAGACCTACTCCTAAAGAAGATTGACGGAGGTGCCATCAATGATGCATCCGGCACCGTCAACGCCATGGACGCTCGCATGACATGCGAGGTCTGTGGTGAAGCTGGACACTCGGGGAATGACTGCCCCGAGACCCGTGAAGAGGCCGCCTACCTCAACAATGGGTTTCGCCAGCAACAAGGAGGAGGGAATGGCTGGAATAACCAGTCCCGTCCTCCATTCCAAGGTAATTCGAATTACGCCTCCGGGTTTAATTCGAATCAACCTTCATTGAAGGACCTGGTTTACGGCCAAGCCAAGATCAACGAAAATCTCACCAAAAAGATGATTCAAAATGACAAGATCTTGGAGAATATGAATAACAAGATAGAGGGCCTATCATCAGCGGTCAAGAACCAGCTGAGCTTCAATAAGATGATAGAGACCCAGCTCGCCCAGATTGCCGCAGCGATCCCGACAAACGCTGACACGAGCAGGATCCCGGGGCAACCCGAGGTCCCGCCCGAGTCAGTAAACATGGTCGCAACAGGGTTTGGTCACCCCTGTTAAGCCAAGCAAGCTTAAGGGAAAAATAAGAGCACCGACAAAAAGCAGGTCGGTAAGTACTTTCTTGCTACTCAAAAAAAAAAAAAAAGGAGAAGATTTTGGGAGACGAAGAGTAGATGAAAAAAAAAGGATGGAAGAGAGAGAAGAAAAAAAAGAGAGTAGATGAAAAAAAGGAATAAAATAAAACTTCTTCTCGAAAAAAAAAGAGAAGATTTTATTTTAGAAAAAAAAAATATTTTGAATGGCCGGGGCAAAATCACCAACGGCTAGCGCCAAGGGCTAGCCGTTGGCGCCAACGGCCAAAGCGGAGCGGCGACGGGGCCCGCCTGGGCGCGCGCGCCCGAGGCGCGCCGCGCCAGTCCTGCCGAGGTGGGGCCCACGCCGGCGCCCAACGGCTCATGGCCGTTGCCCCTCCCCTTTGGTGCTGGTGATTTGGGCTATAAATAGAGGGGGTGGCCGGGGTGCTCAAAACACCTCACATTCTCACACTCTCACTCTCTCCCACCTCCACTCTCCACACAACAAGCTTCCACTAGCAATCTTTGAGCAAGAGAGCAAGAGTTAGAGCTAGTCTCGGGTGTGGAAAATCGACTTCCACTAGTTCTTTCGCACCCGAGAGCTAGCCACCGGCATAGTCCGCCATGAGCGACTACAGTTCGTGGGGGTACGGTGAGGCCTCGAGCTCTCACCAAGGTGCCCCCTACGAGCCCGAGGTAGCCGAGGAGGCGGCGCCCGCAACCCCCGAGCCCGAGGGGATCTACGCGGTCGACGCCCCGTACCTCGACCTGGAGGGAGAGCAGGAGCTGCAGAGGTACCATCGCCTCAAGGATCGGCTCTTCAACCACACGATGATCTACGACGCCGACCTCATCAAGAAGATAGGTATGGACACCGACTTCGACACCGTCTGGAAGGCGGTTGGTTGGGAAAACTTCGAGCCCATCGATGAGCAAGGTTCGCGTCTCTTGACCATCCAGTTTCTTTGCACACTTGATTATGATGATGAGCGTATTTTCTTCCGTTTATTTGGCACGGATTATTCTCTTACTTGGGGGGAACTCGCTCATCATCTAGGCTTTCACTACAAATGTGCAGTTAAGCTAGATGCATCTATCCCTGGTTTTGATCGTAATTCTTTTTGGGAAAAGATCTCGGGTAGGGTAGAAGTTGGACCTTTCAAACCCCTGAACACTCAGATCCAACACCCTACCCTTAGACTCATGCATCGCTGGATTTCCATGTCTTTGTTTCCTGCTGGCAAAATTAGATGGGTGCATTCGGTAGAACTTAAGCTTCTTTATGCCATAGTCCACAAGTTCAAGGTCGCTCCTGTGAAGGAGATGTGCCTTCACTGGCTAGACATGGTTAAGAAGTCTTATGCTATCGATTGCACCTCTATTGTTACTCGCATTGCCAATGCCATAGGAGCACTAGATGGTAACGATGTTGAGTACATTCCCTTGATCGGCCAATTTGTGATTTACGTTCCCTAACCCAGGGACACACCTTGAAGGCCGATGGGAAAAACCATATCTGTTTCTTCTTTGCCGGTTATGTAAATAAGATTCGGTTACCTAACCCGAATCTCTATTTATATAACTGTGATGTGCTCACCTTTGATTTGAAGACTCCGGAAGAAGCACGCAGGGGAAGAACAGATCCCGAGAGCCACTAGAGGAGGAGAGGCTTATGCACGGCTGACTCCCCTGCTCGGCCCGGATGCTCCCAGCGGCCTCCCCGCAGTATGACTATGGTGGATGGGAGGCCTACCGGGGCTACGCAGCTACTCGGGATGGGAGCAGCGGTACCCCCGGCCGGCACGACCGCGAGGGGGCATGGCCCGAGGTAGGGGCCGACGAGTGGGAGCGGCGAGGCGGTACACGTCGACTCGCCACCACCCGAGCGAGCCGACGTTGGCCTCAATCAACGCCCGCGTTGGACAGCTGCGATCCGCAGACGAACGACATCGGGAACACCCTAGGTGGTTTCATACGATCGACGACCTAGTGGCGCGGCGGTACGGGCGAGGGTTCGACGATCTTGCCGAGCACCTCCGCATCCGGCGGGAGGAGCAGAGGGCCTCCTGGAGGTCCCAGGGATACAACCCTGGGCCATGAGCTTCAGGATAAGCTTGGGGGAGGACCCCCATTGAGGTACCTGCATTGCATATTTAATTTCTAGCAATTTAATTTTTATTAGCATGTTTAAATTCAAGTTTCTTGCATAAAAAAAATATTTACTTTTATAATTCCATTCCATATATGTGCTATGAAATGTTTAGTTCCACCCATGTTGAAATGATTGGTTGCTCTGTTTTATGTCTCGTTTGTACTTGTCTAGAATAGAGTTTTCTCTAATATTTGGGTTTATCGGCTTTACATTATCATGCTCTAGAAACTTGATTTAGTGGGTTGCATACAATTACTCTCATCTAGGTTATTGCGCGATATGATATAGTGACTTAGACCACAGCAATGAAACGTCCCCTTGAGAAAACCTGACGTCCGGAGTCTTTTGTCTCAAAAATTTTCAAAAAAAAAAAAAACAATAGTTCGTCAGTGATCGCGAAATACCCACCAGAGCCATATGATCCATCTATAGCATAAAGAACCTTCATACGCTGCTTGTTCGTACATTGAGTTCGGTCGAATTGTTACCGACGTGAGATTATGACTCTACACCCATGATTGAGATCCACTTGCACCCACCGAATAAAAGCCAACTCTTACACTAAGAGTTGCGCACAACATGCACCCAACCACCATCCGCCGGCTCTTACACTGAGAGTCGCACACCATTTTGCCGACCCTTACCCTGAGGATCGCGCACCCCTGTTGTAGTTGAAAAATTCCTCCATGCATTGTTCATCATGACATCTCTCTCCACCACATCCTTTCCATCAATAAATTTTTGGGCTATGTTCTTAGTCAGAAAAAAAAGAGAGAGTGAAAAAAAAAGAGAGGAAAAGAAAAAAAAATGAGAGATTGTTTTAATAGGCAAACGGGAAACCCTTAGATCCCCGTTCAAAAAAAATATAAGAGAGTAAATATAGATGTTCTTGATAGCCCATCTTTTCTTCATCGCATTCATCAATAAAAGAGAGCATGTCATGATGCATGGAGACCCAAAAATACCACAAAAATTAGGAATCATCTTTCATTCCATCCACACACTTGCACATCTCAATCAAGGTGTATAGCTTAATCTCCGTAAGGTTCAATCCTTGACCTTACAACATATGTGATACAAGTATGCCCACTTACATACCTACCCAAAACTCCACTCTCAGCTTTAGTGGTAGGAAGAAGGCAAGTTGAAAATGCCTTTGGTGAGGTTACTATACACTTTGAGCGATCGAGTGGGTCATTTGAGGAACTTGGTTTATTTATAAAAAAAAAACTTACAAAACCTCCGGACTGAAAGTTGATCATGGGACGAATGAAAAGCACCGGTCTTTGGAACTGTTCTATTTTGCAATCGCCCAAGACTTGAGAAAATTAGAAGCCCCACTCCATCAGGAATCATAAGAGTAGATACAATTGCCGATTTATTCAAATAGCAGTAGAACGCTCTCTTCTAGCTTGTACACTTGAGATATAATCGGCATCGTAGCAACCCCGATCAACAACCCAAAGCCAAGACTTGCTCGGGACGAGCAAGGGGTAAGCTTGGGGATCTTGTTGGCGGTCCTTAACTCGCTTTTATACCCACCAACTATAGGTCATTATGGGGGAAATAAATATTTTATATCACATATATCTTTACTATTGACCTAGTTCCACCCGTGCTTGGAGAAAATATTGTTTTGCGAATGTACACCAAGTGCAGGAATTTCCGGAATAAAAGTACGCTTTTCGGAAGGCGTAAAACAAGCTCAAGAGCAAGTGGGCCATCTCGGGGTCGAAATGGGCCAAAAGCACCAAAGCATGGATGCGACCCGATGGCGGCCCGGCCCACCCGCTGCCAAAGGCGGTCGGGGGCGCGCCACCCGGCGCGAGCGCGCACAGGGCGCGCGCGCGCCCGGCCGCCGCCAGGGGCCCGGCCAAAGGCGGTCGCCTCCTTCCATCTCGGGGCATGACGGTTCCGCCGGTTATTTTACCTCCATACCCCGAACCGCCTTCGGTGCCCTATAAATGAAGAGGAGAGGCCCCCACATCAACACACACCATTTGGAGCCATCTCTACACCTCACACTTGTTCTTTAGCATTAGTGTTAGTCATTTGGAGCTAGGCAAAGCTACTTGGAGAGCTTGTCTCCGGAGGAAAAGCTACACCTTTGGTATAAATCCATGGAGCGTTCTTCCTTAGTCAAGTTCTCATTATATTTATATAGTCGTGCATATGAACTAGAGTATAATCTAGTACACGATATATTCTATGATCAAGAACTAGGCCATAGTTCTTGTGAGGGTTGTTCATCGTGTTCTACATTGTTCTTCATCGTTCGTGTGTTTTACTTGTTTAGATTAGATTGTAGAAGAGGAATAGCGGTTCGATGTGCCTTCGGGCTTGCCTATGTTCTAGCTCGTCCATCCGTAGGGTGGGAGTCCTGGGGGGACGTAGGTAGCTCCTTAGTATGCGGACGTGGTGTCCGGGTGCGAGGGAACCTTCGGATATGTCGGCATGCCACGGTTGAGGTGGTAGGCGGCGGTGGTGACAGCCCCCGTCCGTCCTTTGTAATCCCCCACGTTCGCATGTTGAGTAGGAGTTCGTAAATGCCGCCATCGATCAAGTGGCACCGGTTGCCGCGGTCTCCCCATATTCCTAGTCTATAGTCAAGTCTTGACTTGTATAACATGTGGAATTAGCTGTTCTAGTATTGACTATATAGGACCTGCCTGCTCCGCATAGATTATTCTTTATTCTTTATTTTATCTTTATTCCTTTGAGGTTGCTCTAAGTGTGTGTCCACTATCCAAATTACCATATGCTTACCCCCGTATATAGCACATTGGTCGGTTTCTCCTCATGCTAGATATTGTATTCATACCCATGCTAGAATACTTAACTACCCCATGCCTTCCTTTGGGAAATTATAAATAACGATACCCTGAATACTTCCGGGTGAAATGCTGCGACGATAGATCCGTGCGCTTGTGGATATTTATCTATTAGGATGTGATCTATCTCTGGCAACACTCGCGTAGTTGCTAGAACCAGTTTCTAGTAATTATGCCGAGTAAAGCCATTTAGCGTTTCTGGCGCTGTTATCAGAATCGGGCTCTAAGTCTATTTTGGTAATCACGCTAAGAAATGCCAACAGTCACCAAGGAGCGATCAGATTGTACTTGCATGTGTCAACAAAAGAAAATGAAATAACAAGAACTCATGCTACATCTTAAGTTTTCGCTTGTACCGAACCCCACAAGCATGCTACAACTTCTGCTTCGTTAATATCCCTGCAATGTTACAACACTTCAGTTATACATTGATGTACATATGAAACTGCTAAGGTGGTTCAGTTGGACTTTCAAGCTCAAATTGGAAGAGCCCTCCTCAAATATTGTTCACAAGTCTAATATTTATATATGCATGACATTTATGCTATGATGAACAACTGAGGAATCACCCATCTCATGTCCGGTTCATGTGCAATGAACTTTGCAGTCATGTGATGTGTGCATCCACAATAACACATGTTGTTAGAAAAACAGAATGCCAAAGATAGGAATAGAAATATCCTAGCAGAAAATTGTCAATATCCTAATAGTTCAGTAAGCATCTTCCATATGAAGACTAATATTGTGCTACAGTAATATAATATGTAGACTATTATGTTATAGCAATATAATCTGCTACGAGCACACCGCTAATAGTAAGGTCATCGCAATATAATATTTTTCAGCTATATTCAAGATGCAAAATTTTGAACTAAATAAGATATAATTTTCTTTCGAGACCTTCGTGAAACAATAATGTTTGCGCACCGCAAGTCAAGGCGTAAATAATAGTCATATCTTTCGAACTCCGTAAAGTTTGAATAACAAAAGGATCTTTTGTAGTATGTCGATCGTGGTCGTGCTAATGAAAAATGAGACATCTATATGAACTTGGAAAGGGTCATTCAGATTAAGTATCATTTGACACACAAAAAAAAGTAAATTACCATTTTCACCCGGTTGAATGAGGCTGGTGTACTTGGATTAGGAATAAAAATGCTACAAGGGATACATGCTGCCCTAGTTCCAACCGATAAGTAAACAAGGTCAGTATATATCGGAATACAAGTAATCTTACTTGAAAGCAAATGAATTGCTTATGTGGCACGAAGCGCTACCTCCTTGAGCTCTGTCTTGATAGTGAGCCGATGCTCCCCGACAACAACCATCAACATAACAATTGGCTTCCTGAACATGGAGACGACCCTCGGAGCCACACGCGGTGGCCTCTAATCCACTTAGCCAGCAGCAAAGGAAGCCAATTGTTATGCTTGATGGTTCAGCCGCAAAGATCACCGATGTAAATGGCTGAATGTGCACCGAGCGATCTTCAATATTGGTGAGGCAAAAGGTAGGCGTCGGTTAGGCGATAAGCCATATTGACATAGATATATGCAGAATAGTTAACTCATCACTCTACAAGATAGTTCAATTACTATATTGTTCATTATTCATGAAATTCCTAACAATAAGGACATATCACATCTATACTATAGTCTGAAGTAGCATCAACACACCTCTTTATTTATTCACAAAAAACACCACCTCTTTCTCGGGGCGCCTCCGTACCTATACCCGCATAGAGTTTTGCAAGAAAAATATGTAAGAACAACCTGGTGAAGAAACACTCAACTTGAATATCTCAAATGAAAATGTGACCAAGCAAAATCACAAATTCCAGGAGCCAATGTTTTAAGGGGGCCAAGACTTCATGTTCACCTTAAAGAACCCGTGTAGATTCCAAGAACAACGATCATAAATATATTTGTTCGAGCAACGAGAAAGCTACTACCATTCTACCAAGAACTGTAAGCAATACAAGGTAGTGAGAAAAGGTCAACCAAAACAAAGACAAAAATGATGCTACTTCCTTGGCCGATGGAAACTTTTTATGGCTATTGAAATGTTCAATATTGAATTAATGGTTTCTAGAGTGAGCATCACGAAATCAACACCGGTCAATGGATTCCACTACAAACACTACACATGCACATATGAAAATTTTAGTGCCCAAATCTATGCCATAGTTATTTCACATACCTTCATCCACATCAATAGCAACCACTATCTTAGCCTCCAAAACCTGCTCCGCTAGCAGCTTCCCTCGATGGCAGGTCCTAATTCCCATTGATGCTCTCGCACTTGTCGCGGCCTCTAGCGGTGCACAACCATATTTGTCACGGCTAGTATAACAAACCTGCTGTTCTTTCATGCATCTGTTAGTAACAATATAAATTATAGAACTACTAATCTGGCTGCTGCTTTTTCATGCATCTATTAGTACTACTAATCTGGCTAAAACAAGTTGCAGTACTGACCATGGGAAGCTATCGAACTGGAAGCCATCATGCAGGTCCTGACTTTGCATCTTAAGCGTTCCCCAACTCATGCTGCACATATCATTCGTGTTCAACTCACTTGTCAAGGGGTTCATGGCGCAGTGGCAAAGGCCATTGGTTGGGGAGCTCCCACCCAGGGTTCAAATCCTGGGTGTGACACATTATTCTGGATTTATTCCAGAATTTTCCGACGCTATGCATTAAGTGGTAGGCGACGTGCCCGTCGATAGCGAGGCGCCTGTGGTGACTTCGTGAACCTCAAGATTTGCCGGCTCAGTCCTTCGAAGGTGCTCATAGGGGTAGGGTTTGCGTACGTGTGTTCATAGGGGTGAGTGTGCGTGCGTGTTGAGCGTCTGCGTTGTACTATGTAATCTCAAAAAAAAAGTGTTCAACTCACTCTGCAATAATGTTGAGCTGCTCACAATATTATAATTAAAAAACGTAGATGTCTAAAGCCTCCTACATCAATAGTAGAGGACATGAGAAATTGGAAACAAACTACATGCGGTGGCGATTAATAAGATAAGTTAATTACCAGCCGAGATCGAAGGTCCCAACGAAGAAACGCATGGGGCGGCGATCGTACGGGCGTGGAGGGAGATCCGGGTGGCGCCGAAGTCGAGGGGAGCTGTGGAGGCCTCGCTATTCGCGGGCCAAAGATGCTGGTGCACCCCCTCATGTGTGCACCCCCCATGTTTCCACCGTGGGATTTGCTTTTAGATCCGTGCTATTGTTTTCGCACCAATCTCAAAGCAAATCCTGCGGTGGAAACATGGGGGTGCGAAAGGTGTGGCAACGCGACGGGGGACGGAGGGAGGTGTGCAGTGTGCTCCACGCGGCGGCGTGGTGAGGTAGTGGTGGCGCCGTGCAGCGACGGAGGGAGCTGCAACGGCCCTGCTCCATGCGGCGGCGCTCCGTGCAGATTAGACGGAGTCCGTAGTCATCCTCCAGTCGCGTCATGGAGGCCACTGTTGGCGTTTCTTAGCGTATGCAGCCAAATCCGCAAGCGCACGGAAATCACCGTTATAGCACTTCACCCGGTGAGTAATCGGGTATCGTATTTCTTTCACGAAGAACGGCTTGCGAGTTAATTCTAAACAGAGGTTGCCCAGAGATGGAGTAGGATAGCTTAGGTAGTGAGGTTTTCTAGGGTAATGGGCCTAAGAGATGGCTAAACTCGATGCTATACTTCTTACTTCGGGCGTCGGATCGCACCTGGTCTGCCAGGTGATGCCGGCCTGAGGCTCTACGTCGTAACCGGACGTGGGGGATTACAAGGGACGGACAGGGCTGTCACCACCTGCCGCCTACCACCTCAACCATGGGCGATGAAGCAAACGAAGGTAGGTCCTAGCCTAGACACCACTTCTATGCTAGTTGCTACAACTCTAGCGGTGGCCAGGAGCTCCCGTCTCTATCAGGGGTCCTCTTACTAGAGCTTCCGTCACGGGGATGAACGACGAACCCGCAAGAAGATAACAAGCAAGAATAACTTACTCAAAGGTATTACCGAAAGATAAACACGATGTCTTACTTCAAGTAGCAAGACATCGTAGAGGTACAAGCGAGGAGGGAGCCGACAAGTCCGGCACTCCGCCCCGTGGAAGACTAGCTTCCCGAGAGCTCTCTTGGAGAGATGCTCTACTCTTGCTCCTCTCTCACTCCTTACTTCTATTCTAGCTAGGCTAGGTAGAGTGGCTCTACTCTCTCTATTGTACACTTGTAGAATGGAGGTGTGGTGAAGAGTGAGAACTAAAATGAATAATGAATTGTTTGTCTACATTGTGTGGAATTGTGTTGAGAGGAGGGGGAGTGGCCTCCTTTTATAGGTGGAGAAGAGGGGGCTCCTTGAAAATATGCCATCCCCACATGGAAGGGCCAAAACCGACCTCCATAGGCGATTTGAGACCTTCCATACCAGAAGCACCACCGAAATCAACATCCTCACGTAATCACGAACCGACCGACCAAAGATGGGCCCGGGAGCCGGCCAGGGGCGCGCTCGCGCCTCGAGGTGCGCGTGCGCCCCATTGTGGGCCCTCTGGGCCTCTGCTTTCGCCGCCAGTGTGTAGGCCTTTTAGCTGGCTTCGAATCGGCTGGTGATTTGCCCAAATTGGAGTCCGGATGCATCCGTGGCGCCCAATTTACTGAGACATGGTCCTGCAGCCCAAGATAGAATTGGTCTAGACTTTGGGCTTCCACCTCTCAGGTCCATGCTTGGCATTTTGGACCATGTTCATGGCCCAGATATTATAGTAAGTGGGCCACCTTCTCATACCATAGTTTTTCTCCACTTCTTGGCCCATTTCAGATGTACTACAAAACAAGGAATCTGCGCCACACTATGGAAATAGTTAGAGTAGAGCCCTATTCTAGGTGAAAATTGGTGTTGCCTAGACTAAAGTTGGTGGGGTTAGAATCGAGTTAAGGACCATCAACAACTCCCCCACACTTAGCTCTTTGCTCATCCTCGAGTAAAGGATGAAGAACTAAGGTGGTTGTATTCTCCCAAGAGTTGACCTACATACAGATTATTCCGAGCTTTTTCCTGCATTTGTGAACATTCATGGTGGCTACCAAGTTATCTTATAGCTATTGAAGGAGGAATAGCTTGAAATCAAGTCAACTCACACTACCCATGCTTTGAGACTTGGGGTTTTAGAATTTTTCGCAAAGATAGCCTTAACTCCTCATGTGATACTCTCAAGTCGCTCTTTTTCAGGTGGCTAGTCCTATCCAGGTGTTCTTGATCATCCTACCACTACAGGCTGATATGTGGAGTTTTGGGTATGGATGATGAACAGGTTCCAATGTCAAGCCAGCTGGATTCATGAAGAGAAGGCCATATCCCTAGATGATGCAAGTGCAAGTGTAAGTGTAGAAAGATTTGTGGACTCCTGATCATGTTTCTCTCTTTATGAAGGAAAATGCAAGAAGGTATGGACTCGAATAACAACTCTTAAAACTTGCTTTATTTCTTCCTTTCTTTCTTCCCCCCTTTTTTTGCTCTCTTTTTTTTCTTTTCTTTTCTTTCCTTCTCTTTTTTTTATCTCAAGACCTTGGAGAAAAAGAACTCTTTCCTTATTCACGAACTATGCTCTCTTTTTGTAGGAATTTTTTGATAATCAGTCCATACCCTTCTTGAATGAATGATGGAGAGAGATGCATGACTTGTTGACAGGAGTATTTTGGTGGAAGTGGGAGAAGATGTGGAAAATATGTGCTCAATTCTCAGTGTAAGAAATGAGCGTTTTTGGTGGAATGGTGAGTGCATAACGTGCGCGGCTCTCAGTGTGAGAGTCGGCATATTTATTTGGTTGGTGAATGCTGTACGCGGCTCTCAATGTGAGAGTCGGCATGTTTATTTGGTGGGTGAATGCAATGATCTTGGGGATAAGGCCATCTCTAGCAAGAATCTCAAGACTCGACATCGCTAAAAGTGGCTAAAACAGGTTTTGTACAAGTGTAAGCATAGATATTTGGCTCTGGTAGGACATAGCACTTATCACATGAGGAGCATTTGCTAAAAAGTTTTTGAATTTTTGCATAAAAATACCCAAGTCCATTGCACGAGTTGGTAAGCGTCATATCATTCTACTATATCTCACCTGCCAATAACTTAGATAAAGCATGGGGTCCCTATGGCAAAAGTTGTTCACACAATCAAGATAAGCAAGGAATAAAAAGTATGCAACTCGTTCTCGATTGGTAAAAATAGGAGATGGAGTTTTGCAAAGTTTTTAGTTTTATTTATTTTATTTTCAGCATAAGGAGAATTAGCAGGGAGTGAGAGGGTGCACAAACTGTGTTTCTACCGTGTCGAATATTTTTGTGCACCAAGGAGCGGGGTGCCTCCCCCACACTTGTTTTTGTACCTGTCTTTTTCTTATATGCACACAAAAACAAGTGGAGACAAGACACAATATATATATATATTTTTTTTTTTTTTATAAACACAAGAAAGATAGAATAAATTAAAGTCATACCCTAAATCAAAAAATTATCCAGCATGACTAAATCTATTCTATCAATTTCTTGGTTTATTTTTGTGCGATAAGAAGGCTCAAGGAAAGGTTTTAAGCGGTGACCATTTACCTTGGAGATGTTACCTTCGTCGTCTTGGATCGTGATTGCGCCATGAAACGATGTGTCGACGATGGTATATGGTCCCTTCCACTTGCTTCTAAGCTTCCCTTCACCGAATAATTTCATCTTGGAGTTGAACAACAGGACCTTGTCGCCCTGTCGGAACTCCTTGGTTTTGATCCGGTTGTCGTGCCATCTCTTTGTTCGCTCTTTGTAGAGCTTGGCACTATGGTACGCCTTCTCCCGCCATTCCTCAACCTCGGAGATTTGCCTCTGGCGGTTTCTTCCGGCTAGCTTGAGGTCCATGTTCCAACTTTTAATTGCCCAGTAGGCTCGATGCTCGAGTTCTACTGGCAAATGGCAGCTTTTTCCATATACAAGTTGGAACGGTGACATGCCAATGGGGGTTTTGTAAGCAGTCCTGTATGCCCAGAGTGCATCAGGAAGCTTACTTTTCCATCCTTTCCCCATGTCGTTGACCATCTTTTGTAGGATATTTTTGATCTGCTTGTTCGAGGTCTCAGTTTGGCCACTGGTTTGTGAGTGGTATGGCGTGGCAATGTTGTGCTTGGCCCCTAGCTCCCTCAGGAATGCTCTGAAGGTTCGATCAATGAAATGTGATCCTCCATCGCTTATCACCATGCGTGGTGTGCCAAAGCGAGGGAATATTATTTCGTGGAACATCCTTCGGGCATGTTTGGCGTCAGCTGCTCGGCATGGCATGGCCTCCACCTACTTGGAGACATAGTCGACAGCAACAAGGATGCACTCGCAGTCTTGGGACTTTTGGAAGGGCCCATGAAGTCAATGCCCCACACATCAAATATTTCTATTTGAAGGTTGAAGTGGAGGGGCATTGCGTTGCGAGCTGTGATGCCACCCTGGAACTGGCAATTCCAACACCTCCGAATGAATTCTTTGGTGTCAGCATACATCGTTGGCCAGAAGAATCCACACTGCCAGATTTTTGCTTGAGTGCGGAATACTCTGTAATGGCCTCCGTATGGTGCCGAGTGACAACTTTCAATGGTCTGCATCCCTTCCGCTGCCGGCACACATCTCCTTAGTATGCCGTTTGAGCACACTCGGTACAGGTACGGGTCATCCCACAGATGACGACGGCTCTCAACCTCCAGCTTTTTCCTGCTCTCTCCAGGTGGTACATGTCCTACAACCATGTAATTCACAATGTTTGCATACCAGGGGTTGGAGTCCGTCACTGCTAATACCATGTCATCGCGGAGGAAGTCATTGATGGGCAAATCCTGCATGTTAGTGACTTGCAATCGCGACAAATGATCCGCTACGGTATTCTCTACTCCTTTCTTATCCTTTATTTCTAGATCGAATTCTTGGAGCAAAAGAATCCAGCGGATCAAGCGTGGCTTCGCGTCTTTCTTAGTGAGCAAAAACTTTAAAGTAGCATGATCTGTGTAAATGATCACTTTTGCGCCCACTAAGTAAGACCGAAACTTGTCGATAGCGAATACTACAGCAAGAAGCTCTTTTTCTATTGTGGCATAATTGAGCTGAGCTCCCGTTAACGTCTTGCTGGCATAAGCTATCGCGTGATGCTTCTTATCTTTGGTTTGGCCTAAGACCGCACCAACAGCATAATCGCTTGCATCACACATGATCTCAAAAGGTAGAGACCAATCGGGAGGTTGGATGATAGGTGCAGAGATGAGTGCTTGCTTGAGAGTGTTAAATGCTTTCAAGCACTCATCGGTAAACTCAAAAGGAGCATCCTTAGCTTAGTAGGTTCATGAGGGGTCTAGAGATTTGCGAAAAATCTTTGATAAATCTTCTATAGAACCCCGCATGACCTAAGAAGCTATGGATTCCTTTTATATTTACCGAGGGAGGTAGTTGCTCGATAACCTCTATCTTAGCCTTATCTACCTCGATTCCCCTCTCGGACACTAAGTGTCCCAGGACAATGCCCTCTCGGACCATGAAATGGCACTTTTCCCAATTAAGTACCAAATCTTTGTCCTGACACCTTTGCAAGACCCTGTCTAAATTTTTAAGACAATGATCGAAAGTTTTTCCATAGACGGTGAAATCGTCCATGAAAACTTCCATGATTTCTTCGATCATGTCCGAAAAGATAGACATCATGCACCGTTGAAATGACGCGGGTGCATTACACAACCCGAACGACATCCTACGATACGCGTACGTTCCGTAGGGGCATGTGAAGGTCGTTTTGCTTTGGTCATCCGGATGGATAGGAATCTGATGATATCCCGAATACCCATCAAGGAAGCAAAAGGAGTGTTTCGCTAACCGTTCCAACATTTCATCAATGAAGGGAAGCGGAAAGTGATCCTTCTTTGTTGCCTTGTTAAGTTTTCGGTAATCAATGCACATTCGCCATCCGGTGACAGTTCGTTGAGGTATAAGTTTGTTTTTAGCGTTCTCAATGACTGTCATTCCTCCCTTCTTGGGAACCACTTGGACTGGGCTAACCCAATCACTATGTGGTACGGGATAAATTATCCGGCGTGAAAAAGTTTCAGGACTTCCTTTTTCACGACTTCCCGCATCGCATTGTTCAGCCTACGCTGAGGTTCCCGTGAAGGTATGCTAGCTAGCTCTATGGGAATGCGATGGGTACAGAGCGTTGGACTTATCCCCTTAAGATCGTCTAGACAATACCCAAAGACTAACTTATGTTTTTCTAGGACGGCTATGAGTTTGGTTGTCTCCTCGTCACTAAGCTGTTCACTTATTATGACAGGAGTTTGTGTGTCACCATTTAGGAAAACATATCGTAAGCCTTTGGGTAGGGGCTTAAGCTCAACTGGAGGTCTAGGCGGTTTCTCCCCTATAGGAAGATCAACTGTCTCCCCGAACTCGTCTTTTTCTTCTATAAAGAACTCAGCATCTTTGTCTAAAGATGTTTCGGTGACTCAAACATGTCAACCGCTAGAACCTCAATGGGCATACTAGGGGAGGTTCGATCACTGAGTTCCTGGCTCTAGTGACTTGAATCGGGAATGTTTCTCTCCCTAGTTTCATGTTGATCTCCCCTGTTTTTGACGGATTGTCAAAGAGTGTTTCCAGGGGATGCCCAATGAGTATGTCGAATTCCTGGATGTCAAAGACAATGAAGTCCAGGGCCATTTTGACATCTCCATGGTGGAGTGTCACGTTATGTACAATCCCTAGTCCTTCTTGAACGGAATCTGGTGTTCTTAGGGACCGTGTTGTTGGGGTAAATGACTTCATTTCTAGACATGTGGATGCATAGGAATGGGACATTGAATTCATCCCAATGGTGGGATTATACAAAACATCCACCCAATTCCGCTAGATTTTGCAGCGGCGGGTAGAAGATGGTGCGCGAATCTGAATTACTTCAGACGAGAGCTCACCTTCTGCCAACCATTCTAAGCTCATAACCGAAGTTAATTCTCTAACTGACTCCTTGAGAAATAGTTCATCAAGGGGTTCGTTAGGAGCGACGGGAATTGGTGGTCTTGCGCGACACTCGTATTTTGAGGTATTTCCTAGATTTTCGAAAAGCTCATCCTCGAAAACCGGAAGATCCATGGGTTCTTCCATCTTGGGTTCTGGTTCGGGAGAGGGCCTCTCTATGGATTGGGAAGGTTCGGCTGATGCCGAAGAGACATCCTCTTTTACTGGCTCGGGTTCTACACGGATAGGTTCTAAAGGAGGGGTATTCTCCTGGATGCGATCCAAGAGAGCCTGCCCCTCTTCGGTGGTTTTATGCTGGAACGACCCTCCGGCAGTTACATCGAGCAATAGAGCAGAATTTCTGTCTAATCCTAACCAAAAGTGTTGTAGGAGTACATGGTTAGGAATAGACAGGTCTGCCCTAATCGTGTTAGGATCAAAAAGCGTTCCTAGGCTGCACCTATGGTTTCGTTCTCTTTTTGTTGGAAGTTGAGCACCTCCTGTCGTAGAGAAGCGACACGAGAAATAGGGTAGAATGTGAAGCAGAAATGCTTACGCAATTCTTCCCAATCTTCGTTTACTTTTCCTACGTTTTGGGTGTACCATTGCTTCGCCTTTTCATGGAGAGAAAAGGGAAACAATTTCCACCGCAATGTATCTTGTGACATGCCCGCAATGGTCAGGCACGCACAGAGTTGCTCAAACTCCCGTAGGTGATCATATGGGTTTTCATATTCCAAGCCTGAGAAGGCTTGGTCCCAAACCATGGCTATAAAGCCAGGGCGGAGCTCATACTCGGAAGCTGTGATAGGCTTCGAGGATTGGGGTGTTTGAATGAGCTCGCCCTTCGGAGCGGAAAGGTTGTATATGGTTGGTTGCTCCATGAATATTTTTGTTTTCTAAAATAAAACAAAAGAAGTGGAGCAAAGGTAGGTCAAGGTACATGGGCAATCTAGGTTCGGAGCTAACTGCGACAACCGTTCCCCGGCAACGGCGCCAGAAATGCTTGTTGGCGTTTCTTAGCGTATGCAGCCAAATCCGCAAGCGCACGGAAATCACCGTTATAGCACTTCACCCGGTGAGTAATCGGGTATCGTATTTCTTTCACGAAGAACGGCTTGCGAGTTAATTCTAAACAGAGGTTGCCTAGAGATGGAGTAGGATAGTTTAGGTAGTGAGGTTTTCTAGGGTAATGGGCCTATGAGATGGCTAAACTCGATGCTATACTTCTTACTTCGGGCGCCGGATCGCACCTGGTCTGCCAGGTGATGCCGGCCTGAGGCTCTACGTCGTAACCGGACGTGGGGGATTACAAGGGACGGACAGGGTTGTCACCACCTGCCGCCTACCACCTCAACCGTGGGCTACGAAGCAAACGAAGGTAGGTCCTAGCCTAGACACCACGTCTATGCCAGTTGCTACAACTCTAGCGGTTGCAAGGAGCTCCCGTCTCTATCAGGGGTCCTCTTACTAGAGCTTCCGTCACGGGGACGAACGACGAACCCGCAAGAAGATAACAAGCAAGAATAACTTACTCAAAGGTATTACCGAAAGATAAACACGATGTCTTACTTCAAGTAGCAAGACGTCGTAGAGGTACAAGCGAGGAGGTAGCCGACAAGTCCGGCACTCCGTCCCGTGGAAGACTAGCTTCCCGAGAGCTCTCTTGGAGAGATGCTCTACTCTTGCTCCTCTCTCACTCCTTACTTCTACTCTAGCTAGGCTAGGTAGAGTGGCTGTACTCTCTCTATTGTACACTTGTAGAATGGAGGTGTGGTGAAGAGTGAGAACTAAAATGAATAATGAATTGTTTGTCTACATTGTGTGGAATTGTGTTGAGAGGAGGGGGAATGGCCTCCTTTTATAGGTGGAGAAGACGGGGCTCCTTGGAAATATGCCATCCCCACATGGAAGGGCCAAAACCGACCTCCATAGGCGGTTTGAGACCTTCCATACCAGAAGCACCACCGAAATCAACATCCTCACGTAATCACGAACCGACCGACCAAAGATGGGCCCAGGAGCCAGCCCAGGAGGCGCGCTCGCACCTCAGGTGCGCGCGCGCCCATTGTGGGCCCTCTAGGCCTCTGCTTTCACCGCCAGTGTGTAGGCCTTTCAGCTGGCTTCGAATCGGCTGGTGATTTGCCCAAATCGGAGTCCGGATGCATCCGTGGCGCCCAATTTACTGAGACATGGTCCTGCAGCCCAAGATAGAATTGGTCTAGACTTTGGGCTTCCACCTCTCAGGTCCATGCTTGGCATTTTGGACCATGTTCATGGCCTAGATATTATGGTAAGTGGGCCACCTTCTCATACCATAGTTTTTCTCCACTTCTTGGCCCATTTCAGATGTATTTCAGTGTTGACCTGCAAAACAAGGAATCTGCGCCACACTGTGGAAATAGTTAGAGTAGAGCCCTATTCTAGGTGAAAATTGGTGTTGCCTAGACTAAAGTTGGCGGGGTTAGAATCGAGTTAAGGACCGCCAACAACCACCTCCGCTCGTCCCGGGGCCCCCACAACCACTTGTGCCGCCGCCGATGCCGCCATGACGTACCGGTCTTTGGGGCTCACGCTGCTACTGGCCGCCATCGCCATGTCTAGGGACGAGTTGCCATCGCCGCTGTCTTTGCGTCGGGGTCCCCGTAGGACTCGCGAGCTGTCGCCGCCGCGATGTTAGGGTTTGTTGGGAGGCGTGGGAGAGGAGAGAAGGAACTGGGGGACGCACGGAGGAAATTGAATCCAGCCCGAGCGCTGCGCGTGCGGGTGTGAGTACTGGGAATTGTTTCTGCCGGTGGATGCGGCATTCGGCGCTCGAACTCACGGCATCGGGTGAGGGTCGCGCGATCACGCGTGAGCGTGGGGGGAGAGTGGGAAGCGGCTTCTCACATTTTAATCTCAGACGTTGATTTCATAGTTGGTATGCTATGAGTCGTTGATCTTGGAGGAGGGAGGTGGCTTAAAGAAGATTTCAATTATAGTAGAGATGGACAGCTAACGTCCAAACATGAATGGAATATATCTACACTAATTTAGAGCACCACTGCCTAGACAAATATTTTTAAAGCTGATCATCGTCACGAGTGGGATATGCATCCTTGAATACTACAATGGCAAACACCTATTGAGCAAGTATGAGTCGAATTTCGCATGTTTCACAAAAACACTTTGCTTTTTTTAGTTCGAGAACAACATTCCATGATGAAGGAAGGAAAGATTAAAAAAATAACTACACCTAGAATTTGTGTCGCATCATGATTGAAGTTCGGGTTTCTTTGACCTGAGGAGTGTCATCGGAAGACACTGGATCAACAGCATCATGGATGAGGACTGGCTGATGTCACATGTGAGGAATCACAGGGGCATTGGGCTCCTTTGGCTGGATCCCCTCAGTGACACCGCCTCCTCCGTCTCGTGCGACGCCGCCACCGCTTCCTCCCACGATCTCTTCCTCCTCGCGATCCACTGGCTCAACGGCAGCAAGCACGCATCGACGACCGCGCTTTGGGCGCTTGCAACTTTGTGAGTCCAGAAGCACAGGGTAGAAGGCACCCTCATCCGCATCGCCAATGTGTGGGCTCTCCCAAGTCTACCTCACGGTCATCCTCGAGTATCTCATTGATGTCATCGGCGTTGTGATAGAGGTTAGTGTCGCCTCCTTCTCGACCTCCATCTGCCTTCTTCGATCTCAATCTCGATCCAATGTCCAACATCGATTTGATTGTTGTGGTCTACTTGATCTTGTTGGAAAACAAATCGGTTTGCTTAGGTCTTGGCTAACATCTCTGTTTGTTCCTCCACGGTGTACAGACCTTGCCAGGATGAGGAATGCGCGAACCAGGAAGCAATGGTCAAGCACCAAGCCATCCAGCCAAAGGAGCCCAATGCCCCTGTGATTCCTCACATGTGACATCGCCAGTCCTCATCCATGATGCTTGTTGATCCGGTGTCTTCCGATGACACTCCTCGAGTCAAAGAAACCCGAACTTCAATCATGATGCGACACAAATTCTAGGTGTAGTTATTTTTTTAATCTTTCCTTCCTTCATCATGGAATGTTGTTCTCGAACTAAAAAAAGCAAGTGTTTTTGTGAAACATGCGAAATTCGGACTCATACTTGCTCAATAGGTGTTTGCCATTGTAGTATTCAAGGATGCATATCCCACTCTGTGACGATGACCAGCTTTAAAAATATTTGTCTAGGCAGTGGTGCTCTAAATTAGTGTAGATATATTCCATTCATGTTTGGACGTTAGCTGTCCATCTCTACTATAATTGAAATCTTCTTTAAGCCACCTCCCTCCTCCAAGATCAACGACTCACAACATACCAACTACGAAATCAACGTCTGAGATTAAAATGTGAGAAGCCGCTTCCCACTCTCCCCCCACGCTCACGCGTGATCGCGCGACCCTCACTTGATGCCGCGAGTTCGAGCGCCGAATGCCGCATCCACCAGCAAAAACAATTCCCAGTACTCACACCCGCACGCGCAGCGCTCGGGCTGGATTCGATTTCCTCCGTGCGTCCCCCAGTTCCTTCTCTCCTCTCCCACGCCTCCCAACAAACCCTAACATCGCGGCGGCGATGGCAACTCGTCCCTAGACATGGCGATGGCGGCCAGTAGCAGCGTGAGCCCCAAAGACCGGTACGTCATGGTGGCATCGGCGGCGGCACAAGTGGCTGTGGGGGCCCCGGGACGAGCGGAGGTGGCCTCCATGACGCGGCTGGAGGATGACTACGGACTTCGTCTAATCAGCACGGAGCGCCGCCGCATGGAGCAGGGCCGTTGCAGCTCCCTCCGTCGCTGCACGGTGCCACCACTACCTCACCGCGCCGCCGCGTGGAGCACACTGCACACCTCCCTCCGTCCCCCGTCGCGTTGCCACACCTTTCGCACCCCCATGTTTCCATCGCAGGATTTGCTTTGAGATTGGTGCGAAAACAATAGCACGGATCTAAAAGCAAATCCCACGGTGGAAACATGGGGGGTGCACACATGAGGGGGTGCACCAGCATCTTTGGCCCGCGAATAGCAGGCCTCCACAGCTCCCTCCGACTTCGGCGCCACCCGGATCTCCCTCCACGCTGTACAGATCTGCCGCCCCATGCGTTTCTTCGTTGGGACCTTCGATCTCAGCCTGATAATTAACTTATCTTATTAATCTGCCACCACATGTAGTTTGTTTCCAATTTCTCATGTCCTCTACTGTTGCTGTAGGAGGCTTTAGACATCTACGTTTTTTAATTATATTATTGTGAGCAGCTCAACATTATTGCAGAGTGAGTTGAACACTTTTTTTTTGAGATTACACAGTACAACGCAGACGCTCAACACGCACGCACACTCACCCCCTATGAACACACGTATGCAAACCCTACCCCTATGAGCACCTTCGAAGGACTGAGCCGGCAAATCTTGAGGTTCATGAAGTCACCACAGGCGCCTCGTTGTCGACGGGCACATCGCCTACCACTTAATGCATAGCGCCGGAAAATTCTAGAATAAATCCAGAATAATGTGTCGCACCCAGGTTTTGAACCCTGGGTGGGAGCTCCCCAACCAATGGCCTTTGCCACTGCGCCATGAACCCCTTGACAAGTGAGTTGAACACGAATGATATGTGCAGCATGAGTTGGGGAACGCTTAAGATGCAAAGTCAGGACCTCCACGATGGCTTCCAGTTCGATAGCTTCCCATGGTCAGTACTGCAACTTGTTTTAGCCAGATTAGTAGTACTAATAGATGCATGAAAAAGCAGCAGCCAGATTAGTAGTTCTATAATTTATATTGTTACTAACAGATGCATGAAAGAACAGCAGGTTTGTTATACTAGCCGTGACAAATATGGTTGTGCACCGCTAGAGGCCGCGACAAGTGCGAGAGCATCAATGGGAATTAGGACCTGCCGTCGAGGAAAGCTGCTAGCGGAGCAGGTTTTGGAGGCTAAGATAGTGGTTGCTATTGATGTGGATGAAGGTATGTGAAATAACTATGGCATAGATTTGGGCACTAAAATTTTCATATGTGCATGTGTAGTGTTTGTAGTGAAATCCATTGACCGGTGTTGATTTCGTGATGCTCACTCTAGAAACCATTAATTCAATATTGAACATTTCAACAGCCATAAAAAGTTTCCATCTGGCCAAGGAAGTAGCATCATTTTTGTCTTTGTTTTGGTTAAACTTTTCTCACTACCTTGTATTGCTTACAGTTCTTGGTAGAATGGTAGTAGCTTTCTCGTTGCTCTGAACAAATATATTTATGATCGTTGTTCTTGGAATCTACACGGGTTCTTTAAGGTGAACATGAAGTCTTGGCCCCCTTAAAACATTGGCTCCTGGAATTTGTGATTTTGCTTGGTCACATTTTCATTTGAGATATTCAAGTTGAGTGTTTCTTCACCAGGTTGTTCTTACATATTTTTCTTGCAAAACTCTATGCAGGTATAGGTACGGAACTGCCCTCGAGAAAGAGGTGGTGTTTTTTTGTGAATAAATAAAGAGGTGTGTTGATGCCACTTCAGACTATAGTATAGATGTGATATGTCCTTATTGTCAGGAATTTCATGAATAATGAACAATATAGTAATTGAACTATCTTGTAGAGTGATGAGTTAACTCTTCTGCATATATCTATGTTAATATGGCTTATCAGCTAACTGACGCCTACCTTTTGCCTCACCAATATTGAAGATCGCTCAGTGCACATTCAGCCATTTACATCAGTGACGCTGCAGGCTGAACCATCAGGCATAACAATTGGCTTCCTTTGCTGCAGGCTAAGTGGATCAGAGGCCACCGCGTGTGGCTCCGAGGGTCGTCTCCATGTTCAGGAAGCCAATTGTTATGTTGATGGTTGTTGTCGGAGAGCATCGGCTCACTGTCAAGACAGAGCTCAAGGGGGTAGCGCTTCGTGCCACATAAGCAATTCATTTGCTTTCAAGTAAGATTACTTGTATTCCTGATATATACTGACCTTGTTTACTTATCAGTTGGAACTAGGGCAGCATGTATCCCTTGTAGCATTTTTATTCCTAATCCAGTACACCAGCCTCATTCAACTGGTGAAAATGGTAATTTACTTTTTTTGTGTGTGTCAAATGATACTTAATCCGAATGACCTTTTCCAAGTTGATATAGATGTCTCATTTTTCATTAGCACTGACCACTGATCGACATACTACAAAAGATCCTTTTGTTATTCAAACTTTACAGGTTCGAAAGATATGACTATTATTCTGCCTTGACTTGCAGTGCGCAAACATTATTGTTTCACAGAAGGTCTCTGAAAGAAAATTATATCTTATTTATTTCAAAATTTTGCATCTTGAATATAGCTGAAAAATATTATATTGCTGATGACCTTACTATTAGCAGTGTGCTCGTAGCAGATTATATTGCTGTAACATAATAGTCTCCATATTATATTACTGTAGCACAATATTAGTCTTCATATGGAAGATGCTTACTGAACTGTTAGGATATTGACGATTTTCTGCTAGGATATTTCTATTCCTATCTTTGGCATTCTGTTTTTCTAACAACATGTGTTATTGTGGATGCACACATCACATGACTGCAAAGTTCATTGCACATGAACCGGACATGAGATGGGCGATTCCTCAGTTGTTCATCATAGCATAAATGTCATGCATATATAAATATTAGACTTGTGAACAATATTTAAGGAGGGCTCTTCCAATTTGAGCTTGAAAGTCCAACTGAACCACCTTAGCAGTTTCATATGTACATCAATGTATAACGAAGTGTTGTAACATTGCGGGGATATTAACGAAGCGAAGTTGTAGCATGCTTGAGGGGTTCGGTACAAGCGAAAACTTAAGATGTAGTCATGAGTTCTTGTTATTTCATTTTTTTTTGTTGACACATGCAAGTACAATCTGATCGCTCCTTGGTGACATCTATTGCCCATGACCTCAGCAGGAAGGCTGGTAGCTGCAAAGCTCAAGAATTGGGAAGTCTAAAGTGGAGTGAAATAAAGTTTGCACATGAACGTGCATGTTTGGCCAATATGTCATGTCAAAGATTAAGTGTTGTTTAGTTATATGTAGAGTCTTGTTTTGTAATGATATTGCTGAATTCCATGATAATAATAAAGCTCTCTTTGGCAAAGAGGTGGTTGTCCCAAAGTAATTTTGGATCCAGATCTTTTGAGATCTTTTGAAACTAAGTATTGTGCAGGTAAACCATTTTTTTGTTGTGATTTGTATTATCAAATGTCACCGTAGCGTTAGCACGCGCATTATACTAGTGCAAGCAACATAATGTACTGAGTGGGTAAGCTCTTTTGTGCCGTCAATCAACTGCTATCTAACCTGCGTGAGATGTCAATGGCATGAGAACAGAAAATTAAAACCAACGGCAAAGAATAAAACCTATATTTTTTTAATGATATGGAAAGGGACGAGTATTATATTCTATTAACATACAATGGACTTTTATCATTTATGTTTGACTACAGAGAGTACTCTGACCAGGTAGACATGAAAAGTGTCAAGAGAAATACATTCGTTTATCAGGTAAAATGGAAAAAAAAACAATTTAACTTGTTTATGAAGAGAACCTCAATTTACTTCCAAATATCATTATGCAAATTTTAACCAATGGCACGCATGTCATATTTTTTTAAAAATAACAATCTGCTGCTCAGTCTGTGAAGCAAGAGGAAAAAGACGAATCACTAACCAACCAAAGACAAAGGAAGAGTGCACGAGGTTAGCATTTGGTCAGAAAGAGTTGCGTTCTTCCATTTAACAGCGTATAAGTCAACTTATTACATGACATATATACAAACCCGAGCAACTTCACTCTTTGGTTGCTGCAGACCCACATTACAGATTCACATTGTATATCCTTCTCTTTAATATGTACAGGCGCAAGGCAAAAACACATACTTGATAGTCATGGATTAACCACGACACCTTGCAGTAGACAGGGATGACCAGTAGTTAGCTGCTCAACCTCAAGAGAGCAGCTCTCTCTCCCCACATTCTCAGGTAGAACCTCCTTGCAGGCACGACATCGAAGCCACAGATACGAAAACCCAGCAAAAGCTGCCTTGCTCGCAAACTGGACACGGTATATCAAGCTTATCTCCCATAATCCACTGCCCATGTTAAGTGCCAGTGCATCTGCATTATACCCTTCGATGTCTGATTCTGAGACCATCACAAATGCGCTATCGTCAAAGGCAACAAGGTTGTGAGTGGCAAGGAACAATGGTGGCTTGATCAAAGGATTGCCCAGGCAGCTAGATCTCCCAGTTTTCTTAAGTCTTAGTTGATAGAACTCTTGCACAGCCTAGAAAAAAGGGAGAAAGAGAGGAAATAACACATAAGTAGGGGTCGTCTACACTGTTAGATAACCATCAGAAAACAGAAATTATGAATCAACCCCACCCACCACTTAATGGTCCACAAAACAAGTGAACCAACAGCGAATAGTACTTCAATATACATATAATCCCTAAAACTGAATTTAAAATAGATTGCCAACATCTGTTTATCCAATAATATGGCTTTCAGATCATATATTGAACAAACAAAAGGATAAAAACAATAAGTCAGTCATCTAAACTACTACTAAGCAGAGACAGACATTATTTCATAATTCCATCAGAAATTTGCCAATGACACATAGTTATATCAATCAAATATTGTTACTCAAACTTCATTAACCAAACAACAAGGCAGCCAAATTTTCTACTGATTTTAATAGTTGAGCAACGCCTTGAGGACCTCCTCATTCGTCAAGGACAGTGTGCTACTAGATAAACAAAATGATGGACAAACCAGAATTTGTATCAAAACTTGCAAAAGCTCTTTGCGCACTAAATTTCCAAGAAACGACTCAAAGATTATCTAAATTAGCATACAATAGATATTAACAAGAGGAAAAATAATTAAAAATGAGCATAACTTGACAGGTTCTCCTTTTAAATTCTGAATTGATAACAGCCTTTTCTTCTATGATATGATTACAACAAACACTGAGTGTGTGTGTGTATACAGAACTATGTTTTTGTGGTAACTTACCTGCCACTGTGCAGGAGCTAATAATACTCTAGGCCGACGCAAGCGCACATGTTCGTAAGCCTCAGCAGGAGTCATATTTTTATATTGCACCTAAAGAGCATAGTCAAGCCACGTCATTAGAACTCATATTATTACATAAACAAGCATATCTTCATCTTTATTAATAAGAATAACAAATACTGTTTGGCATACCAAATAGCAAATGACAACTGTAGTGCTACGTCCTCGTCCAGCTTTGCAGTGCACATATGTCAATTTCCCACATGAAGCGTTTCCTTCAAGTATTAAAATTTTGAAAACAGAACAATTAAGCCATGCACCAAATTGGAAATGCTAAAGGAAATGTACAAGGGACACAATCAGAGTGATGAAGTCGTTCTCGAGGAGCACTTCCATTAAATAGACTAGGCAGGTTTCGCAATATACAGGTATTTTCAAGAAAAAAAGACAGCACTTGAACGAAAACTGAACTGGAGCAAAGTACAAATTGTGTACCAAAACATCATTAACACGCTTCAGACATAAACTGATGTAAGATTACAATGCAATGCGTAGAAGCACATTCGTAGTTGTTTTTAAGAACTAAGAAAAATAGAAGATGCACTAATGCCAATATTAACTAGTGTATATTGCTACATCATCAAATTCATTTGACTGCTAAGCCATGCACCTTCAAACCTTTATCAAGCAGCATCTAAATCATAGCAACAAGCTATACAATGGAAATTCAGCAAGATCCAATGATGTATTTTCTCAAAATCCTATAATATTAAATAAAAAAGAAAAACCACATGTAAAAGGCAGATAGAAACGAATGGACTACTTTATTCTTGAGAACACACTAACAAGCAAAGGTGAGTAGTCATATGACATGTGTAAACTGTGACCTTCATATCTTGTAAAAGCTCGATATTTATCCTGAGAAGATTCTTACTGTGGATGAAGTCAGCAGCTTCACAGAGGTTATCAAATGAAGGCGCATAAAGGTAATCCCTTGTTGGTAGCACCAGGTTTTCGATTCCATGAGCCTAAAATCAGATATATATTTCAATTACTTGTGGCATCAGCAAAAAGATTGCAACAGACAAATGCAAGAGGTAACTAACATAGCACCATGAATTGATCAATGCATCATTATATCATTGCATTTACGAAGTAATATTTATCACCATTGACCATCCTATATACATCTGAAGTCGCATCAAATGCAATGCAAAGGAATACAGTAGAAAATTAAAGAAGGACAATACAGCAGCCCTTTATTAATATAAATTACAACGTTGCTGCATGAGCACTATTGTTGTCAGTCACTGCACTAGCTTAAGAAACTCTAATGCCCGCCTACAGATACTATGGTATCAGTCCACCTCAAAGACCAGTGTAGTTTAAGACTTCAAGACCAGTTCATTTAACAACCTCAATTCAATATTCTAATCAAGCAAGACTTCAAGACCAGTTCATTTAACAACCTCAATTCAATATTCTAATCAAGCAAAACTAAAATCACTCATGGAAACTAAGCATTGATCAAACCCAGGATCTGATGGGTGTAATCATGGCAAACAAAGTCGCAGCCGCACCTGATGTTTCGTATATATTGCCACACTATTTTTCTAGGCAAATTGAATTGCAATGTTCTCAAGTTAAACTAGCAGGAGCATATCCTATTCAACTCCCCACTATCAATAGCTATATTTTCCCTATATAAGCATCATACCACCAGATCACATACCTAAGGAGTAAGAACCATCATACAACAAACAAGTTCCTGTGCAAAACTAATCTGTTAGAACAATATAATTACATGCACTAGATCGGTCAGCTGTGATATACTAACCTCGTAGAGGGATGCGGGAACAAGCCTCTCGTACGATTCATTAAGTGTCACCACGCCACAAACTCCAAGCGCCTTCAGCCGGAGAACATCGCTAGGGAATGGAACTGCACCCAGCAGGACATGCTGATACACCAAAAACGATTGAAGTCAATGAGAGCAGAATCAGCAGAAAATTCTAATCGAATTGAAACATGGAAAGTCAGCAAACATTGTAAAACGTTGCATGATCATGTATTCATGTGCTTCCAAAATCAATTAAGCGAATCCCCTAGCCATGAAGCAGAAAAACAAAAACTGATGTGAAACATCATAACTGCAAAACTGCCACACCATCAGCAGAACTGCAGAAGCAAGCCGCCACATTCAAGATACAAAGCTAGATGGCGACAGAGGGCACTCAAAATCCCCAAAGAAATCAAATCGAACAATAGATCGGACAAGGCGACCAGAACCCCCAAAGCAATCACAGCAACATCGATCTGAAGGGAAAAATTTCCAACCTCATCGATCTGATCCCACCAGTGGAAGTGCTCCTCGAACCGATTCCTCACGACGTTGTACACCAGCGTCGGGTAGAAGAGCATCCGAGCGCCGACGCCCACCGCCGCACGCTTCGCGTCGACGGCCACCCGCATCACCCCTCCACTCTCGCCCTCCGCCGCGTCGCCGCCATCCTCGCGACGCGGCAGCAGCTCATCCTCCCCGCCCAATCCGCCCCCTCCTCCACCCGGATCGCCCGGAAGCTCCTCGATTCGCATCGCTCCGCGATGAACTCAACTCCGCCCGATCCGATCGGGGCCCCCGAAAAATCGCCCAGAAAAGAAAATCCCCAAAGCCGATCGATGGGGGGAAAGCGAGCGGCCCGAATTGGGGGTTGGAATCCGATCTGAGGCGTCGGGATGGGATGGAACCGAATTGGATTCTCGATTCGGCAACCGGGGTAATCGAGATCGGAAGCTACTCTCTCTTCACTTTCCTCGCGCTCACGCCTCCTCCCCTCCCCCAATCCCTCCACGCCCCACGCCGCACGCCTCGCCTCCCTCCCAACTCGGAAGAAGTGGAAACTGCCTGAACCAAGCAGGCAACCCGCACGTCACCATATGATAATGGGCGACGTGCTACCAGATCACTGACAGGTGGGTCGCCTCTTGCGTCGTCCACTTCTGATTTGTGGTCCATATGTATGCTGATGACCGGGGGAGAATATTGAATGAAAATTTACAGCAGAGGGAAAAACATACATATAGCCGATATAATAGTCACTAGTATAATGCCCGTACTAACGCTACGGCTTTATCTTTTGGATGCACATAAAACCAACAAGTATTATCAGATTGACAATATATTTTTTAAATAAAGTTAATAGCGAGATAGATTAAGATTCATGCCATAATGAGTTTCATATTGTTGAGTCCATAGCTAATATGGTTAGAGTAACATTGCAAATAACATCACATGTATTTTATCTTTTGAAGACACCTAAATCCTCAGTGTATTCCCATCTTATACTAATTATTACAGTTCATCGAGTAATTATTAGAAGACACTAACACCGTTGTTTTTTATCCGGTGTTGTCCACACCGACACCATGAAAAAGTCCAGCTTTTCTATGTTAGTAGTGTTATGTTTAAAAAACAAAGCAATCACAAGTGCTTATCCAAAATACTTCTCATATATTTTTAATAAAAACAGGACTCGAGAAGGGACCAAAATAACATCCTCCTTCAGTTGATCTACTTTTGATTTTGTTGTCCATGCAACCTTTCGTCATTTTATTGACATCCCTTTTCGTGTACTTTCTTACATCTACAAATTAATTAGGAAAGAAATCGCGGTTAGTTAAAAGTCGCTCGGGTTTCCTTGCACCACAGAATTTTGGCATCCGTGGCTCCTTCCGAAGCGGACACATAGCTCGTATATTTTTTCGAAGAGGCCCCTCCACCACGAGACGAAGAATTTTTCGAAGAGGCCCCTCCACCTGTACCCCAAACGGCCGAACCCTAACCCTAACCCGTTCCTCATTCACCTCTCTCCCTTTTTTTTTGCGATTTCATTCACCTCTCTCCTTCTTGCACGACCATCGCCGCCGCCGGCATCTACGGCACCGGATCCGCATCGACGACTCTAACAAAAACTCCCATTTCCGTTCTCTTCTCCATGCCGCCGCCCTCCTTCGCGTCTCCCAAGGTTGCTTGGCTCTCGAGCATGGGGATCCACCAAGATCGAGGTGTGTAAATCGGGCCAAGCACTCCGGCCTTCACGGCGTGGAGGAGCTCGCCGGCCTTCGCAAAGCAACATTGAGTTTATGGGTACATGGAGTACCCGCCATGGTGGAAGGCGTGGAGGTCTTGCTGTTGGGTCCGAAACTCTCACCGAAGGTGCTTTGGAGATTTGAGAGGATTTGGGCGCAGTCTAAGGATCACGTTGTCCCGTCACATCGGCCACAAAGTTGGAGTATGAGAAGGTCGACGACCGACCACCACCTCCAAGCAGGACTCGACGTCGACATTGATAGCGCACATGAGGTGTTTGATCAAATGACCATGAGGTAAACAACATGTCTTTTGGTCTCTATGTTTATGACATGAATCGCTGGCTATTTGGGTTGTGTTCCTGATCCTGTTTCCAGTACTAGAGAATCCTCTTTGATAATTAGTTACTCACAATGACACATGTATCTATGTCATGAATGGTGAATGTGAGGATGTCTGAAACAAACTGATTACTGTCCTTCTGTGGGGGTAGCTGCCATTGTATGAAAAAAAAAACTATTTTTGCTACTCGTTATTGATGCAAGCATCTTTGTGTCAACACGATTTAGATATATCTTCATCTGTGTGTGCTGGAAAATGAACATAAACAAAATATCCAGAGCATCAGAGTTGTACCCTGGTTTTCTCCATTGAAAAATTATAGCGCTCAGTATGTTCATTGTCGATCATCTGGGGAATGCGTTATCATATCCTCTGGACATGTAACACAATTGTGAAATTACAACAACCTAAACTAAGAAAACCATTTGTTTTGAGGACAAAAGAAGAAGGCGGCACTACATTTTAGTTTCCTCACAAAAAGTCTACTGTTGTATGAACTGTGGAGGATCGAGTTCGGCTTGGTTTTCCCAATTTTTATAAACATAGTGTTTTTCATTGAATGTGAGGAAAATGTCTTTTTATGCCACAACAACGTGTCCTTTTCTTCCCTCCTATTTATCAAACATTGTGATCGACAAGTAAAGTTATCCAAATTGGGTAGCATGTACTACCAATGACAATATTGACATTGTCCGAACATTGTTGTAATTTATCCACTGACCCAAATAATATATGGTGTGCCATGCCTTGTACCTAGCGCGTGTTACTTCTCTACCTTAGGTGTGTCAAGATCCTTAATTGAATTACCCTAGCCAATGGTACCTTCATTCTTGATCTGTGTCCTCCCTGATGCTTGGTATGCTTGAAATGAAGGAACTTGTCAGCAACAAGGGAATAGCGCGGGAACATGAAGATGAAGATGGCCGAGTAGGCCATGACGCTGGGCCAGAGCCACATGGGCCGAGAAGAAGCGAACGTGCCAGGAGGCCCAATGCATTGCTTCGAGGCCCAAAGTGGGCGTGAGCGCCACCGCCATCCAGCTGGCCGCCAACGGCATAAGAAGCACGCAGGAAGGAAGGAGACGGCATCATTCAACTGAAGAACAACTTGCTTATCAATTTATCTTTCTTCTAGCAATTTTTCCCCAATTCCAGTTCATGTAATTGTTCTTCAAATTCAAACTATAATTCTGTAATAGAACTACTTCGCACTACTTTTCCCTACCGCATTACCTTCCTGCTTACATTTGGTATCAGTCTTCTATCGATTCCCCGCTTTTCATCGATGAATCGTTGATTTCTCGCAAACGCCACGGGTTGCTTGAGTTTTGGTCGGATTTTCCGCCAGATTCGCGTAATTCCCAGCACGCGAGAGATCCGATTCGTCTCTGGTGCTGGCTTTCCGATCCCCACCACCACCGCCGCCGCCGCCTCCAGTTCATCACCACTACACTCGCCACGCTCGTCGCCTCGGCGCCATGAGCCCGGAATCGAAGCCGTTGATGGAGGAGATGAAGCAGCTGTTCGGCGAACAGAAGGAGCAGTTCGATCTGCGCTTCGTCGAGGCGGATCGCAAGCCGGAGGAGCATTTCAACATCAGCGGCCGCCAGATCGAGAGCCGTTTCGCCGACGTCGACGCATCCGTCACCAAGCGCCTCGGCGAGCTCGACAACTCCGTCACCAAGCGCCTTGGCGAACTCGACGACAAGGTGTCCAAGCGCATCGACGAGGTTGATGCGACTTTGGGGCGCCAGATCCAGGACCGCTTCGCTGAAGTCGACGACGTTGTCTCCAAGCAGTTCTCCGACTTCGACAGCACCATCGCTCAGCGTTTCACCGACGTCGAGCTCAACCTCGAGCGTCGCATCTCCGACCACCAGCAACGTCAACAACAAAATCTCGCTCACGCTGAGAAGTGCTACGACGACGACATCCTCCAGCTCGTCAAGACGGCGGAGTCGCTAGAGAAGTGGCGCACGACATCTGAGGGCGTTGTCAACGACCTCACGCTGAAGGTGGACAAACTCACCAAAAGTTGGGATCGATCGCTCCTCGACAACGCTGCGGCGTCGACAGGCATGATCTCCCACCCACCTCAGCCAGTGGAGCAGACCGCCGCGCTCACCTCTGCGGAAACACCGGCTGCTCGGCCCAGCGGGCACCGCTACGAATCGACTACACGGGCGGATGGATTTGGGGGCACTACTTCCCAAATCCATTCCCCGTCCAATGGTACGCCCACCGCATCCACTGCCGTTGCATCTCTGTTTCACAGTTCTGCTTATCATGATGCATCCACTAGACATGAGTCCTCTGACTTGGGCAAACTTCCAAAGCAAAATTACCCCACCTATGAAGGCGAGACTACTCGTCTCTGGATCGCACAAGCCGAGGATTACTATGCCATGTATCATGTTGCTCCTAACCAGTGGGTTCGCATTGCTCGCATGAATTTCCGTGGACCCGCTGCTCGTTGGATCGAGTCCATTGCACACCCAGATCGCATTCCCCGGCTCGATTTTGCAAACAACACGAGCGTTTCAGCCGTGATCAGCGCGATAGGCTAGTGCGCCAGATGCTCCACATCCACCAAACTTCCACTGCATCTGAATATGTGGATCGCTTTTCCTCACTCTTTGATCAGCTTAAAGCTTACAATCCCAACCCAGACATGCATCATTTAATTCATCAGTTTGTGGATGGGTTGCGTGAAGACATTCGCATTGCTGTTGCTATGCATTCTCCATCTACACTGGATACTGCGTATTCCTTGGCCTTACTGCAGGAAGAAATGGCCGCCACGAGGGCCAAGCCAGAAGCCAAAGGTGGTTTTCGTCACCATCTGAAGCAGCCAGTTCTTCAGGCTAAGAATCCGGGAGATACACCAGGGAAAGACCTTGATGACAAGTTTTCTGAGCTGAAGAAGTTGCGGCGTGCTCAAGGGCTGTGTGATCGCTGTGCTGAAAAGTGGTTTCGGGGACATAAATGTGCAGCCTCAATTTCCATCCATGCAATGCAGGAGGTGTTGGACCTGTTTCAGGCTGATTCTACTTCTGATGATGAAGCTCCAGTTGCTGATCAAGCCTTCTTAGCATTGTCACATGATGCTCAAACAGGCGCTGGTGGCCACAAGACTATCAGGTTTCAGGGCTTCATTCAAGGTATACCTGTCCTGGTGTTAGTTGATTTGGGTAGTACATCATCTTTCATTTTACGCTTCGTGGCTCGAGTGGTTACCCCACTAATGCAAACACCAGCCCATGCTTCTGTTAAGGTTGCTAATGGTCAACTAATATCTTGCAAGTCTGCCATTAGGAATTGTCCTTTCACATTATCAGAGCATCAGTTTTGTCATGACTTCAAGGTGATACCATTGGATTCATATGATTTGATTCTTGGTATGGATTGGTTGGAACTATACAACCCTATGACAGTGCATTGGGAACAGAAATGGTTATCTATTCCTGTTCAGGAAAATGATGTGTTCTTACAAGGCATTGTTGCTTCAACTGCTTCTGAGCTATCTTTTCAGGTGTTGGCAATTAATCTGCAATCAGCCTCTGAGTTGTCTGAGCCAATACCTGAGGACATTCAGCACATTTTGGACAAGTTTCCTTCAGTCCTGACTGTGCCAGATTCATTACCACCAAAGAGGCCTTGTGATCATGCTATTCCATTAGTTGCTGGTGCCACTCCTGTGAATGTGAGAGCATACAGGTATCCTCCTAAGCTTAAAGATGAAATAGAATCCTAGGTTCAACATATGCTGCAGCAAGGGCTGATTCAGAACAATACTTCTGCATTTTCATCCCCTGTATTGTTGGTGAAAAAGAAGGATGGTTCCTGGCGATTCTGTGTGGATTATAGATATTTGAATGCTATGACTGTTAAGTCAGTTTATCCTATTCCAATATTTGATCAACTGGTGGATGAATTGGGGCAGGCCACTTGGTTCTCTATTCTGGATCTTTATGCTGGGTATCATCAGATTAGGCTTAAGCCTGGGGAAGAGCATAAGACAGCCTTCTCCACTCATGCAGGGCATTATGATTTCACAGTGGTACCTTTTGGTCTGTCTGGGGCTCCTGGAACATTTCAGGGAGCAATGAACATCACTCTACATCCTGCTCTGAGAAAATTTGCAATAGTCTTCTTTGATGACATTCTCATATACAGTTCATCTTATGAGCAGCACCTTGACCATTTGCAACAGGTGTTAGCTTTGTTAGCCAAGGATCAATGGGTCATCAAGCTGAAGAAATGTCAATTTGCTAAAAGAGAAATCCATTACTTGGGCCATATCCTTAGTGCTAAGGGCATTCACACGAACCCTGCTAAAATCACAGCTGTGATGAATTGGCCAGTTCCTGTATCTGTAAAAGAAGTGAGAGGATTTCTAGGCCTGGCAGGCTACTATAGAAAATTTGTCAGGCATTTTGCTATCATTGCTAAACCTTTGACCAATCTCCTTAAGAAGCATACATTGTTTCTCTGGACAAGTGACCATCAGTTAGCATTTGATACTCTAAAGCAATCACTGTGTTCTGCTCCAGTTCTGGCAATTCCAGACTTTTCAAAGCAGTTTGCCATTGAAACTGATGCCAGTCACACAGGAGTTGGAGCAGTCCTGTTACAAGATGGTCATCCATTAGCTTATGTCAGTAAGCCCTTGGGAGTCAAGAATCAGGGGTTATCCACCTATGAGAAAGAATACTTGGCCATTTTGGTGGCAGTGGATCAATGGCGTTCATATCTTCAGTTGGCTGAATTCATCATCTATACTGACCAGAAGGCTTTGAAACACCTTAATGATCAGAGACTTCATACAGTTTGGCAGCAAAAAGTCTTTACCAAGTTGCTCGGCTTGCATTACAAAATTGTGTATAAAAAGGGTTCAGACAACACTGCAGCAGATGCTTTATCCATGAAACCACATGATACTCTTTGTTTGGCCATATCTGTAGCAACACCATCTTGGTGTGCTGATATTATCTCTGGATATCAAACTGATTCTCAGAGCACTGATATGTTGACAAAATTGGCTGCTAAACCTGATTCCATCCAAAATTTTCAGTTGGATCAGGGACTCCTCAAATACAAAGACTGAGTATGGGTGGGCAATAATTCAGTGGTGCAGTTACAGATTATGAAAAGTCTGCACAGTTCACCTATTGGTGGCCATTCTGGTGTGCCAGCTACTCTCAAAAGGATCAAATCATTGTTTGCTTGGCCTGGGTTAAACAAGCATGTTACTGAATTTGTGCAGAGTTGTAACATTTGCCAGCAAGCCAAACCAGAGAGGGTCAAATACCCAGGTCTGTTGCAACCCTTGGAAACCCCATCATCAGCTTGGCAAATTGTTTCACTAGACTTTGTTGAGGGCCTTCCTTCATCCAATGGGTTCAACTGCATTATGGTGGTTGTGGATACATTCTCTAAGTACAGTCACTTTGTGGCTCTTCGTCATCCATTCACTGCCTTGTCAGTTGCTAAGGCCTTCATGAAGAACATCTATCGCCTCCATGGACTGCCTACAGCACTGGTGTTAGATCGAGACCGCATCTTCACCAATTAGTTATGGAAAGAACTATTTACTCTCTCGGGTACTGAACTACGCCTCAGCTCGGCATGTCACCCACAGTCTGATGGTCAAACCGAGCGAGTGAATCAATGCATGGAAACTTTCCTTCGCTGTTTTGCTAACTCTGCACCAACAAAGTGGGAGGATTGGTTGCATTTGGCTGAATTTTGGTATAACACTACTTGGCATTCTTCCCTGAACATGTCCCCTTTTCAGGCTCTGTATGGTCAGTCGCCCAAGCATTTTGGTCTTGACTCCTCGTCAGCATGTCGTGTTGGCAGTTTAGTAGATTGGCTCAAGCAAAAGTCCACCATGCAGGCACTCATTCATCATCAGTTGAGTCGAGCCAAATTAAGGATGAAACATCAAGCTGATAGGAATCGTACTGAGCGCATCTTTGATATGGGCACCTGGGTTTATCTCAAGCTCCAGCCCTATGTGCAGAGTTCAGTTGCTCCTTGCGCCAATCAGAAACTATCATATAAGTTCTTTGGCCCCTTTCAGATCGTGGAAAAGATTGGTTCGGTGGCTTACAAGTTGCAACTACCAGCCACATCTGCAATTCATCCAGTGTTTCATGTTTCTCAACTGAAACTCGCAATACCTACCACTGTTGCAGCAGAGCCATTGCCATCCACCATTGAAGGACTCCAGATTCCATTGAAGATTTTGCAGAAGCGTGTAGCCAAAGTTGGTGCTGCTGTGCGTCTTCAAGTCCTTGTTCACTGGTCAGGTATGGCTCCATCTCTTGCAACTTGGGAGGACATGGAATCTCTTCGTCAGCGATTTCCACAGGCACGGGATGTCAGCAACAAGGGAATAGCGCGGGAACATGAAGATGAAGACGGCCGAGCAGGCCATGACGCTGGGCCAGAGCCACATGGGCCGAGAAGAAGCGAACGTGCCAGGAGGCCCAATGCATTGCTTCGAGGCCCAGAATGGGCGTGAGCGCCACCGCCATCCAGCTGGCCGCCAACGGCATAAGAAGCACGCAGGAAGGAAGGAGACGGCATCATTCAACTGAAGAACAACTTGCTTATCAATTTATCTTTCTTCCAGCAATTTTTCCCCAATTCCAGTTCATGTAATTGTTCTTCAAATTCGAACTATAATTCTGTAATAGAACTACTTCGCACTACTTTTCCCTACCGCATTACCTTCCCCGCTGAGAACTTATAGGACGATCCGGATGGAGGTGTTAGCAAAGCCGTGGATTTTTCATTGCTAAACAAGTTTGATTTCTTGCAACATAACATTTCACTATGGAACTTTGAACTAGCCCGTACAGTTCTCTTTTCTTGACAATGGACAAGAAAACAAGGTAAAGACATGTGCCTTTCATTTGATCCGATGAAGCTTGCATTTATTCTGTAGCTGATTTGTCAAGCTAAACATTTGGCCCAATGGAGCTACTCCATTGACTTCTTTATGATGTCCTTCATTCCACTTGTTCTGCTCCCAAGCTTATGCAAAACCATTAAAATCGATATATTTAGGAAAGAGATGAATGATCTTATATCTATCGAGGTACGCCAAGCATGTTTAGGGGTTTAAATTATAGTATTTGATCCGTTGCACTTTGCCAATGTTGAATTCATTAAGTGAAAATGAGTGGGCATTGCATTTCCACCCAACGACCTAGCTGTAGAGTCATTTCTGCGGTATACCGAGTTTATGGCTTTTCTTTTTGCAAGTTATTTATTTCTTTACTATTATTCTTGCAGCGCAAGGATAATTCCACCCAAGCGACCCTTGGAGGATGATAATATTGCAACTGACTTACTCCGTACTGAGGATGATGCTACTGACATGTAGTGTGAGTGTGACATTGGATCATGTCAACATCAAGCAGATCAATTGAAGTTAGGACGATGCTATTGTTTTTAGTATTAGAGATGAGACATTTTGTAGTGAGTATAATAATTACATTATGCATGCAAACATAGCTGCAATTTTGAGATATGTTTGCCAAATTCTGTGGTTGATATTTGATAAGTACAATGCTTGAAATTGTATTCAAGAGAAATGTTCAGTCATTTGTGCTATAACTGTGCTTTATAATCTCTTCTGCTATGAAAATATTAGCAATAACTGTGCTTTATAACTTAGTTGTATCTATTATTCATGATTATGTTTTCTTAAACTAAATCATTGTAGGGTGCCCGAAGGGCGCCTGATGTTCTAGTGAGAATGCATTAGTGATGTACTCCCTCCGTCCTGAATTAAAGAGCATCCTAGCTATTTCAACACAAAATAAGAGAGATGGCGACAGATGCATATACCCCTCACTTAACTTCCTAATATAACTAAATCTGATCTGATTATGCATGATTGTTGGGAGCAATCTATATGACAATGGTTTGACTCATTTAATCTCTCGCTTAAATTTTCTTATCAAACGCGTAAGACTAAACAAGGATATTATGTTAAGAGTAAATTGCACCGGGGTACCTAAACTATTAGGCGTGTAACAAACAGGTACTCAAACAAAAAAATATAACTTGTGGGTACTGGAAGTATACTTACGTAACATCGAGGTACTTCAACTAACGTGGAGCCTTGGCGTTTTTGCGATAACCCCTCCCTAAACAGGCCCTCTTCATTTCAGGTGCCTTTCCCTTTCTTCCTCGTCACGCCATCGCCGTCTTCATGCCCCCGTTCGTGGCCAGCACTGAGGAAACCGCAAGCTCGGCCATGGGCTGAGCCCGTGAACGCGCCCAACCAATCTCGTCGTGGGCGCCACCTCTTCACACGGCGCTCAGTGCCCCCAACCCCATGCCGAGCATGGGCTCCTCCCCCTCCGTGCCGCGTCGGAACTGTGCCTGCGCGTTCGTGCGGCCATGCTTGTGGTGGCCACAAACGTCCGCAGCATGCGAGCTCCGCGGCCGAGCCCTCCTCGTCACCGCCGCCATAGCCGGGATGGAGTTGAGCTCATCGATCTCCGCGCCCACACCGCTATTTGCCTCTTGATTCTTCCTTTGGCACCGCAATAGGATGCCGAACCCACCCCACCACCTATCGGCGTCAATCCAAAGCCGCTTCGCCATTTGCCAATGCCCGCCGGAGTTTCACCGTCGCCGTCGTCCGCCCCAAAGTGCCCTAACCTCCCTCTCTGTTGCCTCCCCTCCATCATTATCCACACCAAAATGATGACTACCTGCATTCACACCTGTTGCAATAAAGATTTAAATGAAGTGGCAATTTCATATAAATAAAAATGATGTTATGTATCCGATATTTACCATCATGGCTATGGTCCCCATATGCAGTTGGTTGGATATTTTCCTTATCCAAACAAAGTGCAACATTATTAGTACCTGCATCACGTTGATTAGTTCTGGTAACAATGGGTTGACTATATTAAAAACACAATTGTACTGGGTGCAGTCAAAGAACCGCTAGCACTTCTATTTTGGGATTCGGCCTTCTTCCTTTCTCTATAGTGACGTGAGTACTCACGTTGCTTCCTTCTCATATCCTCTCTTTGTTTATCGGACATCTCAGCTTGACGAATCCGTTGCCGCAAGTTTCGTTCTTCCCTCGTCCGTCGGGCTGCATGTATTTATAAAAAATCCATAGAAGAAACCACATAGTGTATATATATGTGCGGTGTGAAAAACATACCTTCGACGTTGGTGATATCGCTAAGTGCGCAGCGGTGTAGACATTGGTATACCGTATCAACTCTCATTGGTGCTCCATTTAACTTCAACCATGCCAATTGGAGGTTTCAGCCATAATGCATGGAAGTTCAAAAACCACAGACAAAATTATAGTTAAAAATTTGTTTCATAGTGTGCTTAGTCATTAGATAACAGAATATCGTAGAGCAATTGAACATATAGTCTACAACTAAGATTACAGAATATGGGTGTGCTCGATCATGGCATGTTGTATCTGAATGGTAGGGAGCAAAACCTGGATTGCAGCTAGGCCCGTTTGCTAGAGTGTGACAGCCACAAGATGGACAATCGAAGCTGCAATAGTTAGCACCAGTACATAAGTCAGAGAGCAGAACCTTGATATTAAGAAAAAAGTTTGCTGCAAATGAAATCTGGCCAAAAGAATTGATACAAATCTGAATAAATGCATGCCAAAGCTAAAATTCTATTGACTGAATATACAGATATAGGGACAAATTGAGCCTAAGAAATAATCTAATTTCCTATGGACAGGAACACATGCCGGTCAAAGCTAAAATTCCAGTGATGGAACAATGTGCAGAAAATGGAGTTGAATGGCAGAAAATGGAGAATCCTGATCTCCGCAAAGCAATGGGAATGAAACAAGATCAAAAGGGTGTTCGTGTTAAGAGGGTGATGCCCACAGCTCCCGAATCTGGATGCCTACAACCATCTGATATTTTTCTTAGCTTTGATGGTGTTGACATTGCTAATGATGGAACAGGTTAGTCGTACCTCTGTAGTTTATGAATATTGTTGTTTTCAGCTCAACTGTTAGCACGTAGTTCACTATTTTCATGTATATATACAAGTAAATCCTTTATGAAGCCACATTCATTCGAAAGTTTGCAAGGGCAGTACCGATTACACAGCCAAGATGGTGTTTGATCTCCGCGGCGAGCCGAGGCGGCGGCCGTGATCCGCGGCGACTGGGGAGGCCGAGATCCACCGCGGCCGCCGGGACCGGTCGCGACCTCCACGGTGACGGCAGGGGCGACCAGGCGGCCGATCTCTGCGACCTCCACGGCGACGGCCGGCAGGAGCAGGGCGCCAATCTCCGTTGTTCGCGAGGTGATGGCGAGGTCGACCAGCCGGCGGCGATTGCGAGGTGATGGCGAGGTGATCTCCGGCGATGTAGTGCCGCGATCTCCGCGGGATTCAAATATTTTTGAAGAAGCACGTACACGTACGTAGACAGATCGTCCGTAGCGTGAGGGGCGGCGTCCGTAGCGTGAAGGGTGTAAGGTCTGCATCACATTTCTAATCTGGGCCGTTGCATCTTTAGGAGGTGGGCTGTGAGTCGTTGATCTTGAGGGAAGGATTTGCTTGGAGAAGTTTTCAATTATAGTATAGATAGACTGATTGTGGGGTTAGTGTAAGGGACAAGCTTCTTACGCCTTTACAAGATTTCAATTATAGTATAGATATACTCTCTCCGTTTCAAAATAAGTGTCGTTCTCGTTTTCCGAAAACAAATGCCGACAATTATATATTAAAATATATAAATATTTATGGTAAGTAATTAGTATTATCGAAAAGATCTTTACGTCTAGTTTTTTAACAAATTTATTTAAAAATATAAATATTGCACGTTTTTTCTACAAATCGAGTCAAACTTGTGGCACGAAAACCCAAAACGACACTTATTTTGGAACGGAGGGAGTAGGAACTTGGAGAAGGATTTCATTTAATGAAGGTAATTTACAAAAAACAACACATACAGACATATTGTACCCTACTAGTATAGTACTTGGAAATGTTTAATTAGAGTCAATTAATTCAACACTGTTATATTACTTTTTATGGTGTTTATTGTTTCAAAATTTGGAAAAATGGTAAGCAAAATAGTCATTTTTGTCCCTAAACTATCATCTGAGCCTCACTTTGGTCCTTACTCCCTTCGGGCCGGTTTGTAAGGCGTGGACCAGGTTTTCATATCGGCAAGATTGTAAGGCACAAGTTGTGTTACCAATGCGTTTTATATTTGGCATTTAAGCTGCGGGGTGGAAGCCAAAGCATTTTACATGGGCTGTGATTAAAACCTTGATTCTTTTACGTAGTTAGCATTCAATTATTTTGCATGCACCACTCGTTTGCAAGCAATATCCAAGCATGCATACATGCAGTGCTATATTTAATATTGGCGTAGAGTGTAGTATTCTGGCCGTAGGGCGCATCCAATTTTTTTTCCCTTGGTATACGGTGTAGAGGCTATTACGCCTTACAAACCGGCCCATAGGGAGTAATTATTAAAACGTTCAAATTAGTTCTTAAACAATTAATTTTAAGGTCAGTCTCGTCCACCTCCATTAGTTAATCGCCACGTGTCAAGAGCACATGCCAAAAGTCATTTCTGTCCTTGCATCCATCCTTTTTAAGCCAGCCAGGTGACAGCGTTCCTGTCCACGGTTTCTTCCCTCTCGTTCCCGATTCCCCTATCCCTATCTTGTTCTCCTCTCTAAGGTCTCATTGTTCTGTTCAAATGTTTTTATGGAGATTTGCTCATAATAGTCTCCCAGTAAGAAGAGAAATATTGCTCGTCGAGGAATAAAGTTGGATACATTGTGCCCAGTTTGTAAAAGATTTGATAAAGATTGTGGACATATTTTCTTTAAATGTAAGAAAGTGAAGCAGTGCTGGCGCCTTATGAATATGGAAGCGATCAGATCTCAATTACATGAATGTGCAACACGAAAGGATACAATAAACAAGATTTGGTCCTTTGGAAAGGATGATCAATTAAAGGTTGTGGTACTATTATGGAGATGGTGGTCGGCAAGAAACAAAGCCAACGACTATGGAAAAATTATAAATGCCGCTGAGATACAAAGTTCAATTCTATATTATCTTTCAGAATTTGAGAAACTGAATACAACAAACAATTTTGTGAGTAAGGATATCAAAAACTCATGGAAGCCACCTCCTGCTGATACATACAAAATAAACATTGATGGTGCATATCACTCAAACTCTAGAACTGGAGGATGGGGTTTTGTTATAAGAAATGCAAATGGAGAGGTGCTTGCATCTGGAGCTGGAAATATTTCCTTTGTTGCATCAGTGATTCATACTAAAGCAATTGCTGCTTACCAAGGCCTTTAACATGCAGCACAGTTGGGTATGGTGAAAATTATTTTGGAGACAGACGCAACTGTCCTTGCTAATGCTTTGAATTCTAGGCTAATTGATCGAAGCTCCAGTGGTTGTATTATTAGACAAATGAGAGAATTCATGCAATTTGAGTTCTCTTCTTGTACGGTCTATGTTTGTAACAGAAGCTGTAATAAAGTAGCAGATAGTCTAGCAACTTATGGAGCGTCTGTCCTTGAGTCTGGCTCTTCTATGCTGATGAGCCAAGTCCCTGAGTTTGTATCTGTACTGGTATCCGACGATTTGCCAGGAAGTAATGTGTAATATAAAGAAGTTTAGACCTTAAAAAAATGTCTCATTGTTCTCTAATAGTTTGTTTCAATTTGCAAATTTCTTGTTTTGCTCTCCATTAATCAGCATACATACTCATCCCATTGTTCAGCTGATTTTTGTACAACTCTGACATACTTTGCCTCATCAAACTAAGTCTTGAATCACCTTTGTTTTTATCTACCTTCAAATTCTTCATATGTCCGATACTAGAAAGCATATTGTTCCTCAGCTAGTAAGCATACAAGGAACCTTCTTCCTGTGTTTGGACCAGCCCAAGAGCGACACAAAATTGGGGATAATCCATGCCTACATGTTAGCCCTGTTTTGACCAGCATCCCATTTGAATGTTCTTCAAGCAATGTTCCAAGCTGCAAAAATCAAATTAAATCAATCCGGCGCAAAAACTATCCACTACACTGATTCTGCTCGTTTTCACCAATATGGAACCACCCATGACATCCTAGCCAATCTGGCATTTCGTTGTGGTGTTCTTTTTTTCCTTTTGCAAATAACAAACGAGTGACCATGCTTAGTGTCTCTTAAGAACATAGAATGGAAAAACACAAGAAATAAACTGAGATGTTAGAAGTTGGAACCCAGAAATAAAAAAAACTACGATGTTTATCATTTTTAGATTAAGGAATTAAGGTTCCAGCCTTCACATTTAATCAGAATGCTTAAAGCTAAAGCTTACAAGAAGGGACTAAGCCCAAGTTTCCGCAATGCGGCCAAATCTGAAAGAATTCCGCTAATCGAAAAACCTGCCAAGCACAAGTGACTGATACAACCGAAGACAATCATAAGAAAGAGTACTCCTTGTTTGCACCAAAATTTGGACCCAGACGGGGCGCGCACGAAATACAGAAGGGATGAAATCGGCTAAAGGAATAGAGACAACTGTCCATCGGGTCAACTAGAATGAAGACAAGGCAAGACCAACCGAGAAGTAAATTCAGTATAAGATGGACAAGCATGCAAGACATTAAACACGTGGGACTCTACAGAAAAGGAGCGTGGAGGCCAAGTTATCTAAAACTAGCATGTTTTCGTTACTTTATTTATTTTTAGCAGTTCGTATTCGATTAGAACTCTTTTAAACCCTAGGTATAAATATGTAAGGCCCGACTATTGTAAGTACATTCAACAACCAATCAATCAAACCGGCTTCACGTCACCCCAAACCCTTAGGAGTAGGCTGAATCGGCATCGACCGACCTCTGGTTGCTGTAAGTACCGTCATGGCTCGTATTTTCATTTGGCAAGGCTCGGCTAACTGTCCGACACCTACCATGTGTTGATGCGCGCTAGTTATCGGCTCTATTAGATAATGGCAAAGTCTAGTAGATTCATTAAGTTATCGATGTATCTAAAAAATATGCTATAATTGCTTATTTATTAGAACATCATCCTTTGCCCAATCTAGATTGGTAGGGTTTGGCCTTATATCCTTTTGAATGCAATCGTCCATCATGCTTGATCATGCCTATTTAAGTCTTGATGGTTGTTTTCCATGCTTTTCATTGGTCAGATACTACTGATCTAGGTTTTTGCATGTTGTAAGTTCTAGATGCATGACTGGTTTAGCGAGTAGAGTTTGCTAATCTCTTCTAAGGAACTTTCTGACTGTAGAGTGAACTAGATTCAGACGGCGTCGATTAGTAGGCTTTGCTTGTGAGATTAGTTATGCATCTAGCTTCATGCCTCATGTAGCATCGACTCTTTTAGCTGATTGCAAGAGCTTAACCCATGACACCACGCGCATGTATTTGTTTAAGTATTACTCAGTTTGTTAGCTTGTTGGGTACAACTCGGTCTAGATCGTGACTGACTGTGATTTGGATTTCAAATTCGACAGGCTTAGTAGATTGAGTGCTCTTAATCTAGATTATTGTAACGTGTGTCGGATTCTTACATGATGTATTGATTAGTTAGATCGGCTTAGGGATCTATGCCTTGTGCACCAAAGTAGTTGTTCTAGTTAATTCTTTACTGTTTATTTACTTGTCTTCAAGCATGATTAGAATTAATGCTTTATTTCTTCTATCTTTTGGTCTTCATGCTTGATATTGCTATGCTTAGATTAGGATCGGCTATCCTGCTTTACATGCTTACATACCTCATTTGCTGATTTCTGTATTAACATGTTGGTTGTTGACTTTCTAGTTAATGATCAATGAAGTTGGCTATCTAGCCATATATTTAGAACTGTCTGGAGTAACACCGACACGTTCCACCTTGTGTTACTGACCATCTTCTCTCCTTGTCAATTTCAGGGTCAAATTGACTGGCACGCCACGGACTCGATTCAACCGAGGGCCTATGTCGAGGAAGTCGTAGGGATCAGAGTACAGCTCTCGCTCAGGTCTACCTGGCTGGCAAGTGTTCAGTTGGCGCGTTTCCGTGTCAACACTCCTCTCCACAATACATGGACCATCCAAACTAAAACTCCAATTACACAGAACTGCATTTTTAGATAGGCCTTAACCTCCTAATCTCTTTAGGTTCTTCCATTCACTGGAACCAAAAAGTTGTAGCACCATGCCTTCTAAAGTTTGCATCCATCTTTCAGTGTTCTTCTCTCTTCCTCTTTAGACAACAACGACCATTGCCTGATCCAGAAGGTTGCTCTGAAGATTACCTGCAAAGGAGAGTTAGTGACTAGTCTTTGAAACACCGCATCATTTCTATTCAACCAAAGAGCCCAACAAAAGGTCACTATTTCCACTATTATTTGGTTCCTTAGTCCTGGAGCAAATCTCCTCAACCAAGCTCCAAACAAATGCGAATTACTTTTAGGCGGTTAAAAGTTGAATGCAATAAAGAGCGTATTCCACACAAATATAGCCATGCGGCATTCGAGAAAAAGATGTTGGATATTTTTCATCCAAACCACAGAAATCACACTTAGGATCCCCTTTCCATTTTCTCTTCACTAAATTGTCTTTTGTTAAAATGTTTATCGTATTTTGTCATGTATTTAAACTACATGGTTGGATGTTTATAGTCCTTAGCGGCCCTCTTACATGTGTGACCCATGGTTTATCAACATAACTCATCCAAACACGCCAGGGCGTTTGATAGAGCTCCCTGACCCGCTTCCGGAGCTAGTAGTTGCTTGAGGCAGAGCAAATGCCTAACCAACAACCAAGACATTGATCGCTGAAGTCGATCGATCCCTGCCCAAAAATCCAATTACAGCTTGCATGAAAATACACTCGCATTCATCACCTACATGAATGTTTACAAGTGGTTCTTGGCAACTGTCATATGCAGCGTCTCTGGCTTGTGGGCACCAACTACTTTTACTTAGAAACTACAGCAAAACATACAACCGGACGGCGAGCTACTTGCCGTGGTGCTTGACGCCGCGCGGCCCCGCGGACTTCTTTATGGACTCGATTCTCTGCCGCCTGATCTGCTCCCTGAACCTGGCGATGAACTCCTCCGCCTTCTTGTCCACCTCGTTCTCGTCCACCTCCGGCGTCGACTCCCTCGTCGTGTACCCGCCGCCGCCGTTGTCGTCGTCATCGTCGTCGCTGCTCTCGGTGTCATCCGAGGAGACTGCCACACCGCCCAGGATAGGGTCGCTCCCTGATCTCTCGTACTGGAACCTGGGAATGGATTGGTAAGCTCTGTACCCGTACGGCTCCTCTGGCCCGTGCACGTCTAGCGCGTCACGGTCATCACCGGCGTCGTCAGGCAGTTGTTGACGTTCGTCTTGAAAAACCGCTGGCGGCTCCCTTGCTCTGAACGTTCTCACTGACTTGCCAACCGAAACCGACGAGGAGCCGCCGCCGTCAAAAGAGCTTCTTGGCTTCGCCGGCGAGGAGTTGCTGCTGTTGTATGCAGACATGCTGACGCTGCTCGTCCTCGGCGAGTAGTGATCTTCGCCTCGGCCTCTCATGCTGTGGCGCTCCAGCTCCTCCTTAAAGCTTTTCGCTGCCGCCGATCGGCGCTCGGTCGCCGGGTGGTAACCGTGGACGAGGAACGGCGGCGGAGGCGGAGGCGGTGCCGGCGGTGACGACGAGATGGAGGATGATCGGTACGGGCTCCTCTTCTTGGCCTTGGCGTAGTACTCCTCCTCGCTGACCTTGGCGTAGTACTCCTCGCTTGCCTTGGCCACTGTCTCCCTGGACAAGGACGACGACGGGGACAGCCTCTTGGGGGACGGCGAGGGGCTCGGCGACGCGGGTCGGCGCGCGTCGAGCCTCCCGGACCGCGACCGCCACGGGATCGGCGAAGGGAGCACGGTCTCGTTCTCGTCGCGACCGCAGCCGGCCTCCGAGTCCCGAGAGCTCCGACGACGCGGCCGCGCGCGCGGCGTCTCGTCGACATCCCCCGAGTCGGCAGCGTCCTGTGCCGGCTGCGGCTTCAGCGTCCGGACGGGCAGCGACAGCGGCGCCTGCGCGTCGGCGGCCTGCCCGATCCGCACCCCGCCGCCTCCCGTGGACACGACGACGACGGGCTCCCCAGGCCGGTGCAGCGCGCTCCACGAGCTTGCCCTGCCACTGCCAACCCCGCCGCCGCCGCCACCACCACCGGCAGGGCTGTCCGGCACCAGCACGTCGCCGACGTCGTCGTCGTCATCGAACGGCGCGAACGAGTCCCTGAACATCCGCCACGCGTACCTCGCGTCCGCCTTGGCAGCAGGTTCCGGCGGCCCCGCGGCAGCGTCCTTCTCACCTGCAGCAGCTGCGGCGGTCCCGGCGGCGCGTCCATCGTCGTCGGCGCTGTTCTTGCGGCTGAAGAGGCCGTACGAGACGGCGATGCCCACGAACAGCAGGTGCAGCAGCTCCCACGCCTTGGCGACGAACGCCTGGCCGGCCCCGCCGACGTCGGGAGCCTGCGCGGGGAGAAGCGGCAGCACCGCGAAGCAGAGCGCGAGCAACGCCGCCCTGAACGGGAAGCTCTGCAGCACGGAGTAGGCGGCCTGCTGCTGCGCTGCCACTGCCATCGTATCGATGGATCAAGAAGGGAAAAGGGAAAAGGGAGAAGGAAGGAGAGGCGCCCAACGTGACGCGCCGCCTCTTTTAAGCTTTTCGCTTTGCCGCCGCGCGCGATAGCTGCAGCTTTCGGCTCGTCGTAGTGGTGGGGGTGCGTGCAGCCGTCGATGCTCTGCCTGCTCCCGCCTCTCAGCAGCACCGAATAAAACTTGGGCTCTGCCTCGGCTTTATTTGCATGCGGTGTATCAATTCCTCCCGGCCCGAACGCTACCTTTTGGTTCTCGCGGCCTCACCCCCAGCAGAGCACCGATGCTGCTGTCAGCGTGTGGATCGCGGAGTGGGTGAGCCGTCGAGGTGGTCGTGGTATCTTTCGTGCTTGTTCCGTTCTGTTGGCGTTGGTGGTTTGAGACGGCGAGAGGAGAATTGCTTAGCGGGGAAGGGAGGAATTTGAAGCCGGTGTAGATATAAGACTCGGGTCGAGGTAGGATGGAGCTCTGCATGCATGCGATGCGATACGATGCGTGGATGTCAAGCGTGATGGCGAAGCTCATGTTGTCGTCTTGTACTCTTGTGATGCCACGAGAATCTATCCCCCACTTCCATTAACACTTGTTTTACGCCAACGAATCACTGCTCTGAGTCTGTTTGAGACGGTAAACCGATAGATGAAATGGAATGAATCAGTGCTAACCAAAGACCAGCTCCATGCCTGACCTATTGAGGATGAATCTCTCTGACGACGCACCCTTTGCACAGCTTAGAAGTACATTTGGACGACTGATTGATCAAGTGGCAAAGTTCAGGCAAGTCATTTCTACCATTGCAGTCGCAGTTCGTGTTCGTTCTGCTGTACTCACGCCTCTCGTCAGTGTACTCAGTTATTCTCCAACTAAGAAGGAAGAAGATGATGTGTGGGTCTTACACTCTTACTGCAATTTTATTAATTCATTGATGAATGTACGATTGGGAAGCAAAATCAAGTGATGGCATGTGGATCATATACATTTCATCCGTTCTAAAATTTAGGTCTCAAGTTAAACTTTTACAAATATACTTTACCTTACTTTATAAAAAGTATATCAATACTACCACGTCCTATAAATATATGCAAATCTAGTTTTTTCTTAGTCAAATTATCTAAAATTGAACTAAATTTATATAGAGGAATAACATTATTTGTTACACCAAATAAATATACTATAAAAGTATATTTCACCATACATATAAGTTTGGGCAAAGCTAAAATGATTTGACTCGGTACTATATTAAAATTATATATAGACAGACAGAGTATTTGAATATAGAGAGAACATATGTCAAGCAAATTAATTAGAGAAATTGGACTATGAACGAACCATTTAGTGTGTGTTTGATTTGGTCCTGGTTATTTGGGGGTCCGACCCATCTCGTTTCAATTTTTTTATCAAAAATACCGTGGGAGAGATCCCCACAGTGCCTCAAACTTTTATATGTAAAAGAAAATTAAAAACAAAGGGTTTATATATCCTCATCTTGTTTTAATTATAGGCCTGATTTTGATATTTTGTAAACTATGTCTCTAGAGGTGGTTTCATTTCGAACCGACTTCAAAAATCAATCTCTTGGTTAACGTAGATTTCAGTGCGTGCCTCTAGAAATCGTTGACACACAAGTAGAGCCGACCCAAGTTTAGCCGTAGCCACCATTAAAAATAACTCTTGTTGTAGTATAGAAAATTGATACATATTTGCTTAGCATAATATGAAACACATGAGCATAAACAGAGAGCACATGTGGGAGCAGTTCTTGCATTGGAAAAATGTTAGTTCATTTTTTCTATTTACATAGACCGTTACTTGTATTTGACCGAGGGTTTCTCAACGCATCATGTTGTCACGTGTTGATGTGTTTTTTTTTTTTTTTTTTGAATCTGGGTATTTTATTACTTATTTGCTAACGAATCGTTAGCAACAATTACAGATAAGTTTTCAGGGATAGAGGATGTGATCACCTCCTCACCCTCATTACACAAATGACCCAGACGACAAGCTCATGTGTTGCCCTATTACAATCTCTAGTAACAAACTCACACTGAACATGAATAAAATTCGAAATTAACAAAGACTTTACTTCATCTATAAGATAGCCCACTGCTGACTCATCATAAGTGCTGGACTTAATCGCCTTCACCACTTTCTGAGCATTTGTTTCAATGATAATACGACCGATACCCATGTCTACTGCCATCTGTACTCCCTGCAACCATGCTACCAATTCGGCATGAAATGGGCTAAGTAAATGATTAACTTTCCCCCTTCCAGTCAGCATAACATCACCTTCCCAATCCCTGATCAGTGCACCCCAACTGCCAGCACCTGAATCCGGGAGATAAGATGCATCACAGTTCACTTTGAGAAAGTCTTCCGATGGTTTGGACCACCGAGCGCCAACTCTTTTCTGAATTGTACTTGTGGATAGTGTATTGTCATTCAAATTCACTTGCTTAACGTATAATTCCACACTTCGAGCAAGGATTTGTGGATCACGTCTCTTCCCTTCCTCCCTAATCAAGTTCGTTTCAGACCATGTGTACCACAGCGCAATAATCATTAGTAGCTTCTTCTGTTCAGCAGCCTTTAATACAAACTCCACTGCCTCTACTGCTGAATGGATAGTTGCCAATTTTTGTCTTTCATCCTCCAACCCGAGTAAGCACCAGAGCTGTTTTGCTACTTTGCATTTGAAGAACAGGTGACCTCCGTCTTCTCCTACATGATTACAAACAGGGCATCTCGTATGAATCTTCATACCTCGCCGAACAAGGTTGCATCTAAGAGGATGGCTGTTATGTGCAAATCTCCACAGAAAATGCTTTATCTTGTTTGGACATTTCACTTTCCAGATGGATTTCCACAAACCCGGCACAGGTACACTGCTACTGCCTTATTCATTCAGAACATTGTTTCTTAGAAAATTATCCCGAGCAACCTTGTATGCTGATTTGACACTGAACACACCATGTTTGTCGAACCTCAATCCCATATAAGTTGATGTTGTGAAAGGGCACCTAATCTAGTGGTTAGAGCACCTGAATAACAACTAGCACATGGGAGCAAATAGAACATGCCTAAAATAAAAAAAAAATACCAAAAATAATTTGGGGTTTCCCCAAAAAAATTATAGGTTGGTGGTCTCACGTATGGTTATTATAGCTTGTACAAGGTACCACCGGTCTTATGTAATCGGTTGATTTTGGATCCAATTTGAGGTTTTCCTTGAGAAGTTTCAAGAAGAAATTGGAATGGAATAGAGGAAAAAGTTCTCTGTTGATGCAAACGTTGTACCTAGAGGATAGGACGATGGAACCATGAGAGACCATATGCATGTATGGATATAGATGATAGTCTTAATCTTTTTGTGTTGCAAACGTGGAACCTAACGTTCTTGCGTTGTGTGTGTCCTGAGACGCGCTGTCCTGACATAGTGATATGTACACAGAACTACAGAACACATGAGAAGGATGGGGCTCCAGATCAGAATTGAGAATGTTGGCATGCGATTCGGCGTGATGCGGTTAACAGAAAAGATTCCTCTCTTTTGGGTCGCGTACGCTAGCTAGCCAGAGCGCTTTCTCTCATGCATGCATGTTGCACGATGTGGTGTGGGATCGCAGCGAGGTGGACTGGATGCATATGGATGAATGGATGGGTCTACTGGTCTGGTCGATCGTGGATGGCGCCGCCCAGAAAACTCCACTGCTCGCCCGCGCGCCAACACTTTTCTCCGTTTTTTTTCTCTATGTAATATGACACTTTTCTCCGTTGATCTCGCCGAGGCGAGAGCACGGGAATGGGATGCTCCCTCTCCTTTTGCCGGGCACTACGTACTTGACTCGGTAGCCGGGTTGGATCGTACGTGTCTCCCTCCTCATTTCCCATGGTTTGAAACCGATAAAAAAGAAGAAGAAAAACTATGCTTGATCGTTTACCCCAAGTCTTACGCGCGCCAACTATGATAGCTAGTTTAGCGGGGTCGTGCAAGAGAACCAAAATTCTAGCGAGCTTGCTTCACCATGGAAAAAATGCGCCGGTCGGCTGGTCCGTCGTTGAACAAGTGCGCGCGGCGATTCCTTTTGGCCATCCATTAATCGGATCTCCTGTCCTCTGCAGATCGGGTTTACGTACCTGCTGAACTCTGAACTCTGGAAATACACACTCAGCTAATTAAACAAAGTCTTCCTGCACGCTTAAAGTTTGTGTAGCGGTGCACTTTGCTCAGCTGGAAACTTTTAGCAGTCTCTTATCGCATCGGAATCAGATGTGCCACGTCCTACGTTCGTCGGCGAATCTTGATCCTAAAGCGTAAGCATGCGGCGGACTAAATAAACTAACAAAAGCTAGTACAAAGCAGAGCAAACGGCCGGGCACGATTAGAGCCGCGGCGATAGAAACTTATCCCAATGGCTTAAACAAAGAGCAGGGTGATTAATTAGTCACTTAAGCATGCATGGCCATAAGCAGAGAATCAGTTCGTGTCATTAACACACGTTAGAGTAGCTATCTTTCTTTCTCAAAAGAAGTGGTAGACTACGATTAGTTTCAGTGCGATTCCAAGTGAGCAGAGACGAGGCGTGATTACGCAGGAGCCAGAGGACGGTAGGGTGGTTAGGGCTCTGGTATAGATGGCGTCTGAGCAACGCGAACAATGGGACTAGAATAAAATTAAGGACACGTATGTGAGATGATTATATATCAGCTACAAATAATACGATGATAGACAAGCCACTACGATTCTATGAATTTGTTTGGGGTAGTCTAAAAGCAGCATCCAATCCATTTGTTGAACGATATATATGTGATATGTCCATCTAATAGACCGTACCATGCATACCTCTGCAGTTGAAAAAAAAAAGTCTATAAAGATTGCTAAGTCTATAAAGATTGCTCTCATCATACTCAAAAGACCATCTATTAATCACTGAATGGATCGGTCTCCCTCCCAAATCACATATGTAGTACTTCGACTAGACAATCACGCATTATAAGAACTGTGGACCCATGTGGCAGGCTGGCAGACACAACGGGTATAAAAACGACAAGTCAAGCTTCTACATCCACCCCAAATCCATCTTGCTATGGATATAAAAGTCCTATATATATTATTCCGTATTTGCATTGCATAACTTTGTTTATATACTATGGAGTAAGTCTCATGCATCATCCTTTTTTTCTCGAACACGACTTCACGTGTCATTTCATTAAGGTGAAGGGGGCCGAAAGAACGGCAAATACAACATGACACAGCAACGAACGCCACAGAGGCAGTGACTGAACAAACACAACAACAGGAGAGGAAGGAGAGCCCAACACCACGCCCAACAATGGATCGGAGTTCACACTATGCAGGTACAGCAAACCGACAGGGGCAAGGCGCGACATCGGATAGGGGCAACGAGGGTGCAACAATGGAGCCTTCAGGAAGGAGATGACGCCGCGGACGCCAACTACATTGAGGGTGCACCCTAGGGAGCTTTCGTTCCCGACGTGGCACCCAGCAGCTTCTGCAAGTAGAGAAAACGAAGACGCCTTCAAGAAGGTGATGATGCAAGCGCGCCACCGTCGTCGGTCCCAGCCGCGAGGCCCGGGAAGGGGTTTTCACCCTAGCTGGCGGTGGGGGCCGGCCATCACCACGCGGGGGCGGAGCCTACCCCCGGCTTCGACGATTCAGCGCGAGCGATGGATGCGGCCACCCCGGCGACACTGTCGGATGTCTTTGTTCTGCCCGCCGACCAGGCCAAGCTGAGCCAGGTTCCGAAGGAGGGAGGGTAAAACCGGCCTGTAAGGGCCCGGATCGAACCCATCAATCCGCCGCCCGTCGGGGCGACGGTATTGGTGCAGGGGCGCTAGCAAGGGCCCGCCGCCGGGGGTTCACCGTACACCGCAGAGGCAGTGGGGGAGCCAGGTTTTGTATAAAGAAGATCATAGCCTTATATAAGGAAAGCAGAAATAGAAAGAGCAGAGGAGCACCTACCGACCATCCTGCAGGCCAATCGAGACGCAACCTTATTCTCCACATCACTATTTTTTTAAAAAAAAAATATGTTAAATAAAAGAAAAGAAACAGTCGAAAGGTTCTCCATGGTTTATATATATACTGATTGACGTGATTTCTTTGAAATATGTATGTTAGTTGAAGTTTTTTTTCTTCTTCTTTTTAATTTGGTGATGAGAGCAACTCCAATAGTTTGCTAAAAGCACTTGTCATTCTAGGTTTTTGCCAAAATCACAAAAAACAGCCTCCAACAAGTTGGCAAAACTACTTGGTATTTTTGTGAGCTTGGCAAAATTCTCCCTTCACTTGCCAAATATGCCAACTCCTCCATCACTTGGCATCACGTGTATCCCAATTTGCCAACTAGTTTTGGCAACTTGTTGGAGCCTTAGTTTTGTGATTTTGGCAAAAATGCTAGAATGTCAAATTCTTTTGCCACATCCAAATAGCAAACTATTGGAGAAGACCTCTTTTTTCACTTGGCATAACTATAAATTTGCTCTGTTGGAGTTGCTTTGCTGCAGCTTGCGCTTGTGGGCCATAATTAACGAGTTCTTAAGGCAGAAATGCGCCTAGAGTAGGCCGGTCAGCCAGAATTCGCGCGGGCTCAATTGGAAGTGGACCTTAGAACCTTCCGTGATTACGCTAACCATCATCGGAACTGGGGGTGAAAGATGGGCCGAGCTGGTCTCAGAAGGAAATATAAGCCCGCGAAATCGGAGGCAGCGATCAACCTCAATAGTCTAAAGATGGGCCGAGTTGGTCTTTCAAACAGATGAAGTCCACAGACGATCATTTCCTCCGGACTTTCATGGTATTATTTGTGATTTCAAGCTAAAAAAAAGAAAGCTTCCTCTACTGGACGACTAGTAGTAGTGTCAGAATTAGCCTCCGGTGCTTCCCAGCATTGTTTGGCATCGGGTCGATCAGGTTGTTTGGTATCGGGTCGATCAGGGAGCTGAACACTGGTACGAATTTGTTGTGGTTGTGGAGCAGCCAAGGAATTCTGTTAGTGCACACATGGCAGAATGAACAGTGTTATGGGCTGCACTTTTTTTCGAGAACGTGCATTACATATTTTATTAAGCATAAGAATTAGAGTTTTGTTATAGCCACCTTAAAGTTTTCGAAACCCAAAGCCAACACCCCGCAACTTATTCGCATGGGGTCATGATAACACGAAGAAATGATTTCGCAACTATTAAACGATCAATGAGGCAAGTGACTAAGTAACTAGATAGCCTCCTCGTCTAAAACGAGCATATTCAGACATATTGACGCCCAAAAGACGGCCTTGTATTTGCATGCCATCTCCGAGTTAACATTGGGCGAGGTTGCCACCATCCCTAGCTTTTGCACGTGTACACACTGAGCCTACTGCGATACTTGGTGGAGTCTGCCTCGCGCGGCATGGCGGCATGAGCTGCCTTTTTTCTATCTGGTGACGAGGAGTCTTTTGCAACAATCATACGGGGAACTATGCTCAAAAAAAAAAAACAATCATACGGGGAACCAACATTTGCCATTATTTCTCCTCTCTGACATAGTTTAACATTTTGCTGTAAGTTCTACATCTATATTCACTTGATACCGGTGATGCACGGATTCCCGATGGAACACCACGGATTTCCGCATGGAATGAACAATATGTTTGTCGACGAAGTCCTTGAGGTGTATTTGAACACATGTGGATTGAGATAAATATAAGAACACCCAAATTAGTCCTGAAATGAATAAAAATGGCGAAGCGTGAGTCCGGTGAATCGTCTTATTTGAACACATGTGGCTGAAGCTTTGTGATGACTGGAGATCCTTGAAAGTGGAAGATGGTACAGCGAAGAAGACGTTCATCATTGATTTGAGTATACGTCCTTCTCAGCAGATGTCAGCATTTCTCAACTTCTCAGGAATGCAAGCAGATTTTCAGAGCTCTGAAAATGTCCTGGACCGCAGTCTAGAATTTTGACCATGTCCGTTGAGGCCAGGATCCTAGGAGAGCAAAATCGGACGCGTGGAGAACTGGAGATGCACGGCCACGGCGCACCAGGCAAGTTTGTCTGAGGTTGAACCAAACAAACAGCCCCAAAATTTCCTGGAATCATAATAGCATAGACGAGAAGAGACGGTGGGTTGTGGTCAAACGTGCGTCATGACCAACCAACGAAGAACCCTGACGAGAAACTGGAACCGCACGCAATTTATAAGCAAGGAACCACCCTACAGCCTGCAAACATCCTCTACACTATCGGTTAACACTACTGCTAGCGAGACCTGTTTCCCGATGATAAATGTTTGGTGTTTGAGTGGTGTATGGCCCGAGCTCAACTACGATTTTGGATTAGTTGTCAAAAAAAAAACCCTACGATTTTGGATTGTGCTGACTGCTGCACAACTGCAGCAACAGCAGAGTGGCATCACACAACCCACCCAGTTTGGTGTCTCTCTGCACTGCTGTGTCTGCATGAAGATTTGTCTGTTCTTCTAGTAGAAGTCATAGAAAGACAAGGGGAACGAATAGTAGATCAAAAAATGCAGAGCTGGTCCGGTCCCCGAACGTAGCAGTAGCGCGATGATTAGGCATTTAGCCGTAAGCACCACTCTGCCCCCTTTTCAATCAGAGACTTTGTGCAGGCAAGGCAACCCACAATGACCACAAAAGACTTCCTCACTACTACAGATGAATCAGACAATCAGTAAGCTATCATGATTGCATGTACGTACAGCTTAGTATAGATTTTCAGCTTAGGAAAAGTTTCAGCAAAGTGAGCGCAAAAGCAGGGAGGGAAGGGGGGCAAACCAGCAAGGTGTCCCAGGGCTAAGCATTTTCTAATCAGAAACCAGAGGCCCCGTCAGCTTTGCATGCAGCTTTCGCTCCCGGAGTTAAGCTGAAGCCGTCCGCGTGGGGCTCCCCGGGTCAACAACGCAAGGATCTTCTCCCGCATTACTCCATTAGATTAGATTAAAGATGCATTGCCAAATGATTAGATTAGGGCACGGCAAGAAGCAGGACATGGTGGGGGCGGGTGACTGGATACGCGTGTGCAGGGGGGCGTTTAGTTTAGTGTCCCCCCGCACATGGGGTGTTGCCTCGGGGGGAAGAAATGGTGGTTAGCGGCTAGATTAGTGTCGGATTAGATTAGGCCACCAGGGGCTATTTGGAGTGGAGGGTTTCTATAATTGCGAGGAGAAGTCACGCAGGCACGCACACGCACGCACGTCCGGATCTAACCGAGATTGCGCTGCGCCCCCTGCCTCAGACCTCACTGACGGGCAACCAAATCATGCAAGCACACCTGCACCTACTGCTGCTAAGCTATAGTTTAATCTCTAATCATGGCAGTCCTTGCTAATGCTGGAACTAGTAGTGGTACTCGTGGGTATACTAATCAATCAAATCTTAGTTTGTTTGCTGCATAACACATCATGTGGAATTAATCATGACTTGTTTGGCCTGTAGGACTTTCCACGTGAATCCAATAGCTTAATTCCGGCCTGCTCTTGCTCCATTGTTTCTCCGAAATCATGCAAAATTTGGCGGAGTTAGTAGTGAATTCCTACGAAAACGTTTTGTCGTCAGTAGGCGGTACGAGGAGATGGATGATTGTTCGAAGTAAGCAGAGGGAGATCCATGGATCTTTTTTCCCGCTTTTGAAATGAAGAATTCAATTCAGTGACCTCATTATACGTTGTTTTCAGTCAGATTCGTTGGACAGGATATTTCGCCGCAATATACTCGGCTCGCTGGAATTTGACCGGGGAAGTTGCAGAAAACTTGGTCTGTGCCTGACTGCCCGCCCATTTCAGACGGCGCAACTCCCTTGGCTGCCGGTTTATTCAGCGGCACATGTGAATCCTGCCGTGCTGCGTGCGTGGCGACCAGAGACACAGCCTAGGAATCCTCACGTTCTTCGGTTTCTTGTGGTCTGGTCTGGTGGATGACATGACGCCACTTTTTCACCTCCGGCCTTGTTGGGTTCCTCAGTTTTTTCCACAGAGCTGCTACTAGAACTACTACGTACGTGAAGAATGCTTCAACGATAAGAACACGGGCAGGAAAAGCTGGGAGGTTTCGTTTTGCGGACTGAAACATCGACGTCAGAAACTTCAGACTTTGATATGGTATACAACGAGAGAGAAAGATCTGCTGACTTATAGTCCCTCTGAAAATAACTGCAACACAATAATTGCACTAATCCAATGATTAAGTGCCTGTTGAAATTATTCAGAGTGGTAGTAGGACTGAAAATCATGTTTAGGCAATGTGGTTGCACTCCGAACAAGCATCACAAACAAAGTATATATGAACAACTGACATCGTATATATGCAAAGTAAGTAGTAAGACCATTGCCTCACTTATGAGTTTTGACTTATGTGTACAAAACATAAGACATCGTTATCTATTTTCAGCAAACAGAACAGTGCGAAAACAGCAAAAGATTATATAGGCCTAATAAAAGCTAAAACTAAGCTGCAGCCTGCAAGTATAATAAAGGGAACAAAAAGAGAGAGATCCAACCCTAATTAGCACTAGCTACGTACTTAGCTAGCAGTAACAATTAGCAAGCGCATCCATCTCACGCCAGCATATTGTCGATCGATCATGACCTTCGGGCCGGGCCGTCGACGAACACTGGCAGCACGGGGAGCGGGCCCCAGGGCCCTGCGGGCGCGGCACGGCCCGCCGCCGCGTCGGCGGACGCCGCGGAGCCGGCGAGGCGCTCGCAGGAGGGGCACATGGTGAGCGTGGTGGGCGGCGGCATGCGCGCGTACTGGTGCGGCGCCACGAGCTTGAGCGCGCGCAGCTCCGCCACCTCCCGCTGCAGCCGCCGGTTCTCCTCCGTCAGCGTCTCGCAGCAGCGCTTCAGGAACTCGCAGTCCACCTCCGTCTGCTTCAGCTTCGTCCTGTGAACAACAATTTTTTTTTATTAGTACCATTAGCCAAGCCATTACGGAGTATTAATAAATGGGATGATGATTAAATAAAGGCATGAAATTACTCTACCAGGTTAATTATAAATTGTCAAGGGGTTAGTTGTTTTGTTTACCTGGCTCTGCGGTTCTGGAACCAGACCTCGACCTGACGTGGCTTCAGGTTCAGTTGCTTTGCCAGCGCCGCCTTCTGCTTCTGATGATAGAAACACAGAACAAGAAACGGTTATTAGATTTCCTCGAGTTTGAAGGTGATCGATGGATGTTTTCTTTTATGTTATTCTGAAACTGACTATGAACGTTGAACGCGTCGATCCAGTGGAGTGATTATACACGTACGGGGTTGAGGGTGTTGTGCTCCTTGAAGCTGTCCTCGAGGACGGCGGCCTGGTCCTTGGACAGGCGGAGCTTCTTGCGCGACCCAGCGCCGCCGGCGCCGGCGGAGTCCTCGTCGTCGCTACCGCCGCCGCCTCCGGCTCTCGGGGTTTGGTCGGCCTGATCCCGATCCACCTCTCCGCCGCTGCTCCGCGCCGGCGCGGCGCGCTTCCCGCTGAGGCTGGACAGCGTGCTGTTGGGCGACGACGCGCCGGGCTCCTCGTCCTCGCTGCCGCAGCTGCCCCTCCGGCTCCCGGCGGGGGCGGCCCGGTTCACGTCGATCCCCCGCAGGAACGGCATCTCGTGGCTGTGGTACGTGGATGGAGGCGGCTGCTGATGCTTCCTCTCCAGAGAAAAAGATGGATCCATCATCGTCGTCCCTGCATGCATGCGCGCAGTATCGATCTCTGTCAGGACCAGATCGAACATCACTCGAGGAACGGCGGTGATGTCCTATAGAAAACATGCATCGTGATGCGTCGCGCATGCGGCGTCAACTCACCGGAGGAGGGAGAGAAGAAAAGACCGGCGGCGTGGCCGTTCCACCACTGCGCGTGCGGCGCGGGGAGGGAGGAGATGGGCGCGACGCTGATAGCCCGCTGCGGTTGCTGCCGCGGTGGCGGCGGCGGCGGCGGCTCGACCTCGGCCGGAGCCGCGGTGGCGATGCCGAGGCTGAGGCTTAGCCCAAGCCCGAGATGGCTGTCGTTCCCGTACCGCTCCTCGTCTCTCGCATTAACCGCCATCTCCATTGATGGTTGGCTGTCACTTTGATTGGAAGTGGGTTTCCTTCTCGACGAAACCGTCTTCTTTCTGGTTACAGTCTAAAGAGAGGGAGAAGAAAGAGTCGATCAAGATCGGTGTGGTGTGGCAGCGAGGAGGAAGGGGAGGTTCTTGCTTTTAAAGAGGACGCACGCACACCGCCGGGGCATAGGAGTAGTTTACTTTGTGGGGTGGAGGAAAGGTCAAGACAATGATGATGTGTTGGCAGGCGCGTCACCCTCGCCGGCGCAGCCCAATCATCAGCTGGGGTGCCTGGTGGCCGTGGCCGTGCCCGTGGGGGTCCCGGCGACAAGGCACGTAGCGGTGGCGCTGGCGCCTCTTTTGACTTGCGATGGAATGGAAACGGATGGATCAGCGATGCCTCCGCGATGGCGATCCGTGTTCCTTTCGAATCCTGTTGGCCTGTTGCTCCCGCTCCAAAGCTCCGAAAACGTACGGGGCCGGGCACCGTCGCAAGCCGGGTCATGCATGGGTGCCGCCAGGATCCCGGCGGTGCCGGATCGGACGATGCTGTGGCTACTGTTGCTCCTCGTCCTTCCGCCACATGAAAGAAAGAGACGTTGAGACTTGAGAGAGGACACTGGACACACAAACTCAGTCTTTGCTCGATCTCCTGCATGACAATTGTTCTGCTATTAAAACAATTATGGTGGTTTCAAGTTTTCTAGATCCGGAATACGCCGTGCGTCGATCGGGAGTGCGCGGACTGACACTGCCCACACGGCTGGGGCACGTCTACAGCCAAGACCGACCTCACGATCGGCTCGTTGGAACAGTTCGTACGAATATCTGGAAACTTTTGACTTTGGTGCACCCTCGTGCTCGTTTCCACAGAATCAGCTCTAGTCTGATTAATTTTCTGGCCATCAGTATCCATCTAATTTTGTTCCCATTTCTACCGGGAGGCTGCTGAGATTTACTGCGTACCAATAATCACCTACTAGACTAGGAGTAGAGTAGAGTAGCATGGCACTTGGAAAAAAGATCAGACAACGAAAATTCACCGGAGAAAAATATATAGTACATGGTAGCGAATTTTCTCCGCACGCAGTGAACGGTGCTGTCACGGAAGCGAGGAGGTATGGGCGCAGTGACATGAATGCGGATTGGGACGCACGGCACTAGGGCAGACGTGATTGGGCCACCGTGAGTTTTTGCGCAATTATGAGGTGTGCCCGCAGCGCCGGGCGCATGCCGACGCCGCGGGGCCTCGGAAGCCATCGCGCTGTCCCCTCGCGCGCAACCGGCACCGCTACCCGTCCCCCTGATTGTCTGCGCCGCCCGGCGCTGCAGCTGCATCTGCCCCTGCCCCACCACCCACCCGCGCGCTGCTGCTGTTGCTGTTTCGATGGCCGACGTCGATGTGCAGCGGTGTGATGCGATGCGGTGCCGGGGGGGGGGGCCACCCGGGCAACGGCGGCATGCCGGCATCGTCGACGACTCGACCGTGCCATTGCGTTTTGCTTTTTTACACTGTACTGTGCCGTAGATGGCCGGCCTGTTACCCCTGTTTGCTGTCGTCGTCATCATCTGCTCAATCATGAACCCGGAATGAGTTGATGATTGGGTCTCGGCACGGCCCACGCTCGATGATTGATGGCTCGCTCAGCTGGTAGTAGGACCGACCGTGGGAGCATTTCACTTTTTATCTTCAACACACAAACAAAAGAAGAAAAAAGGAAAGAGGAACCATCATCGTTCTCATGCGGTCCTGCTTGCTGACCTGCCATGAGGTACTCATACCGTCATACTACAAACGAGCTGCGTGAGAGGTGGTGAGCCGTGAGCCTGTGCCCGGCGTAACTGAGCTCGAGCCGCAACCTAGCAGCAAGTGGGAACAGCCAGAGCTCGTGTACAAGGCTACAAGGGCTGGCACTGGCAGACAGCGTCACGTGGCTCGGGACGGGAAAGCGGGAGGGAGACCGGGCCGGGGGTCACGTGGACGCGCCCGCCTCGTCGGCCCCGCCGCGCGCCACGTCGGAGCGCACCCACGCCTCGCCCCCACGCGCGCCTGCCTGCCCCGCGCGGACCCGACAGCGCCCACCTTTCCCAATCATTGACATTCCACCACCTCATCCACTTCCGACCCGCCTCGCAAATCTTTCCTTTCTTTTTTTTTTCCTTTTAGAAAATCACAGCTACTCGAATATGATCTTTAGTTGATATTCCTCCGAGGCAAAAATATTCTGCACCGCAGCCTTTTGCTTACGTACGTTATCCCAAAACAAAAGGGCTCGTCCTATTTATCCCATGTACGCATTCAAAAGTGCATTTCATCTTTTGAAGAGTCAAAGCTTGTGTATATCTAGAACAACACAACCAGTCTAACTTGTGAACATGCTTAACACGAGGGAATTACACAAATTGGTTTATATTTGTACTAGTAGTAACTGGGGTAGTACGTAGCAAAGAGATCCACACATATATACATAGATATCTTTTTTTTTCTTTTCATTGTATAACCACTAAATCTTAAAGTATTATTTATTTATTTTTATGAGCTGACGTCATTTGGAAATTTCAATTTTAAATTTAAGAAATTCAAACATATTTTTTTATAAATAATATTAAATGAAAAATTTATCAACTACAAAGTTTACATGACTTTTTTTTAGTTCTACAAGGGACGGCTGAAAATTGAGCCGGCTCTGTATAATAAAAGCTTCCGTTCATGAAAACAATTGAGGATATACAATGATAGTTGAACGACGCGTAAAGAGCTTTATTTTACACGGTCCCAAGTGCAGCAATACAGAACAGAAGGTCATACATGTGAGATCAAAAATGTCCTCGGTTGAATTAGCAAGGGTGCACCCATACACGTGAGATCAAAATGTCCTCAATTAGTAGGGGGGTGTACCCATACATGTGAGATCAAATGTCCTCAGTTGGTAGGGGTTGCGCCCACATGCTTGACGACACACACCTCTGTGTGTGTGTGTGATTCGTGTATCCGATGGGATCCGATTCCTCGCGCCAATTATTGGTTTCGTTCCACACGGCTGCGGAGCGATGATCGGCGCCCAGGCCCTGGCAAGGGTGCAAGCGAAGCGATCGACGAGCTGCACAAACGACGCGTGTGCGCCTACTAGCGTCCGGCCGGCCGACAGCTTAGCTTGTCAAATAATGTTGTAGGACACAGATAGCTCATGTGCCACCGGAACACTATTCTGATTAGCTCTGTCAGCAAATTAAGCCGGTCAAACGATGTGTGTTTCATTAATAAAAAAATACTTCATTTCGGAAAAAAAATATAAAAATACTTACAGAGTGTCTCTTATATAATTTTCATATAAGAAAAACATTATTGGAAATATAAAAGGACAATTTAACCCAAAGGAGCTCTAAAATACAAAAGTATACCTTTAGAGGGCAGTTCGTTGTATCCCCAGGCAGAGTAGTCTTTTATGTTCTTCTCACCTAGCTTAATAGTCTGTCAATCTTGAAAGTTGTTTGCGCTATTTGCGCATGTGACTCTTTTCTTTCTTAATAATATATGCCAGCGTATTTCGGATATTTTTCAAAGGAGTATAACGAAAGACAAAACGGAACTGGTTCATATATACTCGAGTATGAAAATCGATCATACTACTTTGTCTACAAACACTCTCATCATACAAAAAGCTTTGAATATCTCACTGGCTTTTCATAAGCCCTAAATTAGATGTTGAGCTGAGATAGACTCTAGAAACCTCATTCTAATGCCATAATATTGTCAAATTAGGCGCTATTCTACCATCGACAGTGTATATATGATGACTTCGTCAATCTCAAGGTTTACCGGTCTAACTCAGTTCTTTAAAGGTGTTCATAGGGGTAATGTAGGTATTCATAGGAAGTGAGTGTGTGTTCGTGTATGTGGATGTCTCTGTGTGGGTCTCACAAAAAAGATAATGATTATATATATAAACAAATGTCATAATTCAAGTGTGTGTTTACAGATAACTGATACACCGTCATCATTGAATTTGTTTCAGTCCACGCGCGTATGCATACAAGCGCCGAAGTGGAGCGGGCCCTTTCACGCGTACGTACGTGTGCAGTGCAGTATGCTGCTACGACCACGAGCCTGCGAATACGACCATGACCAACCAGTTCATCACAGTTGTTAGTAGCATGCAAAGTACGACGTACCAACCACGGCAGCACGTCTATGTGCAGGCATGCAGTTCAGAGCTAGAGATGATGCAGTGTAACGACCAAACCATGCCACACACAGGTCGCGACCACAATTAAGAAATCAAATCGAATCAACGCCGCCTTCTAGTTGTTCTAGATACGCATCCTGGTCCTGGCCAGCCGCCACGTTGCGCGGTCGTGGCGCGTCCCTGCTCTGCATGCAGAGCCTCGCGGCGCCACGCGTACATTCCATGCATGATGATGATGATAGAGCAATTAATAATGAAATGATCAGATGATCGAGGTAGCCAATCAATCGGTCACCGTTTAATATAGCAGCGTGATCTCGATGTGAAGCGTAACAGGCGGCTGAGCTAGCTGAGCCCATGAGCCCAGCTAGCTTTGGCAAGTGGCAAGACTGGTCAGCTAAGAGCAACTCCAACACTACCCTATATGCACTTGGCAAATCCTAATTTTTGGCAAAATATGGAAAAAGCTCCTCCAACACTACCCTATACGCACTCAAGCGAAATAGGATCTTGGCAAAAAGAGGCCAACCGGCTCAAATTTGGGAGCGTTGGGAGCGCTTGGCATCCTGCCTACGCGGTGGGGCCCACACACGCAGCACGCACGCTCCAGCTCCGCCGGCCACGCTCGCTCACGCGGTGCTCTCTCTCGCCGGCCATGGCCACGGCCGCCGCTCCGCCCCGCCCAACCTTCTCCGCGCCGCCCCGCCCTTAGCCGTCGCCGCCCTGCGCCGCGCCACCTCGCCGCCCCGCCCTGCGCCGCGCGCCCTGCTCCGCCCCGCCTCGCCGCCCCGCCCTGCGCCGCGCGCCCTGCTCCGCCCCGCCACGCCGCTCCGGCAGCTGGTTGACGACGGTGGCCATGGGAGAGAGATAAGATTGCAACTTTTGCATAAAAGTCCCTCTGATTTTTTCAGGAATCACAAGATAGTCCAAATTTGCCAAAAAAAATAGCTACCTGTTGGAGAAGCCTCTTTTTTTTCACTTGGCATTTGAGTTTTACACTTGGCAAAATCTGAGATTTGCCAAGTGAAGTTTAGGGTAGTGTTGGAGTTGCTCTAACAAGCAACGTGGGCGCTCCGGCGAGCCGGTCGACACGGCCGACGCTGGCCCTCTGGCTGGAGGCCTGGCCGCGCGCGCACCTGGCTAGCAGAGACTGCCCAGAGGAGCAGCCAGCATGCATGGAGCATGTGCTTGCCCCCGGCCCCTGTGCTTCCCATGTGCACGTGCCGACTACGGTTCGTAGTACGCTACAAGTATGCCGGGTCGAGGCTGATAAACCGAACTAATAAATTCAAGCAATGCTTAATAACTGGATTTGTCACACAAGAAGCTAGGAATAGCTCCGACATCACATCGTCTCGCCGCACTGTAGTTCGATGCAATCATGGATGGGCAACGTATACGTTTAGTATGCTGGTGCATGGCGACGATGCCACGACCATACAGGCCAAAGGACCGTAGTATTTTAATGGGCTGCTTGTGGGAAACAAAGACCACGTACACACACTCGTAACGCGAGTCCGGGAGTACGTGGCGACCGGATCGAGGCTTTAACTGATCATCAGTCAATCATGCATTCGTCCGTTTAATTCGAAGCGTGTGCTGTCATGGTCAAAGGGTCTAGGAGTAAGTAGTGCTATCTTGAGATACCAAGGAAATTCCAAAGCAGCAAGTAGGGAGTAACTATTGGCAACAGCAACACCCAATAGTGCAAAAACAGGATAAGGGTCTGCTCAGGACGTAGAAAAATTTTCTGTTCTTATATTTTTCTGTGAAATTAAATTGATTTCTATTAAATTTATATTTGCTTATTGGCCTTGTTTAGTTCCCAAATCCACACCCAAATTCCACTATCGCAAAAGAAGATTATAAAAATCGCGTCACATCAAAATGTCGGCACACGTGAAGATCTAAATGTAGATAAAAATAAAAACTAATTACGCATTTTGTTGTCTTTCTGAGATGAGCATTTGAACCACAATTACCAAAAGTTTGGATAATTTTTACCAAATAAAATCGCTACAAGATATCTTCTGGGAAAAAAAACTTCCAACTTGGGCATACCCAAGTTGGGAACTAAACAAGGCCATTGTGAAATTCCTACGTTTCAAATAGGCCGGAGAGAAACTATGCGAACACTGGTGAGTTGGTGACGGTGACACAAGCCCGGCAGGGCGTCTGGTCGCGATGATTGATTGGGTTCGAAGCGTGCCCCCGTCGGTGAGAGCAAGCTGCCCCACGTGCCCCCCCGTCTCCTCTTCACTAGTCACTCGTACTGCTCCACTCATTGGCTCCTCTATGCGGGCGGGCCCACTCCCCACTAGCGTAACACGATGGTGGCACGAGGGCCGGCTGCATGGGGTACTCCTGATAGCGGTATCGACAGGTTTTCTTTTTTTGTGTGTGTGTGTATAAAGTGGTATCGACAGGTTTAAGCAATCATCATACGTGTATTACAGAAATGGACACTCAATCTCAATCTCAATCTCAATCACTACAACATCATGCTAAAGCCTTTGTCTTTCCAAGATATAAACCCTGATAAAATACACACAAGAAGTTTTCTTCCCTATCATTATACATCGCCTTACTAAAAGAACTCGAGAGGTCAAATGTTTCTCTTGGATGTAGTAGTACACTTTTTTAATTCTGAGTACCACCGCATCAGGGGAAATCATTGTTATTTGCCCTTCAAGCTAAGTTTAGCACTAACTAAAATGCGGCTTGATAGAGCTGATTAAACAGTTGCGCCAACAGTTAACACGTGGGGTACCTGCTACGCGTCTTCGACAACAGGTGCCGGCCTCTGGTTTCGTGACTACTACTAGTAGAAACTACAAGAAGGAATGATTCCAGGCAGCAATCAAGGGACTATTATGTTCCCTTGACAGAAGAACTCTGCCTTTCATCAACTCCATGTTCACAATTTATTAGTACTACTATACTATACGGCATGGTCAGAGTGCAACAGCAAAAAAAAAAAAAAAAAAAAAAAAAAAAAAAAAAAAAAAAAAAAAAAAAAAAAAATCGCATGGATATGCTCTGCTCTCCTTGAGGGAAAAAACGAAGATAAATTGTATGGATTTGAACGTAGCCACGGAGTATGTTGCTCTCGTTACTGTTTTGCAGTCAACTTTGAGGCGACCAATTATATATAGCAGTATACGTATGAGCCTGTCTGTCTCAATATATTGAGTCATCGCCTGACTTTAGTTGAAAGCCACAAGGACAGAAGAACAAAATAAGGTCGTGACGTCATCTTATCCAATATCCCCTTTGTCCCGGAAAAATACAATAATTTTGTTCTTAGTTAAAGTATCTTGTGATTTATGAAAAAACTAAATATATATTTTATAATAAGCCTATTTAGAGCCATGATATTTTTATTTTTTAATTCATTCAGTTTTAAAATAATTCTAACTTAGAGCAAACGTAAAATTTATTTATATTCTAAACATAGCGGGATTTGATATGATGAAATAAAATCACGGGCTCACGGCCGAAAAAGAACATTTGTTGGTACTGGGTTGGGCCGACTGGCCCGCTGCTTTGTTTGTTGCTACTGGTTGGGCCTGCAGCACCTACATGGCTTCACGTCAACGCCGGTTTCTTCGTTTGTGTGGTGTGGAAGAAACCGGCGTTGACGTGGTCCTCTTGACTCTGCGAAAAGTTGGCGCAAAAAAAAAAAACAAAGCAGAGGACCACGATCGTGCCGTCAGCTGTGCCAGAGTTCATCGTATCGTCGTCAAAGATGTCCATTCACTTGGAATTTGGTAACACAAGACTTTCTTGTACGCAATCATGCATTGTTTCATGCACTTGGTCAAAAGAAAATCAGCATCCAGGAAAGCAAGCAGAACTTACGCAAAAGAAAATTGAATTGAACAGGGTAAAACAAGCAGAGAAAGTGTGACTGACATAACTGCAGTTGCGTACTAAAAGCTTAATATCTTACATTTGCAAAAGAAAACCTAAGAGGCTACCATTAACTAGTAGCTAGATATTCAACGTATAGAATGTCTGACACAAACTTAAGTAACACTTCTCGACAAATTATAAGATCACAAATAAACTAAGCAGCAGCCAGCAGGTTGTCGATCGGTAGCTCTATTGACGACGACGCAATACAATCAGTGCCTCTCGCCACGGATCCTGGTAGCCAGATGAACATCTTTGGGCATGATGGTGACCCGCTTGGCATGGATGGCACACAGGTTGGTGTCCTCGAAGAGACCCACGAGATACGCCTCTGCCGCCTCCTGCAGAGCAAGGATGGCATGGCTCTGGAAACGCAGGTCACTCTGCAATTCATGCATATATTCAGAGCTGGATAGTACAACTATTTTAAAAAAAACAAGGAAAAACAATGCAGATCATGCATGCTTATATTGATCAAATTAGCAACTGTCGTACCTTGTGAAGCTGGGCAATCTCCCTGACGAGCCTCTGGAAGGGCATCTTCCTGATGAGCAGCTCGGTGCCCTTCTGATACTTGCGGATTTCACTGGAAGAAAATAGATAAATGAGAGGTTCAGATTCAGTGGCGAGTTGTGACACGGTTAATTGTATAAAAAAAACACAGCCACACAATTGATAGCAAAGCAAAAACCATGAAATGAAAGTAGAAGTGTGCCAGTGTTGCATTTGCTGTATGCACATACCGAAGGGCAACAGTTCCGGGGCGGTAACGGTGTGGCTTCTTTACTCCTCCGGTCATTGGCACTCTCTTGCGAGCAGCAATCTAGAAATGATAATCACCAAGCCATACTAATGTTAAAATCTACTTTCAACAAGCAAGCACTGATGACACTTCACATGCAAATTTTACATATATACATACGTATACACTGTGAACGAGTCGCTTCCTTGGTGCCTTTCCCCCTGTCGACTTACGAGCTGTCTGCTTAGTACGAGCCATCTTGCAAACAAACTGATCATGTACAGAATAAATCATGATTATAATGTAATTGAAATAACATGCTTTTGAGGATCATGTAATGTAATAGTATAAGAAAATAAATTGAGAACATGTATGCAGATAAAGAGAAATATATGAATTGAGTTGGTTCCTTGAATCGAGTAGTACTTCAGAGCTGGAAGAACCTGAGATTCATCACTTGGATACTAAAGAAACACTAATTACTATCGAGTTGCCGTTTTATCTATGTTAAAATATCAGGGCATGCATACCAGTACACAGAAGCATGCATAGAGATATAAGTTCAAGTGTGCAAACAAAATCATGCATGTGTACTCTCGGTGTACTCATGTAACCAAATTATCAAAACACACTTGTACCGCATAAATGATGAACAAACTCTGAGGCTCTGAGCAGAGTGGGAATAGATTACTGTCCAGCCTAATCATATTAGAGTTTGCAGCCCATAATTTCACACATTAAAACCCCTAGAAACACATGTTATCAAAGCAACAACCGGCAAGGTCCAAACACGGCGCCGATCGACCAATTGATCCATACAATAAACAACAAAGCATGGCAATGGCCATGGACAACAAATAAAGCAAGCATATAGGTCACCGGATTCATTATTACTGCACAAACCAGAGAGTACAGAGTAGTAATTACCTCTCGCGCGCAGATCGTGTGTGCTAGCAACTTAAGTCGAAAGTCGCTCTTCTGCCCTCTTCAGCCGTGACCGTGATGTGATTTAATTTAATTTGCCGAGGAGGGGGTCGCTATTTATATGGGCACGTACGAAACGTGCAACGGACGTAGGTCGGTTCCTGCGTGATCGGACGGGTCTGATTAGTCTGTGCAGCGGATCGGTGCAGGCAAACGCAGGATTCTTATTGGCTGGTGGCACTATGACGCGGATTTATGTGATTAACCAGAGCATGTATACGACGTAGTATATGTAATTTTCCTTCCCTACAAGCTTTTTTCGGTAGTCGTTGGATTAAAATCAAGCGGATCATGAGAAAGGCCCGTCCGTCAGCACGCGAGTAATCCACCGACCAGAAATCAATTAGCAGGCGGAAGGCCCAAACTGCTGATGGGCTACAAGGCATCACCACGCGGCCCAGGTGTTTCCTTTTTCGCTTTTTTTTTGAATGTAATTTCCTTTTTCGTTTTTGTTTCCTTCTTCTAGTTTTTTTATTTTAACGTTTTCTTTTAAAAAATAAATTTACACGTCTCCTAAAGTTCAGTCGCCTGGGCTCTCTCAGGCGACGAACTCTGCTGCTACTCACCTACTGAGTTAGTGAGTTTACGGCAAATAGAAAGCCAATTAGTACTGGACAACGCTGTCGCCTGAGTTTTTTAAAAGAAAACAGTCAACTGTACTATAGCAATGTCCATAAATTTAATATTAACAACGTGTCTTTTTTATTTCTGAATTTAACCCGATTTTCGCCAGCGTGACCAAAATATGCTGCCACGCCATATCAGCAATATAATGCCATGATGATCTGGGGGTTGGTAAGCGGCTTTCTCCGTACATGTGTGCAACCTCCATCCTAACCTGCACTGGACGAGGATAATTACGCGTCACTCAAATCGTGATACTTGTTATAAAACATGTTGCCAGCGATTAGAACCTTCCCCTCTCCGTCTCTCACGATCAACATGGTAGATGAACGTAGAACAAGTAGACACAAAATGTAGGGAGACTATTCTTTATTTCTCTGAATATTCATGATTACAACATAGAGCGTCCACGTATATATAGTCCTGCTAAGGTCCAAGAGTTTCGGTAAGAGCCCACATATAAACGGACTAGGATTAGGATTCTTCCTTCTCCTTTCCTTTTAGGATAGAGTCCTTATGTTTTACAACACTCCCCCTTGGGCGATTACCATGATATGCACATGCCTCGTCAAAAACTCCATCCGAAAACCCAGTGGGAAAAAACGGTTCTTGGAGAAAAGAGTACATCGCATTCGTTAATTGAATTGCACATGTTGTCTCATTAAAAACCTTGTGTGAGAAACCTTCAAGTAAAAAACTCACATAGGAAAAAAGAGTACAACATTTAACCTTTTTGTCATATATTCTTCAGAATATTTCATAGATATTGATCTTCATGATCTATGCACAAACTTCAATGTTTTGGCAAATATGATCTACTTGATCTTTGGATTTTCTAGTGGATAATAACCTTCAAGGTAAATCGAATCAAATTGCTCCCCCTCATAAAGCCATCCTTTGAACTTCATTGTTCAAAATGCATTTTTAAAAAGTTGGCTCATAATTCTTCTATAAATTATATGGGTATAACAAAGAGCAATATTGCTTAATGCATAAATAACCACTTATTAGTTGTGCAAAACAAATAATTTATCCTTCAAGATAATAGATCTTTTCAGAGGATTCTAGGGGTAAATAATTGATATTCAATATCTTCGAGATAGTGCATCAAACTTATACAAGCTTGAATACTTTATTAATTCTTTCTTAGTGGGTTTTAAAACTAAAATCTTCAAGATTCGATAGTACCACTAAATAATAAATCCAGTCTTGCATTTGGCATTTTGGGGATAATTTAAATACCAAAGTCACCATTATTCTTATACCTTCTATGGTATTTAGAGGATATCAATATTTTATTGCTAGGTTTAAACTTTCTGAGTGTTTGTATGACACCTTAATGGTGTTTAGAATTCCTCATTTTCTTTATCTCTCGGGTCTATATTCACTTCAGGGATAAATGGTGTTTCTTCAAGAATTGACTGGTTAATCCTTCATGGATTAGTTCCTTCAAGGATGTTCTCATTCTACTACATGAGATATTATTAAGTGATATACACAAATGAGATAGTGTTATTCACTATAAAGTCATTCGATGATTATTCTTTCTAGGATATACTCTTCTAGAGTCTTTAATATTCATTAATGAATATATTGTACCTTAGACTTCATAATACTTGTATGAGATTTTAATTTTCATATGCTGCGATTTATATTCTTCAGGAATTATATGGATTTTCATAATCCACAAACTAACTGCATATTCCATATTCATTCAATTTCATTTGCCAGAGATATAGTAGAACATTTATTTCTTCTTAGTAGGAGATTCATCCTCAATTGCATTTCTTCACTGACCCGATATAATCGCTACAAGCGACTTTGCCATGGACTTTGTTTCTGGATCCAGATTCTCATAAGAGGAACATTTGCAATTATAGAGGTAGCGTTGTCGACAACTATTATTTTCTCCCAATATTCTCATAATATGAGATTATTCTGTCTCTTTGTTATTTCCCAAAAACAAGAGATACTTTATTGTTCTGCATATCCAACACTAACGATGTGCGCACTTAGTGTGTTGGATTTCATCTTCACGATAATCCTCTTCATGAGATGCTCAATCTTATTCATGAGGTGTTCTCTTTATGAGAATGGAGGAGTTTTATTTTATTTCTATTCAATAAGTATACATTAAAACTATAATCCATAGACGTCCCCATAGATTGTAGCTTGATAGTATACAATAATTAGTTTACTATTAGTAAACAAAACTTCTGTTTATAACTTCAAGTTACTCCTCTCATTTCAATATCGGCATATGCTCCGCTTCATGCTTCACAAGAGCATTAGTCAAACTAATAGTTAACTTAGTGTGTGATAATATTCCTGCTTCAAGCTTCAAGGAATATTTTCTCTAGATCATTTTCCTTCCGCGAAAATAATATTTGGCATTTAAAATAGGCTTTCTCTCCCCCTAATGCCAATATTAGATCTTTAATAGTATACTTCAAAATAATCCCCTATGATGGGCTTACAATAATCCATATTCATGTATCTCCAACTACAAGCGGAGGCCCATTCATATATGCTATGATGAAATTTATGGAAAATATTCACACATATATTTAAACATGGGGTTATTCTATATTATATGCAGTGAGCTAGAATACACATAGTGCACGAATGTTCAACATTCCTTTAAACTCAGGGATGTTCTCCCCCTGATGTGCACATAGTATAGTGTAGAACAAACTATTTCATTGTCTAGCTTCTTTATTATTTAGCCAAAATAATTGATCCAAGTACTCATACATTAAAAACAAATAGACTATATATTTCAAATATATAAAATACACAACATCCAATTCACATGGAATTTCTTCTAGAATTTTCTAATTGCCATTAATGCAAAATTCTCTTGAAGCTTTTTCTTTATAAATCCCAAATTATCATAAATATGTTATCCACCATCATCCACAATTATTCATTCAATCAATTGAGTTAGTCTCCATTGAGCAAACACATTAACTTACTCCCCCTGATCTTATGCTACATGGCCATAGACCAATCTTTTTCTTATGCATGCAATGCATTGAAAGCAACATATTTCTTAGTTCAACAAGACCATTGGACATAGCGTGCTAGCTAGTCAATTTAATTATAGGGGGTGTAAATGTAGCTACTCACTACAACTATAGCTTCTATGCTAATATTCATGCAAAAAGTGTAGATAGTTTAGCTCAATGAGAGAATAAAATAGTAATACACTTGCATGTGTATAATATGGAATGTTGGTATTCGGTCCAACGTAGTAGATAGCAATAAAAGTGCAAAGCTACAAGCTTACTTGCAATTAGTGCAGTAGAGAAAGTTAACTCGGCCGGAAGGGACACAGGCAACACTTCAAGTCTTGATACATGCACTTAAAGATAGATTTAGGAAGGCTATGCCCATTAAATATATATTATCCATATTTTCTTATGCCTTTACCCAAAAATTCTCCCCGTTTCCATGCCATAGTTACTTCAAGTTGTAATATGCTTATTGCATCATCTATGAATAATCGCTTCTAATGCTTCGTAGAATCCAATCATACTTCTAGTATTCATTGGTTATGGCATAAAATTCACATACATAGGGTAGAACAAAACTTCTAGTTTTCGGGCTAAAAATATTAAATGCTTAGTTTTAGGATTATACTATTTCTTGGCTAAATTTATCCTTCTAGGAGCAATTCATATGCCAATATAGTCCAATTGTTCATGTGTTTCTAGGAAATTCAGTTTCCATTCTACCTATATGGTAGTGGTGCACAAAGAACTAACCTTCGTGGTTAACTAAGGCTTTATGAATAAAATAATGCAAATTATTTAGATAGGCAATATAGACAATTGTTTATATGTGAAACATATAAATCTAATTTATTCCATGAGAAATTATCACATGTTACTTCATGTAACAATTGCAACTAAGAATATTAAATATTTCATATTAGTCTTCAAGCTAATAAATTAACCATTAATCACTTAATTCAATGGGAATTAAAACTTAATGCACCATTGCCACTACTATTAATGCTTCGGGATATGAATTCAAAAGAAACAAATCTATAAGCACATGATTTAAGTTCTTTAAAAGTTCTCATATGTGTTAGCTTCAAGCGCTTGACATTTAGTAGCTTCATGCTTGCTCGATCTCCTTCTAGGTGTATGATATATGCAAGTCACATATTCAAAGTTATTACAATTGATAATATCCTGGTTTATAAAGTTTGTCTAAAAATTCAACTCAATTTCTATGTTGAGTAATGGTAAATTTAAATATTTCATGTATTATATTGCTCTGTGATATTCTATACACAAGAGACATTTCTTCGAGAATATTTTTTTTTAAAATCTTATTTACCATCTTGTCTTCTAGACATTCAGTATAAAGCTTCAAGCTATTATTTATAGAGCAGCATTATATCTCAATCTATAGACATACAAGTTTGAAAAAATTTAACTTTCAATGCAACATTTGTAATTATAATTTGGGATTTTACTCATGCAGTGAGTCCCACAATGCCTTAATTTGTTACTTCTCATGGCCATAGAGTCATTCTAGAGAGTAATTAGAAATTACAATGCTTAAGGGTGTGTTTGGTTGGGCTGTGGCTTTTAGAAAAGCAGCTGTGGGCTGTGGCTTTGGGAAAAGCAGCTGTGGAATGTGGGCTGTGGCTTTGGGAAAAGCCCGTTTGGTTCAATGACTTTGGCTTTTGGAAAGCTGGTGGCCCTTACAAGCGGGTCCCACATGTCATACAAACAGGTGTCTTCTTCCTCCGGACTCGGCGATGACTACGTCCGGGGAGGGGGACAGGGCTGCGCGCCCGCCCGCCGGCGCCAGGGAGGGGCCAGCGCGCCCGCCCGCCGGAGCCAGGGACGGCGCCGCGCGCCCGCCGGGTGTGAGAAGGGGTGGGGGCGCTCGCCGGGAGTGAGCAGGGGTAGACGCGCCTGCCCGCCGGAGTCGTGGACGAGGCGGCGCGCCCTCCCGCCGGAGCCGGAGACGGCGCCGCGCACCCTCCCGCCGGAGCCGGAGACGGAGCCGCACGCCCTCCCGCCGGAGCCGTGGACGACGCCGCGCGCCCGCCGGGAGTGAGCAGGGGCGGATGCGCCGCCCGCCGGGAGTGAGCAGGGGCGGACGCGCCCGCCCGCCGGAGTCGGGGACGAGGCGGCGCGCCCTCCCGCCGGAGCCGGGGACGAGGCCGCACGCCCTCCCGCCGGAGCCGGAGACGGAGCCGCACGCCCTCCCGCCGGAGCCAGGGATGACGCCGCGCGCCCGCCGGGAATGAGCAGGGGCGGAGGCGCCCACCCGCCGGAGTCGGGGACGGGGCTGCGCGCCCGCCCGCCGGAGCCGGAGACGAGGCAGCGCGCCTTCCCGCCGGAGACGAGGCGGCGCGGCCGAAGATGAAGGGCCCGACGGGGAATAGTCGTGGTTGGAGAAAAGAAAAGTTAAAACGAACCGGTATCCATCATAACCAGTGGCAGGTGGGTAAATATTTGGCCCAAAAGCCAGTGAAAGCAGGGGGAGGGGCTGCTTTCAAGTTTGTACTAAGTCAAAAGCTACTTTTACCCAAAAGTAGCTTTGGCTCTTTAGCCCTTTGGTTGGGCTTTTGGCTTTTGGGGGCAAAAGTCAAAGCCAAAAGCCCAACCAAACACACCCTAAGTCTACTTCTGTTCGGTGACAGTAGAATATCCTTCTAGGATTTAATAATGACCATAACAAATAATTATGCCATTCAAGGCAAGTCCAGAATATTTTTTCTTTATGAAGGTATGCATATATTATAGATAAATCATGTGCATATAGATTTACTACATGTAAACAAGTAGCAAAGTGCAAAAAGACAGTGAACGGTTATTCAAAATATTTTTAGAAGCATCCTAGCATTTCAGAATCGTGGTATATACAAATTTTCAGAATTTATACCAAACATTTATTTATCCCAAAATTCATTATGCTAGAAAAAATAAATATGAGACTCTCAAAGGTGGTCTAAGGTCTGCAGGATTTAGAGAGCTCAGATACTGTATATCATGTTCTAGTGAAATCACTCAAGATTTTATTCATACAGTTACATGGTATATAATTCAAAAATAGTATAAAAATATCACATGAAAATATATATGTATTTATCAATAAGAAATAAATACTCTAGATCATGCAGTGACCTCTTACAAAGAGTAGTCAGCATAGACTCATACATGTGGAGTGTGATGTTTGCACAAACTCTGCAACTTCAGGCTGACAGAGACAGCTACAGGTGTCGGTGAATCAACGTAATATATCTTGTGCTATTTCCAAATCCGATTTTTCAATGGTTACGACTCGTAAGAAGGCGGCCGAAAGAAAATAAAACACGAGTCTCTGCGTGCTGACAGAGGACAAGGACGATGACGCGCTGCGGCATGCCAAGTAGAGTTTGCTCAGGATTCGGTCCGCGAAGCAACCCTTTCCAATTCGACTACGGGTCAATACAACAATTTCTATATGTGTCCGTATCCTGCAGGGATGCATTATTACTGCCGGCTTACAGTGCGTGTACTTCTTGTACTTGTTACCGGTACACTCGTACTTCGGGTAGAAGATTTAATATGCTTAATTAATCCATACATGATCATTTGTCAACGAAACCAACTCAAAGTAACTTCATGTTACACGCATGTATGTTTGCTATCGGACTCGCTAACTTCCTGTTGGCGACAAAGTTCTTAGACTGCATGGTGAAAGCGAAGTCACACGAATATGGCCGTATATACATAGTGTTTGCCGACAGAGAGCGTGAAGTGCGCGGTTACAGCGCGTGGTACTGGCATGCAGGCCATGAGGCATGAGCGAGGTCACAGAACTATACACGATGATCCGGCCATTGGTAACCGACGCAAGCTATCTGCAAGACGGATTGACAGTGGTTATCACAGGCTCACAGCAGCAAGCCGATGAGGGCTTCGGGCCCAAGTTGTTATCGAGCCTTTGCATGGCATCTTTTTTCTATGACGGCCATGATGCCGTGGCAGCGTACCAGCAGCCACAACGTCAAGTGTGTTCATGCATAAGCCTTGGTTACGATCAACATGATATCAAGTTTGCTGGCTACAGGACAGCCTTGATGCACTCAATTTTCTTTTTAAATAATTAACCATAGGTGCAACTCCCGTATGTAATCATATACCAATATTACGTACTACGTGTACCATTCAACATGCATATAGAGTATATAAATCAGCTTGATCATGAGCATAAGTAATCTGGCGAGATTATACTTCATACCTCGTAGAGGATGCCAATTGATCTACGTAACATGCCGCGTAGGGCAGTGGTTAGTAGATACATACCGCGTAGGGCGTTTGGCATTGTCGTAGACATGTCTGCTTGATGACGACGGTACATGTCGATGCAGTGCAGATCAGTTGTAAGTAGAGGAAGCAGATCTATTCCGCTAACAACGTCGGGGATGTCGACGTCGTCGAAGCAGTCGCTACGAGACGTCGGTGCGAGCGTTGACGTCGAAGATCGGCGGCGGCTTCAACGGCGATGTCGACGAAGAGCTTGTCGTGCTGATAACGTGTTATAAAACATGTTGCCAGCGGTTAGGACCTTCCCCTCTCCGTCTCTCACGATCAACATGGTAGATGAACGTAGAACAAGTAGACACAAGATGTAGGGAGACTATTCTTTGTTTCTCTGAATATTCATGATTACAACATAGAACGCCCACGTATATATAGTCCTGCTAAGGTCCAAGAGTTTCGGTAAGAGCCCACGTATAAACGGACTAGAATTAAGATTCTTCCTTCTCATTTCCTTCTAGGATAGAGTCCTTATGTTTTACAACAATACTCACCAGATCTTTTGTCGTGACCGCTTTCTGGTCCAAATATGTAACCTTGGTATACGTATAAAATAGGAAATGTGTTTTTTTTTTGACAAGTCACTATCAGCGCAACGTACCATAAAAAGATCTTACAGTTCTTAATTTGTTTTCACCCCGAATACCGTAAGCGTAGCAAAGGTAAAAAGGTTCACGCCTTATCACGTGATGAGGACAAATCCATTGATCTTTTCTTAAGCTATCTGCTGGATCTGGTATTTTACTAATACCTCTTCTGAACAGATAACATTTTGGTTTAGATAAGCTGTCCTTGCCTCTTGCTTCCAGTAATGATTTTATAACATGGGTATAGTACGATGTGTTTAACGCGACTGCAGTGTCGGTTTCGGAAATGATGAAATCTTTTGGGTGCTGCCGTGCTGCCGACTTCTCATCATGGGTTGATTCCTTTTGACTTGCAGGTTACTAACCACTCTTCAGTCTTCAGAGTTCAGACTGGCCGGTTCATCTGTTCCGGGACGTGTTGCGTGTTTCACATCCGTAACCGGCGCGTTCTTCCTTTAGCATCGATCAAGTCTTCCCCGTATACTAGTTATCAAGAAAAAAAAAAAAACTTACCCATATGTTGTCTTTTTTTTTTCAAAAAAAAGAAAAAAAGTCTTTCCCGTATAGAAGCCTACACGGAGGCTCGCCGCAGGCGATCACGCGCTATTGAATGCTTCATCATGCTTGCAACTTGCGAGCAGCGAATGCAGCAGCCTCATCCGCCTCATCGTCCGTATTTTTGTCGACACGCGCCACGTCAGTGATTTGATAGCCGACACGATATCCGGTGTGCCCGCGAGTCCGCCGCCGCCCCGGATTCGCATGTGCCAACCTCTATCTACCTACTCCATGTACACTTGTGTGGCCACGCACATCAAACACTTTCACTCTCTAGTTAAATCAGTAAAAGTACTCGTACATACTCTCTTTGTCTAAAAGTAATTAAATTTCTCTAATTTCTAAAAATTTAAAAGTTCTCTAAATTAAACTATATATAATAATATGTACTTAAATAAATTTATTACAAAATTACACTACTATTGATCAATTTATAGGTTTTCTTAAAAACCATAATATTATTATGTTTTGTTATATATCTGATCAAATTTTTAAAAAGCTGAGTTGTTAAAAAGTGTGATGTACGATTATTTTAGAATAGAAGAGGTATGCATTATTTTGATAACATTTGTAGAATTATTGTTTTTTATACACCATCACATTTTTTTTATTCTCCTCGTAGGCATTTTTCTAGATGTTTCTTCGATGCAACCGATGCTTTAGATGAACGAAGTCATGTCTTTGGAGCCAAAGTCTCATGTCAAATTCCTCAATCAGCTCCAAAACTTTGACATGCATTTAACGTTTCATAACCAACCTAAAATATACTCCCTCTGTATTGGTAAAGAAGGTCGTTTTGGACAAGATTTGAGTCAAACATTGGGAATATAAATTATCGATAACTTTTAAGTTGTTGAGTTTGTAAATGTGAAAGTTATATGAATAGATTTGTCTTAAAAAATACTTTCATAAAAGTATACATATATCAGCTCCAAAAAAGGACTATTGCTTTGAGGTCTGTATTATTTTGATGACATTTCGTAGAACTATTGTTTTTTATACGCCAACACATATTCTTTTGTTATTGTCCTCCTAGGATTTTTCTCTAGATGTTTCTTCGATGCATCCGATGCTTTAGATGAACGAAGTCATGTCTTTGGAGCCAAGGTCTCGTCTCGAATTCCTCAATCAGCTCCAAAACTTCGACATGCATTTAACGTTTCACAACTAATCCAAAATATATCTAAGCTCTTGTTTGGATGTAAATTATTCCACATCAATCCACATGCGTTGAAGTTGATTAGAGTGAAAACTAGTTTAAGTTTCACTTCAATCTACTTTAATACATGTGCATTCAAACAAGACCTAAATAGATAAAAGACATCAACAATTGAATTGTCAAGTGCAGTACAACATGGATTGCAGATTCAGCATCTCTAGCCCTTGACTAATCATGTTGGATGCGTGATTTTTGGCCTGGAGTTACTGTCCTCGTAGGAAGTGTGTAGGAGCACTCATCCCCTGCAGCTTCAGATAAGGACCACAAATCTCATACCGCTGAAATTAATGCCCGTAATGACAACCTTGTGGTGAACTAAAACCGAAGATATCACAGACAACAAGCTTGTAGCAAAAAAAGGGGTCAAATTTCACTCATAGATTTGAACTAAACTGAGCTAAATTCAAAGAACTGTCATATACGAGATGGGTCCTCCTTTCTTATTTTGTAGAGATGCAAGATGAGATGTCCATTGTCTTTAGGGGTACAAGTAGTCAGTAAAATAATTCTGTTTATATGTTCGAAACAAATCAGCTGGTTCCGTCAGCGCTTAGCTAATAGACTCGCAAGGTTGGGCAGTGGGAAAGAAGGGTGTGGGCGGCCGCTGTCTCCAAGCAAAGCAGGTTCAGATTGTTTGCGGGTTCAGATTGTCTGTGGTTACTAAAATTAAGGGTTTTTTTGTTCTGTGCCATTACAATTTTCCGTCTTTTAAAACATGCCACTGGAATTCGTCTATTGAGAAGCAGGCCATTACAATTTTCGCTTTGTTGGAGATATGCCACTGGATACGAATGACGACGAATCGGGCCCACCTGCAGGCCGACGTGGCATACGAAGGACCGTATACGTACGTGAGTGAGTGACCACAGGCACAGCTAGCCAAGCATACTGTTCTGCTGGTGCACGAGATTCAGGTTCAGGGGCATCGTCTCCACCGAGCGATGCGCTACGAACACTTGTCCCAGAAGGAAAGAAATATACCTCCAGGTCCTGAAAACAGATGGGAAACGAACAAGATCGATCGACGAGTGGCTCGCCATTGCTCACTCAGCGAGTCACGAGTCTCACGACGAAACGTGACGGGCAGGAAATGTGGATGAAATGGTCCGAGGACCCCGAAAACGAAACGAGAGCAGAGATTAGCGGAGCGGCCACCGCGCACGCGGCCCGCAACCGTGTCCACGGGAAAATAGCCGACGGAGGAAGAAGAGAGAGGCGTGCCCCACAAGCCGAGTCCTCCCCCCGCGCACACGTATATCCCCGCGAGAATATCCGCCACGTGGACGGCCCACGCTCGCCGACCACCTTAACCAATCACCACTCAACAGTCGATCAAGTTAACCCCCCCTTCCTCTCTTCTTCATTCACCTCTTCCTCCTCACACACCACACCACACGGCTTCTTCCTCCTACCACCTCCTCCCATTCATCCACCACCACCACCACCACCACCACCACCATTCTTCAACCCCACGAACCCTAGCTGGCGGCGGCGGGAGGCGGAGTCGGCGGCGGGATGACGCGGCGGTGCTCGCACTGCAGCCACAACGGGCACAACTCGCGGACGTGCCCGAACCGCGGGGTCAAGATCTTCGGGGTGCGCCTCACGGACGGGTCGGCCATCCGCAAGAGCGCCAGCATGGGGAACCTCTCCCTGCTCTCCGCGGGATCCACCAGCGGCGGCGCGTCGCCCGCCGACGGGCCCGACCTCGCCGACGGCGGCGGCGGGTACGCCTCCGACGACTTCGTCCAGGGCTCCTCCTCCGCCAGAGGCGAGCGCAAGAAAGGTCAGATGCCCGCCCGATCTGTCTCTGCCCCCGCCCCTCTCATGGATCATCCACCCGCCGCTACCGCACGCACGATGCAGAATCCTAGGCAATAGATCCTTCCAGCTCGCTCTAACCAGCTCCGAGCGTTTCCATTCGTTTGCCTACTCGGCTTACCTTTTTTTATAGATAGATGCGTGCACCGAGTGTTTAGTGATTAGCTGAGTTTTGGAAACGGGTACTACTCCTGCTGATGCTGAGAGAAAATCATTAATGGTACTACTACCATACTGCGAGTACTACTACTATTGAATGGATAATACGGTACTAGTTGAGTTGATACATATATGGTACTCGAATTCAACCCCTAAAATAATATGTACTAGTCCAGTTGATACATATATATATATGGTACTCGAATTCAACCTCTAAATGGTACAGGGACCACCTCTGGAGGTGTGTACTGTTTGACTGGGTCATGGGGATACTTAAGCTCAGCCTCTGCAAGGGTTAAGGATTGTTCCGAGCAGTGGTGTCAGTTGATTTTGATGAAATTTATCACTGGTTGGTGATGCTGAATTACTGTGGAGGTATAGGGCTGCATAATCAGGAAGGATATACCCCACAATAAATACTGCTAATACATAGTCTTATGTATGCCATATATGGGGATCCAATCACTATTACACAGTGCCAAGTCCCAGTTGTTCATACTGGATAAGGAAACGGGCTTTTCTATGTGTAATGGGCAAAATCAAATGCTTGACTAATGAGTACCAAATTTCTGCTCGTTTTATACTCATTGGTAATTAATTATTGCTCCTGATTCGTGTGAGATATTGAGCTAACGTTGATAGCTAGTTCTTGGTTTACACTTGCTGGTGAGTAGTAGGTATTTTAATGTAAGTCTAGTGGTACCTTTCGTCAGTTTATGCCAATGTTTTAGCTCTGTTCTGATTTCGTGCTGTTTGGCTTGTCCTCTACCCTTCCTGTATGATTTGGTTAATAGCGAACTGGTGGTGCTAAATTTTACCATACTCTGTTAATCTGCCGCTGTTTGTTCATTTCAGTTCACCGGCTTCTTGTAGCTTCACATATTGCTGCTTGCCTGCGTTTTGGACTTTGTGTGCCATGTTGCTGATTAAGGTTGCTCTGACAGGTGTTCCTTGGACTGAAGAAGAACACCGGAGGTTTTTGCTGGGATTGCAAAAGCTTGGGAAAGGTGATTGGCGAGGAATTTCTCGTAATTTCGTGGTCTCAAGAACACCTACTCAAGTAGCAAGTCATGCTCAAAAATATTTTATACGCCAATCAAATATGAGCAGAAGGAAGAGAAGGTCTAGCCTTTTCGACATGGTGCCTGATGAGGTAACTTGCTTGATCTTAGCCTTGATTTCTACACAAATATTGCTTGCTCTGGTCTTGTTTTGTACTCTTACATTTCTTGTAACTATACTATTGCTTGTTTTTGCGGTAATATATATATCATATTATTTATACAAGTGCAACATTTTGGATCGAGTTCTGTAGCTACTATATTTTACTGATCACTGTTCGCTGTTTAAACAGCGTGTAAATGGTAAGAGGCCAACTGTGTCATTTAGGCCCTAAACATTCCATTGAATGGTTGGACTGTTTAAAACCGTTTAAAGCGGTCCAAATGGCTTAAACAGAATAGAGTTAACATAAAGGCTAAATTGCGTTTAGCTCACCGTTTAGTCAATAGGAGGATTACAACTATGACACTGCCACCAAACTGATTATCATTGTAATCGTGGAGTGGGATCTAATTTCCTTCCAAAAAAAGATTTATTTGCTAGGATACATATTTTTTACGTACATAAATGTATATACTCTCTAGTCTTTTATACATACATAAGTATGTATATTGTGGTTGCGGTACTATACAAAACTGTTTAGATCGTTTAACTTGGTTTAAATACAAGTCTAATCACTAAGCAAAAGGTGACCAACTGTTTACCATTTAGCGTTTAGGATAACACTGCTGACAGTTATGCACAGTGTCCTATCCTTAATCTCATTAGGTTAGTTCTTAGGGCCTGTTGGTAGTGCTTGACTTCTTGATTCTTAGCTCTAGCTCCCTATTCTCTGGTGGAGTGATTTTGCTGGGGGAGAGAAGTGATTTATTCTGGTGGGGATTAAAGTCATTAAATGCACAGTGGTGGGGAGGGCATTTCTTTAGCCGTTTGGCTGTCTGGGAGTGATTCTCACAGATAATCTGGAGCTGGGACTGCTTTCTTGTGCTTTGCATATAATATGAACTGAACTGTGATCTGTTTGTTTTACAGTCCATGGACCTTCCACCCCTTCCTGGAAGCCAAGAACCAGATACCTCAGTGTTAAATCAACCACCACTGCCTCCTCCTGTGGAGGAGGAGGTGGAATCGATGGAGTCAGATACTTCTGTTGTTGCAGAGAGTTCTGCAGCTTCTGCTCTCATGCCGGAGAGTTTACAGCCTACCTATCCGATGATTGTTCCAGCTTATTTCTCACCGTTCTTGCAATTCTCAGTTCCTTTCTGGCCAAATCAGGAAGATGGAGGCGATCTGCCCCAAGAAACACACGAGATTGTCAAGCCTGTTGCAGTTCATTCCAAGAATCCAATTAATGTTGATGAACTTGTGGGCATGTCAAAGCTAAGCATAGGGGAGCCTGGTCAGGAGACAGTGTCCACTTCTCTGTCGCTAAATCTGCTAGGGGGTCAAAATAGGCAGTCGGCTTTCCATGCAAATCCCCAAACGAGAGCTCAAGCCTGATTCCCCATCAGCACAGAAACTGCATTTGGATGGAATCCCGGGCAAAATAAGTTTTGCCACTTTTTTTTTCTATATTTAAGATTAACCGTGCTCTGTAGCTTGTATCATGTGCTGTAAGTTATGCTACGTATGAATGTACCTGTTGTTTGTCTGGCACGCATGATATGACACTCTTATGTTAACAAAGTCATTGATGTTAGTGCTGATCTTTATGGTTGTAATGCTGTAAACTTTTTCTAAGATAAGAAAAAAAGTATTAGCCAGTTCTTTTCAAGTGCACTCAATTCTCTACCTGATGTTTAATTGCTAAATATGGAGCAGTACGGCGCTGGCAACGAAGCTAGATTGCGATACTTGCGGAGTTCGTTGTTGCATCATGTATTTGATTCTGTTCTATACTGTGTTAAGTGTTTTGTGTTGTATGTGTGTACTGTACATGGTTTCACTTTATTACTTTGTTTTTTGTTTGTTTTAACCGTGCCCAGCACAATTGCACAAACTGTTTGATTGATCTCGTGCAACATGCTTGTGGAATATTCTTTCGAATTCTCTTGAGTAGGACCTTATCTTTCATTTCTGACCAAGTGTTTACATGTGGTCGGTGACAGTACTGACAAGTGACACGTCCCTTTCAGCTTATCTTTTGTTATCCAACTATCCAAACACAGGACACAATGTCACTTTTGTATCTTTAGCAAAAGTCTTCCGCTTCGTGCGCTCTGGTGGCTGCAAAGTTTAAAGAATCATCGAAGATCGTTTCACCAGCAACATCAGTTCCTTCCGCAATTTATTATATCCTTTTCTCTGGTGACCAGTGATATTATCTTTTTAAAAATAAGGTATGAGTGCCCATCATCAGATAAAAAGAAAGGGGAGAAGAATTTGAACATTAAATAAGAAAGGTCTGCTGAAAACGGAAACATGCATCAGACAACACCTATAGTACTTTGATCAGTGATTTCAGGATCATCAATTTGTTAGATTGATTGATTTGCTTTTGACAGCTGATGAGCATAAAAAACAAATGGCACGGCTGTTTCTACACTGTCATATAGTAGAACTATATAATTTCTTGATTCCTACCTTTGTAATGGCCAGCTGTAACTATTGACAATGACAGCAGATAAGTTAATTGTATAATTACATACAATTCTGTATTTCTGCGAGCTAATCACAATCCTATGTTTCCCTTGCAGGTTTGATCAAATACACTTCAATAATCTGTTTCTTTTCAATAATGCTTTTCTCTGTACTGAAGTAACTTATCAGTAGTGTGTTTTATCAGCATCATCAACGTGTTAGGTAATTAGGTAAATTTTCCTTTTATACAGCTGAACATGAAAGAAGAAACAATTGTTTCAACATTCTTGTTATCAGTGCTTCTGTACCTTTTACCATTTGCAACGGTCAGGTGTAGGAACTGACAACAGTGGCAGACTGATAAATTACTCGATTTACATGCAAATGTACATTTATATCAGCTTGTCGCAATCGTATACTATGTTTCTTTGCAGTTTTGATCAAATACACCCAACTCAGAAAAGGACTACAAGCCTGACAAAGCTATCTTTCCTGCTGCTTCTTCTTTCTTATCTGCTTCTTCCCCTACAACCTTCTTCCAGAACCAGTGCCTCTTCCAAATCTGCTCCATCTGCTCCATGGGCAGCTTCTTTGTCTCAGGCAGGAAAAGATAAGCAAACAATGTCATCAAGCAGATCCATCCAGCGAAGACGAAGAACGTCGCTGACTTGATGCGACAAAGGACCTCAAGAAAGGTCTGGCCAATCACAAATGTCATCAAGAAACCCACAGCGACCACAATGCTCTGACCTGCAGACCTGATCTCCAGTGGACAAACCTCAGCAGGGACCAGAAACGTAAGAGGGCCCCATGACCATGCAAAACCTGCAACGAACACACACATTGTGATCAGCACCAGGTATGCATACCGATCATCCATTTGCTCATTGTCCTTGAACTTTGCAGCCAGGATTGCGCCAACAGTAAACTGCGAAAGTATCATCTGCACACCACCTACAAGGAAGAGCTTCCTGCGTCCAAACCTGTCAACAACAATCATTGCTATGATGTTGGCAAATGTTGCACATAGGCGTGTCACCACCGAGGATAAGAGGGATGCACTCTCCTTAAGACCAATTGTCCTGAACATGACTGGTGCATAGAAGTTCATCACGTTGATCCCAGTAACCTGATTGAAGAAAGGGATCAGCAGTGCTACTACAAGCTGTGGCCTGTACTTCCTCTTCAGTATGTTCCTGAATGGATACCGGGTTGCCCTTGAGAGGTTGCTAGCACAGACCAAGTCATCAAGCTCTTTCTGGACTGAGGTTGTTCCACGCAGCTTCTGGAGCAGGACCCTTGCCTTCTCCGTGTTGCCATCACACTGGATTATGAAGCTTGGTGTCTCAGGGAGGAAAATTGCACCGATGGTTAGGAATGCAGCAGGCAGTGCAGCTATGGACAGGGATATTCTCCATCCCCATCCTGCTGTAATTTTTACGACAAAATAGTTGAGAATGTTTGCAAAGAGAATGCCAAGGCTGACACAAAGCTCAAAGCCGTTGTTGATTGCCCCACGGTATCGGGGTGGCGCCATTTCTGACAGGTACAATGGGATTGACTGCAAATGTAATTTGCATAGTATGATATCAGTACAGTTCTAATTGGTCTCTTGGAGAAAGGGATATTAAGAAAGGCGTGCATCTAGTATAGTCTACAGGTCAAAAGGAATTATCTATAGTCCATAAGAAACATGACTATATGATAGTACTATTCAGACATGCTTTTCCAAAAAAAAAAAAAAAAAAAACTATTCAAGCATTGATGTGTTAAGACCTGTGGCCTCTCTTGCACAATGTGAATTTCTGAACAGTGAATATTACTGCAAGTTGAAACTAGAATTTTCGGACTACAACAGAATTTTTACTTTCCAGCTATATATATTGTATCTCCACTCTGATACATATGACTTCACTTGTTGAAAACTTGAAGGTTGTTTAGTAAGCACTAACTCTAAGGGAGCACAATCCATCAGCAACAAAGACACTTGAAAGTCATAATAAGCCAAACATGTACTTTTGCTCAACTTCAGCGATCTATTGCTGCCAAATTGGGAGCATAACAAATGGCATCCACAAGAACTCTTTGTTTTTAATCACTTAGTCCAACTCAATGAAATATAAATAATTGATTTGTCTACAAAAGTTGGATCGATCTCAAGTCTGATACTGATTTCATAGCCACAGGATTTTCTGAGTTCATGCCAGATATACTGCACAATACACATTTAATTTCCAATATCTAGATATTAGAAAATTCATCAGGCATGAAACTGCTGTGCTGATTTTCGAACTATATAGCATGTTATAAGCAATTCAAAAGTCTTTTCTACTTGAATGTGCTAGATTGACCCTAGGTAGGCCTTTGTTTCCTTCAAATCTGAATTTTCCTATGTGTGACAAAGGGAGTACTGCACAACTGATTTATGTTCTTTTGAACTAAATATGTGCCGTACTGAAATAATGATTCAAGCATAAGGTACCTGATTAGTGAAGCCCAGACCAACTCCCAGTAGAATCCTGTTAATTAGGAGCATGGGAACATTGCTGGCTGCACCACCGAACACTGAGCCAACAATGAAGACGGTGCCACCGATCAGCATTGATGTGCGGCGGCCATACCTCCTTGTGATGTATGCTGCAGCCAGAGTTGCAACAAGGCCGGCAATGTAGAGGGAGGATGTGAACACGGTGAGGAGCTCGCTATTGAACTCGCAGTAGTGGCTCACTTTGCTGCCCTGCTTCTGACGGTACACCTTTGGGAAGAACCTCTTCAGGAAGGAGTCCATTGAGGTAACACCACCTATATGTCAGACACAAAGACTTGAAGACACTGAAAAATTCACCAATGGAATTCCATTGCTAGAGATTACTATGGTACGATTTTTCTCCTAGGTTCTTTACACGCATAAAGGAAACAGGTTGATACTATATTGCCAAGTTGCAGTTTCTAAAGACAATGGCACTACCAAATCGCGTACACTAATAATATTACAACCAAGGAGAAAGCGAGAGTAACAACGCGGGAGTGACAAACCCGAGATGCCGAGGTCGTATCCGAAGAGGACGCCGCCGCTGGCGGCGACGACGCAGGACAGCACCACGAAGGGCGTCACGCGGCCGCTGTAACCTTCCCCGCCATCCGCCGGAACGCCCTCCACGAACGCCGCCTCGATCGCCATCTAAATACGTCCTCCCGGTCGCCTGATCGATCTCACTCGTTCTAGCGCCTATCCATCCATCTTCAGCTTCTCCTCGGCAGGTCGAGAATGGAGTGTGACGGCTAATAAACGACGGTGTGCTGCCACTAGTAGTATCCAGGTGGATGTTGACGCAGCTACACCACTCCGGCAGGTGGCGGCGGCCTGACCTCTTTGACGTGTTGGCTAGTCTCTTGTTTCATTTGTTCGTGATCGGAATTTCTACGGAAAAGAACACTATATGGTCCCATTTGTCAGCCTTTCTTGAGAGAGGGGAACTTCTAAGCAGCTTCTGGTCTCATGAGCTTTTCTTGGGCTCCTATAAAGCCGAGCCCAATAGGAAAGTAGGGATTATCTTACTCATACGGCCCATGAAATTCATCACTACAAAGTGGAACAAAGGACAAAGGAGACAAAAAGGCAAGCCCAAGAAAAAAGAGAGTTCTTGCATGTAGTGTAGTTATTCTAAAACTATAACACATACTAGTTGTTTACAAGATCTATGCATGCATAAAGGATATTTAAATTTAAATGTGAAATCTATGTTGTTCCTCTCTTACATGCCTCCATGGTTATTGCATTAGATGATGATCCTTACGAGTTACCAGGATAGCCTCTTCATTCAACAAGATGAACATCTTATAAAAGTTCTTTCACGAGGAGCATAGTTAGAAATATATGTAACTAACTCATATATGTCCAACCCTAAAACTTGAAGGTAGAAACATGTGAATATGCACCTAACCCTAGCGTTTCCAAAAATAACAAAAGAAAATATACCACAAAGCTCCAAAAGAGGTTGAGTTGGTTAGTAGTATATTGTCATCTGAGGGAAGATGTGTGTTTAGGTGCACTCGTCCATAGTGTCATAACTCATCGTCCATGCTCCCTCGTGTGCACTTTCTTGTCATGTGGTCACCAGCAAACAACAAACTCCTTGGATTCATGCTTGCTCTTAATAGGTGGTGAAACTTTTTTTTTCTATTATTTTTCATCTAGGTTGCACGCTCTTCTCGGATCCTTGTCTAATGATTTGTTACCATCGAGTTAGTCACGCCGTGCACAACTACTATGCAGTTACTGCAAGTGGCATTCGCGATGTTCTTGAGACTTACCTGTCGGCGCATTTGTATTTGTTGTTACGTGTTGACAAAGGCAATATATCCGCGAAAATGCCAGTAATGTGTACGCTCATCGTAAAGATAACGTTTGTCGTATTCAATGCGCAAGGTAGTTACAAATTTATGTTGCCACGTATTCAATGCGCATTTGGGGCTTTCATCGTAAGAGAAGAAAGATAACAAAGTACACAACCCAGAGTGCCCAGACAGCTAGATGCCATTGGTTACCGCTGGGAGACACTGCATGAACCACTAGCTTTAACGGTGGAGCTTTATAGTTGTACTAACGCTAGAACCAATTTTGCGACTATGAAGAGAGTGGAGCTCTGAATTAGCCTGTGAGTTTGGACAGCCACGCCAAATACCAAATTTAAATTTCTTACCAAGCTGTACCAATTTCCACACTTTCCTGCATTTCTTTTGGAGACATAGAAGGAGATATGTTCCTGCAGGAGGAAGTCATTCTTTCCTTAGAGACATAGAAGGCCTTGGTTGGAATGTTTTAGCCCTCTAAGGCCTTAATTGGTTGTTCTGCCGGACTACTTCAATTCTTTCCTTAGATACTTCTTCTGAGTTTTTCAGTGTTTTATGTGCATGCTAACCATTAGATCTATATGATCATCCTTACATAGGTTGCAATGTGTGGGGTAACAACGATCGATCAGTATAGAGATGTTCTTAGTGAAAATTACCAACTCATAATTTTTTCATATAACTGGAGACTTGCATTTTAGCCAATGAATCAAATTCGGTCGACAAAAGTTTAGTTGAGTCAAACTCAGGTATTGTAAACAGATTCTAACGACTCTCAGATTTTCAGTTATATCTAGGATTACCTGAAAGTTACACAAAACTAAATGTAATAAAGTAGCAGTAATTACTATAAACTAAGTGAAAATGCAAACAGTAATTCAGGCAAAAGGATGCTCTAAAATTGAACACAGTACATGATTTTAGGCAACGAAGCCCTCTATACCACGTACGCTGGTGGGAGTTAATTAGCAGTTCAGAAACTAAAATTGGTTGGGCTCTTATTCAAACCACCGCTGCCCTGCAGACTGTAGTAACCTTGTTGATTTTTCACCATGGCAAATAGGCGATCAGGACACAGCAAAGGTGATTGTCGACAGATACTACTTTCAATCAAGGAGAGAACAGCTACAAATTGTATTTCATCAGTAGCTTCAAATCGTCTAGAAATTGGCACTCCATTATTACAAACTTGACAACGACACACCTGATCACTCACCAGATTGATTTACCAAGACTAACAAATCATTTTATTGGTATGAGCACCACCAATCAGCCAACATACGGCGGCTCAAGCGCATACATGGTAGAGTGATCAGACTCAGCATGATGGTAGAGCGATCAGATAAAGAGAGGAGGCATGTAGCGCTGCACCCACATATCGCCGTTGTTGACCCTGAAGAACGCAGCGGTCTCCTGGAACATCACCTCGTTCCTCAGCTGGGCGCTCCGGAACACAATAACACAGTGCTTTGGCCCCTGCTCCGCACCTGGCCGCTCTGTGTCAATGCGCTCGATGCAGGGACCAAACATAAGACGCCTGCATAATACATACAGCATTAAATTAATCCTAGCAGTTCAGGTATCAAAATGCAGAGAGTTCGATTCGCAAAAAAAAAAAAAAAAAAAAAAAAAAAAAAAAAAAAACACACACACACACACACACACACACACACACACACACACACAGAGTTCAAGTAGGTTAATCATTCTTTGTATGCGCAAATTGTGCACATACATGTCAGCAACAAGAGCATATTGCTCCTAGTAACCCACGCAATATTGATGGTTTTGTCAAAACACATACCGCTCAAAGTACTCCAGGATATCTTGTGAGCTTAGAGGGTCGTACTCGGGGAGGGCGACAAACGCTGTTCGGCAGTCTTCGGGTGGCAACCTTGTCTGGATGATGAACGGCAACATCAGTTCTGGAGCGGGCAGTGGTGCGGGGCTCAAGAACGAGTGGGATTCATCTTTGAACTGGCGTAGCATCACATGCAGGTAGTCATCGAATATGAGCGCCGCAAAGGTGTCCCGGATGAAGGCAACACCACGCGCAACGATGTCCTTGTGGAACATGAAGAACCTCGAGTCGACAAGCCTACCCCCACGCACGCCGCAGAGGGCCACGATGGTTGGTATGTCCACGAGGGGTGCCGGCTGCTCGTAGCAGCCATGGAGAACGTAGTTGTAGACGGTGTAAGCTTCTATGATGATCCGCGTGAGCGACATGTCGCCAGCAGGCGTCATGGTCGCGACGTTGCCAAGGACCTGGAACCCCATGGTCATCTCTAGCCAGAGGAGGAGGCAGATCACCTTCTTGGCAACATCCCGCCCAGTCGACTCAAAAAGAACACGCATGTATGCCCTGCGAGCAGTCTGGTGGGCTTCAAGGACTTCCCATACAAGAAAAACCATGGTACACCTGATGGCTGAGAGATCTAGGGAGCAAATGAGAGAGTGATGGATGATAGAGAGGTGAGAGTAGGATGATATGCTTGGTGTGGGAAAGGAGGCTGCTGGGGTTGTCCACATATATAGAAAGGTTACAGCCGTGCGTGAATCAGCCAGCCTTAGCAAACACATTTGCTAACAAGTTGACAGGTTGGGGTCGACGTGGAGAGAGAGAGAGAGAGAGAGAGAGAGAGGTGAGCATATATAGTTAGAATTATTATATGTACCTAACTCATATATGTCCAAACAAAAAACTTGAAGGTAAAATCATGTGAATATGCACCTAACCCAAGTATTTCCAAAATAACAGAGAAATTAAACTATATATAGCACTAGCTCCAAAAGAGGTTGAGTTGGTTAGCAAGTATCAAGACCTATCATCTGAGGCAAGACGTGGCTAGGTACACCGACGCATGTTCATATAGTGTCATCCAAGCTCCCTCGCGTGCACGTACTTTGTTGTCATATATATGTGGTCACTAGCAAATAACAAACTCCTTGGATCCGTGCCTGCTTTGCTCTAAATGGGTGAAGGATGTTTGCTATTATTTTTCATGTAGGTTGTCCATATATATAGAAAGGTTGCGGCGGTATATGAATGATGAATCAGCAAGCATTGGCAAACAAAGTTAACAAGTCAACAGGTTGGGGTATATAGAGAGAGGATGAGGAATCGAATGGGGCTCCACCCCGCCCCCCTCCCCGCGTCGGCGGCCGCCTGGCCCCAGCGCCCTTAGTCGGCGTAGCGCGGGCCATCCCAGCCCCTCCTCCCCCCAACTTTCCCCTCTTGCTCTCCCGACTCGCGGCGTCTTCCTGGTTGCTGCTGCTGCTCCTCCCCCAACTTTCCCCTCTTGCTCTCCCGACTCGCGGCGTCTTCCCGGTTGCTTCTGCTCGCCCCCCCCCGCCGGCGGCGCTTGCCCCCCCCCCCCGTGGAGGTATAAACTCTATATACCCTCACGGCTTAGTTTGGGCCGACATGCTATCACCGGGCCGGCCCATCAAGCTCCAAGACCGATCGGCTCGGGCTGGTCGGACAGGCCTAAAACGGGCAATAATATCGAAGACCGACAAGGAGGACAAGACCTAGCTGAGATAGGAAAGTTTAGACTTGTAAAGTATGTAAACTTAGTACCAGATAGGCTAGTTCCGACTTGTAACCTTGCTCCCCGTGATATATAAGGAGAGCAAGGACCCCCATGCCAGAGGACAGAATCTGGCATAACGCACAGACTCATACATCCACATCATAATCGAAACAGAGAGCAGGACGTAGGGTATTACGCTTCATAGCGGCCCGAACCTGGGTAAACCTTGCGTGATTGCTCCCTGTTTACGTCTTGCTCGCAATCTCGTGCGCCTTCCGCCAATCCATTACCGGTCAGGGCATACCCCTGGTCGGACTATCGCCGATATTTCGTCGACAGTGGCGCGCCAGGTAGGGGGTGCGCACCGAGATTTCACGTCGATCAAGATGGTTTCCTTCCCGGCTTCCATGACCTTCGAAGCTGGCCTCACCTTCAACTTCGGAACGTTCACCTGGACTTCCAACTCAGCAACTGCTACTACAGTCCTCACGCCTCCGGCGATCACGCCGACAACGGCACCAACAATGGTGGCTGCGCCAAACCAGATCCAACTCATCCCGGTGACCACCATTGCAGTCCCAACCAATCCACTACTGATAGTTGACGGCACGGCATCAACACCTCCGACCGGTCCTAACCAAAGGAGGCATGTCAGCAATACGGATCTACTCCGTTTGATCCATCAACAAGATATGAGGTTGACAGAAACCCATGCCAACTTTGAGTCGCTCCGACGACGCGTCAGTCGCGATCTACAAATCGCGCGACAACAACAAGTTCCTAATCCATTGACACGAAGGCAGAACAACCATCGTAGAGTCACTTTTGGACGCCCCGAGCGGCCACGTTTGCAGCCGGTGAATCTACAACGACGCGTTCCAACAAATCCTCGTGGCGACCATACACGGCCAGATGGCGGCAGAAACTCACAGCAGCTCCGACCACGGTCGATCATCATACGCGGTGGTCGGAGAGGCCAGCCAAGCAACATACGGCAGAGAATCCTGGCCGACATCCAAGATCTGAGAACGAGGACTTCACAAGCCTCACGGAACAACAGCAGTCCAGTTCAGACGACACAAACTACCCGATGTACCCAGTCGGAGTTACGTGTCAACAGTACAGCGCAGAAACGCCCGTCGCAACGAACGACGGCGACGGCAGCGAGAAATCCGACGAACTGGTCGGAACCCGCCAGCTGCACCTACTACGGCAACGCAGCAAGAACGATCCCCACAAAACAACACATCTAACGCCCGGTTGTTCGCAGAACGCACCGAGCTAGCTGCTGCCCTTCGTCGTGATGAACAACGAAGGGAGAGGCGACGGCAAGAGGTATTGGCTGCCATGGCAAACGCAACAGAGCAAAGAGCTGAACGACCACGAGCACGTTCAACTCAATCCCCTTCAATGACAATGGCATCGGCACGCAGGGCCAGGGCACCTGCTGACCGACACCAAGACGTAGAAAGAAAACGGAGGGAAGCACATCAGAAGCACATGGCAGCAATCAGAGAGAATCGCCGCAATACCGGCAAAAGCCCATTAAGGGAAGATACAAGGGACTCGCTTGACATTGACGAGCCTCATGGTTGCACCCAGCAGCCCACTCAGACGACTACGGTATACAAACGTGCTCGGAGTCCTCCTCCTGGACGAACGGTTCCATCTGTTCAAACAAACCGTAATGGTTTCATCACTCCCTTCTTGGACAATTTGCAGACCAGAGAACCAAACTGGAGGCTCCCTAGTCCAACTCCTCCTGAGGACAGGATACCTCCGCACACCGAGCACATATTCCCTAATCCAATAAACCCTGCCAATCTTCGGCGCATCAGAACAGTTCGATCACCAGGACGCAAAACATCCGAAGGCATGTTCATAAACGGCGAGTGGTATGAAGTAGTACAACAAGGAAGCCAGTTTGAGAAGAATTCAAGCTTCTTAGATTCTTTTACAGATGTACCTTTTCCAAAAAAGGACAATCTGAATACTACTCGGAACGGGATAACTATATCCGACCACGCCCGACGCCGCGACGATCAAGTCTTGGACGATGACGACCTACTACTCTGCACCGAAGAAGATCCGGTCATGATTCACGACTTGGAAGAAGGAGAAGCAGAGCCGGAAAACTAAAAAGAATGAGAGATACGCCCTCCTCTTTTATCAGCACAAGTTTTCTTTTTTAGGCAATTTCCCCTTCAAGGTTTAAGTTAGCGTCAGTCGTACACATCGTTGTAAGTCATTCCAAATGACAAAAAAGCAATCTAATGTGTACTATTTTATAATAAGAAGTCAAGTTTTCGTGTCAAACACTTGAGCACATGAATTTTTCTTGTCATTCAAAGGAAAATCATCCCTCAGCTCTGACGCGTTACGACATTCTCTAAACAAAGGATTCCAAATCCTGAAACAAAATCCTACTGCATAAACATGACAAAGTCATAAAACAGGATCAAAATAAAGAGATAAATAAAAAGAATCTCGAAGGATTCCGGCACAGGACACATCTCAAAAGATCCACTTCTTTCATTAAAAATATAAAAATTTTTACAAACGGGGGACTGATTGCATCTAAGCAATCTAGTCATTCCCGAACAGCTTGCCGACCACCAGGTCGACAGGAGTCGCGGCGACGACGGCCTCTGCCGCCCCGGTGAACTCGACGGCGCCGCCTTCCATGGCGTCATGCGCCGCCACCGACAGCTCCATGCCACGGACATCAACGCCCGAGATGGCGTCGACGGTGGCATAAGCGGCAGAGGCACCATGGCGAACGCCATGAACCGCTACCGCGGCCACTTGGCCGGGGATCGCCGCCAGCCGCGCGATGACATCGCCGCCCTGGGCGTTCACCGCATCCGCCGCCGCATGAGCGGCCTCCTGCAGCTGCTCCAGCTGCTCCGTCAGCTCTGCAAAAACAGAGTAAAAAATTAGAAATACCAAGATAAGCACAACCCAGGGCATATGAACAATGGAGAACTCAGTACTTACCGCCGACCCTGATGTCGGCAGCCTCGCGCTGCCGAAGCAGCGTGTCCACCTGGACCTTGCGGGCCAGCCTCTCGTCCGCCGCCTCATTGACGGCGGCGTTGGCTTCGGCGTCGAAGTCGGCGGCCCGCTGCTTCTCCGCCTCCAGCTCCTCCTGGGCGGAGGAGAGTGCGTTCAGGAACAGGTCGGCGTTCGCCTCCGCCTGCCCCAGTTGCTTGGTGGCCTCGGAGTAGAGGTCCCTGATGCGCTCCAGCTCCGCCCTACAGCGGTCGAGCGTAGACACCAGGGAGTTCGCTGAGAAACTGCTCAGTGAACGCGGGGTGGAGACACTGGCGGCCGCCGCCGCCGCCTCCGCCGCGACAGGAGCCACATGCTCCGCCGCAGCAAGGGCAGCTCCGGCCTCCACGACCGGAGCCACCTGCTCGGGGGCCGCAGCCTCCGGCACATCCCGCGGCTCCTCCGCCGCCCTCCTCGCCGCCTCGGCGGCGCCTGCAGCGGAGGTGCCCGCCGCACCTCCAATGGTCAGGAGGGTGTACCTACATTGTAAACGACGAATTGCGGTTACACCAAAAGAAGAAAACCCCAAGATTAATCAAGGAAAAAATCCAATCCAAGCTCACCTCCTCCGCGGCCTCACCTCCCGAGGGGAGTTCACCGACTCCTCCTCCCCCGCCGGGCGCTTACCGTGACGACGATCCATCTAGGAGGCGGCGGCGCGAGTAGGGGATCTAAAACCCTAGGCTTTGAGAGCGGAAGGAGAAGAGCAGGAATAGAGAATGCGCTGCGTATACAACTCCCAGCGCAGGCGCCGATTTATAGAAGAGCCCGGAGGACTCGAGAAGGCAACCGATGAGATCGTGGGTAATCAAAACCCCGCGGCCCTCTCGTTTCCCAAGAGCACGAAGCGACGAAAACCGCTCCACTCAAGCGACGTGCATTTATACGTTCCCCTCGCATCGGGAACCCCCCGTGCGCTCGCTGACGCACGACGTCAGGAAGGTGGAGCGATTGAGACACCGACACAATGGACCCACCACATCACCAAGAATTGACTTGACCAAAGACGAAAAACCGTACGCCGGTTTGACGTGACAACCCGGTCGCTGATGTATGGTTGCATCAGCAACCGAATATTTTCGCCCCGCACGCAATCATGACGTGCCACGACGGACAAAAGATAAGTACCCAACATCTCTAACAAATTTTTTATTTTTTTCGGTTCACCCGTTTCAAAAGACCACACTTTAGAAAAACCAGTTTTTCACAAATTTCTTACCTCAAACACGAAGCAAACCAGGAATGCACTTGTCTCGGTCCCACTCGCTACGTGTTCACGGCTCCAACGCTATACAACACGAGTGATCCAGCGGTCGCTCCCAAAAGGAAAAGGGCTCCAAACATTCCGGCACCGTCTTTGTTTGTTTAGGATCATCTAATCCCTAAGGACTGGTCGGCTCTTGAATGAGAAAGAGAAGAGTGTTGCTGGCAATTTTTTCTTCCAAATTTGTAATAAGCATGAGCTACATTTCTGCATAACAGAATTTTATATACCTTATGACCATTCTTTCAGGAACAAAGGCATGATCAAAAGTCCACATTGGGAAGACAGTGGCTCACAGCAAAATACAGATAAGTGCTCTCCTAACCTAACATACATGCCTTCTCTGATCTTTTTTCACAAAAGATTTCTTTATACGAACTACTTCAAAGTACGTTCGAAAAACTCTTTACAAAGTTAAAAACACCTTTTTTCTTTGTATCAAATGGCCAAGTACGTCACCCCTCCAACGAAAAAACAATCGGCGTGCACTTGTCTCGATCAACCCCGCTACGTGTTCACGGCTCCAACGCTATACAACACGGGGGTGTCGGCGGTCGCCTCCAATGGAAATAGGGCCCTAAGTGATTCGGCCAAACGCGCTATTCGCTATAGGTCACCTACACACCTGCGGACTGATTAACTCTAAGGAGAGGCGATTACTAAAAACCATTCTCAAACACCACATTTTGATACAACTCTATGTCATAGATTATATCAAATCAACACGATTCAGAATACCTCATCAAAACATTCACTCATACCAAATTTTCTCTTTGCAGTAACAACTCGAAAAACTGATCCACAAGTTACAGTATAGCAGCAGTATAGCATCAACAATCCAACCCACACAATCCGACAGCTGAGCTAGGATTTTTTCGCCAATGATACCGGTTATTCTGGCACACAAATAGCTAAGCTATTTTTATGGGTTTAGATTCAAAACCATGGTCTCACATCCACGCTGGGGACTGAGTTAAGTAGCAAAGCTATCTTAACTTAATCATGAAAAAGTTATGGCGTGGTTTAAACCGACCAGCCCAAATGAAATTTGGCCTGCTCGGTCTCACTCAAAGAGTGGTCGGAAACATATAAAGCACGATATAATGATCAGTTGTCTTCTTTTTTAGACCCTGACATAACGTGTTCCACCTCATCTCAGGCTCGGGGACTACGTGGGCCCACGTCACCTGAGAGGTGACATGGGCTAGATCCTTCTTTTTAGAGCTTGCTGCAACATATATTATCTCACAGCAACCTCGGGGACTACGTGGGCCCACGTCATTTGCATGACTCGGCCTGATCCTTTCTCTTTACAAAGAGTTTAGTTTCAAAACTAAGCTAAGGCAACGACCAATCACGACAGATACCATGTGATGGCGGGCATCACACACTAACATGGGCCCACGTCTCCGCATTTGGGACCCTTTCAAAATTCTTTTTCTTTTCGGGAGCATCATAAATCTTTCGGTCAAAACCGAAAACGTCAACCAAGTGTAAGCAAAGTGTGGTCGGAAGCACTAGACGGTCCTCCGGCCACCGCTCGGACCACATGTCGAACGTGTGTCCGACCACCCTTTCTCACTCAACCAAGCAAGACGGTGTTTTTTCCCTCAAGATCCATGATGCTCGGGGACTAGCCGTGGAGGTATAAACTCCATATACCCTCACGGCCTAGTTTGGGCCGACATGCTATCACCGGGCCGGCCCATCAAGCTCCAAGACCGATCGGCTCGGGCTGATCGGACGGCCCTAAAATGGGCAATAATATCGAAGACCGACAAGGAGGACAAGACCTAGCTGAGATAGGAAAGTTTAGACTTGTAAAGTATGTAAACTTAGTACCGAGATAGGCTAGTTCCGACTTGTAACCTTGCTCCCGTGATATATAAGGAGAGCAAGGACCCCCATGCCGAGGACGAGAATGCGGCATAACGCACGAACTCATACATCCACATCATAATCGAAACAGAGAGCAGGACGTAGGGTATTACGCTTCATAGCGGCCCGAACCTGGGTAAACCTTGTGTGATTGCTCCCTGTTTACGTCTAGCTCGCAATCTCGTGCGCCTTCCGCCAATCCATTACCGGTCAGGGCATACCCCTGGTCGGACTATCGCCGATATTTCGTCGACACCCCCCCCCCCTCGTGCAGTGGGATTCGCCCCTCTAGCTGCTGGATCCACTGGCCCTTGTGCCATGGAGCACGGATCCGACTCCCGTCGGTTTTGGGTGGACGAGGTTGAAGACGAGGGGCTCGTTGCTGCGGTGGGAAATGCATGGGCAAGCCCCCCCCCGGCATTTGCCATCACGGGAGCTCCAGATACTCCGCTGGGGCTGTGCACGATGCAGTCGCAAAGGCCCTGCTGTCGCGACCCCTGGCCTGCAGCCCGTCGGGGACGACTCACCGGTGGCAAGCGCGGGTTCTGGTTCCTCTCGCCAGTCACAGCCAGCAACACCGGACGCCACCTAGCCATCGTCCGTGTCTTCCTACACCGCCAGCGCCGCCGCATCCTCCGGTGATGGGCCGCCGTCGCACGGGCCGGTTGTCGTCGGCGCTCCCCAGACGAGCAGATCTGCAGTCGTCGGAGTTGACTCACCCACTACCCGGACGCCATGGGCGCCGCCCCGGCCTATCTTTGAAGAGGCGGCCGGAGCTGCGACCGCTTCTCGTCCTCCTATTGCGCCGCCATTGCCACTACCGGTGAAGGCTGGACTACGCGTGGGCGAGCTCCCGGCGGCCAGGCACGGTCCGCAGGGCCTGCGTGCCTCCTCGGCCCGTAGAACATCGGGTTGTGCCAGCCGGTCACCGTGCCATGCCGGGCCGGCCCGTTGCCCATCTATAGTTTTGGTTGTGGCCACTCCGCCGGCTACACCGCCTGCAGCACCTATGCCAGCAACTTCGGTGCCAGCTTCCACTCCGTTCGCTGGAAACGCCGCTCATTCGTGGCCCACCATAAATGCGCAGGCCAAGACTCCAAAATTCGTTGCGATGGTCCGATGCAGTGCCAGGATAGCGGCGCAGTCAAGGGAGGCCGACTCCACCAAGCAGACGCAGACCATCCTCCTAAAGAAGTTGGGGGTGGTGGTCAACTTACCGACGCTTGATCTGGAGGTAGTCAAGAATTTCAGAGCTACCATTAGCAAGCCGTTATCCACATCCAAGCATGAAGCTCTGCAGGTTCTCTTCGATGGCAACTTTGACCCGACTTGCTTGGGCCTTGATGCGTTGGTCTGGGGAAGGACGCGGCTTAGTTCATCGTTGCCTACCTTTCCATTGCGCAATCTGTTATTCATGTAGTAGTTTCAGTGCATGGGCCAATGGTCCTTGTTTTTTCAGTTTCGTATTATTTTGGGGCTTGGTAAGCTTAGGCTTGCCATTTGCGCCCTTGTGATGTACTTTAAAGTGTTCTTCTGCTTAATGAAAAACATGCTTTGCACGATTCCAGATACAGAGAGAGAGAGAGAGAGGGAGAGAGAGAGATTATCAGGAAGATCACACAATGCAGTTAATTAGATATTTCTACTGGTTTTACTGCCTTCCAAATTCTTAGCAAATGGTATGTAAAATTGCTTCACTTTGAGCTTATCATTAGGGAGCACAGATCCTTCACATTATCATTACGTGTGAGAAACTATTGTCGTGAATTTTTTAGAAGTGTCTAATGTTTGACATTTGACATTAAAGCTCCTCTTGATTTCAATTCATGGTCAAAAACTTTCCTCCATCTTATGTCGGAGGCTTTGGCTATGTTCATTGGCTGTCAACACATTTGTATTTACCATTAAGCATTAAGGTTGTGCATGGGTGGGTTTAGATGGGTTTGGATGTTTTTTGACCCACCCATAAATACATGAGTTAGTTGGGTTTGGATTGGGTGGGTAAAGTGGGTTGTCATGCATACACCGCCGAGGACGCCGCCCGGGCCTACGATGCCACTGTGCTCTGGTTTCGCGGCAGCTGTGCCAAGCTCAACTTCCCCGAGTCCACCATGCTCCCATCCACGCCGCCGGCGGCGGCATCGGGGGCGACGTCTGCCCAGCACCAGCACCAGCGGCCTCTAGCTCCAGCGTCAGGCCCGTTGTCGATGACGCTGCCGCCACCTCCGGCTAGGCCGGAAGCGCTGCTAGAGTAGCAGGCGCTCCTCGCCGGCGGCAATAGAGACACCTACTTTGACTACGCCTGGTTATTGCAGACCAACAGTGGTCCCAGCGCGTCGTCGGGGACTTCAACTCCAAGCATTACGTTACTGCCTCCTCCACGACCTCCATCTGTTGCTTCTTCGGCGGCTTCGGCATACGGGTTCAGAGCAGAGGGCGAGACCCTCGGTGGCTATCGCTACCCCTCGTCGCCGTAGAGCTGCGTGGAGCCAGGAAACCACCCGCCGGCGCCGGCGAAGATAGGCTTCTACAACTCGTTGCACTACCCGTCGTGGATTGGGTTTAAAGATGCCCGGCCTGTGACACAAGGAAAACACAACGACAACCTCCTCCGGACCCATGGGTCTAATAGGTTTAACCCAAATCCATCCAATCCATTTTCACTGTTTGGGTGGATTTTGGATGGGTGGATTGGGTGTATTAAGCGTTGACAAAGGCAATATACCCACAAAAATGTCGGTAATATGTACGGTCATCGTACCGATAACTTTTGTCATATTCACTGCGCAAGGTATTACAAACTTATGTTGTCACCTTATTTCAATTATTTAAGAAAAAACAGTATCATTTTCATGCATATAGTTTTTCTAAAACTATAACAACATACTTGTTGTTCGCAAGATCTAGGCATGCATAAAGAATATTTAAAGTAAAATGTGAAAATGGAAGTGATATAATTTTCCATGACCTACATGGTGCTAACTAGTTTTATAAGGTCTATGTTGTTCCTCTCTCACATCTCATTAGCCTATAGATTAATACACATCCACCATTGTTATTGCATCAGATGATCCTTGTGAGTTACAAGGATGGTCTCTTCATTTCAACAACATAAACCTCTTACAAAAGTTCTTTCTTGAGGAGCCAAAGTTAGAATTATATGTACTGAACTCATATATGTCCAAACAAAAAGATATGGAACCTTGAAGGTAAAAACATGTGAATATAATGCACATAACCCAAGTACATTGAAAACATAGAAACTGTAGCACAAAGCTCCAAAAGCCGCCGAGGTGGTTAGTAGTATTGAGACTTTTCATCTGACACACGATGAAGCAGGTACACACTGACATAGTGTCATACATGCTCCGACGTGTGCACTTTCTTGTCATGTCTCGTGTGCATTTGTCATGTGGTCACCAGCAAACAACAACCTCCTTGGATTCATACTTGCTTTGCTCTCAACGGGAGAAGTGTTTTTTGTATTATTTTTCATCTAGGCTGCATGCTCTTCTTCGGTCCTTGTCTAGTGATTTGTTGCCCACCAAGTTAGTCACGTCGTGCACAACTACTCTGCAGTTATTGTATGAGATCGGCATGCCCATGGACAGTGTGACCACAATTAACTGGTTGTTTTTTTGGCTATAATGTTGACTTCTTCTCTGTCAATATTGGTGTAATCCAATAGCAGCTATGATGATCGGTTTATTAGGAAACAGATTAGCCACGATCAATCATATAGATTTGAGGCATACATTAGATCGGACGGACTTATTAGCAACGGCACACAAGCTTAGAACGGAGGCATCTATAGAGGCTAGAGCGCTGCACCCACATGCATGCCGTGTCCGTAAAAGAATGTTGTGGTCGGCCGTGGTCTCATTGAACATTTTTCCCTCAACTCTGATCCGCGTCCATGAACACAACGCAATGGCGCTGCAGTGCCTCAATCGACACGTGATCTTCGAATGAGCACTCCGTTTCGTTCCATGCGCTCGATATATGCAACACTCGAAACTCAGAACCATACGCAAAGCTTGCACATGAAACGGGCCCTCTCGCAATCAAAGATGTAAATGTTGTAGATAGTACATAAGACAGATAACATGCCATTTTTCTTCGCACATTTTGTTCAAAGTACTAGTTCGCAATATTTTGTGACGAACGAGACAGATGCCATCAGGGAAAGTCCGCGATCAGTGACCTCATGACGGCGAATGATAGCGCCATCTAGCGATGCAAGCGGTCTGCCCGCAAAGGTGTATATATAGGCTAAAATTTATGGGTTGTCGCAAGAAATTCACAACATTAAGTCTACATATGGGTTCGCAACCTAACCGCTTACCTCTCCGCTAGCACCATATTAGCTCCGAAGCTGGCACCAGATTGGGGGATCAAGGACAATTCGATTTCAAACCAGCACTGCATCACATTCAGCTTGTCATTGAATACATGTTACGACGGCATCCTAGATCACGGCTATATCTCTATCCCTATCTCTATCTACTAATCTCTTCGCTATCTCTATTTGTATTTCTATCTCTATTTATATCTCTATCTTTATCTATATCTATATCTATCTCTATCTGCAGTGGAATAATATTATGTTGCTTTAGTTATGTTTACCATTATTATTCCTCTCCTATAACTCATTAGCTTATTATCGATCATTCCACGTGACTCGTTATGTTTAGTGGGTGACAAAGGATATGCATAGTCTCTTCACCAACAACGTGAACATCCTAGAAAAGTTCTTTTGCATGGAGCCAAAGTGAGTCATATGTACCTAACTCAAATATTCCAAATAAAAGGATAAAAGAAACTTGAAGGTGAAAAAAGACTTAATATATATGCACCTAACCCAAGTATTGCCAAAAGAAAAGAGAAACTGATGCACAAAAAGTCTCCATAAAATGCGAGATGGTTAGCAGTGTTAAGGCTCTCCATGTGAGGCAAGGTGTGGCTAGATACAGTGACGTGTTTCCACAGCGCCATGCATGCACTCCCTCGTGTGCACTCTTTTGTCTTGTAGCTACACCACATCAGGCAACAACCCCCTTGGATTCATATGCTTGCTTTTCTCTCAGTGGCCGATCGCCGAAGTGGCTTGTGTTTATTCTTCACCTGGGTTGCATGCCCTTCCCGGCCCTTTGTCTAGTGACTTGTCTATCCAGAGGTGGTCCCGTACGTGCCGTGGCGTTGTTGTTTGCAGAGCGGCCTGCCGGGGAGCTCTGTCGACAATCGCCATGGCCAGCCTGATGACCGCCATGGAGAAGTTGGTCCTCTTCCACAAGCTCGAGAGCGACCTGTTCCACCGTCTGGTTCACGACCTCGCCCAGGATCCGGTGCCGATGCGCTGGGTGATCGCGTTTTGGCTCTGGCTCGAGTCCGATGGCCACCACGACTTCATCCGCCGCGTCTCCGCCCTGCCAGGACCTGTTGTGCTGCGGTTCGTCGACGAGGCGATCGCGTGCCTCCGCTGCCTCGCCCGCCAGGGCCTTGGGCCTGCGGTGGCCGGCACCGGCATCGACGGCCGCCAGAGGTGCCTACCGTGCACGAACGCGCTGTTGACCAAGCCCATAGACAACGCGGGCTACTTCGAAGGGCACCGCGAGGCCTTGGATGGCGTCACCTACCAGTACAGGAGCGTATGCCTTGTCGTTTGTGATGTCAGCAGCAACAGCACCACTTGTGTGAACACAAGCGGTGTGCTTCCTGCACCGCCGATGGTCGGCTCCCCTGTCCTCACCGCCCCGAAGGTGGGATCCTTTCCACTAAACCCTATGGCATCGCCGTGGATCCCTTTGCAGATGAGTCCCCCACCAGATGACTACCGCTCCCTATTTATCACCTTCTCCAGAGGCTACCCCATTAACAGGGAGGACATCATAGAGTTCTTCAACACGTAAGTCCGCTTCTCTTCTCCTTATGTGTAAATCGCGTGTGTGTAGTCGGGAACTCCGGATGGCAGTTGAATCCACGGGTACGATCGAGTATATCTGCGGATGCCGCACCGGCTAGGGTGCAGGCATGGGTGCCAAATTGTATCCATGGGTCTCATCGAGATCAGTCCCGAAATGAATGAACCTAAGGTCATATGCGAGTGTCAACAAATCGTACATGTAGGGTGTCTGTCGATGAGCATTTCATATACTTTCTTTGTTTTAAATTATAAGATGTTTTGTATTTTTTTAGATACGTTGTTTTTACATTGTATCTAGACATAATGCAATTTAGAGTGAAGTAAGTAATTATCGATGTCCAGTTGTTAAGAACATGTTTTACACCTAAGTATTACATTTTTAATCTACTCTTAAAACTTGTATAATTATATGATACCTATGTGGTAGATGACTAGATTTTGCTATATACTAGATGATAAATCATTTGGTTGTTCTCAACTTTCTATAATTATTCATGTAATCATGAATTCATGATGATATATTACTTGTGAGACTAACGCACCCGATGGGTGTGCCCAAAACCCACGGGCACGGAGGCGGGTGCAAAATTGAACTCACAGGTTATGCGGAGGATGGATATGACAATATTTTGCGGGTCTTATAGCAAACAGGCCGGGTATTTGCTACACCGGCACCGCACTCAACCTATTGCCATCCTTATAGTCAGGGAGCTCCAGTCACTAGTGGTCTTGAAAGCGGGGTTGGGCAGATTTGATCAAACAACGGGTTTGAGTCAAGTTTCCAATCAGACCAGAAAAACAAAGTATCTAGATTTTACATTTTTAGATGTTTCTACAACTTCACTGTCCGTCCACCGCAACTTTCAAAGATCTTGTTGTAGCCAACAATAGTTATTTAGTCTTTATAAAACTTTCCAAAAATATAGTGATCTAAAGGAAGCTACAAAATATCTTTTCCGAAGGCTCTTATTTTATACTCCAGAAGTTTTGAGAAAACTTTTAGTACCCGTTTGGATTCTTAGAATTGAATTTATTATAATAATTATAGTTTAGACGAGATAAACTATATAATTTCTGTAACTTTAATTAAATTGGAGAGTACAAGCATAGCATGATGATCTACAGAATTTATTTCTATCTGCCACCCTATGAATATGAGATAGGCTATATGTGAAGTTTAGAAAGTTGACTAATCTCAAATTCTAAGCCAAAGAGCCTAATCCATTAAGTAGATTCTAATAATGCTAAAAAAATTAAGTAGATTCTAATTCCTCCAAACTGATCAAGAAATCCAAACAGGTCCTTAATTAAATGATTCCAAAACTTTCAGTTGTGCTATAAGCTTTCAGTCACTAGACAAAATTTGCTCTCTACAAACGGAACTATGATTCGAATTAGCCCAAGATGATTTTTTTTTTTTTTTTTGTTCAAGCATCATCAGTAAGATCTACACATAGCGCTAGAACCCATAAATTTGTGCATGGATGATGGATGCGTTGCAGGGTGTACGGGCCGTGCGTGGAGACGGTGATGATAGAGAAGGTGGCGCCAGGGCAGCTGCCGGTGTACGGTCGCATGGTGCTGCGCAGTGCGGCCATGATCCCAGCTGTGCTGAACGGGAGGCAGACGGCCAAGTTCCTGATCAAAGGCAGGCACCTCTGGGCCAGGATCTACGTCCCCAGCTCCAAGCTCTCCTACGCCTGATCCCAGCCATTTACAGATCAGAAGCCGGCCGGGGTAAGAGCAGAGAGCTGGAGCTCATATACTGATGTTACGTACTTACGGAGCCATGCCTGGGCCAGGGTAAGCTGTGACTAGAGCTTTGCTGAACTGTCTGTGTATTGCCAAAAAAAAAAAAAAAGTTTGTGTCTGTGCTATATACATACGTCTGTCAGTGAGTTCGCTTCGTACCGGTTATATGCTCGTCATGTACCAGTTGTGCTCGCCGTGAACCCTCTGTGTTCTGTAAGTGTTTTTGATATCGTAACAGTGCCTTGCTATTAATAAGTTGGGAGTTCAAGATTCAGAGTTGCTTGCCTCGCTGACAACGGTAGATATAACATATGTACCTTGGCACAGCCGAATCAACAGGCCTGGGTATTTTGAACAGCTTCTAGTTCCCATTGTGGAGCTAAAACAACGCCTATTGCCCTATTTCAACAACGATATCCGACTACCAAGACAGGATTGCTTATAAATGGTGAAGGACGTGGGCGTTATGGCACCACAAAAATTCTGCGTGATATACACATAATGAAAGCGTACATTAGTCGCGCCAACAAGCACCAGGTTGCCGCCTCTTCCCATATAATCTAGCAGGATCTCAGCTAGCTAATGCCACTTGCTAACTCTCACATGGCCACATGGGTTACCGCTTACAGTTTTGACGCTGCAGCATAGCTCTCCTCACCATGATTCACAGGGAGCCAGGGTGTGAGTGCATCAACCAGCCTTTTGATGTCCTCCGTAGAATGTGAAGCACTAAGCGTAATTCTCAGCCTGCCAAGAGGTCCAAGATAAGTTTATTTTCGTTCACAGTATTGGAGAATTGAAAAAGAGATTTTTCATTTACAAGAAGTTCTAGCAGGAATTCTGTATACAGGTTCATGAAGGACTGAATTATGGAATAATTGTAAGTGGGAAGATGAACTGGAACCTGCATGAGTTGGGTGGCACCGTGGGTGGTCGGATCGGTGTAACATGAAATCCAGATCTTAGCAAATGTCTGAAGTATAAGAAGCGAAATATTAGGAACATGAAGCAACAAAGCAAACTAAGGAAACAGGGAGAAAGGGCACCTGCCAGCCCTGAGCGCTGCTGCTTCACTTCCAACCACAATGGAAATTATGTGACTAGTTATCTTGAGCTTGGTCAAAGAAGCAAAATACTGCACGTGCCTCCAGATCACTGATCTCCGCCATCTCTCCTTGCTAGAGACATAGAGTGCCGCTGAAATCAATAACTCTATTTAGAAAATGCCCCTGCTATATTTAATTCCTCATTCATATAAACTAATTTGAAAGAAAAACATGTACATCTTTTCCTTCTATTTAACTGGAAATATGTTAACTAATGGATATTGGATGTCAACTTAACATATTGTTGAAAGAAAAATATTCATTTCTAGAAGAAATGGCAGTCTGGCACAGGGGCTAACTCATGAATATTACCATGCACAGAAGCAACAACTGGCACCGGCAAAGCTGTTGAAAATATGAAGGAGCGACCTCGTGACTGGATGAGCCTCTTCCATCTAGTGCTGCACAACAAATTTTGCAAGCTTTTAGTGATGAATCTCAGAATCTGGAAATCCAGTATTATCTAGTGATATTCTTATTCCTATAGTCAACTTGTGATAACGAACTAAAAAGCTTCTTTATAAACAAAGAACTAATAAGCATGAGAGTCCATGGTGCAAACTCGTGATAACCAACAGAGAAGCTAAGCACTAGAAATTCTTCCAGTTAGCTGACACCAGGAAGATCTCAGAAAGGAAACAAGTTGAAGTCAGCACTCAGCACTACATTAACTCAGAGAGTTTGCAGAAAGATGTAAACCTAATTATCACGCTCATCTTTGATGAGCATGTTATCCCATTCATATATCTGCACTCAAAGATGTCTCGCATATCGCATATTTTGTATATCCATTTTTTTAGACAGATATGCTCCATCTGCTTTCTTTAATATTTACCTTGACTCATAAACAGATTTTTTTTTTAACTCAGAGAGTTTGCAGAAACATGTAAACCTAATTCTCACGCTCATCTTTGATGAGCATGTTATCCCATTCATATATCTGCACTCAAACATGTCTCACATATCACATATTTTGTATATCCTTTTTTTAGGAGACATGCTCCATCTGCTTTGCTCAATATTCATCTTGACTCATAAATAGATGTTTTTTGAGTAATTCGTAAACAAATTTCACTAGAAAGGAAATATGATTGTTTCAAAGAGTATTTACCTGCATGTTATGAAACCACCCTGGCACCCAGCGGCCTTGCTTAAGGTGCCAACACCTATGTCAATGTCTTTTTCACATTGAAACAGCTCAGCTGCACCACCACCATTCTCACCACAAACAAATGTCCCATGAGCCTTGACAAAACAAAATGCGTACAGAACTCAATCAATACAAAAAGATCTGCAAAAATTTATTTGAGAGGAGATAAAATACTAACATCATCGATGACCAATAGAAACCCATACTTTCTGCGTAATTTGACAAGTTCAGGAAACGGAGCAAAATCACCATCCATGCTGAACAGGCTGCACTTCATTATAAACGCAAAGAGGTTCTCATATTATTAGCCTAATAAAGTAACAACACGCATGTACAAGCAATCTCCTGTCATCAACATTAACAGAAACACCAACACTTGGTCAGTGATGACTTGCCTATCTGTGACAACAACTTTCTTTTCCATTGAGCAATTGGACCTGCAGAGGTTATAAAAAAATATAGTTACAGCTAATTCAGGTAGTGTGAATGCACTGAATATTACTGCAAAAGAAGAGGAAACATACAGCAGGAGATCAAGATGGAACATGTCACAGTGCTTGTAGACAAACACTAGCGCTTCTTGCTGCCGTTCCAAAAGACGAATCCCATCAATAATTGATGCATGGTTCAGCGCATCTGAGAAGATTGCAATTCTTTCAGATTCTGCAGGTTTTCTCCCAAGGGACAAAAGAGAGCTAATACTCCCCAGGGCCGTCATTACAGCCATGTTGGCAGAAAACCCAGTAGGGCAAAGAAGGCAATCCTGCAGAACCACTACACAGTAAGGACAGTGTGTATCGAAAAAAAGAAGACGATGACGACATCAATTGGTACCTCTTTTTTCTTCAATTCTGCCAATGATTCCTCCACCAATTTGTGATAACTAGTATACCCACAAATCAACGCCGAGCCTCTTGGCCCCATGCCATAATCTAGAGCTGCCTAGCAAGCACCAACTAGGTCATTAATTAATTCAAAATAATTCACATATGAAGCAGTGGCCACGGTACAGAATTGGCGCACCTTGGCTACAGCCTCACGGACTGCAGGATGCGAGCTGAGGCCCATATAGTCATTCCCCGAGAACAGGATCAGATTTCCATCCAGCTCCTCTTCATGTCCACTCGCCTCGCCACCTAAACCAAATCTTACAAAGACGAGAACACAGTGACTACGACTGAGTTTGGAATGCGCCACAGAGGGAGGGAGATTTGACTGGCGCTCACCTTCGGCCAGCCATTGGCGCAGGGTGTCGCGGTCGAGCCGGATTTCGACGGCGGCACGGTCCCAGGGCCCCGGGCCGCCGAAGGTCTGCGGGGTCGCGGGGGGCGACGCCAGCGCGATGGGCCGCGTGGCGCGCAGCAGGCTCCTGGCCTCCAGCGTCGCGAGCGCGGCGTCCACCAGCGCGTCCCACTGCGCCATTTCGTCGAACACGCGGCGCGGGTGGGCGCGTCGGCGGCGGCGGAGCGCGCTCGCAGAGAAGAGAGCGAACTTGGCCTTGGGTAGCGTGCCCGTGGGCGCAGAAGCGCAGCGATGGGCGCGGCGTCAACTTGCGCGGCACCCCGTCACGCGTGACGTCATGTGGGCGTTCGGGTTTACCCGGGGGAGTAAAGATATTTTTGGTTTGGTGGTAAATGGACACTGTTCTATTGGGCAATATATGGGCCATCTTATTTGGTGTTTACGGGACTCAAGAGTTTGGTTTATAAATCATGGGCCTTCCTGACTCTGAGACGCATGAAGCTTTAATGGGCCTTCACAGCCCGTTAGCGGGTGAGTAGGATCGAGTACAGAGCCCGATGCCCAAGCCTGACACTCGAATCTGATCCTGAATTATCCGAACCCCGATATCTCATGTAACAAGTTCAGAACCCGATATTTGTTTGGGAAATTCGGGTACTCATCCCTCAACATGCCATTTTACCAGAGATCTCTATAAGAAGGCCTAATATGAAACACAGGTGAATGATTTGATCGCGATTTTTTTTTAAGAAGGCCTAGTATTGCAGTCCACAACCCGCATAGCCACACACTAACACCCACCGTCCCACCCATCTAAATCCACAATAGTGCCATCACTAGAGCTATGGACGACACATCCTCTCGTCTTCTAACCAGTGGCGGAGCCAGAAATTTTTGTTAAGGGGGGCCGAACAATACGATGGCACCTCTTGTTAATAATAAATCTATAAAACAAGTGTATATTTTAGTAGATTTTCAACGTTTTTATTGTGTAATAAACTGCAAACTCTACAACTAATTTCAGTTGCATGTATATGGCCGTGCTTGTTAGGTGTTTCTTCTATTTTTTTCATGTCATAAAACTTGCTAGCGTCTTCCCTTTAGCTTATGTCTAACTTGCTAGCTTCTTATTAGCTTCTAGCACGCATATTTATGTATACGTATATATATTGCGGACTTGTGTATACACCACACATAAGTATATACATATACATATACATATATATTTTTATTAAAAAAGGTATATACATATACCAAGATATGAGCTGAATGCCAAGTTAGGGGGGGGGGGGGGGCCATGGCCCCTGCCAGCCCCCCCTTGGCTCCGCCACTGAATCCAGTACGCACAGATAATTGAGAAAGGTAACAACCGAAAAGAGTCGATAGGTAGGTATACAGAGTACGTACGTGGCAGTGTGGCACTGCTAAGCGAATTAACAGTTATTAACAGTACTACTAATACCAGAGATGTGGATGCATTCCACACATACAGTGTCTGCATGGATGTCACGATCGCTAGCTAGCTCGGTTTCCTTACCGTACCGTCGTCGTCCCTGCTCGGCTACTCCTCCCTCCACGGAGGACGAGTCCCAGGAAGCAGAGGAGGAGGTCGGCGACCCCAATGATGGAGATGATCGCGGTGCCGACGGTCCTGAAGAAGAGGCCTACTCCCCGGCCGGGTCGGCGGCGCTGAACAGGGCGGATCGCGCCGGCCAACATGCGTGGCTGGCGAAGGTGGCCACGAGCGCCGCGTAGGCGAAGATAAGGCGGAGCCGGCGGTGCCGGCGGCGTCGAAGCATCGCGCCACCACCGCAGCGGCCGCCTGGGGCGCGGCGCACCGAGCATCCCGTTCATGAGGGCGTACCTGCCACGGTCTCCTCGGCGTCCGTCATCTCCATGTGGCCCGGCGCGGCCGCGGCGACGCGCCCGCATCAGCCGCAACAAGAATATATAAACAGGAAAAGAAGCTAGACGCGTGTGATCGATCGATCGATTTGAGGATTTGCATGCATTCTTGGACTAGGACTAGTACGTCATGGACTCGTGGTTAAGTCGACTATATATATACCGGGTGGCTGAAGATGGTGGTGATGAGCTTGTAGTAGGCGATGCCCATGGCCACAGACAGTGGCGGAGCCAGAATTTTTTGTTAAGGGGGGCCGAACAATACGATGACACCTCTTGTTAATAATAAATCTATAAAACAAGTGTATATTTTAGTAGATTTTCAACGTTTTTATTGTGTAATAAACTGCAAACTCTACAACTAATTTCAGTTGCATGTATATGGCCGTGCTTGTTAGGTGTTTCTTCTATTTTTTTCATGTCATAAAACTTGCTAGCGTCTTCCCTTTAGCTTATGTCTAACTTGCTAGCTTCTTATTAGCTTCTAGCACGCATATTTATGTATACGTATATATATTGCGGACTTGTGTATACACCACACATAAGTATATACATATACATATATATTTTTATTAAAAAAGGTATATACATATACCAAGATATGAGCTGAATGCCAAGTTAGGGGGGGCCATGGCCCCTGCCAGCCCCCCCTTGGCTCCGCCACTGCTTCTAACCAGTCACCACGAAAAAATCAAAAAACCCTAGCCACCCCTCTCCTCTGTTGCCGTCACTGCCCACTTTGGCCATCAACACGTGTGCTGATACCCATCTTCCTCTGTCCTCATATGGAGTTTCAAATCAAGAAATGACGTGTAGAGTAGCCTCCTCCTTGTCTTTCTAAATGTTCATGTGGTTCGCAACTTAGCAGCTATAGAGCTATCTTTGCATAAAAAAAATCTTATTTACTCCCTAGCAGGCTGGTAAGGAATGGATGAGATGAAGGAAGGGGCATCTCTTGTCTTTTTGCATGACCTAGTAGGCTGGCGTATCTCGTCACGTTGGTAAAATTAGTGGGAACTGAGAAAAACTTTTATTACCTTACCAATGGTAAAAATGTAGGTTTGATTCCAGCTGGTGTTAATCGAAAGCCATATAGCTATCCTTGCATAAAAAAAGTCTTATTTACTCTCTCAACTCTTCACCATACCCCTTGCTGGCCGGGCAAGAGGAAAGAAACAGATAAGATGAAGGAAGGGTCATCTCTGCCTTTTCGCATGACCCAGTAGGGTGGCGTGTCTCATCATGTTGGTAAAATTAGCGAGAACAGAGGAAACCTTTTATTACCAATAGTAAAAGTATAGGTGTCATTCTAATAGTGATGTTTTAGAGGTGACATCTATACAGGGGATAAGGTTAATTTTTCTTGTGATTGCATTGTTGTTACTTAGGCTAGTCTCAATGGGGATTTCATAGGCATGTCATGCACATTAAATAGGGTGCCACATCAAAAGAGAATCTTTGCATAAAATGAGGAGGAGAGAGAAGAAAAACTTTCATCCCGGTGAAACGCATGAGCACTGTTTCTAACCACTCTGAAACTGTGTGAGACTCCCATTGAGACGTCTGAATAGTTTAACTCCCATTGAGACGCCTGAATAGTTTTATGGGCTAAAAGTAGAGAAGTGAAATCGTAGATAAGAGAGAGGGTGGGACCCATGCAACTAAAAATAGCAAGTGAAACCGTGCAATGAAACGGTGCATTGAGAGAGATAATTGTTTCATTTACAATTTTATATTTTTGGAAACTGTGAGATGAAACGTCGCATTGAGACTAGCCTTATAATAGTGCTTTAGTAGCAAATCACCGTCCCTGAATATACAAAGTGATTGTTCTTTTCTTTTCTTTTCCTTTTTTTTTTTTTTTTTTTTTTTTTGCGACGGGCAAAGTGATTGCAAGCGATAGAGTATGCGCTGGAAACTATTCGTGCCCGGCGGGTGTGGCTTCCGTATATCAACAGGTACGTACTACAGGTTTACTTTTAATTTGGATCAGTACGGCAAGATTAAAGGCCAGTACCGCAGTACGGTTTCCAATCTGGATTAGTATGATGAGGCTATAGACATCATTAGTACGGTGAGAACGATAACACTGTTACACTAGTAGCGCACAAAAAAGCCTGAAAAGGAAGAACGAATAATATACCATGTTTGCATAAACTACTAGCCTCGTTATTAGCCGTGATATAGTGTTTTCCTCTCACAACAATCAGCAAATGGTATTTTCTAATTTAACTTTTTAGCGAAACTAGGATAGAGTGCCCGTTATACGAGTGTGATTAGGTTCCTCGCGAAAACTGCAAAGCAAACGAGACGTCCTTTCCCTCCCTTGTCGTGTTCCTGTCGTGTTGCCTTTGGGGCCTCGGTGCAGTGCCTCACCCTCACGGCCTCGCCACGTCGTGCAGACGTGCACCGCTGGACACGACGAGAGATGTACGTACGTGTACCACGTCCCAGTGTTCATATTCAAGAAAAAGGGCAGAGAAATAAAAGGTGTGTGCAGGATCGCTGGGTCGGAGCGGTACTATATGTGCGCCGGCAGTAAAACACGCAACAACCAGCCGTGCTACGTTCTTCTGTGACGAGTTAATGGCGAAACGAACGAAACAGTGGGCGGAAGGAAATGTTTGTACGCTTTTGCACGGATCGGGGCAAGATCTCTTTGCCAAAAGGGACGATCGGTAGGCCGATAAGTAACGCCGATGACAGAAAGATGTTTGTGCCGTACTCTCATCCTGCTTGTTGTAAAAGAGAATTGTTATGTTTTCTTTCTGTAGAATTGCAGCCATGAAGCTGCGGTCCTGAGAGTCGACATTTTAGATTTTACTTCCTCAAGCCGTGGCGACTTTACTCCCTCAAGTCGTGGCGACAATCGATTCCTCAAATATTAAAATTCAGTGTTCATGTGTTGTATTTTGGGCATATTAAAATTCAGTGTTCATGTGTTGTATTTTGAGCACGCTATTGCTAGTTCTAGTTGCCACGCTGTTCGCCATCATCGCCTGGGAAATCTGGAAGGAGAGGAACGCTAGATGCTTCAGAGGCGCGGAGGCCAACCTACACCAGATCCTCAGCAACATCAAGCACACCGCCGACCTGTGGATCCAAGCCGGGGCGCGGAAACTAGAATGTTTAATGCGTGAGTAATTCGGTTGTAAGCGTTCCTGGGGTGGCGAGCGGAGTTTAAAATTTGTTTTCACCCAGGAAAAACTTGTAAAAACTCTCTTCTACTTAGTACAATGATGCGCAAATCTTTTGCGTATTCGAGAAAAAAAAAGTTCTAGTTGCCACATACCACCAAGACGTTCCAGAGTTTAGACTGGGAAGTGAGAACACACAGGTGACCGTCCTGACTCCTGCGGAGAGGGAAGAGCACGCCATGGACGGGAAACAATATACCACCATGCAAGTTGGCGTGGCTTTGTTCACGGCAACCGCCTCAAACTCGATGACATCCGACTGTTCCAGCTAATGAAGGGCGAAGCAATGCTTACGATGACGGTCCACATCATTGACCATGCCAATTTCTACTCGGCGCGTGCATTAGGATGCTGGGCTTTGCAGAGTGCTGCTACTTTGGTGTTGCCTTGCCGTGACTGTGAAATAAGAAACGGAGGAATATGCAATATAAATTTGGTGGGAAAAAGAAGAACCGCAATAGGATCGGTGAGTAACAGCTAGCATGCGGCAAATCCAGTAGTCTGCAACGGCAAGCAATCAGGGCGACGGCAAATCAGATTAGCGGACGCGGACGTGTGGGTCGATGCGACACAGCCCGAAGGGCAACACACAGACAGACTAGAGGGAGCCGATCAATGGCCTGCTTCCAGCAAGCCAGGAGCGCGGCTTGATACGGCGCAAGGCGATTGGACCGAAACCGCCGTGGGCCAAGCGTACCACGAAGCGCGGGGGCGGGGCAGAGGCGCCGGCGGTGCGCCGTGCACTGCCGGCCACGGCTTGTTCGTGACGGTTCGTTCCGTTTACCCCTGTCCCTGTGCCTTGTGACGCGCTGTGGTCTGCGGGGTGGACGGGTGGTGGTGGTGAGCGCGCGCGGGCGGGCGTGGCAGACACGGAACATGTCGGGCTCGGGCGCACATGGGGGGAGCGCGTGCGCCGGGGCGGAGGGAGAGGCCAGCCGTGGCGAGAAGCGAGAGAGGGATGGTCAACCGGCACATGCCCAAGCCGCCGTCCATCCAGCACCCACACCACACACCCCTGACTTATCGACGCTGCTGTGTTTCCGCACCGGCGCACGACAGACACAGTCCCGGGCGGCGCACGACAGACACAGTCCCGGGCCGTCGATCGTTCACCGCGTTCGCCACGACTTTCTGCAGGGACCCAGCATGCCGGACGGCCGGTCCCGGTCCCCGCCTCCCCGAGGGTGATGGCAACCCGTTTCGCACGCACAGGGTCTGCGCCGTTTCCGCAGGAACAGGGAGGACACGAGCACGACGATATTTTCTTCCGTTCCCTGCGCGCATCACGCACAGCCCGTCGCTGAAACGACGTCGCGCTGCGTTGTCGGGACCGTTGGACTGGCTCGCCGCGCCTGTCCCTGTTCCTCGTCTCTGAAACGCACAGCAAGCCCAAGATGTGTTGCAGTGGCACAGGGCAGAGCCGTAGAGGTGAGCAGGAAACAGAATTACCCGATACGACATGCGAGGACAAGCGTACGCGGATCAGCCTGGTAACTCGTTCCCACAACGGAGCAGGGTCTCTTCTCCCCTGCATGTGGCGAGTGGCGACACCGTGCCAACCGCGACCGGAGTCCGTCCAGCTGCGCGCACAACATATATGCTTTCTGGAATCCGCTGCGCGCACAACATATATGCTTTCTGGAATCCAAGGAGACCCATCCCAATCATGGAGGGCTCGCCGTCTCACTTGCCGCAAACAGCCAAGGAACCCGGAGAACCAAGGAACAGACAACGCAACACTGCCATGGCTGCTACCGCATGTTTTTCCCCTTGATCTTTCCAGAGACAGCAGGGCGTTCCAAAAAGCAGGATGGGTCCTCCGGTCATCCATACCAGTGGGGCATCCGAGCATGGATGCAGGGCAAATCCATGTGCCACGATCCCGATAATAACGTCCTTAACCATATGCTCTGCAGGTCGCTCGGTCGTGCCTTGCCAGTTGCCACTTGCATTGCATAGGTTTGCCATGCATTTTCCACATCCTAACCCGGCCTGCAAGTCGCGGTCGCATCGATCCACCTTCTCGCGGCAAGGCAGCTCAGAGTAATGTGGACTGTGGAAAGGCGCTGCGTGCTTTGGGGGCTCCCGGGTCCCAGTCCCAGCCCCTTGTGGGCGGCCGGCTAGGCTGCTGCGTCACCAGCAAGACACAGGAGGGAGCTGAAAGCAACAGAGCAGTGCTGGGAGAGCCTCATATTTTTGTCCATCTGTCCATGGCTCCATATTTCTGCCATTGGACGACCTGGACCCCATGTGTCCGGGACGGAGGCTTTGCACCAGAAGACGAGAGGAGGCCAGGGGCTCATGGGTCAGAGCATTTCGATTTCTTCTCTTCTCCACGGACCACAGAGAAAGAAATCAAAAGAAGCGTGAAAGGCGTGTGGCAGCGGCCGATCGATAGATCATAGATGTGTTGCACTGGTTCTTCAATTCTTGCCTTCTCCTTATTCGCTCGTCTTCTTTTCTTTGCATGGACCCATCGCGTCACATTGTAGCATTGTACCACAAATATGAAATGAGTGCTATCCTGCTGACAGATGCCGCCCGGGGTGGTTGCACCACGAAGTGGGCAACAGAGCGTAACACGTTTTCACACAGCACTTAGTAGCAATGATGCCCTACGACTATGAGGCTATGACTATCTATCAAGTGTGGCCTTGTTTAGTTCCGCCAAATTGGGAGTTGCCAATTTGGTATTGCTCCCCGTAATAAGACCGTAAAGATTTGTTTGTATTTGTGAAATATTGTCAAATATTGACTAATTAGGCTTAAAAGATTCGTCTCGCAAAGTACAACTAAACTGTGTAATTAGTTTTTAATTTCATCTAAATTTAGACTACGCACGTCTTGCGACATTTTGATGTGATGGAGAATCTTTCATCATGTCTTAAATTGAACCCCAATTTAGGGGAACTAAACAAGGCCTGTGTGTGCTTGTGTGTTTTTGAAGTGCAATTTTGGATGTTAATAAACTGGTTTCTTGCTTCGGAAGTTTGGAACCTGCCTGCCCGAGAGTCTCGTATACATTCATACACTGTAGGGGTTGTAGCCTGTAGCTGGGTTAACAATCCACCAGCACAAATATTATGAATATTAGCCTCTAAAGGAAGCTAATGACTAAACATATAGATGTGCCATGCAAAGTTCAGCGATTCAAATAAGACGAATATAAATGCATATGACGATGTTACATTGAAAGATGAGAGCTGACGCCTAGGCTAGTCTATTGCTGCCAAATTGACAACACACCGTTAGATCTAACAAATAGTACATGAAGTTCTAAGAGTAGACAATCATCAAAGGAAGCTCTAAGTTAGGTAGACATACAACAAGCTGCAGCATTAAATTGTAGCTAGAGTAGTGAGGATATAGTTTTGGTCTCTTGGGAGCTATAAGGCACATATACTCTCAAGCCTTTAGCATATTTGTAGTTAGAAGATCTGAATTGATCCTTCAAGTCATTCTCTATCAATGCAATGAATAACATCCTCAAGAAAAATCCACGCGAAAACATATGTTGCACATAAGAGCAAGGCTAATAATACAATGTTTAGCTAGTTGTATGAATCCTTACAATTGTAGTTGGTTAGCTTATTGCACATAGCTAATCTTTTTCTCTCACAGAGTTTCATGGTTCCTGTGTGCAAACTTATAACTTATCTTTCTTCTCTCTCTTTTTTTCTTCTCCACTTCAGCATATAGCCTGCTAACCGCCTCCTATTATACTTGTTTTAAGATCACTGGTATGTTCAAAGCAATATTTACTTCCTCCATCCTAGAAAGAATGCAATTCTCATTTCCTAGTGAGTAAAACAATTTTAATTTAACTAAATTTATATATAAATTTTGAAACGTTATGATACCAAATAAGTATTGTTATATGAATTATAAAATATATTTTTATAGTCAATCTAGCAAGAGACGACACAAAAGTTGATATTTTTCTAAAGGCGTAGTCGAATTTAGTAAAGATTGATTTATCCAAAACCTTAGATCTTGAATTGCATTTTGGGGCCAAGGGGACAAATGAGTATTATTTATTTATTAAAAGAACTGCTGCATCATGGACTTGAAAGTGTCTTGTCTAGTCTCTTACTAGAAAACCAAATACGTTTAGAGAGTGTCTTGGGCTGCTTCGCTCCATGTTTTGACCTCTCAGTACACCGCAACCTTGATACAATGACTGACTTAAAAGTTACTATAAAGGGGTGTACATCGACGAACCCTTGGAGGTGCTAATGAATCTGTTATTATATATAAACATTAATGGACATGATCTTTAGCGACGGATGGTTCAGACTTTCAGTTAGGTTGTGCGTTTATAAGGAATGTGAAGACAATGGCCTATAAATGGTTCTGTGTTACATTTATAAAGGTGAAGGATGTAAAGAGACATTGATGAACATAATCACCGATCAAGAACTGCATGTGGCATATATAATGTACAAGTTCTTTGGTATTAGGTCATTTTTGTGTCCGAGATTAGGTATGCATGCTATATGTGTTCTATTTTTTATGACAGTTTTTACTAGTTTACAACTTCGAATTTAACTGAGAAGTTGAATATGATATCATCAAAAATCAATCAATACATGTTGTGGAAACACTACAACACATTCTATACCATCAGTCATCGCCCACTAGCAATGATCCAAGAGACATTCTGTATCTTGGTTTAAGTTCCTCAATTCATTCTTGTATCTACCCTTCTTAACCTGACTATTATTTGTTGGTTTGTTTTGCAGAGCAACCATGTGTTCTTCAGGTTGTGCCGAGCCAGACTTACCAGCTACATGGTTCTGGTGGGTCTGGCGCTCGCCAGGGAACGTCACGCACCTTGGGCCTTATGTGAAGGCGCACTCTGACGAGAATCAAGAAGACTGTATTTTAGTATGGTTGTATGGCACAGGTCTGATAAATGTGTAGTACACTATAAGAAATAAGGGACGTATATCGTCTCCTGTATACTGCTTTACGCATGTTCAGTCCTGTTCTAAAGCTTGTAATGCACTGGTGCGTATGTTTTCAAGTGATGATAATTGAATCTTGAAGGTGCAGTTGAGTACTCTGCGTCAGCTTGTGTTGCTTATTTGCTCTGTTGAGTTTTTTTATAGTAAGTATACATTTTATGAAGTAAGGAAAATGTATGAGGTACCGTATAATACAAATACATACTGAGAGGATACGAAGACAGCTGTCCTAGCAAAAGCATAGAAGGCCCTAACGAAAATAAAAATTACAATGAAGTCCCTAGCCATCTTGCTCTGCCACAGCGTCAAAGTACTCCGCCGCTAGATGTCGTCAAAGACGCCGATGGCAGCCGCAGTAGACGCCCGTCACTATGGACAGGTTGAACCAACGCTGGAGTAGTATCGACCGGGGAAACACCCCAAGCTTCTTAGACCTTGGATCGAAACTTGCCGTCGACGGTCGTCAAGGGGAAATCAAGCTCGATCCACTCTCCTACTTATCTCCTCACCCGCAACTGTTATTGCATCCTTACCAAAAAGCACTGCCACCGCCACCGGTGCATCGAGATGACAAGATGGCAGCCTGCATGGACTCCTGTACACGCGCTGACGGATACCCATCAGCACCAACCCCACTGGCTCATCGACGCCACTGGAGAGCATGGCATCAAGGTGGACATAAGGCAAGGGAAAATTATTCCAAGAACGTTACGCCGCCTCTACCCAATGGACGCCGCCAGGAAGCCTACTCCTCCTGCCGCCATCACTAGCCAAGATAGGGAAGCCGACGGAGATGCCAAAGGAGACCATGGAGACCTCCTCGCTGCATCCACGGTGTTCACCAAAGACATGGCCACAGAGGAAGACGAACCTGCGCCAAACTAACAACATAGGTAAACCCAACCCTAAGCTACAAAACCTACACCTAGTAATACAGGGTATGTACGCTGGCCGCCCAATTCGTAGGTCCTCCCACCCTTTGGTGCTGACGAGGCCACCGTAGGCGGAGAGGACCCGATGGATTCGACGCCAGAAGAAGAGTCGCTTCAACTTTCTACAGTAGACTAGGATCATACTCGTGCATTGCCACGGGAGAAAAATAAAACCATAATAATTTAAGTTTAAATGTGTTATATACCCTAAAGAATGATTTTTTGAGCGTGATGTTGCAATCTGTTTATATAGCCATTTGTCAATTCCTTATGACAATGAAAAATGAAGTACTCCAAAGATCATCACTGTCATGAAGGAACAAAATATTGCTCCAAAACTTTGCTAAGTTGAAGTAAAATGTGAATTAGAAATAGTGTAACAAACCATAAATTTTGATGGATACAATTTCCGGGGGAGGGGGGAGGCAAAGAGAAATGGAAATAAGAGGCATCAAATATTTTAACCATAGATTAGCAAGGTGAACATACTAAGCAATTCATTATTGTCCATTATCGACTCTGAGATTTGACAAGGAAACCCAATACAGTCACATTGTAAAACAGTTGTCTCCATTGCGAACTTAGCTTACTTGCTTATTAGAAAACTATTTAGATACCAAATCAGATTATACATATTTGATAGAGTGCCCCCTCTCAATCTTACCCTCTCCTATCCCTCCATCTGATATGGGAGAAATAACACACAGTGCTATATATCATAACATCAAAGCTTTGTAGCATCGGGAAAGACTCCAAAAGTTTTCTCATATTTTGTAACTGAATAGAGGGACAGTTCCAAAGATAATGACAAATGTTTAACAGAGGACAAAGGCACCCCATCATACACACATGTAAATATTAATAAGCACAAGAAACTGCATCCATCTGAAGGTGCACAAAGTGGTCTAGGTGCCATTGATTCAACTGAATTTTCACTGAGAACAACAGGTTTGAAAACTAGCCTCTCTATTATGGTCTATTTCAAATAACATCATGCCAATGAGCAGATGTATTTAGCGACAGATGGTTTGACAGTGACTAATGATTCAATATTGAAGCAAATATTTATATCAACAAGCCATCCATCACTATTGGGGTGTCCAACTAAGGTGAAGATACCTTCTCTAGGGTGAAGGTTTTGCTTAGGCTCTAGTCACACATAGAAAGGAGTAAGTAGAGGAAGAGTACATAATCAACCCTAGAGCCCCCCTTGGGAGCCCCTTGGGCTCTATTTTATATGGGAGATGGAAGGAAGAAAACATCCTCCCTACCCCTTTGGTTCATGAATTTATATGCAAGCTCTCAGCCCAATTAAGTGCTATGGGTCTTTTTACATGGTGCGGGAGACGCAACCGCCCCTATCCCTAACAATCATCGTAATCGATATTAGCAGTGGACAATCCGAGACAAACCTTTAGCTACTCACCATTCAACGCTAATTATCAACTTTTAGCAACTGATGTTAGATGTTATTTAAGGGTTGTGGTGTAGTGTCTGCTCCATAGGTTTTAACTAAACTGGTTCAACTCCACACAACTCTACTGCAGCAAAACAGATGGAGTTGTGGGAGCACTTAAAGAGATGTTCCACAAATTCTAGGTTTTTATCGGAGCTGCTCCATAATAGAGTTTATGGAGCAATACTAAACACTTCTTAGATGAAGAATTGAAACACATAATAATTCACAATTTGACCACTAGTATTATATTGTTCTAGCACCACCCCATGAAAGCCAACACAACAAGTAAAACGCACTCCTGTCGTACTCTCCTCCATTATATTTCAAATTGTAATATGTTCTTGCTTCTCTTGGTACATATAAAAAGCTAAAATGACTTACAATTTAGAACAGATGAATACATATAAAAATCTAAAATGACTTACAATTTAGAACAGATGAAGTATGATTTAAGTGGTACAAGTAACACAAACATGGAAATTTCAATGTTTCCCTAAACACTAAAGCTAATAATATCATGCTATTGGTACAAAAGAAAAATTTCTACCAGCGTTTTTTTGTGACGCGTTAGTAAAAAAATATTGGTCATGTTTCATTGGCATCACTTGAGAACCACCTATGTAAATGTTTAATTTGGTGGTTGGCTTAAGGTTGCCACTTGTGTAAATCATATGTTTATGTTGCTTCTTTACCACTGCACTTTAGAATCACTTATGACAAAGTGGCTGATACATTATTTTTATATTCCACTTTAGTGAATATTGTATATTTGAGAACCTAAATATATTAAAAATGAAGAAGTTTGAATTGGAATTTTAAATCTCTTCGAGTACTACAACTTTGGTTTTAGGTCGTTTTTGTGTCTGAGATTAGTTGAAAATAGATAAATAAATAATGAATTTCAAAACCATTAATCTTAAAACAAAATTTCTGAAAAGCACCTATTTAACCAGGATAAACTATTGATTAAACAAACATGAAGGTGTAGTGTTTAAATTATGTTTAATAAATTGGTTAAATGAATATTAGATTATCACCATAGATTAAACACAATGCCATGTTTGTATAATTGCAAAAAAAAGGCGAACAAGCATCGTTAGGGCAAATAGACTATTGGATTTTAATAATTTGGCCCGATGAATAGCATCACAAGAAAAATCCATAAAGCATATGTCATGAAGAAATAGATAACAATTGTTTAGACTTTACAAGAACTTTTATCATGATATCGTCACTTAATCTCTTGCAACAAAAATGACATCACATGGTTAGACAAGTAAGTAAAACAAGTAATGAGCAAACCATCACATCGCTCTCAATCTCTTGCAACAAAAACGACATCACACGGTTAGACAAGCAATTAAAACAAGTAATGAGCACCAATAAAAAAAACAAGTAAAGAGCACACCACCACAAATCTATTATCCTGGCATGCAACACCCGCATGACAACATGGGTGCATGTACAATGAAGCCCAGCACAAGAAGTAAAACACTTCAATTACACTGTTTAAGTGGTGCAAGCAACCTGTAATACTAAAAAAAAAAAGTAGTGCAAGCAACCCAAAAAACACATAATACAAACTAGTGCACTTTAAGAGAAGAGCCCCTGTCTTGTATAGCTTGCCGAATGTGGATTACAATTTTCAAAGTTGGAGCAAGCACATCGTTGGCAGTAAGAATCCAGCATGTGGATGGATACAATTTATGAGTTGTCTGCGCTGAAATCTAAAAGAAATAGGGCCAAAAGAAAAGCAAAAACTGTGGGACAGTACAAGGGGCCGCCTAGCATATATACTAACACATGTTCTCTTGATTTCCCTCAAGCTGCAAGTAACTTTTTTTTTTTTTTTTGGGTGCATCCCCACTCGGCCACCCGGCATTTGACGCTGATGATAAAAGGGCCCTCGCACCACATACAAACAGAGGAGCACACAACAAGTCCTCCAAGCAAGCTAAGTAGCTAACCATACTCTTTCATCACTTCATCATCCTCCTGCACACCACCACTGCGCATCCGTGCACAGAGCTACTAGCTATCTAGCCATGGCTCAAGAGCACCAAGAAACGTGCTCTTCCTCTGCCACCACCACCTCGTCGTGTACCACCTCCAGCTGCTCGTCCGCTGTCACGGACTCGTCTTCTTCGCCGCCGTCACCGGCGGCGGCCAATGCCGCGCCCGTGCCCACGCCACGGAAGCGGCAGGCGGCGGCCGACGCAGAGACCGAGAACGAGGCCGAGGCGGGCAGGGAGGACGAGGAAGAGGAGGAGGAAGGTTGTTGTGCTGGCAAGACGGCGCCAGCGAAGAAGCGGAAGCGGAGCAGCGAGGGGAAGCACCCAACGTTCCGCGGCGTGCGGATGCGGGCGTGGGGCAAGTGGGTGTCGGAGATCCGCGAGCCGCGCAAGAAGTCGCGCATATGGCTGGGCACGTTCCCGACCGCCGAGATGGCCGCGCGCGCCCACGACGTGGCCGCGTTCGCCATCAAGGGTCGCGCCGCGCACCTCAACTTCCCGGACCTCGCCGGCGTGCTCCCGCGCGCCGCGTCCGCGGCGCCCAAGGACGTACAGGCCGCCGCCGCATTGGCCGCTGCGTTCACGTCGCCATCGCCGTCGTCGTCACCGTCACCATCATCGGAGGCTAACGACGCCGGCACGCCGGTGGCACCATGCGACGCACGCGAAGAAGAGCCCGCCGCGGCCAAGAACGACGACGGCGCCGTGCCCGAGGAGGAGGCAGCCGCCGAGGAACGGGAACCGGTACCGCCGCCGGTCATCTCTCAGCCAGGGACGCCATCGTCGTCGAGCGGCGTGGTGGAGGACGATCGGCAGCTGTTCGACTTGCCGGACCTGCTCCTGGACATCCGGGACGGGTTCGGGTGCTTCCCGCCGATGTGGGCCCCGCTCACAGACGTGGAGGAGGTCAATGCGGAGCTGCGCCTCGAGGAGCCGCTGCTTTGGGAGTAGCAGTCAGAGATGCTCGTTGCTTGCATTGCAAGGTCTAAACAATAGTAGCAGTGATATCCCATTTCTTCTTCGTCTTCGTTCTCTCTTCCCCTCTCTTTTCTCCTTGATCTTTTTTTATTACTTTGGAAAAGCAGCTAGTAGTTCTTTTCTTCTTCTTCTTCTTTTTAATTGGGTTAAATAAGTATAAACATATATAAATCAGAGAGATATAAGCGGTGTACTTATAAGTGTAAGACGAGTAAGTACCTATCAGTTAATTATTACATACTCGTAGTACCTGTAGTAATAATGTAATCAGTGTGTGAATTCGAGCTGTAGTTGACCTTGCTAGATTTTAGTAGTTGCTTGTGCTTCCACTATCCCATGTGTGTTGTACCAAATCCCCCAGTGAAAGGACAAAAGTGAAATGGATGTAATGAACTCGAGATGAAATGGAACCCAAGCAGAATTAATCTAACCTTACCTTACTGCTGACCACGAAATATCTCAAGTTCTTAACCTCAGTCAATGGCAATTCTCTTTCTCTACTAGTATATATAACTGCAGGCAACCCATTTCATACCGTTAACCATAGCTGGCCAGTCAAAGTCCAGCGTATATATTCCATTCCCTACCATTTTTCAATCACCAACTGTAGTTAACTTATTGTTCAGCTAATCAGCTCCAGCCTCAAGGCCCGCAACAGGGGGTGTCTCTGAATCCTGATTGGCGTCTTGTTCTGCGCCCCCATGAGCCACGATCAAGTGGTGACAAAGTGTTGCATTCCTCATGTGGCTAGCTGCAGCAGCATCTTCGCCTTCCATCTACAGTTCTCTCTGCAGCTTTGGAAGGACCCTTTTGCTTCCCCGGACCCGGAGATGCTGATGCCGATGCCCACGCCGATGCCACCCAGTGCTACAGCTACAGGGAACGAGCGTGGCTTATTTTAAAGCGCGGACATCATTTGCAGCGCGGAAAGCTGATGCTCGCTCTTACCGCAGTTAACCATGGCTGGCTTTTCTGCCTTCTGGTTTGGGCTTGCCATGCCCTGCCCTTTCGCTGCAACAGGGCGCTGTCCCTCCCAGCAAGGCAAAGGGGCCCGGCCAAGCGTGCCGTCGTGCCACGGTGGAGCGTGACCCGCGCTGGCCACGCCACGCCGGCAGCTGGGTGGCTGAGCTGGTGATCAGCTGCAGCGCACCGCACTGCAGTGTGGATGCTCCTTGGTGTCCACCAGCTCAGGTCTGAGTTTTGACCTGCGTGGGAGTGAATACTTGGACGTATACGGCCGGCCTGGACGTACTCCGTACGTGCGTAGACGAATACAATACGTGTGGTTTTGTATATTGTACGTACCTGGTACACAGCTGTACTCCTACGACGTCCTACGGACCTGCGTAGCGCGTACGAGACGCGGACGTGCAGACGTCAGGCGACCACGCGGTCGTTTTCGAGACGTGGATCGCGGTCGAGCTGGACACAGTTGTCACCCTGCACCGCTGCTGTCCCATTAATTGAGCAGCATTGAACGACTTAACGAGGGAGGATGGGCATCTAAATACAGTACCTTCGGTTTATGTACTTTATTTAGAGTACCATATACGGATATAGCAACGGAACCGGAGTGCATTCGGGCGCCAAATGTGCCATGGTTTTCGTGCTTTTTCAAGAGTAAGAGCATCTCCAAGAGACTAGCTAAAAAAGTTCTCTAAATTGCCTAATTTAGCTATTATCTAAAATAGAATCCATCTAAAAAATCAAGACCAATCCAACAGCCTCTGTAAAAGTTTTCTAAATTTCCTGATTAATTAGCTCCGTCGCGCTGTTCTTTGGCACTGGTTTGCTTGACCGGGCGTTCTTGGTAGATATCTTGCCATACCCATACGTACATGCATGCCGGGAGCCAGGGAGAGGAACAAGACGAAGAGGCCATGCCATGGATGGCACTGCTCCGAATCAGGTGGAAGCAACGAGAAGAAGCTACGAAGCACCGATGGCTGCTTCCTGCTTGTCGGCCTGCCGGCGAGGCCTAGGTGCAAGCCGCGAGCGTAACAGCGACCAGTGCGGCGTGTGATCAAGGCATGTTGGCGTGAGAAGGGGCGACCATACGCGACAACGGAGTGCGAGTGGACGCAGAGGGCCGATGGCAAGCGGAGTTGGCTAGCCAATACTAGCGACCGAAATTTACGGGATGGACAACGAGCTAAATTGGAGAGTCATTTGGACAATCTGTTGGAGAAGCTTTTTTGTCAATAATGGCCATATTTAGCTTTGCAAAATGTTTTACCTATTCTTTTGGAGTTGCTCTAAGTAACCGAGAAGGGCCTCTATTTCGTATCCAAAAGAGAGAGAAGGGCTTCTATTTCTTTCACAGCACATGCACCTGCGCGCTTTCCCTATTTTTAGTTTCAGCTGGAGATAAAAGGTAAATTGTACGTTTAGAGCAACACAATCACAGTGCAGGTAGTGTATGTGAACCGGATGAGGAACCATTGTTGGTCTCCATACCGGCTTCAATTGAGTATGTAATTGCTGAAGATTCAGCTATGTCTGAGTAATGGAAATGCATGTTTCCCCTAAAACAAAAGTAGTATAGCAACCACAACGTATAGGTCGAAAAGTTCACAATATATATGGACCAAGTAGTCTATGTACATAGGACCAACCACTGCTCGTCTACACGGACATTTAGCCTGTTAGGCCGTGTAAACTCTACATAGTAGTTCTCGTTTAATCAATTGTTGATCCCATTTAGGCGTAATTTGGATCATATCCCAGGGGACTTTGAGAATCCGGAAAAAAAAAACCCCCAACATTTTCATTGGAGTTCAGGATTCTAAAAATTTGTGTCAAAATCCCTATAAAATCTAATCCGTTTGGATAAGAATCTAGAATCGTGAGATTTTTGAAAAACACGACCATGGCGTGATCGAAAAAAAAAAAACGTGGGATTTTTGAAAAACACGGCCATGGCGTGATCGAAAAAAGATCGTGGGATTTTTTTCTATCTAGATTCTCTAAATCCAGAGGATCCAAATGGACATTAACTGTTTAGTCCGGTTAAATGGACGTTTAGCCCGAATAAATAGTTAAACGATAGGTGATTGTTTAGTCTTTTAAAATGTAATGGAATATGATAATTGAAGGGCAATTTAAACCTTTATCCGGTCTTTCTGAAAAAAGGTGTAAAATTAGCTATATATCCATGATAAAGTTTTAATTGGACATGATAATTGAAGGACAGAGGGTGGATTATTTATTTTCTTCTACAAGGAACAGTAGAGGTAGGCAGGTTTGTTGCACGAGCAGCCATATATAGCGATGCAGCTGCTAGCAGTCGGTACCGATCACTCTTATTGACACATCCATGAGAACTCTTTCTTTCTCCAATTTTTGACGTCCGCTCACGGCTCAAATCCGACCAGTTAGACTGCAGCACCTGGATTCCGGGGAGAATGCACGTCACCTCGTGCATGTTAATTTCGATGGTGGGTGAACAGGGGAAGGTTTACCTAAGCGATCGATTTATTACTGTCGCGGCCGGTGAGAGATCGCCGTACCTCTGACAAGTCTCCGTTCCGTTGCATTCAGTCATCCCGTCCCGTCCTGTCCCAATCCGTTCCGTTCTATGACAACATCTCAAAAGACTCTTTATATCTTTTCTATTTTCTAATTTATAGGAAATAGAGATTTTGGTGAAAAAAAATACCCTCCCATAGCCTGTTCAATTGGATATCTAAAATTAGGTATCCTCTATTTCAGTTTTCTCGCTAGCCAAGGATGAAGAACCAGGATGACTTTTACTGTGCATAAGATATACTAGAAAACTTGTTGGAGAGTATGAAGATACACCCCGTCTGCTTGAACTTATTCACCTGTCTTGTCAGGTATGGGTCAATGTTTTTCTCTCACAACAAATCAATGAACAATACTTTTTAGCTGGGCTTTTCTATGAAACCATAGAAAATAATTTTTACTCAAATGAATTTAGAGAGTACATTTTACAAAGTCTGTTAGAGATGCTCCAAATCTCACTGAGAGTGATAAGTGATTCAGTCCAGCTAGGGTGGTAATTACGGTGACAAAAGCAATTAGGCGATTACGTTTCTGCCAGCGGTGAACTACACTGTCACACGTTGATGGTGAAGAGATGGATGATAGATCGATCATGACGAGGCGAGTCATGTTCTCTTGTTGTGAGGCATACTCCAACAAGAGGACTGTTCTCGCGCAGCTGAATTCGTAGCTAGCTTTAGAATCTGCATCGTAGCTAGCTTTAGAATCTGCAATGGCGTTGCAACAGGTTGACGTGAAAACAGTGTTTCTGCAGACCACACTGATCTTGCGGTGTACTAACCAGCTGTTGATTTCGACTTTGCGTGAAATTTTCAGAATTTCCCTTTTGCTTTCAGAATCCGAATGTCTTACAGTTGAAACTGGGGTTACCTCTTATACCATCTAGTAAATTCTAATCTACTATCATATTTTTTTGAAAGAATAATCTACTATCATATAGAAGTAAGAATATTCAGATCAGACATCAGCTTGCTCTAGTAACAAACCTCAATCAATCGGCTACTCAGATCAACCTGTGCTCACCTTCTATGAAGGAAGATCAACCTAACAAGAGCAATTATTATAAGTAACAAACGTATCTTTGTTGTTTTTGTCTGGGGGCTGATTATGTCAGAACAAACAAACTGCAGGGTACAAAAGTAACATCCACAGTATGTTGTTTAATTTATGTGCAGCCACATCCCATGTACAATAATGTTTTTAGAATTTTCCTTTTGCATTCTGAATCAGAATGTCTTGCAGTTGATGAAGCTGGTGTTCTTATACCATCTAGTCTAGTAAATTTGATTCTAACATATAGGAGTAAGAAATATTCAGATCAGGCATGTGCTTGCTAGTAAGAAACCTCAATGGGTTATATATTCAGATCAACTTCTGCTCTCCTCTTCTCTGAAGGAAGGACAGCAAACCTCAATCAGTTATTTTGTCGAAAGAAAAATGCGCTTACCTAACAAGAACAATTATTAAGTAACAAACATATCTTTGTTGTTTCTGTCTGGGTCTGGTTATGTCAGAACCAACAAACTGCAGGGTACAGAAGTAACATCCACAGTATGTTGTTTAATTTGTGTGCAGTGCAGTCGATCGAATAGCCCATGGTGATGGTGGTACTGCACGTTGATTTCGTCTTTTTGTGAGACGCTGACCTGCTCCCAATTTCCTTTTCCACGAGATAACAGCACAAATGACGAAGTCACATCAACCTGCATTTCATATGGGGATTAGCAGGGAAATTGCATGGGTAGTACTGTACTACAGAGCATCGATCCCACAAAGCACCTCATGATCATGAACGCAATTAAAGCAAAAGCGCGAGAGGGGAACCAAAGCAAATCTTTGAACTCGTATTGCTGGTTGCAAAGTTGCTATCACAACCTCATCATGCTGTGTGTACGGTTGTATATATAGGTACATTTGATTAAAATATACTGTACATTTGATTAAAAATACTGCACAAGAGAAAGAAGGCTAAATATGGATGCTTTTGACAAAAGCAAAATTGTGAAATACATAGTATATAATACTCGCTAATAAAGCTTCACAGTGCTTATCATAATACGTTGCATAGGTAATTAGTACCGTTTGATAGCTAGGCATGCATGTGGTAGCTATAGCTAGCTTAAGTGCTTGACCATCCTCTGATTTCAAAGGTGGTTTACAAACGTATGGATCTCAGCCTAATGATGATTGATATCCTCCAGATGTTCCTACAAGGGCATAACAATCTGTCCGTTAGTCAAGAATTCAAGATCTAGCGCTAGCGAGGGCTTTGGAAAAGGAAGAAGCAGCAACCGTGGCCAACTCAAAGGGTGTTAACAATGACTGGACAACAAACAAAGGATGCAATTTTTTTTGCTTGACTCTGCTGCTTTCATGAAAAAAAGGAAAAAGGACAAAAGGGAAAAAAAAAAAAAAAAAAAAAAACCAAGGCCGTGGAGAAGAACAAGCAGCTACTGCAATGGGGGTACCCTGTGCTGCTTGTACAAGCAAGGAATAAAGCAAAGGGAAGCCACAGGTTAAGGTTAGCAGACCCCAACTCGTAGACTTGTGTCTCCCTCTAGATGGATCAGCCTTCGCTGCTGGCCTGCATATTCACTGACACTGGGTGCTTGCTGAAGAACAAAACCGGAAACCCCACTCTGCAAGGCAGCGCATCACGAGATGGAGATGGAGATGGATCATGAGCTAGCTCATGCGTGCTCGTCTGATGCAGCAGCAGCCTTGACAGTTGTTTACTGTTGGAAAGGGTGCTCATCATATGGTTATGGTGTGGACGCCCGCAGCGGTCAGCTTGCAGCAGATGCTGATCTCTCACTTGCCATGATGAGATGCGTAGCAGCGTGACAGTTCATCTCTCTCGCATGTGACGCTTTTGGAAAACCAGTGCCCCCTTCTTTCCTTTGCCTATGCAGCCGTAGCTTGGGGAGCTACGAACACGACAAATTATCTTTTAGAAGAGGTAGCGATGAATTGACTAATTAAGCCCATGGTTTCTCGTGAATTACTCCGTAACAATAAGTTCAGATCATTGCTGAATTGGGCATTCAGAAGATCAATCTTGGCAACAGATACGCTTTCTGTGGTGTAATCGGTGACCTGTTCGCGTCTTGAACGCAGCTCGGCGTGCAGATTAATTTGGGAGCTGAAGGACGACCTTCTAGCTTCTAGTTTTATTATATCAAGAATTCTAGCCCATATAATCCTCGTTCATTGGTAACTCAGTAGCTCATGGCCTCGCTAGCTGGCCTAGGTGCTAGTCTCGGTTCGGATATGAACTCAGTTAGAGACGATATCCCTGCTAGTATTAAGGTTTAGCTGCCAATGATCTGGCACCGGTATGAGTAATGAAGATCACTTCCATGTTAAAATAAATAAATAAAAAATGAGGTGGTCTTAGAGTGTTGTTGGCTGAATGGCTGGCATGTTATACTGACACATGTTGTCCTACTACATATACATTAGATAGATTCACATATACAGCATTATTAACATTTTGTGGCAACAAACCGACAGGGATAGCCTGTTTTATCAGAAAAATCATAACTTTTACATATCAAAGTTATTGTACTCAACGCTATCTAAACTTTTATCGGGTAGATCACTTAGGAACACTTAGGCACAAGGGGTGAAATGGGATGAGTTAAGTTTAGGTTTAATTTTTCGCAAGATTTTTTTTAGAAGCCTAATTCAACAACACCCCCCCCCCTTCCATGTTTCTGTTTTTACAAGAGTTTTTTTATTATTCTTTTCTTTTTTTAATAATTCATCTTGTGAAGATTATATAAAGTATCTAATCATCTTCAATTTATTGGTAGTACAACCGGGACTAACCAGTTGTTGTTTTTGTAGCTTGGAGAGATGGGGAAAACAACATTGCCTTGCAAAAAAAAAACATCGCACATGCCTGATGAGGAGAAAAGGTGATGGAACCATGCTGGTTATTTTTTTCGTTATCATGTCTACGATACGTGTTTCATTAAGATGAAGTATAATAGTTTTACTAGAAAGATTGGAAATCAACAATTACCGAATCCTCCTCCCAATGCAACAACCCTTAGGATTGTATTACATGAACCATATTAGTTATTGTGCATGTGGGTTCCTGTGGGCATTTTTCTGTGAGTACACCGTCAGAAAAATATTTTTCTGTCGGTAATTGCATTTTTCTGTGGGTTTTTGCACCCACGGAAGAATTCTAGTTTCCAGTAGTCTAATAACCATATCCAACATGCAAAATTTACCAGAAGAACTCATGTGTAGCATTTTCAAATTGATTAATTTCACATTCATCATCAGAAATGTCCAAATACACATGATATTGTATAGAGCTTCTGAGCCTGTGGTTTGGATATATATAAGAACACTGCTCCTATGATACATGGGTAGATATATATGTACTCCCATGTTCTAACAAAATTTTCAAATATAGTAGTACCATTGCATTACTTTCATAGACATAGAGAGATCAATGTATGCTGCCTTCCATGAGCCAGTGGCGAAGCCAGGATAAATGGTCGCCGGGGTCAGTACTTAACGTCAAGGTTCCCAATACCATCGAAATTCGGCGAAATCGAGTTTTGGATTTTTTTTTTTAAAAAAAGATCAAAGTTTATACAAATTTTGAAGCTTTTTAGCCGAAAATCAGCCTACCAGCCCCCTCCAGTATTTCTCTTTCGCCGAAATCCAAAACTATATGCTTACTCCCTCACAAGACTAGCTTATAGGTTGGCATAATATAATTGTAAAACACCACACATAACATCAAATTGATAAAATTTGTATAATTCAACAAAATAAGTTTTCAGAACAGTACATCATCATCGAAATGATCAATGAGTTCTGTAAGCTGCAAGTCAATAATTGGGGGTTATTTCCTTTTAAAGCATCCTTCTAATGTGCAAGCAGCCATGCGTATACTGTTAAAAATCAGTACTGATGAAATGCAACTGTGCAAGCTAGAGCGCAGCGGAGCGCAAACGTCGTATTCGCTTTCTATGTTAGGATTATATTGCTTTTCTTAAAAAAAAAACTTAAGACCTCACACTTCAGACTTGATTGCTGATTAGCGATTGCAGAATTGGAAATTTGGGTTTACCTCAGTACCTGGATACCAGATAGGCAGGGAGAGCTTATTGCAGCGGCCACCGGCCACCGGTCGACAAGTCGTCGCTGATATTTGCATCTTTGAGACACATGGTTCAGAATAAATACGAAGGAGCACTGGAGCAGCCACCGCAGGCGCCGGCACAGGAGGACTTACGGCTTGCGAAGTGAAAACAATGAAGATGGGAAGATGAAACAGTGATTAGGGTTAATTAGGCTGTGGCCAGGCGACGTCCTTATGGGCTGATGTAGTGTATTTGATTATTAATTCATTCACGTAATCATCACATTGATGGACTATTCTTACTTCTGGGCTACTGGGCTATTCTTAATTCCTGAATCCTGAGAACGATGGGCTAGGCAATGTCGTGATGGAAGGGTTTTTTCTACCGCTCGGTTACTGGACTTACCGGGCCGGACCAGTTCCGGTCCGGTCCGGTTCGGTAAGTCCCAAATTCAAAATTAAAATTTGAAAAAAATGCTGAAAAAATTCCTAAAAATAGCTCATGATTTATAGCACCCAATGGTGTCAAAATTATTCAAATTTGAGTTCGTTTAATATTTATTTAGACGTTTAGAAGTTTGAAAAAAAAAGAAAAAATACACAGCCGGCCCGTTAAGGCCCATTAAATCATGAAGGTCGAAAAACATACTAAACACACTCAAATTTGAGTAATTTTGACATCATTGGATTCTACAAATCATGAAGTATTTTTAGGAATTTTTTTAGCATTTTTTGAAAAAAATAAATTTGAATTTTGAAAAAACCGCTCAAACCGCTCAAACCGGGCGGTAAACCGCTCAAACCGGGCGGTAAACCGGAGCCGAACCGAACAACAGCGAGGTTTGAATTCGAATTTGAATTCGAGCGGTTTCCGGGCGGTTACCGGTAAACCGGTCCGGTTTACCGCTACCGGACCCCGGCGGTCGGGATGCCTCGGTCGGTAAAAAAACCCCTGAGCCACCGGGGTCGCACGTAATTTTTACCGGGGTCCAACGTGGCCAGAAATCGTTGGGTACTAGAGGCCACGGCAAAGTCGTTGGGGTCGGCTGACCCCGATACTTGAACGTAGCTGCCAGGCCCTACCCATATATGTTTACCTCGTTTGAGTGCGTACTCCCTCCGTCCCAGAAAGACTGTCACCGCGTTTCCTGAGAAGCAACTTTGATCAATTATATATTAAAAAAAATATAAGTATCTATGGTATATAATTAGTATCATTAGAAAAAATTTTGAATCTAGTTTTTTAACAAATTTATTTGAATATTTAAATATTTCACGTATTTTCTACAAATTGAGTCAAACTTGTGACACGTTTCCCACGGTGACAGTCTTTTTGGGACGGAGGGAGTATTGGAGTGGTTTGATGTTAAACATGACGTGTTTATGGTCGGAATTTTAATGAATGTACGTATTCGTCATTAATTTACTGTCTGGTACTGACTACTTCGTATCTGTCTAGCTACCGTACTATACTAGCAACGTACTACTCCGTATCCTTTTCAGCATCATATAGCAGCATAAGAGGAACACGCACTCTGTGACACCACCTAACGAGAAAACGATGAGAAAGAGACAGTTCCGTTGCCAAGAGGGCACTGAACCGCCCTGGACTTGGCAACAGTGCCATGCCACCCACCGGCTGTACGAAACGTTCATGACGATGCAGTTGACAACAAGCGTACGCGTACTAGAAACTGGGCACAGAGACCAACGGCCGGGCCGCCGGCGCCGGGTGCGGCTGGTCCACCTGTTGACACCGAAATTTGGACAACCAAGAAGTATTATTGGGAACGAGATATTCTGAGAATGCAAGACGTCTAATGAATGACGGCAAGACCAGATAGAGGAGATATGCATGCATACGTCGCCAGCAGACTCACAAGATCAGCTATTGAGAAATCAACCGCTGAGGGTGTTCATGCACGAACGGCCAATTAGCACATTTGGCCTTGTGTATTCGGCTTTGATGAAGTGTGTATACCTGTATACGTAGTGCATTTGGGGAACCAGCAAGACAAGCAAGTAAGTTGATATACGTGTATATGACATGCAACCTTATGGAGGAAATAGAGGTAGTGTGCAATACATGTAGAGATTCACTGAGCCTTGGACTTTAAGCCACGAAGAGTGTGGACGGCATTGTGATGGAAGGAAAGCTAGAAGATTAAAAGCAAAGCATGTGTGCATAGCTGCTGGCTTGTCAAAGATACGTGCATATACCCATATATGGATCCATCGTGGAGGTGCATATACACGTATACCAGGCTATATATTATGATAAGCATTACCAGGATGGGCCATGCAAAGAAGAGGTGCTCAGATAAGACTCTAACAGATGTCCTTAACATCTTACGTATCCGATCAGATGAGAACTTGGAATATTATACATGTTTGATTAACAACCAAGGACGTGTACGTACATATGGAAGTCTGGGTCTCGTACGTGGCCGTTTCTACATAAGATATTTGTCGGTTGAGCCAGAGCAGGAGAGATACGGCAACCAAAAAGCTTCAACGTGAAGGCTCTATACGTAAGGGAAAATAGAGTCAGTTTATTTTAGTATTTATCTTTTATTTAGACGTTCCAGGTCAAGTTTTGTATATCGTGAGTAGCAGCCCAGGGTATAAATATAAACCCCCGGCCATTGTAAAAAGGGTTCACAACCAATTCAATACAACCGGCTACGTGCCACCCTTCGAGTCCTTTTAGTCGTGTCGTCGAGTTCTTCGAGAGGGCCAATCGATCCGTCGACCTCCGTAAGTCCCGGCAACCTTGCTATCATGTCTAGTATCGTGCGGCGGATTTAGATTATGATGCAAGTAGTCTCATCCGTTTTGCTTAGTATCGTGCGGCGGATTTAAGCTTAATGATGGGAAGTTTTTGCTTGTGCCTTGTATCGTGCGGCGGATTAAGACATGAGTAAAGATAGTTATCGGCTCTCTTAGATTTGGCAAGATCTAATAGATTCATTAAGTTATCACGTGTTGCATGTTTTATTTAATGTTTATTTATTTGCAACACTCTTTTGCCCAATCTAGATTGATGCTCTTTTCGGCTTTTTGGTCATAATCTCATGTTTATTCGATATCAAGTAGATCAATTTCATATAGCCGAATTAGATCGATCTAGATTGTCACGTGTTGTGGGTTCATTCACGTTAGATGTAGATAAGCCTTGACAGGACCGGGTACCGTGCGGCGATGCGTCTTTGGGTTACTCTAGAGCTAGTCATCCGGTGGACTAGAGATCGGTTTAATCTGATAGGTTCCTTTTACATGTTACTTGTTTGTTCCTTCTTCATGGACCCTGATTCGGCAATTTTGCCGATACGGTTATGCTTACACATGTAGCGAGTATTTATAGATCTGTTAGGTAATTACGTGCTTTTAGCTCTTTACTTGTTAGATTGTATCATGCGGTGGATTGATCTGCGCGGTAAGGGGTGGTGTAAATTCATAGCGAGTGGTATCATGCGGTGGATTAGCTTGGGTTTATGCTCGACGGGTTTATGAAGGCTAGACGTGCGGCAGACTAGTTGGAGTAGCCTATGCATGTGTTGTTTAGTAGATTTATATTTATAAGTTACTTATCCTTAATTATTAGTGCTTGATGATGCTTTAAACCTGAGATGTAGTTTGATATATTTTGATGATTTAATCTTGTTCAAACATGTCTTCGTTTACACGCATTCGGCAGTTCAGCTTTATTCATGTCGGTCATATCATATTAGCCGAATGAATTGCAAACTTGTTGGCGAGATAGCTTCTATAGCTATGTGTCGTCGTAAGTGGCTTCGGTCGTAAAGATGGAACTGTCTGGTCTCACCCAAAGACGTTCCGGTTATGATCTTATCGTTTTATCCCTTGTCGACTTTCGGTCAAATCGACTGGCACGCCACCGGATTCAGACACCCGGGCACCCGATTGAAGCTAGGCTTTCTGGCTTGCTGTGTGTGAGACACAGTGCGCCACATTTTGTGTCAACACCACCCAAGAAACTGAGAGTCAAGAGAACAAGCAGCTACGCGCGTATGTAGTGACGTCACTAAATGAATCGAAAATGTATTCACCGAATTAATGAAACGCTTGGCGTAAGTGTTAAACGCGAGTTGGATTCTTAAGAATCGTACTCACATCTCTCGTCGAGGTTTGTCGCACACGTAGAGCAGCGATAATGGAATGTGATGTTGCGCGTTGCACTTACAATCACTGACATAGAGGAGAAAACAGAAACAGAATTGGTAGAAAGCAGCATGTACAGTGACGTCAACTGGTTGCAGGTTTTCTTGGTCTTCCAGTGGATCATTTAAATCAAATGGATGGACAGTGACGTCAACTGGTATAAAAGAAAGGTGGTGATTATGAGAATGCATTTTCACCCACACATGTGAGTTATTCTTCCCTGTCAATACAATTTAATTTTGAACTGAAAGCAAATATGAGTTCTAGGCTTCAGACACAAAAAAAATCTAGTAATGTTGCTTGCAATTTTATGAGACAAACTAAATATGTTGATATTTAGGCCAACAATTGATGCAAATGTTACAAAAGCATTTTAGATGAGATTAACACTAAAATTATGATTTCAACATGAGAGAAATAATCACCTGCATGCAGGTTTTCTTGGTCTTCCTGTGGATCATGTAAATGAAATGGATGGCCATCATGGTCACCTGGTACAAAAGTAAGCTGATGATAATGAGAATGCATTCTCGCCCCACACATGTGAGTTATTCTCCCCTCTTTACTCCAATTTAATTTAGAAATGATGACAAAATATGAGCTGCATGCCTATAAAAATTAACTATTGATGCTTGCGATTTTATGTTAGAGTGACTGAAGAGTTCATACTGTCTTTTTTACTAGATTTCATACTAATTTTAGAATAGTGAGAGTTTAGAAATGATGACAAAATATGAGCTGCATGCCTATAAAAATTAACTATTGATGCTTGCGATTTTATGTTAGAGTGACTGAAGAGTTCATACTGTTTTTTTACTGGATTTCATACTAATTTTAGAATAGTGAGAGGATACAAAGGAGCAGGAGAGAGAGGAGTTCATACTAATTTTAGGATAGAGAGAGGATACAAAGGGATACAAAGGAGCAGGAGAGAGAGCCAGGGAGGAAGAGGGAGAACCGGAGAGGGAGAGAGAGCCAAAGAGAGAAAGGAGACGAGAGAGAGAGGGGGAGAGAACCAGGGAGGGGGAGGAGAGGAGAGAGAGAACTAGAGAGGGAGAGGAGAGGAGAGGAGAGAGAGACCAAAGCGTTTACCTTGATAAATTTATTTACCTTGATAAATTTATTCTTGTTCATCATGCTGAACAGGATGGACATCAAAGTGATGAGATCCCCAAGCTTCGAAGGAATCATCATGTTCAGCAGGACTCTCATTGAGATCTGGCACCTTCTCTCCTTCCTCCTCTGCTGGTGTGTTCAAGTCAAATGCCATGGAAGATGGGTGAGAGATGAATGGTTGAAATGAAGGCAACGAAGGTTTACCGGACTTTCATTGCCACATGTTTAGAGAAATGGCTCTGTCGGCAATAATTTGAAATTTCAGTTTGCTTTTGCTGTGTAAAAATGGAGCGCAAGATTTGTTTTGGCGCCAAGTGGTATTTGCCGCCCAGTGAAAAAGCGTTTGGATTTGTACTGCATGTGTGTAAAGTGTGGACAACTCTGATTTGTTTAATGTATTAAAAAGTTGTTGTGAGTGGTCGTGCATGCTTCTTCATTGCATTAATAACATATACATCCAAATATGTACAGTGGTGAATGATTGGTATATAGGGATGTCAGACTCTTCTGTGACCCTCCTTGATATCTGGTGCGTGCCTCCGACGACAGACATTGTGGCACGGAGGGAGTAGCAGTTCAAGTCTTAATTAACGTGTGAAGAGTGAATTGTTCGAGCTCCATCAAACCTTTTGGCACCGATTCAGCTGGTTCACATGAGAAACCAAACTGATTCATGTGTCCAAACGCACCCCAAAAGTTGATATAACAGAAAATCTTTAGAAGAATAGAAATCCCGCAAAAGTGGCAAGCAATAGGCAATAACAGTAGAAGATACAAAGCAAGTTTGTCTGGGCCGTGGCCCTTTCAAGCCACGTACGGCCCATAAACATATGCCACAAGCCCACAACAGAAAAAGTCGCAAAAAAGCCCACAACAGAAAACTCTCAAATTGAAGCCCAGGAGGCCCAGGAAGAGTCCATTGCGTGTTCCAGTCCAGTTCCGGTGGCGTAGCGTACAACATAACATAGCATATCCCCCTTCTCGCAAGCAAACTCATCTGTCTTCTTCTCTTCTCGCCGCTTTCCCCTTCGTCGCCGTCGACCGTCGTCGAGAGGAAGGGCGCCGCGCCGCGAGCGGGAAGGAGAAGGAGGCGGCGACGATGCAGGTGAAGCAGAAGGTGTACGAGCTCTACAAGGGCACGGTGGAGCGGGTCACGGCCCCGCGCACCGTCTCCGCGTTCCTCGAGAAGGGCGTCCTCTCCGTCCCCGAGTTCATCCTCGCCGGCGACAACCTCGTCGCCAAGTGCCCCACCTGGTCCTGGTGCGTTCTGCTCTCCGCTCCCCTCTCCCCTCGCTCTGCCTCCCTCTTAACTGATTTGGGTGGTTGGTTGACTGATTGATCTGGTGTGTGTCGTGCGTGCGCTCGCAGGGAAGCAGGCGATCCAAGCAAGAGGAAGCCGTATCTCCCCGCCGATAAGCAGTTCCTCGTCACCCGTAATGGTATGCTGTATCAAATTGAGTCAAGTATCGGCTCCTATCTATTTTCCTGTCTGCACAAGTTTGAGTACTGTGAATGCTGCATTATTGGTGGGTAGAGTAGAATTGGACAACTGTTAGGTTTCTTTTCCCAAACATGATGTAGTGCATGGGATCAAACATGCTAGATTAGCAAAAATCCTGGAGTAGTTGAAGCATAAACACTGGGAAACAGAGAAAATTAGAGTGGATTCATTCATGGCTTCGAACTCCTGAATTTACTACCTTATTACTATTTAAAGCTTGTAATTTTCGAATATATCACTCATTGGAAATTCGTGAATTCTTTCTGTTACTCCCAGTGCCCTGTTTAAGACGGGCCATCTCAGTTGAGGAGGAGTATGATGCAGCAGGAGCTGAGGTGGTTCTCGATGACGATGAGGATGGTGGCTGGCTGGCAACACATGGGGTGCAAGGTTAATATCCTTACAAGTGCTGCCTGGTTTTCCACTCACTGAAATATATGATCTTAACTGTTTTTTTTGGGTCCATTGATCATGTTAGCATCAAAGCCAGAAGAGGAAGAAGACATTCCCTCTATGGATACATTGGATATAGGAAAATCTGATGGAATAAAGTCTATCCCCTCTTACTTTAATGGTGGTAAGGAGGAAGAGGAAGAGGAAGATATACCTGACATGGACACTTATGATGACACAGGGAATACTAATTTGGTAGGAAAGATCACAATTCTCCGTCTTATAAACAGGGCTAAGCGAAGGTGACAAAATTACTCATACCAGCTTTGCCTTTCTGTTCTAATTGCAGGCTGCTGCTCAGCCATCATACTTTGTCGCAGAAGAACCGGATGACAACATCCTTCACACCAGAACATATGATGTTAGCATAACGTAAGATCTTTTACTGCCTACAGGATAGGGTCAATTCTCCTTTTCATGGTTGGGTCCAACCATACACTAGTTTTCTGATTGGTGTATTGTGGCAGACATCTTGCATATTGTTCTGTTCTGTACCAGCCAAGTTTTGTGTTTTCAATACCTGTGTCTCTTGATGCTTACATACATTATACAACAAACTGCTTGCTTATTGCATGCTGAGGTTGATTGGCAAGCATGACGCTCATCTGATTTGCAACCAAAATTCTAACTAGTTAATGTCTGCTTCCTAAAAGTGCAGTTGTTATTTCTAAGATAAGAATATCTAATTAGTACGTTGTGTGAAAATCAGTTCTTCTTGTGAACCACTTGGAAAACATATAATTAATTATCTTATTGTAGGTATGACAAGTACTACCAAACTCCACGCGTCTGGCTTACTGGATATGATGAGGTAATTTTGTACATAACAAGTGCTTCTTGCATATAGTTACTGCAGTCTTGTTGCAGCCTTACTTGATTGTGTTTTTTTTTTCTGCCATTGTAGTCAAGAATGCCACTAAGTCCTGAACTTGTGTTTGAAGATATCAGCCAAGACCACGCGCGAAAAACGGTAATTTCATTTTGTTTCCATTTATTCTTTTGATTCTCTGACATATACCCAACGGAATGCATGGATAGGACAAATCTTACCATATATTGACTCTACATGCTTAAAATTGGTAGAATTAAACCTTACGACATACGTTTTGTGTTGACAGTTGAGCTATATATTGATCCGAAAAAGGGAACAATTTGTTGTCACAGGTTACATTATATATACAACTGTATATTTTTTTGGAACCAAACAAATATAGTTCAGCTTTTCATTTTGCAATATGTCATAGTGGTTAGACTGCGGTGGAATTCGCCACATTATAGCCATCCCCTTTCTCGCCAAGAAAATTTAAAGGGGACACTGCATGACTATATGCATGCAAACATATATGGATGAACATGTGTTGCCTTTTTGTTTCCTCACTGATAAGGGTGCTCACCACATGGCTCTGCATGGAGTCCAGTCCCATTACTACTAGCCCATTCTAGGACTGTGATGAAGGTTCGTTGCCGGGAGCAAATTCCAGTGCCAAATGACCGAATCATTTCACGCTGCAGTAACAATCCTGTGACATGAGCTGTCATGTAATGATCTAGGTTCCTGCCGAATGTGCCAATCTCTTCTCCCTTTTTTAAAACACTACACAAGTAATTTGCCTTGCTTGAAGCTGTAATGCAGATATCCATGCAGTCATTGTGCTCTGGCACTGCCATAACTGCAATATCTTGTGCTCACGCCTCACGGGGTCACAGCTCATGGACTATTGCCCTTCTCCTATTTGCCCTTTTCTTTTCTTTTCAAGCCGTTTACATTAGCGATTGTGAGTTAGAACTTACTTTAGCTAATAGAAGCAGTGAAACGCTTGCTGTTTTCACGTCACGCTCTGCTACTGGTGCCAGGAGAGGACCTTAGAAGATAGGTTCTTCCATCATAGCACCATATAGTTGCTTCATGCATTTGAAAGCTTCATTTATAGACTATCTACGTCATGTCATTCAAGATGATTATTTAGTGACAGAAGCAGGTCCCATTTTCTCTTACGCCAGCGAAACAATGAAGTTTTCTTGTACAATGGCCAATGAGCTAAGATACTGCACTGTATTGCACAGGTGACTATTGAAGATCATCCTCACTTATTGGCTGGAAAGCATGCTTCAGTGCACCCATGCAAACATGCAGCTGTGATGAAAAAGATCATCGATGTTCCAATGTCTGGGGGAGTGGAACCAGAAGTTGACAAGTAATAATATTCTTTATTCACGCATCACCCTTATTTTCGACCAGTTTCTAACTTCCTGCTCCTTTTGTGAATAGGTACCTTTTCATATTTCTGAAATTCATAGCGACAGTCATACCAACTATCGAGTATGATTACACAATGGACGTCGACCTCGGCAGTTCAAGCTGATTATTGGCTAGTTCAAGCCTGAAGGTAAAACATGCAGCTCTTATCATCTGACAGTTTACGCCCCACGTCATACATAATAACAGTAAAACGCGCTTAGACTTGCTTGTCAAACAGACCAAGTCATTCTACAGACCGTAACACTTATGCTAAATTCTGTACGATTTCCACCCTGTTTGTGCGTTGGTGTTCATAGCAGTTGCTTGTTTGCTTTTTCATTTTTCTCAGGGAAAGGACGCACCCTACAGAAGGCAGAAGGCTGAACTGCCTGTTTGTGGTTGAATATTTGTGCATCTGTCATCTGTGTTCGTTCCTTGGATTGGTTTGCATTTGTGAACAAACTCTGAAACCCCACCTTGTACATTCTAACGCTGTCAGCTTGTGTATCCATTCATATAAACCCATAATCTGCTTGGCGTGCGTGGGAACATTTTCTTGAAGGTCCAATGCATCCGATTAGGAGGGCAAAATATTTGGGTGCATTGCTTTGCATGCATCATTTCGATCCAGTGACACCTTGTGGACGATATCAGTGACGCGCAGCGAAAGATACAGAAAGGATCCCCGACGACGCCCATGTCCTCGGCGCGCTTTGTGCGAGATGATGCGACGACTAGCGCGGCCGTGCCGCGGGACCGTGCGTTCACGTGCCAATTCCGAACCGCGCGTGCTGTTGGAGTGATCGATGGTTTCGTCCGCTGCTCTGGCGAGCTCAGCTCTGGAGTGAGGCGCGCGTGGTTCGCCGGGAGCGAGGCGTCGCTTTTGGCCGCGATGTTTCGCCCGTACGTCGCCGCAAGTGCGCACCGGTCGCGTGCCGCCCCGGTCGCCGCTCGTTAGTTGCCGATCCCTGCCGGCCGCGTGCGGTGAACGAGAGCGATGACAAGACGTTTTGATTACTGGCGGTAGTACTAGGTACTGTAAGGTTGATATAAGCGAGTGAACGAGGAGCGTACAGGTCGGCGCACCAGTGTCCAAGTGGTAACCTTGTCCCATTCCCTTGTGGAACCGGTAATTCGTGTGCAGCGTGTTCATCAGTATTGCAGTTGGATGGTGGATGCTAACTACTGGCACTAGCTAGGACGCTAGGTACCTACGTTGCGGTGGGCGGTTGCGCCGGCCGGCCGCCCGGAGCATGCCGAGTGATGTCAACATACCAGTGGCCTTCAACCACCGGTGGATCAAACTGGTTTGGCTTCATGCTTGAACTTCTCAGGGCAGGAAAGGGATCTCCCGATCTCCGATCCACCATACCAGAAAAGAGGGTGAGTACAGCGTGGTGTTCCGATTACAGCATGATGCGCTTACGTTGGCTCCCCCACCCATGCGTACCATAAGTCCATAACCATTCTTTTGAGAGTCTAAAGAGCGACAAGTGTCAACACTAGCTAACACCTTTCGATAGTGGCAATGTACTACTAGTACTCTCTCGGGATCGATCACCCGATCACTCCTCGCAGCCGGAGCGGAGCGGCGCGGCGGTGGCGCGACACGGACCAGGTAACTGATCCGGCCCACCCCACGTGCGCGCGCGTGCTCGCCGCGCACCCTCGCCGCGGGATCACCACGGCATGGCATGGGCTCGCTCGCTCTAGATGCGATGCGATGCGGTGTCGGTGGCGTGTGGCGTCGGCCGGGGCCGCGCGCGGGGCCAGATCTCTCCGATCTCCTCTCCTCTCCGTTGTGGTGCCGGCGCGGGCCCCCGCCTCGTCGCTGTCCGCCGCGGCGCCAAAGGCAGGCGAATGTGCGCTCGCTTTGCCCCTCAGCGGCCTCTGGTGGACGACGTGCACCGCAGACTGGCCACCAGGGGGCAGTTCGTTGCCGTCGCACCAGTGGACGTACACGTACCACGCAACGCACGGGAACTGAACGAGCCCGGAAAAGTCGGAGCAGCTAGCCTCCTAGCTGGCTTTTACCTGGGAAGGACGGATCGGCCATTATTCGATCGGTCCTTTCTGCTCCTGCCCTGTTCATCGTTCGATATGGTTCACACAATGCCGCGCTGAAAACGACGTGGATGGATGTAGCGACCTTGCCACCACTGGGGAGATTTGTGGACGCAAATACTTGTAGCTCAGACGACAACACAGGGGAATAAGGATCGAGATGGCTGTGGCTGGCTGGCCATTGCAGATCTCACGACTTGACTGCACTGCGCGCGCGCATACAGTTAGAAGGAAATGTGGAACGTCTAGCATTGATTGACCAGTGCTCAGCATATCATCGTCTTGGAAAGAACGGGTGCGACAGTGGTGTAACTCTCGCCCGCCCACCACCACAGGATCGCCGAGGCGCTGGCCGACGTCGACCGGTCGACGTCGTGGATCCACAGCCACGGACGTCGCTGCGCCTCCAGTAATCTTACTTGCGTTGTGTGATGGCGTGATGCCGTAAAGGTGCTTGGCCGGCCTGAGTGCTGAATCAAGAAGCAATCCAACTTTGGTTTTTCTCCACTGCGCGACTCCATGGACCGCACACTGCAGACACTTGTCGCTAGGAAGCGTACGTACAATTGCGCGTGTGCAACGCTGTGCTCTTGAGTCTTTATTGATGTGGATGTAATGACACTCATCTATACTTTTGCGCATAGTACAATGCTTGTGTTTCATTTTCATGCGTTGCTTTGCATGATCCTATAGCGTTCCCACATTATAGTATAGCCATATAAAGGAGCACCCCTTCCATGTTATATTGGAGATCTACTTATGTTAAAATCTCCCATTTTTCTAAAAACAAATCTCTAACTTTCAATTTATAAAAAATATATTAACGTCAACAATACCCACATAATAAATGCATTATTAGGACACATTTGATAATGGATTCAATGAAACTAGACTTGATTAGGGATGAAAGCAGAACTTTTAACAACAAAGTCTTAAATCCTATCCCACTATCTTAGGCTTAAATACATAGAACAATCTTATATTCTATATTTTGGCTACTAAATGAACAAATCAAAACTTTTAACAACAAAGTCTTAAATCCTATCAAGTACTACAACTTTGGCACATGATGTATCTCCATCCAAGATTATTTGAAAAATTAAAAAAAAATTCTCAAAATATGTGAATTTGAAACACATATTTGTTGAGACTCTAAATAACAAACTAGTGAACAACAAACTTGTACTTAAGGTCGACCACTACAACTTTGGTATATTTTTATGAACTTGCACTACACCTTTAATGTTAACTATGTGAAAATTCAAATTTGGTTAGAATTTTTAAATTTTATATTACAAAATCTATAACCTTAACACATATTTGGAACACTATACGACTTTCAATAGAACATTTTGAACTACAAAGTTGTAGATTTTACTAAGAACTATTACTTTCATATGGACCATGTCAACATCCGAGATTGTTTGGCAATTTTAAATTACAAAATCTCTAAAGTTAAACAATATTTTTGGACCTTATACCATTCAAATTCAAAAACTATTTAGCTACAAAGTTGTAGTTTGCATCAGAGGGCTACAATTTTGATATAAAGTTTGTCTTCATTCAAGTTTATATGAAAAGGTTATGAATTATTGTTTGACGCAACTATTTATAGCGGCGGACATATTAACACAACCACCTCCGTAAATTAATTTTAGGAGGTGAATGTTTACAACGACCGCCTCCAGAAATCATCGACTTAAGATGCTTGCCTCAAAAAATTGACTTACGAAGACAGATGTCGTAAGACGGCCGTCTCTATTAATCATGATTTTCGGAGGCGAGCATCGGTGGCTGGCATTTTCCTAGATCCCACCTAAGCAATTTTACAGAGACGGTTATTAGTTGTGCCTATCTTTGAAATGATTTGGCAGTGTCTCCTAAAATCATTTTTTAGTAGTCATCTTACTAAAAAGGGAAATGTACAAGAGTTATATTATACTCTCTTTTTTAATGAGTTTTACCTCTGATTTTAAAAAACATTTGCATGAATCTGCTAGGGTTACCAGCTACATGAAGAGTCAACATCTTACAGGTTTTAGACAAAGACATTTCAAATCTCAACCACATTAGTGGGAGCGACTACAGTAGAAGAGAAGGTCTTCAACCAATGCATCAATGCCTCCTTCACCTAGAAGATGCGACTATGGCCGTCCTTTGGCAGCAAAGTCCATTTCTGTATCAATGAGATTGTGGTATATACGACATCAGCGAAGATACATTCAATCGTCATTTTGTTCCTAGTTGTCCAAAGAGCCCAAGCAAAGCCTATAAAAATAAAAATGAGTATCCTAGTCGGAATTGGCCTATTGCCTTGCAACCAAACGTATCTAAAATCGCTCAAAGAAGAAGGAACAAAAATCAAGAGCCTGGCCCAAATAAATTTGTCCAAGCAATATCTAAACAACACATGATCTACAATTTTGCGGCAATCGTGCATACAACTTCTACAGAACCACCTCAACCTCTTTTGATCAAAATTTGGTCCACCTACAACTTGTTATTAAAGAAATTTTATTAAGGGGAAGTTTGGCTTTACAAATACAACCAATCACCATGCTAGCCACCCCACCATCAGAGCAAAATCTGTACATGGACTTGATAGTGAAGGATCTAAATTTGTCTATGGCCCAAACAACAGAATCAAGATTATTGGATAAGGTGATTAAGGTTAGCTTGAACTACAAATCTTGCAATCTACCATAATCATATATGGATAGAAGTCTTTTAAAACCAATAACACAATCATCCACATCCCAACAGTCCTTGACAACACATTCATTATATTAGGTTTAGAACTTCATAAGCAAACTTGAGTGGCATCTAAAAGCCAACACTCTTACATAAATACACAATTTTCAAATTTATAAATGGCTCCCCATTAAAAGGTGCTTGATCTTATATAAACCTTTCTAGCTTTGAGAAACTTTAGAATAAAAAACTAGAGCTAATTTATTTGATTCTAAAAATCCTAAACTAAAGAGCATTAGGTTCTAAGTGAAAATCCACTTGACTAATAGGCATTTATTTTTTTGGAGGGAATGGTAGTTTTATTATTATAATTCCTAGACCACTCTAATCTTTATGTCTATATACATATTCAAATTTAGCCATGTGGTATCTAAATTTATCTACAACCCTTTGCCAAAGAAATTTAGATTCATTTTAGTAAGAACCCTATCTTGTAATAAGTAGAAACACATACTTTATAAATGTATGCTCCTTAGACACGAATCTATGAGAATTTGCCTACCCGATGTTAAATGTTTACTCCTCCATGGGAGAAGGCTCTTGATCATTTTCTGAATAACAGGAGAGAAGAAACCCATGGTCAAATGATAGTCACTAATTAGAATCCTTAAATATTACAAAGCTAATTCACCAAGGTTGCAATTGAGCCAATTTGTAAGTTTATGATTATCAGATTGAGCAAAGCCAAAAATAAACACTTGAGTTTTATGAAAATTTATTTTAAGCCCATTGGGCCATTCAAAACAGTGAAGAATTAGTTTCAGGTTTCTAACAGAATTATCAGAACCATACAGCATAGTCACAGTATCATCTACATAATGGATGTGAGAAACCCCCTTGGAAAGCTATACTAGACTCTCAGAAAGACCAAATCCAGAAACTCGAGCAAAACTCACTACAATCTCTAAGTCTCACACTAAACTATCCTCCATAGAGTTATTCTACACTCCACTTAGACTAGAGTCATGAATGGCAGGGGATGTGAGACTATATGTATAAAGGTGTGTGGAGGTGAACCCATATATATCCCCATGTGCTTCACACCACATCCATTAGATTAAACCACCATAAATGGAGGGTTATGATTCACTAATGTTGTGCTTGTTTGCATGTGTAAGGTGGTGGAGTGACGTGGTTTGGTCTACCGAGGGAATTTCACCAACGTCTTCTGCCCTATTGTTGACGGTGATTAAGTATCATTTTTATACTGTCAACGCATCAAGAGAAAGGACTAAAATGAGTTCACCTATTAGATATAGGGGTTACACTGACAGAATTCCGCGAGTTTTGGTGATTGTCTATTTCTGCAGGGGGTTATCAGGAAAGAACCTAAAGAAGGCCCACATGTCGGGATTACATAGAGATAAAGACCGAACGGGTAAAAAGAATACTCTAGAAAACTCGGGAAGGCGACCCCCGGAAGCCGGGCCCCACTTGGCAGCCTCCGTGGGCGGCCGACTCCCCCTGGGGCGGCCGCCTCCCACCTCAACCAATGAGGTTGAGTCTCGCGGATTATGCCTCCACCGCCTTTGAGGATGAATAATAATCGTCCGTTTAGGTCGGTTTGATCCGAGGGCTGTGGTGCATTCTAGAGGGCTATATATTCAGAGCCCCTGACCCCAGGAGAAACCCTAATTCATATTCATTCAAGAGTTCATTCTCTTATCTGAAGAATTCAGAGAAGCCAGAGCCACCATCTCAATTAGAGCTCCATAGTTTAGTAGCATAGCTACATAGGAATAGATCTAGAGGGAATCAAGCCTAGCTTGGAGTCCGGATCTGTCAGAGTTCTTGGTAATTCCCCTCTACATTCTTGTAATATTCATCATTGTTCGTGATACTATGAATAGTACTTTATTCTATTCTATTATATCGAATTGACTTTGCTCTATTTGATTATGTTCTCAATTATATTGTTCTTAGTTTACTTTGATTATATGTTTAGCATAGTTGGACTAGAATTATGTTTATGCATAGGATCGTATAGCGCTTGCTCATTAGGCTAATGGGTGAGTGATAGATATTGTATAGGCATGGTGCCTAGACCGTATTTATCTGCGATTGCACCCTTGAAAGGACCTAATTGGCCTAGAGGGGGGGTGAATAGGCCTTTTGAAAACCTGAAACTCAAAACTCAAGTGCGGAAGTCAAATACCAACCGGTACTACCTGTGTCACAGAATCGGTACTACCGGTATGATAGAACCGGTACTACCTACTGCAGAGCACCGGTACTACCTGTAACCTACAGATTCTACGAAATCAGAGTAAACAGAGTTTTGCTTTCAGATCTAGGTGTTACCACACGCTCCTTGAAGATTCCCGAGGTGGTGTTGTGCTTTCCAACGATTGACTCCTCTCCAATCCGTAGATCGAGCCTTCCCAACCTAAGAAGTGGAGGTAGAGAGAGGAGACACAACAAGGGCAACAAACAGGGTAGTCGAAGCTACCACCACAGCAGCAAGCACGCAGGACACAATATTTATCCCGAGGTTCGGCAATCCCCACAAAGGAGTTCCTACGTCCTCGTTGTTGAGGTGACCACGAAGGTCCGACCACTTAGGTCTCCTCCCTCAAGCAACCACAAAGGTTAGCTCGAGATTTCCACTAAGAATCAAGGGGTAATACAAACACTTCGGGTGCCCTCACAAATGAATCAACACGGGCAACCACGAAGAACGCCTAGCCGGCTAGGGTTCCAAGAACCCAAGAGTAATAGACACAAAGCAAACCGGCAAGACGATGGATCCAAGTGCTCAAGTCGTAGATCGAAGCTTTCCACTCTCAAATCTCACTTCTCTAGCTCGAATCACTAAGATTTAGGACTAGGAGCAAAGAGGGAGAGAGAGTGGGTGAGGGAGAGCTTGAGAGCTGTTTTCTCACGTTGCAAGTGAGGCAAATGGCGTGGGTAACGGTTAGAATCCGAGGTGAGAAAGTATATATAGTCGCCACTCAGATATGTGACCGGTACTACCGGTGCAAGACCACCGGTACTACCGCTTTCCAAAAGTAACCGTTGGCTCGGCTCAGAACCTTGCGACAACCGGTACTACCGCCCTTGGGTCGGTACTACCGGTCAAATCGGTACTACCGCCAGAGGGTCGGTACTACCGGTTTGCGCAGCTTGGTGAGAGGTGCTGGGAAGTCCAGTTGGATCGGTACTACCGGTCCAACAGGATCGGTACTACCTGTGCACACTGGGCATACTAAAAAAAATATTCTAAGTGCGTGTGAGTGCATAGTGTCTCTCAAGTGCATAATTAAAAATGACCTGAGCACTTTTGACCATCATCTAGCTAATCTACTTTGCATCCCTCTTGATAGTACGGCGTTTCCTATGACTCAATTTTAAAATTAAAATTGTGAACCGTTGAGTCGAAGCGCCTTTCGTCCATAGAAAATTTGGGGGTGCTTATTTCACCAAGTGTGAATGTTCAATTCTTTCAATGGACTAACACCTGCAAATACATCTTAAATATCCGGTTAGTCCCTAATTTGATTGTCATTAATTATCCAAAACCCACAACGGGGGCGAATGCACTTTCAAACTCCCCCTTTTTGGTAATTGATGACAACCAACTTAGGCTTACATAAAAATAGAAAGAATTGAAGCTTTTGGATTCCAAAGTTTAAGTGAAGCTCCCCCTTGATGTATGCATGGAGTATGGAATTTCAATTCTTGATTGAAATCAAGATTGCGTACACTAGAAAGAAGCTCCCCCTAAATTTTGCAATCCGTGGGGTGCCTAAGTGTGTGTGTGACAGTAAAACCGTGATGCAAATGACAGGATATATCACAAAGAATAAGATAAAAGAACTTGAATGGTTATGCAAGAAAGAAAAAGACTTAAGCATAGCATAACCATTCTAAAAACAACATTGCATCACAAAATATTTAGTAAGCTAACACAAGCAAGATATAGTAAATAAGCATAGGTGTTTAGCTTACAATCATCCACACACACAAATAGTTCGAAGTTCACTACATAGTTCACCACTAAGATAGAGGGATTACACCACCGAAATTTAACTACCCTATTACAGCAGATAGTAAGCCTAACACTCCCCCTTTGGCATCAAGTGCTAAAAAGGGTAGGCCACGACAAAAGCAAAGGGTAGCTTAACCACTAGTACTCCTGGAAGTCACTGTCACTGGAGTGGTCAAAGCGGTTACGACCCCAAGCAGCAGAAGAGGAGGGTCCAGGAACAGCCTCAGAAGCAGTGAAACCACTAGTCCTGGTGATGTCATCAGCAGCTCCAAAGATATCAAACGGACTGGAAGGAGGTGGCTGCTGAGACACGGGCTCCTCATGCACCAAAGGATGAGACTCATCACCTCCACCAACAACAGGGTCCTCCCCCTGTCCCTCAGCCGCAGAAGGAATGTCAGAGGTTGATCCGAACTGATTCTCATAAGCAAGCCATGGATCAGCAAAGGGACGGAGAGGGGACACAGGATGAAGATGGGCAGCGGCCTCCAGGCGACTCAGGTGGTCATCAGTCCTCTTGGCACAATAACATAAATACCCCATGAACTTCCTGAGCGCATACCTGGTGGGTGACTCCCGACGCTCATGCTGAGGAGGAGGAGCATCAGGAGCGGGAGCAGGAGCAGGTGCAGCACTAGTAGAAGCCCCAGTAGCATCAGACTTGGGGCCAGGACATATTTTCTTGGGAGTGTAGGGTTTATGCTTGGTGTCCTTGTAAAACTCATAGCCAACTACTTGCTCAATGATATACATGATGTATGGAGCAAAAGGTAGAGACTTCATGGGATTTTCAGCGGCTTCCTTAATCTTGGACCATAAGAACTCAGAGACGCTGAATCAGCCACCATTAGCCCCAAAGCGACACAGAAGCTTAGGAGCATCTTTCTGAAGTCGGTCCTGCTCTCCTATCTTGGGATCAATAGTGGCACGGAAGAGATGGTTCAAGACAAAGAACTCGGGCTTGAGGTGAGTGGTCCTGCCATCAACAAGAGAGTCTGAGGTGTAAATCTGAGCAGCGGCCATGTCCACACGACCAAACCCATGGGGATAAATATCAGAAAGAGCTGGGACAGCCCGGTCATGACGATCAAATCCAAGCGAGACGAGAGAAGGTTACATAGTCCAAATTTGTAGTGAATACCCATAGTGAGCCGGTGAAGGACCATGTTGGTAGAATCAATCCAAAGAGTCGCCCGAACGACACACAACCTCCTCATTCCAATCATGCACAAAGGTCATGAGTGGCAAGATGCGCCATTCATCCAATTTGGCAAGGATTGCATCCAACTCAGCATTAACACCTTTGATCTTAGTGAAGACAACATACTGATGCTTAATGAGAGGAGGAGTGGAGCGGCGTTTACCATCCTCAAGAATGATGGAGTTGTAGTAGTCACTCTGAAACTGAGACCAAAACATCCAATCAACGCCGGAGTTTTTGACATAGATATATGGGTTGTCACGGCGTTGAGTCTTTAAGTCGGTGCTGCGATTCCTCTCGGAGTAATCGATGGGGAGGCAAGGACCACCACCAGGATGCTCTACTGACGCAGAGTAGTGCTCCGGATGATAGGACAGAAGGCGGTCCGCTGTGGCAACACCAATCCTGATCGGGGAGTGCCGCATGATCCGAGGATCAATGGCACGCCCCTCAACCTGGACAGTGTCGACGGAGAGCTTATCTTGCACAAGGACGGCATGGCTCGGAGGATGAGCGGGCGCGAAATTGCGGAAGTGATGAGGAGAAGGAACCTCCTGCACATCAGCACTGCCGCGGGTGGCACGCGCACGAGGAAGACCCTTGGCGCGGACGGCACGAGAGCCTTCGCCTTCCTCAGGGGCAGCATCGCCAGAGGGCTGACGAGTGGCGGCTCGCTTGGGTTGCTGGCGACGCATCATGCTGCAAGAACACATGGCACATGGCTTAAATACTGTGGAGATGCAACAGAGGATCGAGAGAGGAGCGGTGCAAAGAGGGGGTGCTGCCCAAGGTGGATCGGTACTACCGGTGCAGAGCACCGGTACTACCGATTTCACTGTGCGCGGCACCTCCCCCGTGCCCGAGCCAAAATCGACCATGTGAATCGCAAACCGAGCATCCCAATCACATGTATAGCCACATAGGAGGGAGCACAAGCGAGGAATCGTCCTAGAACAAGGTACATTGGAAGATCGGGCAAGGAGCACGATGTACCTCGAGCACGAAGGGAATGGGCCGAGTCCTTGCGAACCGGTACCACCGGGATGAGCTCCAAGACTTGGGGAATGTCCTCCTCAAAGGATAGAAGAAGTGCCCGGAGGAGGAGGGAGATTGGGGTGGCGCTAGGGGCGGCGCCACCGCCGGCGCACGGGAACTGGGTCGAGCGGGTAGGGAAAAGGAAGAAGGAAAAAAAATATCGGCGCGCCCTTTATACTGCAGTCAAAACGCGAGAAGCGGAACTACCGATCGCCTGAAACGGTACCACCGGCGGACGAGGCAAGGTGGAACGAGGGCTGCGCGAATCGGTACCACCGGTCAGCGGTCGGAACTACCGCTCGGGCCGGTGCTACCGCTTGGAGTCCGGAACAACCGGCGTGCGCCCATGCGCACAAGGGCCGGTACGCGAGCCGGAACTACCGATGGGGATCGGTACAACCGTTGCGGAGCCGGAACCACCGATGAGCGCATACCTTGCACCATGACTCGGCGCGCCAGGCGGTACAACCGCTGGTCAACCGGAACTACCGAGGCGAGGCGGTACTACCGCTGATGCAACGGTACCACCGGTGAGCGCGACCCGAGGCTCCAGCGCGCACGAGGGCCGGTGCACGGAGCGATACTTCCGGCCATGGGCCGGTACTACCGCCCAGACCGGTACCTCCGCCCCGGCGCCAGAACCACCGGCTGGCGCAGCCACAAGCGTGACAGCGCGCGGGGAGCGGAACTACCGCAAGGCAGCGGTAGTACCGATGAAACCAGCCCAGCAGAGAAAAGAAAGGATGGTGGTGAACCAAATAATAAACTCGAACCACTTTAAATATGTCCAGATTTCATGCAATCGGTACAAAACAATGGACATATTTAAAGTTATCAAAAATAGATTTTGAAATTGGCACACAATTTTTCACAAGTGTTTTCATTCTATACTAAGACAAGCAATTTGTGCGCAAGATTTTCAAGCCATGTTACGAGAATCAACGATATTGAGTTCACGCCTCAAAGCACAAAATCTTGACTCATCTAAAGGCTTTGTGAAGATATCGGCTAACTGAAATTCGGTGCTCACATGTTGCACATCGATATCTCCTTTGGCTTGGTGGTCTCTCAGGAAGTGATGACGGATGTCTATGTGCTTTGTTCTAGAGTGGTTTACTGGGTTGTCAGCTAGCTTGACAGCTCCCTCATTGTCACACAAGAGGGGAATCTTGCTTTGCTCACAACCAAAGTCTCTCAAGGTTTGCTTCATCCAAAGTAGTTGGGCACAAAGATGCACCGGCCGCCACATACTCGGCTTCAGCGGTGGAAAGAGCAATGGAATTTTGTTTCTTAGAACTCCATGACACCAAGGACTTACCAAGAAATTGACATGTCCCGGATGTACTCTTTCTCTCTACCCTGCAACCGGCATAATCCGAATCGGAATAGCCAAGTAGAGTGAAAGTGGAGCCCTTGGGATACCACAAGCCAAGATTAGGTGTGAACACAAGATATCGAAAAATTTTCTTAACAGCCATGAGATGACATTCTTTCGGATTAGCCTGAAATCTTGCACACATGCACACGCTAAACATAATATCGGGCCTAGATGCACAAAGGTAAAGCAAGGATCCAATCATGGAGCGAAATACCTTTTGATCTACGGCCTTACCGACATCATCAAGATCAAGATGTCCAGTTGTAGGCATTGGTGTCTTCATGGGTTTGGCCTCGTTCATGTCAAACTTCTTTAGCATGTCGGAGGTGTACTTGGTTTGACTTATGAACGTGCCATCTTTGTGTTGCTTGATTTGAAAACCAAGAAAGTACGTCAACTCTCCCATCATGGACATCTCGAACCTTTTGGTCATGATCCTACTAAATTGCTCACAGAGAACATCATTAGTACTACCAAATATAATGTCATCGACATATATTTGGCATATAAAAATATCATTATTGACTCTGCGAGTAAATAAAGTGGGATCGGCCTTTCCTATCTCAAACCCTTGTTTGATTAGGAAATCCTTGAGACAATCATACCAAGCTCTAGGGGCTTGCTTAAGCCCATAGAGTGCCTTTGAGAGCTTGTAGACGTGGTTGGGACAATGTGGATCTTCAAAACCCGGTGGTTGCTCCACGTACACGGTTTCAGAAAGGGGGCCGTTGAGGAATGCACTTTTCACGTCCATTTGAAACAACTTGAAATCATGGTGAGCAGCAAAGGCAAGTAATATACGAATAGATTCAAGCCTAGCTACGGGTGCATAGGTCTCCCCAAAGTCCAAACCTTCGACTTGAGTAAAACCCTTGGCAACCAACCGTGCCTTGTTTCTTGTAACCACGCCGTACTCATCTTCTTTGTTGCGGAAGACCCACTTGGTACATATAACATTTTGCTTGGGTCTTTCCACCAAGGACCAGACTTCATTCCTGGTGAAGTTGTTCAATTCTTCTTGCATGGCTATTACCCAGTCCGGATCCTGCAAAGCATCCTCCACCTTTTCTGGCAAAATGGAAGAGACAAAAGAGTAATTTTCACAGAAACCTGCTAATCGTGAACGTGTTGTTACCCCTCTTTTGATGTCTCCCAAAATGCTATCAACGGGATGGTCCCGTTGAATTGATTGATGAACTCTTGGGTGAGGCACTGTTGTTCTTCTTTGGATGGGACTGTTATCTTCATCTTCATTTCCTTGATTAATTGAAAAATCAAGGTCTTGATCATCTTGATCATCTCCTTGATTGACTTCATGATCTTGTGGGGCATCATCATTTGCTTGTTCTCTTGAGTCATGATCCGTTCTTGCAGTGGAAGCATCATCATGAGCATCGGTTGACCCATGATGCATGGTAGGACCATGAGGAATTTGCATTTGTGCATCATCATCTTCTTCTTCAACGGGTTTGACTTCTCCGGTGGCTAGCTTCTTGATCACTTGACGTGATGGTTCTTCTTTGCCTACAATTTCAGCATTGACTTGCTCCTTTTGAGAGCCGTCGCTTTCATCAAAAGTCACGTCTACCGCTATTTCGGTTGACCGGTGGTCTCATTGAAAACGCGGTAGCCATGTTCGTTAGTACCATAACCAAGTAAAAACCCTTCATCAACCTTAGGTGAAAACTTAGAGTCTTTGGATTTCTTTCTAAGTATGAAACACTTGCATCCAAACACTCTAAAGTAGTCCACCTTAGGCTTTTTACCGGTTAGAAGTTCATAGGCGGTCTTGTTCCTTATCTTGTGCAGGTACAAGCGGTTGATGGCATGACATGCCGTGTTAACCGCTTCCGCCCAAAAGTCCTTTTCTAAAATCTTGTATTCATCCAACATTGCTCTTGCGGCTTCGATGAGTGTCCGGTTCTTCCTCTCCACAACACCATTTTGTTGTGGAGTGTATGGAACTGAAAACTCATGCTTGATGCCTTCTTCATCAAGAAATGCTTCAATGTTGGTGTTCTTGAACTCTGTCCCGTTGTCACTTCTCACTTTCTTGATCTTCACTTCAAACTCATTTTGAGCTCTTCTAGCAAATTTCTTAAAGATACCTTGGGTCTCACTTTTGTCCTTCAAAAAGAATACCCAAGTGAAGCGAGAAAAATCATCAACAATTACAAAACCATATTTGTTACCTCCAATGCTTATATAAGCATTGGGTCCGAAGAGATCCATATGTAGTAGCTCAAGAGGTCTTGTGGTTGTGACAATATTTTTCGCGGGATGTTTAGCTCCAACTTGTTTGCCCGCTTGACATGCACTGCAAATTCTATCTTTCTCAAAAGAAACATTTGTTAGTCCAAGGATGTGTCCACCTCTTTGGAGATCGGCCAAGTTCCTCATGCCAACATGAGCTAGTCGGTGATGCCATAACCAGCCCATGCTAGATTTTGCCACAAAACAAGTGTCGGACCTCACTCTACTAGATGAAAAATCAACTAGATAGAGCTTGCCCTTCAATTCACCGGTAAAGACAATAGAGGAATCCGATCTCTTAGAGACTTCCACACCCTTATCCGTAAAGAGACAATTGTAGCCCATCACATATAGTTGTGAGACGGACAACAAATTGTATCCCAACGAATCCACAAGTAAAACATTGGAAATGGAATTATCATTTGAGATAGCAACTTTACCCAATCCAAGAACATCTCCTTTACTATTGTTCCCAAAGACAATCCTTTCACCTGATGAAGCGTTTGGTTGAAAGGAGGAGAACATACTTTCCGCCCCGGTCATATGGTTGGTGCATCCACTATCAAGCACCCATTTTGGTCCACCGGAGGCGTATTCCTGCAAGACAAATTCAAGCCTTTAATTTAGGTCCCGAGTTGGAACCTAGGGGGTTAGACACATAAGACTTGGGAACCCAAACACTCCTCAAGATTTGTCTCTTCTTGAGAGCACCAACATATCTCACAACAATCTTTCCATCCTTGTCCCAACAACACATGTAATCACAAATGTTGTCGTGTGAGATAGGCACTTGTTGCTTGGGCACCTCCACTTGCTGCTTCTTGTTGTTCTTGTTGCTTGCTCGTGGACTTGTGGGTGGAGTGGCATTGTTTACCTTATCAATAAGGTCAACAAGTGGTACACCTTTGTTGAACTTAACACAAGCCACTCCATTCACCATGTTCCTTCCATTTGACTTACCATTGTACCTATTATATCCGAGGCCATCTTTGATGATGGGGTGCCTTGATGCCTTGAACACATTTGCCGGTTGCTTATCCTTGCATTTGCAACCTTTCTTGACAATTGTGTTCAATCTTTGAATCTCCTTGTTTTTTCTTCGCTAGCTCATCAAGGTTAGTAGCACAAGCATTTACATCAATTTTTGAGGGCTTTTCACAATTTTTACTTGTAGAAGCTTTGGCATCCTTGGAAGTGGTGGAAGTGCTAGTCCAAAGTTTCTCATAGTTTAACTCAAGCTCATGATATTTATTTGTCAAGCTTGTAAGGCTTTCTTGAGTCAAACTATGATCATTCTTTACACTAGCCAAAGAGTCGTTGAGTGAAGAATGTTCCTTAGCCAAGCGCTCATTAGTGTCCTTGGCTAAAGACAATTCTACATTCAATTTCTCAACCTTCTCCTTTTCCTTGGAGAGACATGCCTCAAGTCCTTGGTTCTTCTCCCTTTCCTTTAGGAGCAATTCCCCTTGCGACTCAATACATGACTCAAGCTTATCTTTTGCCATAATTAGCTTCAAGATTTTAGTTGCAGCAACTTTACCATATTTCTTGAACAAATTTGAGGCATAGTTCTCATCATCTTCATCATCACTATCACAATCATGAGATGGAGATGAGGAGGAGTCAAATTGTACCTTGTCTCCTAGTGCCATGAGGCAAATAGGAGCTTCATCCTCATCGTCGAAGAGGTTGGCGAAGAGTTTTGGTGATGAAGAGGTGTTGGTGAAGAGTGATGTCGAGGTAGAAGTCCCTTGAATGGCAATTGCAGCAACACTTGTCCCATTGTCATCTTCATCATCACTATCGCCGTCCGATTGCCACTCTTGACCTATGTGTGCTTCACCCTTCTTCTTGTCCTTGTACTTTTTGTCACCTTGTTTGTGATATCTTGACTTCTTCCCTTTGTTGGGGCAATCGGCCACAAGATGACCGGTGTCACCACATTCATAGCAAAACCTCTTCTTGTATGGCTTGTTTCCTCCATATCTTCTCATCTTGTCTTTCTTCATCCTCAAATAGTTCTTGTAGTTGCCGACTAACATAGCTTGTTCTTCATCAAGATCATCATCATCTTTATGCTTACCACAACAACCTTTGTGGTGATGGCTTGATTCACCTCCTTGGGATGCCGAAAGGGCAATGCTCTTACCTTCACTCTTTGCTTCCTTGGCTTCATCATCCAAGACCTCATGCTGCATCAATTTTGCAAGCATTTCTTGGGGTGTCATGATCATATAGTTTTCCTTTTCCATGATGACAGAGGCAAGCACTTTATTCTTTGTTCTGTAGATTCTACAAATTTTTCTTGTTGTTGCATTGTCATCCCAACATGTTGAACCAAGTGCTTTAATTTGGTTTACCATGGTCATGAATCTATCGAAGAACATCTTGGTTGTTTCTTCTTCACGAATTTTGAAATTCTCAAGCTTGTGTTGTAAGAGCTCGTGTTGCCAACCCTTACACTCTTGTCTCCTTCAAATGAAACTCTTATGGTTTCCCAAATTTGCTTTGCATTGGTCATACCTATGACTTTGTTGTTGTCCTCCATGTTGAGGCATTGCAAGATCAAGGTTGCTGCTGTTGCTTTGAGATGAAAGTCTCTTTCATCTTCGGGTCCCCATTTACTTGGATCTTCCGGTATATCTATGCCAACACTTACAACTTCCCAACATCTTGCTGCAATAAGATGTAGCTTCATTCTATGAGACCAATTGGTGTACCTTACACCATCAAATGGAGGTGGCTTGCCGGGGTTGATCATGGGCAAGCTGGGGTTGATGCTCTTGCTCGATGAACTGTACTCAAATGGCATCTTGTTGTAGCTCTTGGGAGTTTTGTCGCTGCCTTAACTTGATGATTCACTGCTTTTCTTCTCTAGGAGCTGCGACAACTTGGTGAGTTGGTCTTGCATCTTCGTCATCTGCTCTTGCTGCTGCACTTGTAGTGTAGTTGAGATCTTTTCTGTGATTTGTTCAATCATTTGCTTTTGTGTGGCTTCATCCATCTTGGCCAATGTTATTCCTCACGCGGTTAAGTGTATATCCGAGGAACCAGGCTTTGATACCAATTGAAAGGACCTAATTGGCCTAGAGGGGGGTGAATAGGCCTTTTGAAAACCTGAAACTCAAAACTCAAGTGCGGAAGCCAAATACCAACCGGTACTACCTCGTGTCACGTAATCGGTACTACCGGTATGACGAACCGGTACTACCTCTTGCGAAGAACACCGGTACTACACCGTAACCTACGATTCTACGAAATCGAGTAAATAGAGTTTTGCTTTCGGATCTAGGTGTTACCACACGCTCCTTGAAGATTCCCGAGGTGGTGTTGTGCTTTCCAACGATTGACTCCTCTCCAATCCGTAGATCGAGCCTTCCCAACCTAAGAAGTGGAGGTAGAGAGAGGAGACACAACAAGGGCAACAAACAGGGTAGTCGAAGCTACCACCACAACAGCAAGCACGCAGGACACAATATTTATCCCGAGGTTCGGCAATCCCCACAAAGGAGTTCCTACGTCCTCGTTGTTGAGGTGACCACGAAGGTCCGACCACTTAGGTCTCCTCCTCAAGCAACCACAAAGGTTAGCTCGAGATTTCCACTAAGAATCAAGGGGTAATACAAACACTTCGGGGTGCCCTCACAAATGAATCAACACGGGCAACCACAAAGAACGCCTAGCCGGCTAGGGTTCCAAGAACCCAAGAGTAATAGACACAAAGCAAACCGGCAAGACGATGGATCCAAGTGCTCAAGTCGTAGATCGAAGCTTTCCACTCTCAAATCTCACTTCTCTAGCTCGAATCACAAAGATTTAGGACTAGGAGCAAAGAGGGAGAGAGAGTGGGTGAGGGAGAGCTTGAGAGCTGTTTTCTCACGTTGCAAGTGAGGCAAATGGCGTGGGTAACGGTTAGAATCCGAGGTGAGAAAGTATATATAGTCGCCACTCAGATCTGTGACCGGTACTACCGGTGCAAGACCACCGGTACTACCGCTTTCCAAAAGTAACCGTTGGCTCGGCTCAGAACCTTGCGACAACCGGTACTACCGCCCTTGGGTCGGTACTACCGGTCAAATCGGTACTACCGCCAGAGGGTCGGTACTACCGGTTTGCGCAGCTTGGTGAGAGGTGCTGGGAAGTCCAGTTGGATCGGTACTACCGGTCCAACAGGATCGGTACTACCTATGCACGCTGGGCATACTAAAAAAATATTCTAAGTGCGTATGAGTGCATAGTGTCTCTCAAGCGCATAATTAAAAATGACCTGAGCACTTTTGACCATCATCTAGCTAATCTACTTTGCATCCCTCTTGATAGTACGGCGTTTCCTATGACTCAATTTTAAAATTAAAATTGTGAACCGTTGAGTCGAAGCGCCTTTCGTCCATAGAAAATTTGGGGGTGCTTATTTCACCAAGTGTGAATGTTCAATTCTTTCAATGGACTAACACCTGCAAATACATCTTAAATATCCGGTTAGTCCCTAATTTGATTGTCATTAATTATCCAAAACCCACAACGGGGGCGAATGCACTTACAACCCTATATTCCAGATCGTGAGGTAGATCGCGGGAGTGACAGTCCTGTTGAGTCCTTTGTAGTCCTTCTCCCGAGTATAGGTCTAGCGTATACCCCTATTACATTGAAGTCATTACTATGTCTCTAGTCTTCTCTGGTAATATCATTATGCATAGATGTAACCTTTTCCCGCCATGATTGCTAGATGTTCTTGCACTAATCATTGTATGCTTTGACTTTATAGTTAGAATAACATAGGATTATATCCTAGATCGTCCTAGTCCATGCTAGTGTTCTAAGCTTAGAGTGCTAAGTTGAGATGGTTACTATTATTTTATGTGGCTAAATGCTCTCATTTATCTTATGTCAATTATCATTCATTCCTATATTTTATGTGACACTTACCCTGTATGAGATGATCGATACAGACAAGGTTAAGCTCTCCATTTCGCATGTGCATTGCTCATCACTCATTATCCAGTGCATTCCCTTCCTAGTGGTAAAATTATAAATAACAATACTTGGATTACTCCTGGTTAAAATGCTACGATGATATTTTCTGTGCGCTTGCGGAACCCTCCTTATTTCAGTTGCACTTAATAACCATCAACAAGCATTTTTGGCGCCGTTGCCGGGGAAGGTTGAAAGCCAATGGATAATGAGCAGCATTGCACTAGATAATGAGATTGAGCGCTGTCACCATTCTCTACTCATACAGCCTTACCCTTGTCTTTTGTTTATTTTATATATCTTATGCAGGGTAATGTATGAAAAAGACACTTCTTCCTGACAATTATATTGACAATCCAGAAGCTTTATTCAGGAAGACCAGGAACAAGTTGAAGAAGACCAATCAATCATCATCATCAACTCAACTTGAAAGTTTGTCGGAAGCAGAAAGTCGATCTTTCGTTCGAGACTTGACACCAGCGTTTGAAGCCATGGCGAACAAGTCACTCTGTGAGTTCTCAGCTCCCATTACGGACAACATTCGTCTTGGACCACCGGACATCGACGAGCTTTCGAGCTCAAGCTGCGCCGATCAACATGGTGCAAGCAAGCCGATTCTGTGGGAAGGCCCATGAAGATGCTAGTGCTCATCTCCAACACTTCCTGGAGATTTGTAGCACATTCACCATCAAGGATGTCCCCAGAGATGCTATACTATTTCACCTCTTCCCATTCTCACTCTTGGGGAGAGCGAAGCAGTGGTTCTACGCCAATAAGGAGAAGAATACTACGTGGGCACTATGTTCCACCAATTTCCTGGCGAAATTCTTTCCCATGGGCAAGACAAATGCTCTTCGTGGGAAGATATCAAGCTTTCAGCAACAACATGATGAGACTGTCCCAGAAGCATGGGAGCGCTTTCAAGATTACATCCTCGAATGTCCTCATCATGGCATGGAGAATTGGCTGCTTATGCAGACATTCTATCATGGGCTCAGCAACAGCACACGTGAGACCATGGATGCTGCTGTTGGAGGTGCATTCTTATCACTCACTATTCCTCAAGCCACAGCTCTTGTGGAGAAGATGGCATCCAACCAAGGTTGGAGTGAAGAAAGGACTCGGACCCGCAAGAGAGGTGGAGGAATGCACCAGCTGAAGGAGGTGGACATGCTGTCTGCCAAAATGGACTTGCTAATGAAAAGGCTCGATGAAAGAGCCACGGAGAAGAAAGAAGTCATGCATATACATGATGCTCGCATGACATGTGAAGAGTGTGGAGAGACTGGGCACACAGGTGCTAACTGCCCAGAGCTGAAGGAGGACGTGAACTACCTCAACAATAACAACAACAACAATTACCATCGTCCTCAACAGAATCAAGGTTGGAATCAACAAAGCAGAGGCCTAACTACTCGTGCAATTACTCGTGCAACTACCAAGGTAACAGCTCCTCCTACAATAATTACAATCGCCGCCTTTGAGAGAGTTAGTGCTTTAAACAAGGCAAGTTGATGGACAACTTGTCCAAGAAGCCGGCATCAAATGACAAAGTCCTAGAGACAATCGGCAATAGAATGGATGGCTTTTCCAATGCCATCAAGAATCACTCTTCAACAAAATGCTAGAGTCTCGGGTGCAACAGGCTTGCCAACTTTGCTCCCTCCGCCGGCCAAGGTAAACTAGCAGGACAACCGGAAGAGCTCGAAACTACAAATCTTGTTGATATATTCAATGCAGAAAGTAGCTGGAGTAACCCATCGAAAGGGTCATGGATTGATTCAACTCTGCCAATCAAGAAGGGCGATCCAGGGAGACCAGTCATTCCGATCTCCATTGGAAGTACCAACTTCAATGAGGCAATCTGTGACTTCGGTGCAAGCATCAACATCATGCCAAGAGTGATTTACGAGAAGCTATTCAGATGTCCCTTAGCATACACAACTATGTGCTTACAGCTTGCAGATCAGTCACTCCGTGTCCCCTTGGGAATACTAGAAGACATATGTGTACGAGTAGGCAACTCGTATGTTCCTGCACACTTTGTGGTAGTGGATACAGGCAGTGACGAAAGGTCCCCCATCATTCTGGGCCGACCATTCTTGAACACTGTTGGAGCTATCATGTATGCCAACACTGCCAAGATCATCTTCAACATCAAGGGCAAGAGAGAGACCTTCTTCTTCAAAAACAGAGTGCTGCAGTTCCCAGCACACCCTCATCAACAGAACAATGAGAAGAAGAAGAATCCAGCTAAGAAGAACAAGACCAAGGATAAGAAGACCAAGAAGATGGAGACAGTGAGGATGGTCACTGCAGTCCACAAGGAGCGTGACCACCTACTCAGGTCCCCACGTCTGATCAAGAAAGGCGACCCAGGTGTCCCAACCATTCAATGCTCCATCAACAGAAGCTCTTTCAATAGAGCTGTCTGTGACACCGGATCAAGCGTCAACATTATGGCCAAGGTAACCTATGAATATCTATATGGTGCTATGCCTTTGGAGCCTACCTATGCACAGCTACAGATGGCAGATCAGACATTCCGCTTCGTCGAAGGAGAAGTGAAGGACGTCCTCATCCAGATAGATGACCATTATGTCCCCACAGACTTCCTAGTCATTGATATGGGAGATGACTACGACCCTCCAATCATCCTAGGGAGACCATTCCTCAACACCACCAGAGCTATCATCTACATTGGAACAGGAGAGATTCATTTTCACTTTCCCACTGAGAAGGTACGCCGCTACTTCAACAACAATTATATAATCACTGAGGAACCCAAGAAGAACAGAACAAGGAGAAAGCAGCGTACTCATCGCCAGAACAAGAAGAACATCACTACAGATGGATGGGCTGACTATGAGGAAGAAGTGTCTAGATATGAAGATCGGTACCCAGAAGAAAAGAACGTTGTAGAAGAAGAAGAGGTGCTACCAACAGAAGAAAAACAAGTGCTCCAAGAAGCTTCCTCCTCAAGGTCATCTTCTCCAACAAAGAAGGTGTGGAAGGTAAAAGCAAAATTAGAATCAATCCCTACACAAGAGGCGACACCATCAGAGGCGTCAGCCAATGCGCCCCTTGAAAAATGAGCGAACATGACAAGTCCTGTTCGGGGGACTTAAAATCACCGAACGCCGCGCCAAGAGGTAACTTGGTATTTATCAGCATTACTTTTTCAGCATTGTATTTTTTTACCTTAGCATATTTATTTTCCTACTTGCATCTTAGTTGCATCGTTGCTTTACTATCTCTCGCATTAGAAAAAGAAAATAAAAATGTTGTGCATTTGCATCCAAGAAAATCGTTAAGCCCCATGTGGATAATCATTCACCGTGGTGGCATAAAAATAATTTCTCAAAGATATTTATCTTTCCCCTGTCTACATTCCTTAAATAATAAAAAGATAAAAATATTTCTTGAGATCCCGTTAGAATAAGTTTAAGTTGAAGGAAAGTTCTAGAAAGTCAAGGCTCAGAAGTTTTGTCACTAACACTTAATCGGTTCCACAAGCTTTGTTGTCTATTTGAGCTTCACAGGACATCAAGGATCAAGAGGAGCTAACAGGCAGAAGGACATCTAGTCCCCTGTCGGAGTGCTGTCCACGACACTTGAACACTGTCTCCAACAGCAACTATCTACGACACTCCTGAAGGACTGGAACGTCTCCATTGCCTGTCAGCAACATCAGCAGACTATGTCAACATCCAGCTTGGGGGAGAGCATCCCTCGTGTACCAAGCTAAGTGTTTCCAACTTATCTATTTATGCCTTGTTAGAGTGTGCTTTGTTAAAACAACTAAAAAGATGCATAACCATAGAAACCCAGAAAGATTTCCTTATTTATCTTTTCTACTTTTGGAGAGCTCTTATTAATCTGTCTTTAAGTAGTCCCTAGAATAAACTCTACATGGAGATGATGAATAGTTGCTCTGCCGTAATTCCTTTCAAGTACCTAGTTTTCAACCTTGCACTTTCCCGAGTTTTGGGACACAACTGTTTAGATTTGAGATTTACTCTGAACCTGAAACTTGTGGGTAGCAAACACTTGATCTAAGTCTAGGTGGCTGACGGGTATGATATGGAAAGGTTTTTGAGCTGCTGTCCATCTTGTTCCTAGAGATACTAAAGTTCTGAAGAATTTATCTGCAAAAATATTAAATTCCTGCATGATGAGTTCCTTTATGATGAGAGTTTAAATTCCTACCACAGCCATATATTCATGCTTACTAGATTAGGAAAACCCATCTATTTATATAGATCATATTGTAGGCTTTGAGTGTAGTCTTTATAGGCATTGAGTGTAGTTATGCTGTGGACCCATAAGGAATCAGTCATGCAGTTAAAAGTCAATACTATGTGCTCTCCATCCATTGATCTATGCTACTTCTGTCCTCAGAAGCATGCACCCATTTTATAAATACTACATTCATTCTGTGCTACTTCTGTCCCTAGAGGTACCACCTACATATAGATCCATATCCACCACATATTGTGCTATCTCTACCCTGGAGATACGCACTTATGCTGCTCCTACCCTGGGAGTACGCATTTCCTCATATAATGTGCTATCTCTACCCTGGAGGTACGCACTTATGCTGCTCCTACCCTGGGAGTACGCATCCATCCATCCATCTATCCACATATAATACGCCACTCATTTCACTTCATCCAGGAAAGGTTCTACTCCTATCCTGGGAGTTAACATCTAGAAATAATCATTGCCATCCCATTTGCCTACATAAAAGCTCTAGTCACTATCATTTCAAGTTATACACTCCCCATTGTTAAAGTTTTGTTTTTAGAGGATTGGTTGCTCTAAAAAATAAAAAAAAAAAGAGAAAAAAAAGAGAGAGAGTAGCCAAGTCCTTCCCTAAGTTTCAAAGTTTCTGAATAAAGGGATTCATGTTATCCCCAAAGGAGCAAAGTGTAGAAGTAGATGTTCACCAAGAGATCACCCCGCATAATCATTTCCTTATCATCATCATCCTATTATTCATCCCATTCCCTCATTCACATGCACATATGACTTTATTATTGTTTTAGTTCCTTTGGATCCATGGCTTAACTATGCAATATATGCAAGTGAGTTTGAGTGTCTCCCCACCTATGAGCTCCACATAAGCCTATTAGAAAGTAGGGTGAGAGAGAGAAGGCACTTTCCACTATGCCTTAGTTCCACAAATACCACATATTCTAAGAGAAGAGAGAAGGCATACACTACTCATGCCTTGGAGAGGATCTAGAAATACCACAAATGAGAGACCTGAAAGGTTCATACAAGGAACTCTGAGTTTTATTTCAAAACCTTGCAAAAACTCTGGAATGATAGTTGATCAAAGATCGAGAAACATGGCGCTTGACTTAACCGTTCTATCCTTCAACCACTCAAGACCCAAGTGACGGTTACAAGCCCCATGGTGAAAGGTAATATGGGTAAGTTTTGAGTCAGAATAGTTCACTCTAATCCGGAGGAGAGTTCTTGTTTGGACGCATGTGTACTTGTGAGGAGTGAAAGCATTGTAGCAACTCCTGATCCATCACTAAGTCTATTTTTGCTCAGGAACGAGCAAAAGGTAAGCTTGGGGGAGTTTGTTGACATTGATTAAGTATCATTTTTATACCGTCAATGCATCAAGAGAAAGGACTAAAATGAGTTCACCTATTAGATATAGGGGTTACACTGACAAAATTCCATGAGTTTTGGTGATTGTCTATTTCTGTAGGGGGTTATCAGGAAAGAACCTAAAGAAGGCCCACATGTCGGGATTACATAGAGATAAAGACCGAATGGGTAAAAAAGAATACTCTAGAAGACTCGGGAAGGCGACCCCTGGAAGCTAGGCCCCACCTGGCAGCCTCCAGGGGCGGCCGACTCCCCCCTTGGGGCGGCCGCCTCTCCACCTCAACCAATGAGGTTGAGTCTCGCGGATTATGCCTCCACCGCCTTTGAGGATGAATAATAATCGTCCATTTAGGTCGGTTTGATCCGAGGGCTGTGGTGCATTCTAGAGGGCTATATATTTAGAGCCTCTGACCCCAGGAGAAACCCTAATTCATATTCATTCAAGAGTTCATTCTCTCATCTGAAGAATTCAGAGAAGCCAGAGCCACCATCTCAATTAGAGCTCCATAGTTTAGTAGCATAGCTACATAGGAATAGATCTAGAGGGAATCAAGCCTAGCTTGGAGTCCGGATCTGTCGGAGTTCTTGGTAATTCCCCTCTACATTCTTGTAATATTCATCATTGTTCTTGATACTATGAATAGTACTTTATTCTATTCTATTATATCATAATTGACTTTGCTCTATTTGATTATGTTCTCAATTATATTGTTCTTAGTTTACTTTGATTATATGTTTAGCATAGTTGGACTAGAATTATATTTATGCATAGGATCGTATAGCGCTTGCTCATTAGGCCAATGGGTGAGTGATAGATATTGTGTAGGCATGGTGCCTAGACCGTATTTATCTGCGATTGCACCCTATATTCCGGATCGTGAGGTAGATCGCGGGAGTGACAGTCCTGTTGAGTCCTTTGTAGTCCTTCTCCCGAGTATAGGTCTAGCAGAATACCCCTATTACATTGAAGTCATTGCTATGTCTCTAGTCTTCTCTGGTAATATCACTATGCATAGATGTAACCTTTTTCTGCCATGATTGCTAGATGTTCTTGCACTAATCATTGTATGCTTTGACTTTATAGTTAGAATAACATAGGATTATACCCTAGATCGTCCTAGTCCATGCTAGTGTTATAAGCTTAGAGTGCTAAGTTGAGATGGTTACTATTATTTTATGTGGCTAAATGCTCTCATTTATCTTATGTCAATTATCATTCATTCCTATATTTTATGTGACACTTACCCCGTATGAGATGATCGATACGAGACAAGGTTAAGCTCTCCATTATCGCATGTGCATTGCTCATCACTCATTATCCAGTGCATTCCCTTCCCAGTGGTAAAATTATAAATAACGATACCTGGATTACTCCTGGTTAAAATGCTACGATGATATTTTCTGTGCGCTTGCGGAACCCTCCTTATTTCAGTTGCACTTAATAACCATCAACACCTATGGGCCTATCCCCTCTGGTGGTGTGGGTCCCTAGTGGGTCTTGAGTGGGTATGTGCTGAAGCTGTCATGTTGGCACGCTGGTTTGATCACTTTTGGGTGTATCCAAGGGTTGAGAACCACTTGGGAAGTGTGTGACATAGATGATGGATGTCTTGAGAGGCTCGTGGGAACTTGTTATTTGATAAAATATGCTTAGGATGTGTTTAACTTCCTTTTATGCCAAGGCTATTGATAATAGTTTGAGTACGCAAAATTGTGATATTTTTACCGTCAGCATGTTCGTCTTCGTGTTTTCTCAAACACCACCTCCTTGCCCGCTTCCTGAATCCACTTGCCCGTGTCACCGTGTGAGCCATGCCCGTGCTTTCGGAACCCTTATGTTCCTGCCCGCTTCAATGCCTCAATCCTATCTACCCGCCCCCATTTCTTGCCTCCATAGAGTAGGATATTTATTTGGCGATGACCCACGTGGCTAGATGGAGGAGCCGAAGAAAGCTAGTTGTTTGGCTTTATGACTTTTTGGCATGCCGTGAAAGTGAATTTTACAGATCGAGCACCTAGCAAATGAGCCATTTGGTACAAGGAGCTAAAAACAGCTTCAGGAGTTGCTTGAGAATTCCTAGAAAAGGAGTCCTAAGGGTAGTCACACCGATTCTTGCTATCTAGGAAATTTTCTTTACAATGAACAAGTATAAAGATACTTGCATCCACTAGCATGGCTTAGCAAAAATGGATGAACTCATCTAATAAGCACATAAGTAGTTGCAAAGTTGTGTTTGGTTCAACTTCTAAAAAGTGCTTCTGCTGCCAAAAGACAAAACACTAACCAAATGAGTAGAACCAGAAGTCATTTTTTCTATAAGCAACTGCTTCCATTTAGTATAATTTTCACAGCACCTTAGGCCCTCGTTTTGGATTTCAACTTTATCCTTTTCCAAATAGGTGTAAATAGAGGGACGTTTACAAATGTTTTAAGGACGATAAAAATGGTCAAAGGTTTCATAGTTTTTTTTAACCAAATGACTTGTAGATTTTTCACAACATATAGCTCATAACATTTTTTTTCAAAACCCATAGCATACAACAGTTTTTTTACAGCTCATAATTGAACCAAAGAGACCATAAGACTAAACCATAGTACACACCATACTCGCAACAAAGTTCTAAAATCCTTGAATAAATCCAATAAAAAAACTACCCACAAACCACCTAAGAGCTTGTTTGGATTTAGTTGTATTCACCTCAATCCACATGTGTTGAAGTGGATTGCGATGAAACTTAAACTATGTCCCACGCCAATTCACTCCAACACACATAGATTGTGATGGATAGGAGTACATCCAAACAAGGCCAAACATACATGCCTTACCTCTGCAAGCAACTACATATAAAGGTACACATCCTACCGCAATAAACAATTACATATGCTTTTACAATTTTTGATGGAATCGACAGGGCCCTGTCTACTATTTTTGTATTTCAAGTAAATGAAAGAAAGGTACAAGTACACAAAAAGGCCAAGAGCCAAAAGAAGAAGAGAAAACAGCAGCGCTAAAAGCTAAGGAGAACTTAGCAGCTAACAGAAGGAAGGAGCAGAAAGACTGAAAGAAGAAAGGAGCAGAGAGCAGGTTACAAAGAACAAAAACAAATACAAATACAAGACCTGCATGGTCCAAACAGAAAAAACTAGGAGAAGACCTGAGCTTTCCACCCGGAGAGCAAAGTTTTCTTTGAAGATTTGGCCTTGATGCAAACCAGGCCCAGTTCCTATAGGAATACTGTTTTCCACCTTGACAAGCTTCTTTGCTCATTATCAAAATGATGCCGTTTCTTATTTTCCAGATTCCCCAACAAGCCGTGATCAGCACTTCTCTGAAGATTATGCTCTCAAAATCAGCTCTGCCTTGTAGGATCATATCTAAGGGAGTTAAGTTGAAATCCCAATGAATGGAGATGGTTTCCCAACATTCCTTGCTGAAGGTGCACTCAAAGAACAGGTGAAAGCTGGTTTCCTCACAATTTTCATCACAAAGCACACATGAGTAATCATCCAAAATTCTGTTTCTTCTTCTCAACATATTTCTAGTGCTTAGTCTATCCCTCAAGAGCAGCCAGAAGAAAAATTTCTGGTTTCCTAAGTTGCAAGATCCCCAAAGCCACTTGAATAGAGGGGAGGCAGGAGTTTTTCCCAAGAATAAGCTGTAAGCTTTTCTGCTGCTGTACTTTTGGCCCCATAAGTAGGTCCAGCAATCTTCTATCCGCTCATCCTAGATTCTGTTTTGAATCATATTATTGATCTCTTGTAGTTGGGCTTTAGCAATTGGTGGCAGAGGTAGAGGACTGAAAATTCTATTCATTTCTGAGTTGAGAAAGAATCTTACCGAGCACTTTAGTTTTCTGCAGAAAGAGAATAACTGGGGGAATTTTTCTTTAAGTCTATGTTCTACCCAGATATCAGACCAAAAAGAATAAGAGTTACCCTTGTTAGGTTGGCAGATTGCAAAGTCTAGGAATTTATCAGAAAGTTTGATGACGTCTTTCCACCAAAAGGATCCCACTGGGCTTCTTAGCTGTGGTGGAGTCTGAACATTGCTGTAAAATTTGGACCAGGTCAGTTGTACCCATGGAACTTCTGCATGTTTGTAGAACTTGTCAAGATGTTTCAGTAATAGGGCATCGTTCTGACTTTCAATGTCTATGCTTTTACAATACATCGAGGTGAAAGAACAATACACCTAGAAAAAAAAACTAGAAAATATATACACGACCAAATCGATAATTTGGTGGATAGAGCTCACTGCAAGGAACCTAACCACGTTCAGTTCGCCAACCTATTTCTTTTACATCATGCATTAAACACGCTTACTTTGCATTAGAGTATCTCCAACAGAGTATGTAAATCATTTTCTAAATGTAGAATTGGCTAATATTAGAAAAAAATAGTTTACAAAAAGATTCGCTAGATGACTCTCTAATTTGGATAACTCTCCATCCCGAAATTTCCGCTATCCAAAGATGGATAACCGGGGTCGCTCGCCATTCAGCCTTGAACGCGCAATCAAATAGCTTGCGGCGTACGAGCGAGACCGGCGGTCGTTGCGGTCTAAAAAAAGAAAGGAGAATGGAGGAGATCAAATGACGTGGCAGCCTTTTGAACATAGAGAGTCGTGATTTTGATAATCCGTTGGTGTTGTCTAGATTTTTCAAGTAAGATTCATTATACAAAACAGCTAAATCACTAAATTTAGATAGTTATTGTAGATCATCTCTTAGAGATGCTCTTAGATTAGTCTTTCCATGTAATCCCGGATGGCCCTAGACGATGACGCTTAAATTTATTTACTCCCTCTATATCGTAAAAAAAACGACGTCCTAGCCCTTCCACTCGTTTGCTTAAAAAATGTCGTCCTAGCGCCGCAACCCCTACTGTGGAAACGACGTCCTAGCCCTTCCACTCGTTTGCTTAAAAAATGTCGTCCTAGCGCCGCAACCCCTACTGTGGATGCGATTGCCCTTCCTCTTCGATTCCAGCACCATGCAATTACTCCATGCGGATGCAAGCCGTCCAAAAAGCTATAAAACCAATAATCCACTCGTTTGCTTAAAAAATGTCATCCTAGCGCCGCAACCCCTATTGTGGACGTGACTGCCCTTCCTCTTCGATTCCAGTGCACCGCCACCACTCTCTCCACCACCGTTGCTCTAGCCAACACAACTGTCCAGCTTTCTCGTAAACAATGTAACCGCAACTTCTTTTAATAGGGGTATACTGGGAAAACTCTACCTAATTAATTACTTCTTGGTATGCTAAATGTTGTTCTAAACGTCATTTTTTACCGGTATGGAGGGAGTATACTTTTGTAGTATAATATTGAAAAGAGAGCTCGCGGAGGTAGGCAGTAGGCTCTTGACCTATTGACAGTCACATGTACTACTAACTGGTATTGGTAGCACATTACATGCTTCTGGTCCTGTATCCGTCCCTATGTAAGTGGTCAGTGACGCCAGTGACAGTCACCGTCTTAGAGCATCTCCAACAACTCGCTAAATCAACTTGTTATTCTTATAAACTTGGCAAAAACACAAAAAACCCTCTCCAACAACTTGGTAAATCAACTCCCTATTTATCCCAATTGCGTATGCGTGCGGATATATCCGCGCGCGAGTTGACTGCGTATCGGTGTGGACCGCTGCCTCCCGCGACAATTTCCTCTCCCTCCCGCTCGCCGCTCGCCCGCTCGCCGCTGCGCCTGCCCCGCCACGCTTGCCGACGACCTGCGGTGCCGGAAGGCCTTGAGCAGGCTCGGGAAGGGCCACCCCCACCGCGCCCGCGCCGCCGCGGTCTTCGCCTCCACCGCCGTGGCGGACATGGAGCTGAAGCGCGGCAGCCCCAGCGCCTCGTCCTCCTCGTCGTCCTCCAGCTCCGCGCCACCCTCCCGTGTCGTCGCGGGCTTCCAGAACGGCGGCCACCCCCAGACCCGCGCCTTCTGCCTCTCGGAGGCGGCGGCGGGCGCCGCGGAGCCTCGGACGGCAGTGACCGCAGCGGAGGAGGAGCCCGTGGCCACGGACCGCGGCCGCGCCATTCGGTGCTCCCGCTCGATGAGGCTGTGCACGCGGCCGACCGCGAGCGCGTCGCCGGAGGCCGAGGCCGCGGAGGAGGAGGACGGGGACGCGGCGCAGGCGCAGGTGCAGGGCCGCACGTGCGCGCAGTTGGGGTAGAGACGGAGGAGGCGGACCCGGAGGCAATGAGAGACGGGTCCCATCTGTCATCCTCTATTTTTATCAAGTAAGAATAGCGACTTGTTGGAGACACATCTTTTTTTCATTTGGTAAATAAAATAGCAACTTGGTATAACTCAAGATGTACCAAGTGATTTTTACCAAGTTGTTGGAGATACTCTTAGCTAGTAGATAAAAGTATGTAGAATAGTGGTACGCTAGCTATAGTAGGTGGTTTGGTTACAGAATAACTCAACTTATTACTATATCAACTTATGATAATTTTTATGCTCCTTCTATCTTAAAAAATGCAAGAGAAATTGGATTGTACACATTTTTTTTATATATTGATTTTATATTCTAGGTTAAGATTAATTTACTCAAGTTTTCTAAAATCTGACCTATTTATAGCAAGATACATCAACATTTATGTCACCAATAGATACTATGAATATATATTTCATAATCAATTTATTATTTGATAAAAAAATATAAGTACTATTTTTATAGAATGGCTAAAGTTGAAATTGTTTGACTCCTCAAGAGATAAGAATTATATTTTTTTGAGACAGAGGGACAGCACTATTTACAATGAAGTGAATGCATGTTTATCATAATGATATTCGTGATAGTGGCTCTGTTAGCTCAGTTTTTGAATTTCTAGGTATTGTAGCTTGATCTACTGCAGCTAGTGCAAGAGAACAAGTCTAGTATGTTTAAGGGTGTGTGTTTTGTTAAAAAAAAAAAAAAGGTGTGTGTGTGTTGTGTCTTATGGAAAAGCTATATCGTGAGTTGTGGACAACATTGAAAAAGCTGTTGTAGGTTATGGCGTGTAGAAAATAAGTTGTAAATTGCTTGCTTCAAATAAGTATAAGAATCACCTCGTATCTCTATTTTCTTTGAAAAAACTATGAAATGTATATTTTTAGCATTTCAAAAACATAAAGGGAAAAACCAGTGTATAAGATGCTTTCAAAATTGTACCACCCAAAAGTTGCTAGTTCTGAAAAAAAATGGTTTCCACCCCTTTATTGGTTGGCTTTTGGCTTTTTTTCAAGTAAAAGCAGCTCCCAAAAGCCCAGATCACTTTGGACAAGCTATAATAATTTTATAAATAGCCATTATGGTGATAACTCAAAATGACCATAGTATAAGTTATTTATATAAAGTTGACCACAAACTATTATATGATTTCTAGGGACAAACTATTATGAGCTTTTGTTAATTTGTTGACTCATGCTCGATCGATACAAAAGTTTGCTGCTATACCTTGCATCGATCTGTTATGCTGTGAAGTGTGAACAATAGTGTAGTGTACTAATCCTTGTGATGTTGTAGCTGCCCCAGTGCGTGGAGCAAGGAAGAATGCCCATCACACATGAAGCCTCATATCCTTGCGGTCAAAGGTGGATCTCCCGCGTCCAAGCCTTCCTCCATGAGTGGATGAAATGGACCCGTCTTTCCATTCTCACCTTTTGGGAACATTCAAGAAAGCAACCCTTGTGGCAGCATGATTCACATGATTATTCTTCCTGCACCAACTAAATTCAACCAGAGGAAATTTGCAAGTAACAATGAGCAAAACGAAATAATTAATTATAGGACATATATGGACCCACTTATTTTCAGTTCCTAGCTACTTGAAATTTAACAGATACAAAGATGACCGGCTCCTAGGAAGGAGCCGGTATACACGTCATCTAAATTTTACCTTCCGTTAGATCTTGAGATAAACGGCCACGATTTACTGAAGTAGCTCTTACCGGAAGCAGATTCTCTTTACCTTTCCAGCTTCTCATCGGCTTCTCTGAATCCAGCTTCAGCTTCTCCTTCAGGAAACTTCTACTTCCCTCAGGATTAAAAAAAAAAACTCCCCTCACGTCTCTCTCATCTCGCTCGCTCTCTCCCTCCCGAAGCGGACGACGCGACGGCGCGAGGAGGCCCCGGCGGTGCCGGCCGTCGGCGCGGCGGTGGCCTCCCTCTTCCTCCTCCTGCTCCTCCTCCACAGCCCATCCCTCTTGCGCCGGCCATGGCGACGACTGCACTCGCCGGCGTTGCGCCGCTTCAGCGGCTCGCCGGCCCTCACTGTGCGTGGGGGCCCCGCGGCCATCGCCGCCGCCGCCGCGCGGACGGGCGCCGCTGGTGGCCGCCGGCGTGGCACACCCCCCGGCACTGCCTCCTCCTGCCAGTCCACGTCTACTGCTGCGATCTGCGAAACCCTAGGTACTTGCCCTCCTCGTCTTCCTCTGTCTATTGCCTCCTCCTCTAGATCCTCCCTTTGTACATGTTATTGGGGTGCTGCAGCCTGCGACTTCTTTTGTAGAGGGGCACACCCTAGCGACCTTCCCGATTTCAGTTTTGATTTTGGCTCCAGGGTTTCTATGTCCATGGCAAATTGGTGTATGTTTGATTCAGCCTGGCTTGGGTTCCCATCAGATCAATTTGGTGGCGTTGGGTGCACTAACTCTCGCTGCTTCGATGAATAGCATAGACGATTACTTTGCAGGTTCTTGCATTAGATGGATTGTGCAGTGTTGCATCAAGGTGAAAAGAAAATGGTTTGTTGCCCACCGCAAGGTCCTCTACAGGAAGCTCATGTGATCTGCTGAAAGCACCTCCTTTGTACGAGTTGTAGGTGCAAGCATGCAAATTTAGAACAGCAGGCCTAAATTCTAGAAAATGGTTTTCTGCAACATCGCAAGGTCCTCTATAGGAAGGTCCTGTGTGCTTTGCTCTTTCCACCACCAGTTGTGCACTTGGAACTGTATCTCAAAGTGAGCAGCACACCGTAGCCAATGTTTTTACAAAGGAGAGATGTCCCGATTGTAACATACAAGGGCATTATGATTTGTAACAAAAGATGTCTTGTATTAAAAAAAAAAGATTTCTTGTATTAAAGAAAAAAGGGTTACTGTTTCTTGGTTTAGCAGACAAATGATTCAAAAAAGAAAATGAAGTGCTACCTTTGTAGCTGTAGCATATAGTTTGCAAAGGGCCTCACAAGTATTGATTATGAGGAAAATCAATTGAAGTATTTCTCTTCTTCCTGATGGGTTTCAGCAGCTTTAGGCTGCGGTTTAGGTTCTTAGCTTCCTCCCGATGTGCTAGATGGCCGGAGTGGCGGCGCGTCCCGGCCACGACAAGCGTTGTTGGATGGCCGGAGCTGCAACGCCCTCGGCACGTGGCTTTTGGGTGATAGTGGAGGATTCACTGACAGAGAAATGGAAATCATGAATTAGAGGTATGTACTACTCCCTTATTACAGGAACAGTTAGTCCATGTTGACGAATGCTACTATTCTTTGCACTGACCTCAATTTGTTTGCTTGGCTATTTATAGCTCTTCAGCCTTACCTTTGTGCACTAATTAGAATGTATTACTACGGTTGGTGAAATATTTTCTCTTAGATAAACATTGTGCTCCCTTGGTTGACAGTTCCTCAAATATGGTTCTCATAAGTTGTGCTTTCTACAAGGTCTGCATTGGCTCTAATTATAAATGGATACTAAACCTTCGTTAGCAACAAGACTTTGGTAAGTGCTTCCTTACTTTTTTATACTGCGTGTTAACATTTCAGATAGAACACATGATATAATTAGTCCCACACATGAGTGTTCTTCGATTAAAGGTCAAGTTGATTGGATCCATGTTCAACTTACCCCAAAAAAAAAAGAATTCTGTGAGACTTAGTTGTTCAGTGTGTTCATTTTGGAACTTAATTTGAAAGATCTGCTGATTACATGTTCATTCAGAAAAAAGATTCCATGTTCACCCATTTATATTATCTAATTACAAACTGAATTTGCATGGTTTTGTAATTACTAAGGTATCCTGGAACTAAATTGGTTGGTAAAATTTTATAATGGTCCAATTGAAACTTTGTTGTACACATAATGTTGCATGCTCTCTCTTATCTGTCTGCCTCTCAGACTTCATCGACAATGGTCACGAAGATAGACCAAATAAGTGCTCACCGTGGTTCTGCTTTCGTGGTTTCATAAAAATAGCCATATATTGAATTTTAGATTAAATCATGTCGTTACCAATCGGAACAAAATCACATCGTCACTACTTAGTACCCATATTTATTATGAAGCAACTGATATCTTAGCTAATTATGCTGCTTATACTTAAAAAAAAGGAAACATTCATGGTTAGAACCCTTCATCCATTTGTAGAGGCGAGCAACATATTTTGCATCGAGACATTGTTGCAATAAGTTGATTCTTCATTGAAAGAAGTTTCAGTTGAATATTTTAGATAGCTACTAATTCATCCCTCCTTAAATCTTCTGGGTAATGCAGCGGAATTATCGTTATTTATAGCTGTGCCTCTGCAGTTTGTTGGAGATTAGATTGATGCATCGCGTTGGCAATAACACCTGGATTAGCACTGTCATGCCAGGACTTCTTGCTGACAAATAAAAAAGAAGGGATAACATGTTCGAAACAACAGCAAGGTCAGTGCCTTTTTTATGTCTTCTTCCCGTTGCTTGATTTATGGCAGTTATTACTTACTGCACATGTCTGTGTACTACTTCCAAGAGTTTGATATTTGAACTGAAAGAAATGAGTTTGCGGAAAGAGCGCTGCTCTATTTTGAAAGACATGACATTTTCATCTCTATCTAAGCTGATGGCCTATATTTGTTGGTTAACTTCTAGGTAATAGTTTTTTAAGGCAAAACACTGTAGAGGTGACAACATCGCAGGTTCGGTTCGGTTGGATCTTTGTATTTTGTCCAGTCCAATCTGTTTCAGTGTTTTTCGTCAATAAATGTCCAGTTGTAAAATGGCAAGACATTAGAGCCAGAGGCTAATTGGTTAGATTTATAGAAACTAACTGCATTTAATCTACCATGTGATTGCTGCGAATTCAAACATGGCAAAACATATATATTACCTGCTTTCTTGGATGAATGCACTGATGAAAATTTTCAAGTGCTCAATCTGAATATAGAATACTCCATATGAAAATGGCAAAATACATTTCCTTCCCACTGCTGAATTTTGCTCCATCTCTGGATCTTGCAATGCTGCCGCTTTGGAATAATGAAGGTGCTGCTCCACAATGAAGTTCATTCAAAATGTGAACTGCTATCGCCTTACAATTGATTTTTTTTTGTTCCTCATTGATCTGTGTTTGCTCCATTCAAGAGCCACGCTACACATGCCCTACTGCATAATTTTTATTGGTATAAATACTTTCTGTTGTTACATTAGTTATATTAATGTGTAATGAGAAGCATATTTTCCAGACCTCACTGCCTTGAGATTTGCCATGCCTGCAGACCCTGTTATGCCATCTTCCAAAATCTGATTTCTCTGTTGAATTCATCTTGAACGCTGCATCAGGTCGCCGTACAGCAACCTTACCAGGTGAGCTGCGTGCGATTTTTTGTGTACTTACAGTCTTAACTTAGAGTAGTCCTACTTCATTTGTGGTCTCCTTGCTACAGAACATCCATAGCAGTGCTTCTTCTATCTTAGTTATATTTACACATTTGTCCATTGCTGGATATTTCAGTTATATTGTGTGGTTCATGAAGCGAAGACTCCAAATAGGAAAGGAAAGGCAACAACCCCAAAGTTAGACCAGACCAGCAGCAAAAGTAACTAGGTGTGGTCATATTTTAAAAATTATTTCTTATTGTCCTTCGATCGTTTGTTACAGCTCACCATAGTCATCAGTTCTTTACCTCCTATCAACGTGCATATACGTAGACAGCGCTAGCCATTCCTTCAATAGCATTTATCTCAACCCTCGACCATTCTGACCAGTAGGAGCTCCATGGGCATAAGCACAAAAGACTCGGGTCACAGCTTCAGTGGTGAACTGAGAAGGGGTTGGTACAAAAGACTCGGGTCACAGCTTCAGGTCAGTTCTCTCCTGCTTTATACTGCAATAAACCTTTCTCCAATTAATTTGTGATAACAGTAATAGGCTTCAGAAGCATACGGAAATTATCGATTTAAACATACGCTTCCACAGTTGCTCCGATGTCTTTGCTTTTTAGGGAGCAGCCCGTATCATTTGTACAACCTATTTGAAATAAAGGTTTTTTTTTTACCATTGGTTCAGTTTTCTTAGCCTTGCACTAAACCACTTTAGGAGACATTCCAGGCCTATCTGCTACCGACAAACAAGCTCCAGGACCACGAGATGGGCCACAGAGGTAGTCCAGGACTACTTATATCCAGGAAAGTATGTATCTACATGGATAAACCTGTGGAACAAGTATGTTATCAAACTGGTAGAATGATGTGTAACACATGGGATTTAACTAAACGTATCTCTTCACTGTCAGGTAACATGTCAAGGGCGTGGCCACCAAGCTTGTCATTCTGAAAAGACTACATTAGAGAATGAAGACCATCTAAATAACTAGCTGTCTTGTTTATATCTACCAGTTATGATCCAAATTGTACCAACCTGTAGTTGGATGAACCTTTAGCCCCTACCTTTTCTCTGGTAGGCAACATGGCTTTCATGTGACTTCAAGCATATTGAGCATAGCAAAACTAGCTATAAGTTGTGTACTGCTATGGCTACAACATATGGAGAACATACTTTATGTGTGCATTTTATGGAATAAATTTCATGAACAGTACGTGTCTACACATGTCTACAACATCGAGGCCCGGAGAGCTATCCAGACCATGCGAGCCAAAATATCTGACTACATATCAAGTCCTGCTGCCTCGATGTTTCGGTTTCCCACAGGCCAAAACGCACCACAAAAACAAGGCCGGAACCAAACATTAGTGGTCTAGAAGGGCGCGCGGAAGCGCGCGCCAATAGACTAGTCAGATTATATACAGAACTTAAAAGGTGTCTGTGACAGGGTGCGACGTGCACGCTCATTCCTTTTGTTGTATGATTTTCGTTGCGTACTAAAGCATCAGAGCCAGGGTGCGCATAACTTACCAGTTGATGACAAATGTTCCCTGAACTTCGCATTTTGTAGCAGTCCACACCAAAATTTTGCATTTTGTAGCAGATTATATGAAAAGCGCTTAAAGAGGAACTTGTGTAGCTTTTGTGATGCAAAAGTTAGTTAAAAGAAGACTAGTACACACGCACTAGAAAATTATTACTGACGATATCAACCTGTACAGCACAAACCAATGAACACCATCAAATCGATCCACAGAAGAACGAAAAAAAGAGGATCACCCAAGAGGCCAAGATGCATGTATTGCTTGGCAGGGGATGGCCAATGGGGAATCGCCAAATGATCCAGGCTTTGGAGGGACGAGAAAGGTGGCTCCGGATCCTCCACGTAAGAATCCCTCCCATCTCATATCTCTTGCCCCACTCTCATTGGCCGCCTCCGGCCGCATCAGCATCACGGCGCCCGCGTACTTATTCTCCCCCGCCCTAGCTCCTCTCCTTCTCTTCTCCTCCACACACCAAGCCGGCCTGACCGCCGATCCCTGGAGCACATCATCATTCTCTCGCAAGGCACGCGTACGAGCGAAGCGAGAGAGCGGCCGGCCGGGCAAGCAAACAAGTCTCGGGTGCCGGGAGAGAGCTCACAAACCACACGGGCAGGTGTGGCAGTGGAAGCTGGAGGAGGAAGAGGGGTCAAGCTAAGAGAGTGAGTTCATATATTCATACGTGCGGCGGCGACGTCGCCGTACGCAGGATGTCGGCGTCGGCGTCGAGCGTCGCGTGCCGCGTGTGCGGTGGCGGCGTAGGGGAGTGCGCGTGCCACGGCCACCATGCGATCGGCGGAGGCGGCGGCGCGCGGTGCGGGGTCGCTGTCGCCGACCTCAACCGCGGGTTCCCCGGGATGTGGCACCAGCCGCCGGAGGAGGAACAACCCAGCATCGTCGTTGGCAACGGCGCCGCGGCGGCCGCGGGGCTGCACGAGTTCCAGTTCTTCGGCCACGACGAGGACCACGACAGCGTCACGTGGCTGTTCAACGACCCCGCGCCCCACCTGCACCGCGGCCCGGCGGCGGCCGCTGTCGGGAACGGGGTGGCGGCCGCTGAGGCTGCTGAGCAGCAGCGGAGAGCGCCGCCGCCGCCGCTGTTCGACGGGTACGCGCACAACGCGCACGCACAGTACGGACAGCTGCCGGGTCACGGGCTCACGTTCGACGTGCCGCTGAGCCGGGGCGGCGACGTGGCCTCCGCGGCGGTGCTGGAGGCAGGGCTGGGGCTCGGCGGCGGCGGCGGCAACCCGGCGACGTCGTCCAGCGCCACAATCGTGAGTGGTTCGGTTCCATTCCATCTCTCTCCTGAATCATATATACATGCATGGTCCCCCGTCGACAAGTCCAATTTCAGGCTGATGTGCATGTGGTTCGTGCACGCCGAACTGCTGATATGTCGTTTCAGGCTAGCTTGCAGCACTGCACTGCTTGGCCATTTCAGTTTCAAATACAAGCATCTTGGTGCAATCTATCGCGCTTCTTAGCTTGTTAAACCTGTCGGTTAGTTGTGTCCAGTTAATTGCTTGATTCTTGAGCTTGAGCTTGAGAGAGAGAGGTGCTACTCCGCTTGATTTTCGCTAGATTAATTTGCATTGGTACATGTCTTTATCTTTACATATATAGCTGTTCAAAAAAAAAACTAGCTGTTTGCCTGATTAAATAAAGTGATTGGAAATGTCAAGAGCCACTGTCAATTTGTGGTCCAACACTCCAACTAGTAAGGACTAAGGAGCTAACAAGTCCAAAACGGTGCACCATCATGACTAATAAGTTACAGTCCGTCTTGTTTTCTTCTCCGTCTCTACCTTTCCAATAACTGTATATATATCCACGAAATTACTCAAAACCCTAAGATCTGCACCATCGCTTATTAGATTGGACAGCTCTATCTATCTAATGCTAAGAAGTGGGTACAGAAATTGCAAATCATGCATACACAATAGTTTATAGTATAGCTAGGACAATATGACAGAAGGGAACAATCACGGAGAACATCAGTTAATTGCAGATTCACAGTTGATTTATTTGTTCAGTGGCTAGTGAGAACACTAAAAAGGTAGTATGAGTATGACAGCATAGCAAAAATTTGACTGGGTTTTTACACAATGATGCACAAATGTGAACTGGAACAAGCCAACAAGGTCCCTGCCCAAATGCAAGATCTTTCTTTCCCTCTTCACCCTCCAGTATCGCTATCTTTCTGACAAAATGATAACTACAAGACCTTGCCAAACGCAATTTTCTTTCTTTTTTTCTTTCTTGCTATCGCTATCTGTCTGTCAAGCTCACTACGGGTCGTGATGATAACCAACACGCAGCTCAATTCTCATTCCATGTGGTTCTACAATATTGAGCCCAACTTCTCATTGTCTTTGTTGAGTAGTGTTAGGTTACTGAGTGTTGACATGGTTTTTTTTTTTTTCTAGAACAGGCATATAGCCAGTAATGCATTAAGCAGGAGAGAGTGGTCAATAGACTTAAACCTAGTTGATACAAAAGGGATTCACAGGTAATTCATGGATTGCCAATAAAAATCTCGACACAACACTGAAAACAAGAACACGAGAGGTGGGGGATCCTCCACCCGACAACACCAGTAGCTGAGCCTAATACAAACTAAAAATTCGACACCTAGGTAACCCGTAGCGATAGAAGCCGTAAATTGAAACCACGGTTGCAAACCATCCACCAGAACCACATCGGCGGCAAAGCATCCGCTGGAAACAGGACTTGAAACTCCGAAAGCTCCTCCGAGTGTTGACATAGTGTATCTGATTTTCGAACATAAATCCGAAGCGATGTTAAGCATCGCACCTAGCTCTTGTCCAATAGGAGCAGGGTTTTTACAACACGTAAGGTTACATTTATCGTGGGTGCTTTACTTTTGATTGACGACACATGTATCTGAAATTAATCACACAGATGATCAACTGATCAAGATAAAGTAATGCTTTGTTTTTATTTGCAAAAAAAATAGTAATGCTTTCTCTTTTTTTAGTCAATGGCTGCTGCTCAACTAAAACGAAAAAGTAATGCTTTGTGGGACTATATCTGTGCATGTAATTGATAGAGTTGGTCATAGATTTTTTTCCGTTGTATGTTACTTGTCATCCACCAAGATGTTTTTGTGGGTCAGCTAGCTAGTCTAGTTTCGTTTCTTCCCCTACATGGCCACATGCATGTTGGACTTACATCCCTACACAAAAAAAAAATGCATTGGTGCCTTATTATGTTCGACATACGTCCTTTTTCAGATGTCCTTTTGTGGGAGCACGTTCACTGACGCGGCGAGCGCAGCCGTCCCGGGCGACGCGGCTGCCAACGGCAGCGCAAGCTGTGCCGCCGACCCGGCGGTGGACCGGGAGGCGAGGGTGATGCGATACAAGGAGAAGCGGAAGAGGCGGCGCTATGAGAAGCAGATTCGGTACGCCTCCCGCAAGGCCTATGCGGAGATGCGGCCGCGCGTCAAGGGCCGCTTCGCCAAGGTGCCCGACGGCGAGGCTCCGGCGCCGCCAGCGCCGGCCGCAGCAGGCGGCTACGAACCAGGCCGGCTCGACCTCGGATGGTTCCGTTCATAGCAAAAGACCTCTATGTCGGTCAGAGCATTAGCTAGCATTATATAGGCCATTGGTTAATTATTAAGAGTACGAGATAAATACGCACGAAATATTAAATGTATATGCGATCGATGCACGACTAGTTAATTAGCCCTTGAAAAATATACATATACGTACACACACTGCTGGTATTGGTACTAGCAGTATAGTACATTATACTAGCAATATCAAGGTACCCCGTACAATCGATCGCAGTGGTAGCTACTAGCTAGAGTTTTTATTACAACAACAAAAAACGATTTTTTTAGACCAACTATTGATTAACAGAGGCGAGTACACATTAAGAGCGTCTCCGTAAATAGTCAGGTGGCCGGATCCGGGCATACAGTTGTCTCTAAAAAATCATTAACAAATAACACCCTTATCGATAGACAAATTGATTACTGACATAGTAAGATGCTCATCTTTGAAAATCGCCTATTAACAGATATGACTATCCTCAGTATCCTTCTCTAAAAATCAATTATCAAAAAATAATCCATAACTTTTCATACAAACTCGCAATGCTCTTGCGTATTCGAGAAAAAAAAAATCATACAAAATCATATAAAATTATTTTTATCAAAATTTGTATCTCCCGGCGCGGTCAAAGACTTTCTAGTTGAAAGGTTTTTATTTGTAACTTTTTAGAGTACCTAATTATTGTTTCACATTCACGTAATATTTTAAATTGAAAAAAATAAACAACTTGGATCTTGACATGGTCTACACCAAAGTAACATATCAATAAAATCTACAACTTTATAGTTGAATTCTTTTTATTAAAGTCGTCTAGAGTCCCAAAATAAAGTTTATAGATTTTGAATGACCTCGAATGCTCACATAGTTACTATCAAAGTTGTAGTGTCCAATCAGATCTACATGTTTGTTGTTGATTAGTTTTATATTTGAAAGTTTTTTAGTGTCTTAAATATTTATTTTAAATTTACATATTTTGATATTCAAATTTTTGAATTTTTCAAACATTCTCCGTTGGAGACACATCCAATACCGTAGTTGTAGTGCTTAACAAGACTTAAATCTTTGTAGTTAAAACTTCTTTTCATTTGAGTTCATTCAGCAGCCAAAATATTCAATACAGAATTATGAAGTATTTGTAAAAAATTATATAATCATAAATATATACTCATAAGTAAAAAGTGAATATGCGGTGCAATGGTAAAGAGTTATTATAGTTGAGTAGTAGGTTATCGGTGTGAATCTTGAAAAGGACTTAGTTTTGTTTTTTGTTTTTGAGCCTTAGTTCTCTCTTGGTGAGCTCCATATCCCTCAATACAACCATTGTCCAAGTCACCTATTTTGTTCCTTGCCCTTCATATGAACATAAATTTTATATTGACATATATATTCTCCTATGATTATATAGTTGCTTTGTTTGTCCTAAACATATGCTAGATTCGTCACAATGTTTCTCATTGTTTGCTCAAGCCATTGCTACTTGAAGTAGCCGCAAGTTGGCCACATCCATTAGCAAACCCAAGCCTTCCTAGACAAACTATAGAACTATCATTGAAACCAGTGAGCCGCTAATGCTTGCCAGACTTGCAACCCATGCAACTTTACCACATATGGACAATGATCTCACATAAAAAAGTTCTAATTGAAAAGAATCAACAATGCTAGCACAAAATGGGCGCATGGAACTCTCTCAATTGTAGCAACAATTTTCTCTCTACAATGAAATCCAAAAAAAAACATCCAAGGGGTTGCATGCATACGCCCAACAAGCCCTACTAGCCATACTAGAAAAATATCCCTTAGTGGCATTTATTTATACATTAGATACACTTCATTTCATATCTACAAGAATATTGGCACATTTTTTATATAGTGCGTTAAAGTTGTTTTCACATGGACTGTGTCAGGACTTATAGAGAGAAATTATCATAGCGTATTAGGTCTATTTGTTGTATAGTAGACCTTTATTATGTGTTAACAAATAACAATATGTTTTCATAGATATAATTATAAATGTACAACATTCTCATAGATTCAAAAATATATTGTGTGCATACTAATATAGTCATATTATGTTGTGATGCCAAATTATGTATGAAGAAGTATAGAGGTAGTTTATTAGATACATTTGTATTCCAAATACCAATATAGATACATTGTATAGAAACTTTTGTGGTAGAAAAAATTAGAGACTATTCTGCATCTATTAATATAAACATGATTTATAGTCATGCTTTTTTATGTCAAGATAAAAATTTGAAACTGTAAGTGCATCTAGCCCTTTAGTGGGTTTTGGTGAATTGATTGACAACATAATTAAAGGACTAATAAGTTTGCTAAGTGTTGAACAGGAAATTGAGTCTATTGCATATACTTGTGGATTGTGTATTAACAAGTATATCTAAGGTTCAACAAGTAGGCAAACTTGATGGTATTCCACATAGTGTTGAGATAAAGGCCAAAGTTGTGTATTGTTGTATTGGAAGATCATGGAAACAATCTAGTTCAAGCAAAAGACAACAATGCAATGGAATCAATGAAATGGCATATATGTTGTGGGATATCATATCATCATGTGAAAGCAAGTATGTTTGAGAAATGACAAATGAGATATGAGTTGAGGATATTGGTTTGGTCTCTATAATAGATTGCTTTACATGATCAAGAAGTGTGAGTGTCAAGCCAAGATAAAGAGGATATGAGGAATCGTAAATTGGCTTGATCATATTGATGTTGATCCATATATGTCTCTATGTGAGTCAAACTAAAGCTTGATTGATATCAACATTTATATCTAGAAGATATACAAGCAAGGATCACAATATTGAAGAAATGGCTATGCAATGGATGCTTAATGTGAGTCATATTGTGATAAGGATCAAATCATTAGTGAAAGTGACTTGAAGCCATGAAGGTGAACTTATATGTATGGAAATGGTTCAAGTCACATGCTCAAGGTATATTTGCTCAAAGAGAAGAGACAAGTTGATTGCAGCCCTTTATGAAGCAATTTGAGAAGATATGGCATATGAAGATACTGAAGACCCAAGTGGTTAAATTGGTTACATTCTACTGATCTTGAGTATAGGTATGCCGTACTATCAAGGGGGATGCAATACGAATGATAGACAAGTCTCAAGTGCTCAAACTAACCGAACCCAAGTGCTAACATGAGAGAAAACACTTAGCACTGCACCTACACAAGTTGATCTCAGGCTTATTCTCTGTAGGGTTGGATAGCCCTTGAAATAAGCTTTTCGGAATGTCCAAGATCACTGAAAACGGGGTTCGGAGTAAAAAGTTATGGCTTTTTCAGTTAGCTGAGCTTCGCTGTTTCTGGGAGCTGTGGCAGTGCCGCACTTTAAGTGCGGCGGTGCGCGCCCGCGTACGTATAGACATAACGGCTAGTTTTTGAATCCTAACGGCTAACTTGAGTGGGGATGCTATATATTCTTGTCCCACGGCCTTTGGTCGTGCTTTGCTGATATCCGAGAACACTCCCAACCCATTCCAAAGCCATTTGAGAGCTCTCCCCTTCCCTCTCTTTGTGAGAGTGAAGTGCTTAGTGCACAACTAAGTGTTGGGGCTGAGTGATTAAGAGCTTGTGAGCAGATCTGAGCAATCCCAAACCTTGAGCACTTGCTGGGCTTCGTCGATCTTCGTTGCGCATTTGTTACTCTTGGAGGTGAAGCCTCCTAGACGGCTAGGCGTCGCCGGCGAGCTCCGTGCTTGTGGTGAGCAGCGGGACAGTTTGTAATCCTCTCTTGCAGCTAGTGAAATCACCCCTCACTTCAAGAGTTTATTCTCTTGACTTGAGAATGAGGGAGTGGCCAGCCTTGGTGGCGAGCCCGTTCCTTGTGTGGATACCTCAACAACGTGGACATAGGCAAGCCCGGGTGGCGAGCCGAACCACGGGATAAACAACCGTGTCACCGTGTGCTTCACTTACATTCATGCAGTTTATCTTGTTGTTGAGGTGTTTTTAGAGTTTGTGATCGATCTACTTTGTTATACTTGTTATACTCTGTTTAGCTCTCGATCTGTGATATATATGCATGCAGGAAGCCTGGAAATTTACCTGATCTAAATTTCCCTGGTCAGTTTTTGAACTGCAGTATATCTGTTTGCTTAGGCGAGGCAGTGCCGCGCCTAAAGTGCAGCAGTGCCGCGCCTATAATCTGATTGAGTCTTGAGTTGATATTTTGCAGGATTGTTACTAGACATCTCTAGTACATATCCTCCAAGTTTGGGCTCCATTGGACTTACGACCACAGGGAGGTAGTGCTGCCCTCAAAGTGAGGCAGTGTTGCCCTGAGCTTTAACATTTGTTTGAGCTGAATTTTTGTAGGCCTATTCACCCCCCCCCCCCCGCCCTCTAGGCCTCCTTGGCGACATCAGAGATCCTACAAGTGGTATCGGAGCCCGGTCTCTCAATTTCAGGCTTAACCGCCCTGAGAGAATGATGTCGACAAGTGGTGAAGTATCTCTAGAACTTTTACTTCCGATGGCTCAAATTATGCTTCTTGGTCTCGCTAACGTGCTTAATGTTTTTAAGGACATGGGTCCTCATATAGAGCAGATTGTAGATGTGAGCATTTCTCCTCCTAGTGATGATGTCTATTATCTATATAGAAAGGAAAAGAAATGCTTCCAATACAATGCTCAAGCTTCTAGCATTTTATTTAGTGCTTTGAGTAAAGAAGTACTTGATGCTGTTGTATTTGGAGATGATGAACCACTTGCTGATGCTCATATCATTTGGACTACACTCAAAGAAAGATATGGCAAGTCCAAATGTCATGAGAACAGCCTCTCATTGGAGGAAGCACTTGAGGAGTGCTCAACTTCACCGACAAATAATGAGCCTCAAGTGATTCTTCCAAGAGGCCTAGGTGATCATGCCACATCCACTTCCTCACCGACATATGACTTAATGAATGGTAATGAAATGGTTGGTGAGAACAATATGTATACATGTGGTACTTCTACTTCCTCTAGTTCTTGTGGTACTAACATTTTGAAGGAAAGAGAAGCTTATAATCGGTGGAGGCCAAATGAGGAATCCACTTCACCTAGAAGATCAACTAGTCATGCCACCTCTCATATGTGTCTCATGGCAAAGGGTAAGAAGGTAAAATCAAAAGCCAAACCTTCTCCACCTCCTAGTGACATATCGAGTAGTGATCTCAGTGATTCTAGTGATGAAGATTCTAGCGAAGGTACAAGGCTAGCTAAGAATCTTGATCCTAGAACCAAGCTTTTCATCACAACTATCATGGAAGAATTAGAACATGTCAAAGCCGAGCCGGAACATAGAGAGGATGTTATTGAGAGAACTGAAGACCTCTATATTGGCAGCGAGAAAGCTCTTGAGTTAGAGAGAAGTGAGGTGGACTCTTTGAACAAGGCTTTGGTGAAAGAGCAAAGAGAACATGCTCTCACAAAGAAGGCTAATGTTGCTCTCAATGAAAAGTATTGTGTCTTAGTTGAAAAGCACAACAAAATGGAGCAGCAATATAATCTTCTTTTGGAGAGCACCTCACAACCTTGTAATGCAAAGGACAGTTCTACTCCCTCCACTAGTCAAGGCCGTGGAAAATGTTTTAATGTTGATATGAATGTTTATGCCACTAACCTTGCTAATATGGAGGTTATGAGAAAGGAGATTGTTAGGCTCAATGAAGTGATAGCAGGAGGATGCATAAATGACATAACTGAAAGTGATAATGAGCAGCTCAAGGAAGAAGTTGAGATGCTAAAAAGGGACTTGATTCATTGGAAGGGCAAATGCAATGCTCAACCTTCTCAAGATAACCGTGAAGACATGGTGAAGAAGCTTGAGAAGGGATCAACCGATGCATGCATCAAGCCTCATCGAAAGGGTTACAAGTCCAACAATGGCAAAGTGAAGGGGACAATTGAAGAAGTGCAATCCGTCAAGAATGCAGCAGTTCAGCAAGCTACACATAGTGCGGCAGTGCCGCACCCTAGGCGCGGCAGTGCCGCGCCTGGGCAGAACAGCAAGGTCTCTAATGCCATCAAGGTGCAACATCAACTAAAGAAGAAGACTCTCATCACTTGCTTCAAGTGCAAGAAAGAAGGTCACCATGTTAGAGATTGTACCTTGAAGAAAGAAAAGAAGAAGAGCATGAGCAAGATCCAAGAGAAGAAGAAGTTGGCTCATGTCAAGTGTTCCAAATGGGACACAATGCCTCTATGTGTTCCAAAGAAGGTTGATAACCAAGCCACACTTTCAAAGAGCAATACAAAGAGAAGCAAAAGGAAGTGTTTTGGCTGCAATGAGAAGAGACATGAAATTGGCTCATGTCCTAACAAGAAAAGTGAAGGCATTGTGTCATCAACAAAGAGAATCATCGGCAAAGGTAGCAAGCAAAACACAAGAAGAGAAGGCCGGCAAGAACAAGAGCCGCCTATGCTATACTTGCAGAGGAAAGGGACATCTTGGTAAGGATTGTCCCATGGGTACCACTCCTAAGCTCAACTCTTCAATTGATTCAAATATGCTTAGGAGGACCAAAAATGACACTTGTGCTAGAAAGGTGATTGGTTCACAAATTGCCGGACAAAGGCCATTTGGGTGCCTAAGTCTCTTGTGACTAACCATAATGGACCCAACATGGTTTGGGTACCAAATTGTGCTTGATGAGTGTTGTAGGTACTTGAAGGTGATATGAAGCTTCGGGGTGCTTGAGCAAGTTGATTGATAATATTCACTCAAGCTATCAACCAATTTATATTGTCTTCTCTTATATGGTTGACCCGAAGATGAATCAAGTGAAATATTTCAAACTTCATATTCACCTTGGTAACTAGTACCTAACCCCGCAGCTAGCCACTTGACTTGTGTAGTCTCTAGTAGTTCATAAATATGCATATTTGTGAACTATTAGGAGTGGCTAGAGTGCTTCAAGTTTAAATGAATCATCTTCCATATGATGCTTTTAATGGCTCTCTAGTAGAGCAAGGTCTTGTTTATGTTGTAGGTTATGAGGTACAACGATAGGAGATCATCAAGCCGCTGCTTTGTACCAAATTCCGCCGACAACTCGATGCAGCCCCTGCTGCAACACCTCGAAAGCAGCGATCTGCACCCCGAGCAAAGAAGCTCTTTGCACTTGCCGATAGTAGCAAATGACTCCACTCCGGTTGTGAACAAAACCTACAGTGCATATATGAGCAAAGTGGAGATGAAGACACCATCTCGTCTAGTACATTTCAAGAAGGGTGGTAACAACTAAATCTCAAAGTGCAATTTATTTTCAGATCTTACTCTTTGGTGTCTTTTGTAGCCACTTAGGTAAAAAGAAGCACTTGGAGATATACATTGGTTGTTGGTCATGAAAGAAAGCTATGATTGGAATTGAATTGATCATCTACACCTAGCAACATAGATGACTTGAGTTTCCTTTGTGGACTTCAAACCAAGAATTTCAAGATGAAGAGGTTCATCCATGCATACCGTGAGTTGGTTTGAAGGATTTGCTAACTTGGTTCAGATTTGAGGTAAAACTTCAAGAAGGCCAAGAATAAAGAATCAAGCTCAAGTAAAGTAGAGACACTTATTATTCACAAGTCAAGAACTCTCTATGTGATGGAATCTTAACATATGGTAGATTGCCAAAATTCTCATATTCATCTTATGGGCATCTACCTGCTGCAATGGTTGTGAGTATCTCTTGGCATATTTCAATTTGAATATTATGTTGCTGCCATGACCTAGACATAGAGTGAAATCCCAAAGTTCTTAATTGAATAAAGTGCTATGTAAGGAATTCAAATACTTCGAGCACTTATAAAACGGGGACATCACTCTATGACTAGAGTTGTGAGACTAATCCTTTCTCTAAGTGATTTATGTAGTCTCACTAAATGAGAACATGGTTCTCAAATAGAGTATGCTATCATATGAAGGTCATCAATCCAAACCATGTGATGTATTCTCTCTCTAGTAATTTGGAGTTGATTTGCCTATATGTTAGCTACTCACCATAATATGGCTTAAATCTGCCCTTTGGACTTAATTGACCAATCATGCATATTCACATTGCCATTCCACTCAAAAGAATGTGAATGAGGCTTTAAGGGAGATTTAATCCATGTTATGAGGTTTCTCTATTTGGTAACCCACTTGCTCTCCACACACACAAAGGGTTGCTAAATGAGAAACTAGTGCTTGTGTTACTAATGTCCTCTTGTGTTTGAGCTTATCCACAGAAAATCAATAAGAAGAGGGTGCATTATATAATTTGATGAATCACAAGTTCGAAGGTTACTCTTCACCTAAAGCAAGAAGTTGTTGCTAGCTAGAGGTCATACATATCAAAATCTGAGTTTGACTTGAATCAAGTTTTGAGGTTGAGTTGGATGAGCTATATTGGAAGAGTTCACAAGATGACAAGCATTTATAAGAGGTCTGAATGGAAAATATATCTTGTGAGTATTCCTAGACAAGTTCACCTCAAAATTGGACAAGAAGAAGAGAAGAATTGAGAATTATCAAATCTATCCAAAATTCTGAAACTCAGAGTTGGCTGCACTTTAGTATGGATTTGGAGATTCAAATTCTATCAAACTGGCCTGAAACTTTTTGGGCATACTATACACATCTAATACTTGTTGCTGCACAATTTTCAAGAAGGTTGGTTTACAATAAAGTCAGTTTTGAGTTGGTTTCTGTCAGCTTCAGCACTGCAGTTTTTCAACCCTCAGCAGTTTTGGTAGAAAATTCATTTGACTGACCAAATGGTGTCCAAATGGGCTAAAACTTTTACACAAGTTAAAGGACACATATTTACAGCTCTCTACCAAATTTCATGCATATTGAACTAGTGGTCTGGGAGATATGAAGTTTTCTCCAAGGAGTTGAATCAGTTTCAGCAATGCAGTTTCAGACCTAGTAATTGTGGTAATAAGTTGATTTGGTTGACCAAATGAATTCCTAATGGGCTGAAATTTCTAAAGAAGTTGGAGGACTCATAGATGAACATCTCTACCAAATTTTATGCTTATTAGACTTGTGTCTGACAGATATGAATTTTTCTCTAAGGAGTTAAAATTCTGTCAGTTTCAGCAGTAGAGTATTCAGACCTAGCAGTTGAGACAGATAAATGATTTGTCTAATCAAATGAAGTCCAGATGGTTTGAAATTTCTACAGAGATTATAAGATTCATGTATTATCATGCTTACCAAATTTCATGTATATGGAGAATGTGGTTTGATAGATATGAAGTGTTCTTCAAAGATTTGAATTCTGAGAGAGTGCAGTTTCAGACCTATCAGCTGTGGGAGAAAATTGATTTGGCTGCTCAAATGAAGTCCAAATGGGCTGAAATTTATATAGCAGTTAAAGGACTCATAGATGAAGACTCCTACAAAATTTCATACAATTTGAGATAGTGGTCTGAGGGTTATGAATTTTTCTCTAAGGATGACAGAATCTGAAAACTGACTGTATGAAATTGAAGTGCATTGTAACAAGGTTCAGTTGGCTCTCAAGTTGGCCATGAAGAATCATTAGAAAGTGAGAGTCAACAGTTTGGTCTAAAGGAGTTTCAGTGAAGTAAAAGGACTCACACATGGGTCCTAATCAGTTGCACTCAGATTATAAGGAGCAGCACACGGTTGCAACTAGTTGGATCAAAAGGCAATCAGCTGCAGATTTTCAGAAACAATAGCTGAAATCAACTAAAGCTAGATGAAACCAGTTGAATTCAGTATCTACATGAAGAAGCAATGAGTTACAATCAGTGGGTACTATCTGAAATCAACTGAAGGCAAGAATCTGCTGCAACTATTGGATTGTAATCAGCTTAAAGAAGTTTAAAATCAGCTGGAATATAGTGTTAACCTCTCCCTTATCCTCAATATTATTAATGTGCTTAAGTGGACTTCGTGCACTCTTGTATGCACAAATTTAGGGGGAGCTTAGCCTATATCTTGTGAAGACTATTGGTGTCTTTTGAATGCTTGTTGTGCAGTCCCACACATTGAAAAAGGTGGATAAATGGTTCCTTGGATTCTTCTGGTATTTTAAAAGGATGTCCCAATCCTTCAAAATCTGAATGAGTTGGAGAAAACAATTGAAGAGTGGTATTTCATTACTATTTCTCCTCTCTAGAGATCAACAAGTGCACATGATCCATCCTATTGATCTCCCAGGGACCTTTTCAATGAAAGTGGTAACTCCTATTATGAATCTTGGATGATCATAAGAGCTCAAATTCACCATAAGCCATCAAGTGAAGAGAATTATGGCGATCCAAATCATCAAGTCTCACTTATGATGGTCATATCAATGAAAATTTGTGTGGTGATCTATCTACCTTCGGTGGTGGTATGTGTTCTTGGCATAATTTCAATTTTGTAAGTTTTTCATGCCTTGACCAAGATATAGAATGAACTCCTCTAGACACTTAAACTGATTTCAAGTGCATTTCACAAGTAATTCAAGTACTTGATGCACATATTAAGGGGGAGCCCATTCTATGTCTTGTGTCTTTTGAGACTAACCTTTTCTTCTAGTGAATTTGCGTAGTCTCTTTACGAGAATGAGTTTCTCATGAGTATGCTACATTAAATCAATCCAAGTTGGTAAAGTTATCTCTCATTTTCAATTGGATTGCAATTCTATCTCTTAAGTAGCTGCTCTCCATAATATAGCTTAAATTCCCTTATTTGGACTTAATTGGCCAAAAGTGCATATGTTCTTGCTTTCCACATATATATGTATGCATTATCAAAAAGGGGGAATTTAGTCTATGTTATGAGGTTTTGCAATTAGTGACTTATATGCTTTCCACATCCAAAAGGTCACTAATTGTGAAACTCTAGCTTGTGCAATTTAATGCTATCTTTTGCCTTTGTGAGCATCACCTAGGTGACATTGTGAGATATGGGCATTCACTTCAAGTGGCATCAACTTGTGAAGATTCCTTCAATTGGTGTCAAAATTGTGAAGATGATATTTCAATTGATATTGGTGGGCAATCTTTCAAATTTGGTATATCAAGAAATATGTCTTCAATTTGTATCTCGAATGACAAGAAGAGCTAGCAATGGACTTTCAATTGAGATCAAGCACAAGTTTGTGATATCTCCTTGAAGATGATGATGATGAGAGATGGGCACAAATGAAATTATTGCACATAGAGAAGTACTAATCCCATCAAAGCACTAAATCCAACTATATTGAAATCATCTTCGTGGTGGAGATTGTGAGGCTTAGAACAAAGGTATATCGCTCCATGAACTCTTGTACTACCTTTGTGCATCTAGGCCCTTACATGCTAGTGTGCGCATGTGTATGCGTATTTTGAGTCACACCATAAGTTTGCTCTTGTGGTGACGATTAGAGAAATCTTTTAGATATTTGGTTCATACCTCTTGTGGTGATGGCATGAGTTTGTCTTATGTTTAACTGTCATCTAAGTGAGGTATGAGCTAAATAGCTACTTCTCAAGAATCTTGACTTAAATTGTTGCATGCTTTGTTTGGTAGAAAACTAAGGAGAGAAATCCTATATGCTGAACTTTTTCCTACCTCTTGCTCTCACTTGTCTTCCATCATTTCTTCCTTTTGGTGGAGAGACCCTTTTTGGAGATTAATGCCAAAGGGGAGAAATATTGGCTGAAAGTGAGATTGATATGTGGATTGAAAGGGGTAAAAGAGAGGCATATAATATTTTTCAAAATTTGTGTGGCGTGTGCAAGGATAGTTTAAATTGGTGTTCTTGTTAAGGCCATTTATGCTAGTGTGTGACTTTCATGCCTTGATTGGTGTATTGCTTATATTCCTTGAGTGCATGATCTGTCTTAAGCATCACGGTTATCATGTTACACCTTGCACCCCACGAATGCTAAGATATGGGAGAGATCCCACACTTCATCTTAAATATGTGCATTTGGCATTTGAGGCCAAATTTGAATTCCTTCAATGCACACATTTAGGGGAGCTCACTATATCTTAGGATTCAAAATCTTAACGTTTATCAATCTCTTGTAAGCTTTAATTGTGTTGTCATCAATCACCAAAAAGGGGGAGATTGTAAGTGCATCTAGCCCTTTAGTGGGTTTTGGTGAATTGATTGACAACATAATTAAAGGACTAATAAGTTTGCTAAGTGTTGAACAGGAAATTGAGTCTATTGCATATACTTGTGGATTGTGTATTAACAAGTATATCTAAGGTTCAACAAGTAGGCAAACTTGATGGTATTCCACATAGTGTTGAGATAAAGGCCAAAGTTGTGTATTGTTGTATTGGAAGATCATGGAAACAATCTAGTTCAAGCAAAAGACAACAATGCAATGGAATCAATGAAATGGCATATATGTTGTGGGATATCATATCATCATGTGAAAGCAAGTATGTTTGAGAAATGACAAATGAGATATGAGTTGAGGATATTGGTTTGGTCTCTATAATAGATTGCTTTACATGATCAAGAAGTGTGAGTGTCAAGCCAAGATAAAGAGGATATGAGGAATCATAAATTGGCTTGATCATATTGATGTTGATCCATATATGTCTCTATGTGAGTCAAACTAAAGCTTGATTGATATCAACATTTATATCTAGAAGATATACAAGCAAGGATCACAATATTGAAGAAATGGCTATGCAATGGATGCTTAATGTGAGTCATATTGTGATAAGGATCAAATCATTAGTGAAAGTGACTTGAAGCCATGAAGGTGAACTTATATGTATGGAAATGGTTCAAGTCACATGCTCAAGGTATATTTGCTCAAAGAGAAGAGACAAGTTGATTGCAGCCCTTTATGAAGCAATTTGAGAAGATATGGCATATGAAGATACTGAAGACCCAAGTGGTTAAATTGGTTACATTCTACTGATCTTGAGTATAGGTATGCCGTACTATCAAGGGGGATGCAATACGAATGATAGACAAGTCTCAAGTGCTCAAACTAACCGAACCCAAGTGCTAACATGAGAGAAAACACTTAGCACTGCACCTACACAAGTTGATCTCAGGCTTATTCTCTGTAGGGTTGGATAGCCCTTGAAATAAGCTTTTCGGAATGTCCAAGATCACTGAAAACGGAGTTCGGAGTAAAAAGTTATGGCTTTTTCAGTTAGCTGAGCTTCGCTGTTTCTGGGAGCTGCGGCAGTGCCGCACTTTAAGTGCGGCAGTGCCGCGCCTGTATAGACATAACGGCTAGTTTTCGAATCCTAACGGCTAACTTGAGTGGGGATGCTATATATTCTTGTCCCACGGCCTTTGGTCGTGCTGCTGATATCCAGAACACTCCCAACCCATTCCAAAGCCATTTGAGAGCTCTCCCTTCCCTCTCTTTGTGAGAGTGAAGTGCTTAGTGCACAACTAAGTGTTGGGGCTGAGTGATTAAGAGCTTGTGAGCAGATCTGAGCAATCCCAAACCTTGAGCACTTGCTGGGCTTCGTCGATCTTCGTTGCGCATTTGTTACTCTTGGAGGTGAAGCCTCCTAGACGGCTAGGCGTCGCCGGCGAGCTCCCGTGCTTGTGGTGAGCAGCGGGACAGTTTGTAATCCTCTCTTGCAGCTAGTGAAATCACCCCTCACTTCAAGAGTTTATTCTCTTGACTTGAGAATGAGGGAGTGGCCAGCCTTGGTGGCGAGCCCGTTCCTTGTGTGGATACCTCAACAACGTGGACATAGGCAAGCCTGGGTGGCGAGCTGAACCACGGGATAAACAACCGTGTCACCGTGTGCTTCACTTACATTCATGCAGTTTATCTTGTTGTTGAGGTGTTTTTAGAGTTTGTGATCGATCTACTTTGTTATACTTGTTATACTCTGTTTAGCTCTCGATCTGTGATATATATGCATGCAGGAAGCCTGGAAATTTACCTGATCTAAATTTCCCTGGTCAGTTTTTGAACTGCAGTATATCTGTTTGCTTAGGCGAGGCAGTGCCGCGCCTATAATCTGATTGAGTCTTGAGTTGATATTTTGCAGGATTGTTACTAGACATCTCTAGTACATATCCTCCAAGTTTGGGCTCCATTGGACTTACGACCACAGGGAGGTAGTGCTGCCCTCAAAGTGAGGCAAGTGTTGCCCGAGCTTTAACATTTGTTTGAGCTGAATTTTTGTAGGCCTATTCACCCCCCCCCCCCTCTAGGCCTCCTTGGCGACATCAGAGATCTTACAGAAACCTTATGCATATATACAACATATAATATAGACATACTTATAGTAACACTTCACTACAAAAGAACCCCCCCCCCCCCACCCCCCTTCATCCCCCAATAGCTAATGTTGGTATGGCTGATTATAACCATATCTAGGAGCAATAGACAAGTTTTACAAGCAATAGACATTGCCACCATCTCAAAAGCATTAGGCACAATTGTGAAGACAGTGTCTATTAGCATGAAATGGTCCTTTAACATGGTGCAAACCATGGCTAAAATATAAAATCAAATTTGAATGAAATTTGTAGGTGACAGAATGTCTCTTTTTATTTTAAATTGTTGACATCTAATTTCAAATATAAAAATTAAAAAAAAAAATTGAGATTGAAGGACTAAAATGACGACCAAAGGGAAGGTGAATGAGAGAGACTAAACATTCTTTACCGAGGGCATCTTTTGGCCTATATCCCAATTATTATTATTATTATTATTATTATGACTAAACTTGAGCAAATTTAGCGCGGCTTGTCCTAGCCTAACTCAAGCCCAACAGGTTTTGGCCTGCCCATGAGCTTTAGTGAGTAGGGCCTAGGCAGTGGGCACAAGCCCAACTACCTAGAATTTTTTTTCTTGGACCAAGCATAACTGAAGTATTTATTTATTTGTTTTTCAATTAGAAACAGTGGGCGGCCCGCATAAACCTGGGCATGACCCAAAAAAATGCTGGAGCAACTCATCCATGCCGATAGTTGTGGTCAAGATTTTTTCGGCCCACAATAAACATGATTTTGTTTTTTGGCCTGCCTCGGCCCAAAAAATACTCAAGTCTAATTATGACCCAACATCAGTCTCCTAATCACCAAAGTGAAACAAGCCAACTACTGATGTGCTCCCCTGGAAATAATTAAAAATAGCTGTAGCCAAACAAGCTAACCACAGCATCCAAGAAATGTGAAATATTAAACCAAGTGCGTGCCAATTCATTAGACATGCTCATGCTGGAATCAGATAAACCATGTACAATGTGCATGAAAGGCTTGGCTAAAGAAACCATAGCAAAGAAATTGAAAAGCATACATGATGATGCACACTACTGTGACAAGCTATGAGCAAGCATAAGGATCAAATCTTGTACTTTGGAGCATACAAAGCTACTAGGACAGGGCATCTACAAACAAGATGGCATGTCAGTTGAAGAACGAAGATTCACGAGAAAGGGCAAGCTCCAAATCACACAGGATTCAGCAGATAAACTACTGTTATACACTAATGCTAATGCTCAAGTGACAATTGATCATTTGCTTCGACCATGGATCAATTAAGACAAAAGCAAAGTGTTGTAGTGTTGTTACAGCCTACAGAACCGAACTGCATTTTGCAAACAAGGAGACAGAGCACTGCAGTCATGTTGCTTGTTCCTACCTGACAAAAAAAAAAAAAGATAATGCACAGATGAATGTCACAAGTCCGTTAACCTGTGTTAGCGACCGGATACTTGGAGACTAAAAGAAGGAAAGGGGTAACCAGAACAGCAGGAGTGGGCGAGGACAGATTCTTTCGAATTCGTTTCACAGTTAACAGTTTACAATATTTTGATTGTCACAGACTCATTCAGTCATTCTCAGTCCGTGGTCAGTGGCCACTGCTCCGTTCGTTTACAAAACATATATAATATATTCCGTATGTGGTATAGCATGCAAGTTAGTGAGAATAGTACGACCAATACGTTATGTACCCCTCACATCATCGCTGATGCAGGACACAGCAATCTGCTACCATGAAAGTGGATGTACATACTGCGACTGCACTAGCTGAGTTTCACTAATCCCAGTTTATTCCCTACTTGGTCATGCAGAGCCGCCTGACGAAGCAGGTTCTGCACGTCGTCAACCCACTTCTGCTTGGTCGCGTTGCCGTCGCACTCGAACTCCACTAGACCTTGCGCCGTGCTAAGGCCGAAGCAGCATGTCTCCTCTATGGAGTCCTTCCCTGGTTCAGCCCACATTGGCAGCTCGCTGTACACGCCGTAAACCACGCCTGCACCGGTTGCAAGCCAAAAGGGTTATTAGTATCAAATTGAATTTCATAAACTACTGATCAGTTGGATTTTCAGTGTTTCGGTAGTAAGATATCTGAACTTACTCTTGTTGTTCTTTGACAGCGCACCTCCTATGTGTTTGCTTTTCAGCTTCAGTATCACCTGTTGTTACGTTACATATGTACATGTTGTCAGTAACTGTGGATATCTCTCTAGTCTGACCAGAACTGAACAATGAAAATGCTCTGACCTGTGACCTCTTGTTGATGTAGATAGATACCCTTATTTTGTGCAAACCCCCTGCATCAAGAACGAAAACTCTGCGCCTTAGCTTTTTCGTCCATGCTTGGAAGCTTTTATGAATCTCGATCCTGATTTTTGTAGCTGGATGCATGTTCTGAAATCTGAATTTACCTTTTCTTGTGCGTTTCAGCAGTTCCCCCTCTTTGCACCAGATGTCCGGGCTCCACGAATTCGCCTTCTCGTACGGGAGGACGCTCGCATTGCTCCTCGTCTCTCGCTGCACTCTCTGCTTCAGTGTCGCCGCTCCTCGCAAAGCTGATCGACAACACAGCCAGAGTGCAGAAACTTAGCATCCTGTTCAAGAATCAACCGCTCAACCTGCGACGCGATGACACAACAGGATCGGATTGCGTACCGGTTGCTGCGGCCGCCGTGAGCGTCATCAGATCACCGGAGCTTCTGACGCCGACCGCGGCCTGCACGGCAGCAGCCACCTGATCGTGGCGCGCCCCGGCATGCTGAGCTGCCTCGACACAGTGCGAGGCAAGCAGCTCGGTGGCCGACGCCATGGCCGCGGCCATCTTGGTAGCCGCCTGGGTACTGTCGGCGCTCGTGGCCGCGGCCGCCGAGACGGCGGCCACCGCGGCCGCGACCCGCGCCACGGACACCATGGCGTGCACGTGGGCCTTCTCCGCGCGCTGCTTCTCCTTGCCGCTCTGCTGCTTCGCCCGGCATGTCTCCCTGTGGTGAACCTGGAACCATTTGCCGATGGATTGGTGGTGGTGGTGGCCGCCGCTGCTCATGGAAAATCTTCTTGCATCCCTCTGTATGCATGTTGCAGTATTAGCACCAAGAATCACATTAAAAAAAACAGAGATAATAACCGAATAAAATCAGAAAGAGGATGGAGTGAGATTGTGCATTACTTACATGCTGCTGATGATGCCACGGGAGAGGAACGATGGAGGAGGACGTGGTGGCGGCGAGCACAGACTGAAGCTCCGGTATAGCCACCTCCGCCGGAAACCGGCTGGCCGGGGCAACGCCAGCGCTGCAGCTCTTCTTGCCTCCTCCTCCACCACCGACGAGGATCTTGGAGATCTCCGACGCCGACACGCTCCACGACCGGGAGAGGTACTCCATGGGCTCCAGCGGCGTCTGCGGCGGCGGTATAGCCGGCAGCGCCGCGTCGTCGTCCTCCTCCTCCTCGCGCACCAGCTCCAAGCAGTCCATGCTGAAAGCACCTGCAGCAGCAACGTCTCTGCCGGCCTTCCAGCTCTTGCTCGCCATCGCCATCGTAGTTCCTAATTCAGACCAGCTGCGCGCCTCGCGTCTGTCTTTGCAGGTCGCTAGTGATGGCTCTGGTTCTGCAAGTGTCCCCAAGACGGCACGGGGCACGCCGTGTACTTATAGGGAAGGAGGCACGCACGAAGCACAAGGCCAGGGGTCTGGAGCCGCCGTGCTATGGCAGGCAGGCAGGCAGAAGGAACGAGAGGGGGACACGAGGCTGACAGGCTCCTGGCTCTGGCTGGCTCCTTTTCTACCCTGTCGATCGACGACTCTGTCCCGTAGTGTCGATCGACGACTCTGTCCAGTAGCTGGGGGTGGCGATGGCAATGCCAGTATAAAATACTCCACTCGTGTCGCCGTTCTCAAGCGATCTGCTCGCAGCAGGTGAGCTATCTCGGACCTCTGATGGACTGATGTGAAGCTAGCTCCCGTCTAATGAAGGAACTAATTGGTTGTTTGGATTGGCATTTCGACGGTTGTTGGAGGAGTCCTGTACTGCAGGGGACCCAGCGTCACGGAAGGTACAGTACATCACCTGAGTTTTTGTATATGTACTCCTTTTGCGTTCAAGCAACATGATCATTAGAAAATTTCAGAATTGTTGAATTATTGTTTGCGGTTGCAGCAATGTGGACACTACTTAGAGTTAACATTAGTGTTGCTGTATTGGACGGTATTGCACTATTGCCTCCTTTCCTGCCAACAAGTTTTGGTATCCAAATCCTACAAATCTACAGAGCACGCATTATTTTCAGATATTTTGGTCCGCGACAATCTTGATGGCAACGATAAGAAGGCGTTGATGCATAGTATTATATGGTCTGCATCTGGAGACGGAGACTGGTCAGTAGTCAAGTAGGCGTCGATGACAAGAGACCCATGGAAGCTGGACAGTGTCCGTTCACTACTGCATCTGTTCGACTGTTTCCCCTGGTAGCGATAGGACAACAAGGAGCGCTGGACACTGTCCCCTGGTCTTGGCGGTTTGTCTGTGCTCACTGGTTTTGTTTATCCAGCTCCTCTTGTTATCATCTTGATTGCCTCTCCCTCCATTCTCCAATCAAGCAGAGAAGCAGGCGTGGGGCTTGATGCCTGCCTCTCGATGCGTTTGTCTCGTGCAGGGCCTGGCCCCATCATCGCTTTTATTTTGTCTCTACTGAAACCGAACGGAGGAGCCTCGGAGCAGGTCAGGTCAGGTCATCACAGCAACGGAGCGGTCACGCCGTTGTAGTTGTAGCCAGGTTAGCTGAGAAAATGGAATGCCTCTCGCATCCATCATCATCATAGTTCATAGCAGGCACCACTGGTGGACGGACAAAACATGGCTACAAGAATAGAATCAACAGAATACGCATGCGCCCAAGGAATCCGTTCCAATTGGCAATGGCCATGCTGATGGATGGGAATGGGATCGATGGCTACTCTTCTGCTACTGTTAACCTTTTTCTGTGTCATGTGTACTTGATCTGTTCCATTCCATAATACATACTAGTGGTCTAGTGTGTGGGTCCAAACCGATCTCCAATCACTAGTACCAGTACAAATTAACAATGTAGACAAGGCTAGCGTTAGCAGCTGGTCAGTTCAAACTTAGTGGAGCAGTCAAGCAAAGCGAAGCGACCCGTAGCTAGGATAGGAATTTCCGTCGTTTTGAGTGAGCCCGGGGCTTGTGCCTTTTCTTCGCTCGCTTTCTTCAGTTTTCTTTTTCCTGCTGGCCTTCCTCAGCTTCAGGCCGCCTTCAGCTCACCTGCTGGTGGACTCGAGCACTAGCTACGACTACGACCGAAACTAAAAGAAAAACAGCAAAAACAGCAGCACACAGGCTGTTAGGTATCAGCTGGTGGCTGCAGCGTTCAGGCTGAAACGTGTTTTTGCCTCGGCCCACACCCCACCCCAAATCCCGTCCTCATCACTTCGTCAGGCCAGGCGCGCCGGCTGAGCACGCATGGCATGGATGATGGGTTCCAACCGTGCCAGTCGGGCGTGACGACTGTCGAGAGTCGAGACGCCGGCCGGGCCGGCGGACAATGATCAGTGCCTCCTGCCCAGCGGAACCGCACGCGTGGGATCGTCGTCGCTTTCGGCTTTCCTGGTGTGCAGTGCAGGTGATGGTTATTATAGTAGGAATCCATCAGAGGATGGCAAGTGCAACGAGCCGGTGCGCGACATCTGGGCCTGCTTGAGAACATCAGAGCCTTAACCTCTTCTAGTATAGGTACAGGGAGCAGAGATGATGATAGTATGTACTAGTGTAGTAGATTGTTGTGCCTTGACCATAATGCTGACGGAATGGTCAGCGAGGCCACATTAAGAAAATATCCCGGTTAATTTGGCTGGGGCAGCATTTCTGGTCCTGTGAGATTATGACGTGTCAGCTAGCTTCTTTTGCTTTGTACATTTTATTTCCACTAAAACTTTGCTCTATGCATGCTACTCCTCCTTTCCGTCTCTTTTATCTGCACCGTCTGGACCATGTCCTCTTTGCGCGCGTGATCCAAGCGATTGATGGTCCAGTTTTATCAAACGCCTAGCTAGTTCGTTGGGAAAACAAGAGCAGACACTCTGCTCATAAAAAAGAGTAGACACCGTATGTACCACTTCGCTACTTCGCTAGTGGTACATACCAATACCATCCGGTAGTTCTCATCTTCGGGTGCCCTTTTTGCGAGAGGCTGAAAGGGGTGTACGTAGGTAAGTTGCTTACTGATACCACACTACTAAACTTTTACAGTTGTCGTCCTAATATATACTCTCTCTGTTTCAACATGACCTTCTTTTTGTCTCGCTTATTAAGCAGTGGTACCTCAAAGGCTCAAAGCGTATACTACTCTAGTGCGTGGTTAATGTTAATTACTCTGGAAGTACGCGATGATGATTATCTCCCGTCCATGGATAAGCATAAGCACCTCGTCTCTTTTCCTTGTCTTGCTTCTTGTGGAAGCGACGCATCTCCTGCGTCTGCGTATACGCTGGTCCATCCATTTCCATCCTGCCGCAAGCGAAAAATACTTTCACTTCCCTGTTTTCCGCTCGTAGACTCGCCTTTGTTTAGCAGACGCATCATGGGATGGAATGGAACCGGCCGGGGCAAACGTCTGCGGAGACCGATCGAGAGAGCACATTTTAGGGAAATTCATAGGATATCAAACGCAGAATGCTAAGCTCCACCACTGGCATGTCCAGATCGGCCAATGTTTTGTCAGGCCCTGTGCGACAATCACGCGGGCCGCAAACGCATGCCACCTGACGCATGCCAAGTCCGGCAGCGACAGCCCGGCACGCCTAGGGGGATGGCAGCAAATTTCTTAAGTTTTGAAGGACCATTACCAATTGCCTTTGCATCAAACGCTACTATTTTTCATAAAACAATCTCGATTCCCACCAACCTGGCTCAAGTGCACACTGGTCCTTGCTTGCACGCAAAAAGGAATCAGGTGCCCTGGTCCTTGCTTGCACACAACAAAGAATGCTCCGATGACGTCTCAGTAGCCATAGATAGACAAGTACATCAGCTTCTAGGAGGTCACAATCACAATACACGCTAACAGACAGGTCACAACAAGGATGCAACAGACAAGGTCACAGGGATGCAAGTGGGTATCCAATGATGTGTTTCGGGTCAGCTAACTAATTACAGTCAAAAAATAGCATTCTAGTTCACTTCTCCTATCACTCGAATTACCTGAAATGTCATTCCATTTCATTTGAGCAAGTTTTTTGGATCGACTTAATGACACAAAAATAGTTCAAACTTGCATATCTAGCAACAGATAACTCATTTGCAAGTTTCAACAGAACTATTCATACCAACAACACAGATTCAATCAAGATAAAGTTTCACATTGATCCCGTTATCGATCAGAGACTGAACAACTGCCCTAATCTTTCCCTCAAACTTGTCCCGTTCCCTTGGTGTGTACGTGCAGGTATACACGTCGGCCTCCTTTGCCCGCTCCGCCAAGAAACGGCCCACGGCCAGGCAGGCCGGTATGTCGGACCTCGACTTGAGCGCCGCTTTGATGTCCTTTGAGTTTGTCCCGGCAACGGCGACCTGCCTGCAAGTCGATCGGTGTGTAAGGGATGCTGAGACGAATCGCTTGGAAATGAAGACGTCGAGTGTGAAGGGCTCCATGTAGGCAATGGTGCGCTGCTTGAAAGAGATGTGCTTGTGAGGGTTCTTAGATCTCTTCTCCTTCTTGTATGTGTATGGCCTACTGTTGTCTTCATCCACAAAGTCCTCCACGCCAAAGAAGCTCCTGGAAGAACTTAAGACCTGGAAAGGAAACAAGGAAACACATAATCCAATAAAGCATGTAGACGCAACTGATGAATCTGAAAAGCATGTAGACTAGCAGGTTACATTGCATTCAGTTATAACAAATTCTAGAAACAAATTGCAGGAGCCATGGTATTCTGACTGAGTACACAGTAAGTTAATCATGCCATTGCATCTTTGGTCAATGAATCGTTCAACACATTACATAGCTCGTTTAACTACAACTTACAGCTTTCCACGCCCACAAAAACTAAAACCCAGTTCAGGCGTGTGATTTCTTCTAAACACTACCACTAAGGGAAAAGATTTATCTGGATGTTGCAAGAACACTATAGGAATAAGTTAATTTTACTCCCTGGAATTATGCCTGATGTCCGCTTAGCCCCACTAACATATAGTTTGATTTAATCAATTCTCTCTCTTTGTTAAACCAGATTATTTTCACCTTTTCCTTCTAACCATTCTTTGTTTTGCAACATGGATGTAAGTCAGCTTGGTCTTGCCAACCAGAATAACTTATAGCAATAGATTTGCTATCTGGTTATGTTCACCATGAAGTTGAAGAACCACGAGAGTTCACCGTGCCAGAATAAAGGCAAACCCTCCAGCATGCTTGCCATGTCACAGCTAACCATGCCAAGAAAGGAGCCCCAGCCAATCTGCATACTCAGCCGTCTGGCAAATGTCAAAGTTGATGGGTCTGTCAATGTTGCTGGCAATATCAACAACATTCACAAGGATATGCCAGCACCAATGAAGTTTGTAGTGCTTATATGGTCAACATCTACTGTTCCTCAACCTGAAGCTGCGCTGTAAGGCACACGTGCATGCAAATTTTCGGTAGCACAGTGATGATCATCCCCATCCTATTGGTGCTTGATTGCTTCTGCTGTGTTGGTATGGTACTACATTACCGAGATTGGCTACATCAGCTCGCAGCTGTCAAATGGCCTCAAATTCTTCGTATGAAGCAAAAGGTGGCCATTGTATCATTATGTTTAGTCATCAATGAGCTATTTAATCTTTCAGTGGGACGAAATAACCTATAAATGGAAAGGTCGATCACCAGTGGTCTTCCTAATTGGCAAAACAGTCTAATCTAGTGCACAGGTAGGGAACACCAGGAACTGTTGGCAGCAAAGGGTGAAAACAGAAGGTTAATTAAATGCTTTAGGGGGTTAAGCAAATTCTGTCTATACTTTATGGGAGTAACATGGACTACTTTATGGGAGTAGCATGGACCTTTTCAACTTTACAGTATACAAGAACACAATCCAAGCTAATGTATATGAGTCTACTTATCATCAAACAAGCCCTCATAGATTTGCTAAGTTTTTTAGGACTACAATGGATTATGAGACAACCTATTGTACAATCACTTAACCTTAGGAGAGATACTTGTCACTTGAGACATGAGTGATAGCAATACAATCATACAATATATGTCAAACTTTCATCATTGATGTTCTAAACCCAACTGCAAGCAGTGATTCACAATCCTGATAGGAACTGATAAAAGAAAACTTAGCACTAATCCAACCAGTATGTTTCATCCTAAAAACTTGTAAAAAGAGAAAAGATCCTATCAGCATTTGCATCTTCACGTCATCCATTAAGAATCTTAACTTACTTTTCATGGTGTGTAAGTTGGTGAGTTAAAAAAAATCTACCCATTTAATCATCATAACGACAGAACTCTGAGGGTAAAACTTATTGCTGTCAGACAATGCTGTGTTACCTGCCCACTGTGAAACTGACTCCAGCAAGTTAATAGAGCCGGTGCTGAATTTCCTTCACGTAGCATATGTGCTCCTCTCTTCCATGACTGGCTCAAGATGCTCTTCAGCATGTTTACCTCAACCACTTGCAGTGCTCAATAAATACCAAGGGGAATGATTTGTAGGCAGATGCTAGTCAATCTGTGTATAAGAACAAAAGGTGTATTACAGCCCAGAAACTTTAAATACACATTTGACCTTCTACAACTGATTTTGGTCCGTTCAATTTGCATGCCGAATCCTAATTAGTAGAATGTGGTTGTGGTTGTCGAATTGATACAGATCAAGGAATGTTATCTATCAAATAGTACAATCGAGCCTAGTCATCAGTATAGTCATCCTGTTCACCCACCAGCACTAACCTAATAATTTCACATATGCAGAATCCCTTAGCCCAATTTCACAATCCCTAACTCCAGCCTAAGCTGGAGCGCTGGACAGAAGGGCAGCAGGCACTCACCAGGGACGACGCGCTGCCAGCGCTGGAGGGAGGAAGGAAGCGCGTCGGGAGCTCCAGATCGGCCGACGGCCGTCGCGTCAAGAGGGACCTTGTGGCCTTCTGGCCGTTACCGTCGGTCACCACGGACAGGCGAAGAGAATGGAGGGCGGCGGCGCCCAGCGCGACCGACGAGGCACGCGTGACACGACGGGCACGCAGCGGGTCTCCGTCGGCCCGTTCTCCTCGGTAGTCGGTCGGCCGTTGGCGGCACTTCGCTGCTCGAATGGGGGAGGGAGGGGCGGCGGCGCACGGCGCGTGGGGGTCACTGGTCGGGGCTCCGCTCGACTGGCTGAGGCAGGTGACCGACTTGCTGGGCCAGGATTGTGAATTTGTGATGTTGGGCTGTTTTGGACCATGAAGACGTAAAGATTTCTGGGCCAAAATCTAGGGTACTCTTTGGGCCCACGACGACCAGTCGACCACAGCCAGCGAGCGCGCGGCAAATCCCGTTGCTCTCGGCGGCGCAAGCGCAACCGGAACGGAACGTGGTGGCTCAATGAATGTGCTACCCACAACGACCGAGTCCTTGCTCCCCCGCGGAACCCGTCCAAGAACAAGAAGAATCAAACCCATCAATGCGTTGGTTAGACGGATGCATCAACGGCGCCACCGGATCGTGCCACTGTTTCCGAGCTCACACTTCCTATGGCTGCATGTGTCACATCCTTCGATCGATAGTTTTCATGGCTAATTTTAACTATTAAATACTAGTAGTTTATAATAGAAAATTAATCACGGTACAACTAATAAGTCAGCTGAAACAAGCACCGAACAGAATCGTTCTGCTCACTCGCCTCATGGTTTCATCGACGCCTCTACAAGACTGCCATGCCCGCAATTGGTCTTGTGTACTGTCATTATTCAGAAATGGTTTCCGGCCGTACTGGCACATCTTTAATCCTTGCCATTAATCAGTATCATGAGACAAGGCGCATGCAAACGCGAGCAGTGGATGGTCAGTAGCTCTCGTCCTGGCTGTTCCACATGAAGGCAATCAGTACTCGGTAGCAATGGTGGTTATACTAATGTACTGCTAGACAACAGCAGATTCAACACACACCAGGCAGAAAAATATGAGACGCGCGTACACAGTACTACGTACTCCTACTCCGTATGCGCTACCAAAGTCAACATGTAACAGTCAGTCACCAGGCAGGCAGGCAGGCCACACGTAGGCCGTGGGGACACAGACAAGTAGGCGAGGGGCGCATTAACTTGGACTTTCATACCGTCACCTACCTCCTGCGTGAGTCGTGATCCTGTGCCACTGGCCACTTCGCCAGTACCCGCATGAGCTCGTTCCACGCCCGTTGCATGCATGCTACAGAAGCAGAGAGCTTCGCGGGGAAGAATCCACTAGGCAGCTCCAAAACAGAAAAACAAACGCAAGTCGTCGAGAGTCAAGTTAGGCGAGCTTGATTGTTGACGAGGAAGTGCCACTTCGTCAGGGCTACATCATCATGTCCATAGACAACTAGCCAAAGTTATGGAGTTTATCCCTATTGATTTCTGGCTTGGACTTTGGAGTGCCGAGATTTTGACTCTCTTGATGCACAAACTTGTCAAGGATGTTAGGTACAGTGGGCAGTGGCACTCGCACTAAAACACAGTTTTTTTAACATACACGCACTAAAACACAGTAGCGGCAACTCTTTCGTCCCTAGTCAACCGCACCAGTAGTTTGGTGAAAAAAAAAACCCCGCACCAGTAGTCCAGTACCACCACTACCGTCGCCTGGTAGAGTTTTCACGTTTCACCATCAAAGAGTGGTAGAGGTAAGTGTGACGTGAGACGTGAGACGGCATGGCGGCAAGTCCTTGTTCTTGCTCCATTTACTGTGACTCAGACCTGATGAGTGCCGGGGCACAGTGCAGGCATTAAACGCGGCTCACCCACCAGCCCAAACCCATTCGTTGCTCGCTTGCTTCCCCTTCGGATCCTTCGTCGTCCGCCTCCGGCGCCCCCACGCCGGCAGCGCAGTTACTCCCTACTCTCCCTCGCCGCCCATCCTCCTCCACTCCACAGTCCGCAGTCACGCAGAACAGAAGCCCACACCACACGGCCGGCCCCGCAGAAGCATTTGCCACCACCACCACCACCCCACGCCGAATTAATCGTCGGCGACGCGCAGGCGCAGCGGACCTGTGCGCAGGATGCTCTTTGCCTGCCTGCCACTGTTCGCCTCTGCTCATATAGCGCGCGGCTAGCAGCTTCCTGGATCGACAGCGTGCGATGTAGCAGTGCCAGTGGCTGCCTAGCTAGTTGGCAAATAGTGCACGCCTAGGAACGTACGCCGGCGCCGGCATCCATGTCGACGGATCAGGAAGAAAAGGCGATGGAGCAGCAGGAAGGGGCGGTGACCGCTGGACGGCAAGCATCGGGCGAGAACAACGACGACGCCAAGGGCGGCGCACCCGAGGCGACGGCGTGCGCGCCCAAGGTGGCGGCGGTGGAGCCCAAGGGCGGGGCGGTGGCCACCGAAGGACGGCCAGGATCGAGCGAGAACAACGACGATGCCAAGGTCGGCGCACCCGAGGCGGCGACGTGCGCGCCCAAGGCGGCGGCTGCCATGACGGTGAAGCACAAGGGTCAGGCGGTGGCCGCCGGACGGCAAGGGTCGAGCGAGAAAAACGACGACGCCAAGGACGGCGCACCCGAGGCGGCGGCGTGCGCGCCCAAGGCGGCACCTGCTGCCGTGCCGATGCCGCCGCGCCACCGGCGGTCCAAGAGGTCTGTCGATCTCCGCACGTGCTGCCCTCGATCTCCTTCACATATGTGTTCAAAAGCTTCGGTGTTTAACTTTGCCGCCGTCTCTATTTCAGTGCATCTTCCGACAGGAACGCGGAGGCATGCAAGCATGGACCGTCGCCGCGTGGCGCCGTGGAGCGAGACCAATGCTGCGGCGGCCAAGCACAGCTTGCCATCATCACTCCCTGCTCGTCCAAGGTTAGTTCGTTGCTGATTACTAAAACTCTTCACCGCACGCACACACACGGGAGGATGTGTGGATTTTCTTATTACTGACTGACAGGCTTTGTTTGTGAATTCTCTGTCAGAACCCGCCGGAAGCGAGGAAGTCTTCGGCGATTCCTCTGGCGGCGGCATGCTCAGTTCACCGGGGGCCGCGAGATCAAAGGGCGAACGCATCGCCGAACCACCGCGTGTCCCTGGAGAATGATGTGAGAACCCGAAGCATAGCTGCCGTTTGTGATCTGATAGCTCTGTTCGTCTGAGTAATAACTGTTTGTGAATTCTCTAGCAGGTTAGGCAGCTGCAGCTGCATTTGCATCAGGAGAGGTCTATCCGGGTCATGCTCGATCGGGCCATTGGCCGGGCGTCCAGCACATTGTCTCCTGGCCATAGGCATTTCCCAGCACAGGTATGAGTATGACTGATTATCCATTTGCCAACTCAAAAGTTTCCCTCCTGCGAGTTGCAGCTGATGACTCGGGCATCTCACGTGACACTCAAGTTAGCTGTAGGATTGTCCATTTCCATGTAGAGCGCCATCAGCACTACCATGGCAGTTTGCAAGCATTCTGTAATTTATTTTGTCTGCATTGGGCATGAAAATTCAGTTGTCTAAAAAGACAGCTGTGAAACCAGCGGCATTGAAATCCAGGCATTTTTTTCTTTCTGTTTAGCATTGTCGACAGCTAGTTTGACACCGCAACTAAAAGAACAGCTGCCCAAGCCAACAGACTATGCAAGGGAGCATGTTACATTATTGCAACTCAATACTGCTGTTAATGATTTTCTTATCAGAGTTTGTATAGCTGCTTATGTTGCAGTGTTGTAGTTCTACACAGTCTACACATGGCTATGATTGTTGTATGCTTACCATTCTGAAGACTGACTGCTATTCCATATAGACGAAGGAACTGATCGCAGAGATTGAATTGCTTGAAGAGGAAATCGCCAACCGTGAGCAGCACGTTCTTACTCTCTACAGAAGCATCTTCGAGCAGTGCGTGTCTGGGCCGTCGTCTGGCCAGAGTTCTGGTATTTCGTCCCCTGCACACACCAAAAATATCACTGCTAGGACAAGAAGGCAGCCAAGCATAATATCAAGTGCATTTTGCTCATCCAAAAAGCTCCCACTTCAGCCCTTCCACATCATGGAGTCACTCTCCGAATCAGGAAGAACCAAGAATATGGTCAAGGCTAAGATCAAGCACCAATCTTTTTCAAGTGAAACATTGGATATCCATCCTACTTCCTTCCCACCGGATCCAAAAAAGGTAACACAGATAAGCAAAGAATTCTCCCAACAAGCTCATCTAACTTACTGCAAACATTAACTACAAATCATATAACTTTACTGTGCTGATATGCCTGCACTAATGCACCATGTTTGCTCAACCAAAATTTAAAGTAGTCCTTCTGTATGCACTTTTGAGGGGAGATATATATGACAATCATGCACGTTTTGTGCTCATCACACTACTTTCTGAAAAATGCACTATTGATACATCTCATCCAAAATTTGTATTTCTATATACAAATGATTTGGAACCAAATGGATACATCATGCAGTAGATTGATTTTGACTTTTCTCCTTGTGCAAAGCTACCTTATTCTGGGAGTGGCTCTCTGGCTCGCACTTTGAAAGATCACCTTTATCAATGCCCAAGCAAAATATCTGAAGAAATGGTTAGATGCATGACATCCATATATTATCTTCTGCGCACTGAAGCACCAGAAAAGCCTGAAAAGGGCCGTTCACCATTCTTGTCAAGATCATCAACAAATGTCATACTTCCTCGGAGGGTGAATGGAGAGGAAAATAGCACACCAAACAACAAATATACAGTGGAAATATCTTCCATATCAGTTGACAAGAACCATATGCCAGATGTCTCTTATGCGATTACCCACTACAGGTTGGTCCAAAAATAAAATACTGCAAATTATGCCCTCAAGTTTCTACTGAAAATCGCAAGTAACATCCTTCTCTCTTGGATTCTAGATTGCTTGTGGAACAGCTTGAAAGAGTTGATCTGAGCATGTCAGAGGACAGTATTAAGTTGGCCTTCTGGATTAACGTGTACAATTCTCTTATCATGCATGTAATGCTAGATATTCTACGGCGACTTAAGAAATTTATGTTCTATGCTTTTTTTTAACCTTATAACCTGTGTGTTATTCACTCAGGCATATTTGGCATATGGGATTCCAAACAGCTCTCTGAAAAGAATGGCACTATTTCACAAGGTGAAGAGGTTTCCCTTTCCCCGTGTAGATTTGTGATTGGCCACGGGATCGTATCCAAACCTGAAATGCGCTGATATGCTTTGACACACTGTGTTGTGAAAAGCTTGTCACTCTTTTCTGTTCTGTACATGTTAATAATAAGTAACCCACCCTATTGCAGGCTGCCTACAATATTGGAGGACATGCCATTACCGCCAATTCCATTGAACACGCCTTGCTGTGCTTCAGATCTCCACGGATCGGTCGTGTATGTAGAACAGCAATTTCATCCCGCAGTTCAATTTTTGTTTGGTTATTGATGCAAAGTTGGAAAAATGGAAAGAGATTAAAATTCTAAGCTGGGAAAATAGAATAAAATTATGTTAACACCTCAGCTAGATCACTTATTTACACTCGCAACTTTTATGAATTTTTTTTGAGAACATGATTTCACGTGTATTTCAATAAGAAGTCAGCAACTTTTGTGATGGTAATTGGCTCTCAGTTTACTGAAACAACCCAAAGGACACTTTCCTCACTGTGAAAAAAAAAGAACATTTTTTCAATGAACATGGGGTATATAAACTGAGAATCGAACGAAAATCCATCTGCAGTGGTTCGAGTCCATCCTCTCGACGGCTATGCGGAAGAAATGCCCGGACGAGAAGCAGCTGGTGCAGCTCAAGTTCGGCCTGCAGGACTGCCAGCCTCTGGCCCTTTTCGCCCTGTGCACTGGTGCTTCGTCTGACCCCATGGTACTCTACTCGACTCGCATTCTACACTGCAGCACATGCTATCTGATACTCTATGATCTGACCTCACAATACGTTTGCAGCTGCGGGTGTACACGGCGAAGAACGTGATAGAGGAGCTGGAGCGTGCCAAGCGAGAGTTTCTGCAGGCGACGGTGGTGGTGCGGAAGTCCAAGAAGAAGGTGTTCCTGCCGCGCCTGGTCGAGCGGTACGCGAGGGAAGCGTGCGTCGGCCCCGACGACGTCCTCCCGTGGGCGCAGCGGGAGGGGGGCGTCAGCGTCGCCGCCGACGACCGGCCACAGCAGGAGGCCGTACAGCGGGGCGTGGGGAGCCGGCGCAAGGCCGTGCAGGCCGTCGAGTGGCTGCCGTACACCGCCAGATTCCGCTATGCCTTCGCCAGGAACATGGTTGACAAGCCACACTGCTAGCTGCTTCGCCTCGCATCACCGTCCTGATCGGCTGCCTTGGCTGTTGGCTGCAGCTGCAAGAATTTGCTCTCACAAATTTCTGTAAAAACAGTGGAAGCAGCTGCAAAAGTGGCTGCAGTATGATAGCTGTGATGCAACGATAGTTATGGGTAGATGTAAACACTTGTCAGCGTTGGGTGACAAAGGCTCGCAGGGGGAGCTGGGCTGCTTGGCCGGTGTGCGTGGCCGCGTGGGATTCTGGGGAATTGGGGATATGACAGGGCAGGGCAGGCGGGCTGGGCCATTTCCTTCTTTTCTGATTCCCCTCCCTGTTTCTAATCCCTGATCTGTTTCATTTCTATTGCCCAAGCTCTAGACACTCGACCTTGTAAAGGGTTTCAAGCACACACACTAGACACTCAAGTTGTAGCTCAAACTTGAAAAACCAAGAAGCAAATCACTTGTTGGGTAATAATTAATGCACATGGTCATCTAACTAGTTGGGATGCACCTATTGCATTTAGGGTTGGTTTCCTACATGTTCACTCACCATGCAGGGTTTTAAGAAAAGATTTAGAAATCTAGGTTTTTGTTGTTGTGTGATGTTTATGGTTGTTACAGAGAGCATCCCATACACACCCTTGCTAGACCCAATTTGGAATGTTTTGCCTTATTTAATCCCCTATTGAGATAAATTTGGCTCCATCCCTATCCACTAGCTAATAGCGGAATTCTTCGCTGGAACCTGGAATTGGGTCCCATTGCCATCTCTAGATCCACAATCATCCATGGGGTTAGTTGCAAACCAGGATACCCGATAGCCTAAACACCAAGTTTATGCTATTATAAACTACTCCAACCTCGCAAGGCACAAGTTAGAACACTCAAATAAGAGCAAAAAACCGATAAAAAAGATGTAATACTACTACTAAGCAAACAAATTATACAACTAAATATATGCTACACAACCAAAGTATTACTTCAAACGAGAGGGAGTATCGACACTATTAAATAAAGTAAAGTAGAAGAGTTATATATTAAATACTCAATGTCACCGCAAAGTAAGGATACAAGATCTTCACCTTAAAGACTAAGGAGGCTAAGCTTACATTCATGCTAACTCCAAACCATGTTGCTATGGTGTTGTTTCTTTCGTCTTCTTTGTCTGTGTGTTTTGCGCTCTTTTGACCACCATGCCCACCCTAATCCTTCCCTAAGATAACACCATCAACACCTAAAGCATAATAGACCGATTGTTATTGCTCCAACAGTCCTTGTGGGTTGTTGCTAGGCGCTCAATGGCTACGTACAGCGGTAGTCCGTTGGTGGCTAGTGCACGATATGGCTAACCCCAACAGCTAGCAGCGGACACACTTCCCGCCCCTAGATTGGGAGTTGAGACTTCATCTGGCAATGCGCATGTGCGCCATATCATCATGAGCTACTGAGGTCTCTATTGTGGGGCTACATAGGAGGCATAGATGATGGACATCGATGATTACTGTGGTTTAGGGTTGACTCTAGGTCAAATTATGGGGAGGAGAAGATGTTGTCGCACCCGGGTTTTTGTCTCTCTAGAGAGATAGATTTGTACCTTTGGAGTATCACGATTCTAGAGACAAAGATATCCACATGATGACAATTAAGAGATCATTAGAGACACTAAAAATTGGATCTAAAGACACACAAATTGAATTAGAGACACTAATATTTTCTAAATGGAGGTGATTAAGAACCACTAGGTTGGTTATGGTCAACCCACATGTGTCAAGAAGGCTGGAGATGGGCAGAATATTCCCCATTGAAAGTTTTCAAGTGCCATTTGCACATTATATCGAGGAGAATGTGCTATCGCCTGACCAGAGTCATGAATTCCTATTAATTGACTTTGGGTTACACATGGCTTTATAACTAGTTTATGCACACACTACTACACAAAAGTGGTCATCCAAACATCCTTATCACCATTGATTTTTACACACAACCAACTATGAAAGAAAATTTATACTATTTTTAAAGAGTACTTATGCATAGTTCTAAAAAACCATGGACAAGTTTGTAAATTACTATGTATTTGCATCTGAACAGTAAGAAAGGAAAACATGTCAAATTTTACAACAAGAAGTGTATAGGGCAAGGTATTTTTAAAGCCACACTTAATATCAACTAACAGTAAGCTCGATGCTCTGATTGTCCTTATCATCATCTAACGGTGAGCTTGACAAAAGTGGCAGAAAAGGGTAGAGAATTTAAGTTGAATGAAGACAGGACGACACTCAAAAATCACGGTTGTTGTTGGTAGTTAATGTCAATCATAAACCATCAACATAACCTGCATTTATCCTTATTCAACCACCAACTTTGGAATAAGGTTTTAAACTAGCAAGTTCTTTAGTCATTTACATATGCAAAATGATTTATATAGAAAAATGTCAAGAAGAACATATTCGTCAAAGCAAATCATGTCAATCACGACATAACTAGATAGAGATGACTCTAGAAGGAAAACCATCGAAGATTGGGCCGATTAGTGTCAAAAGTGGGTCGGCCGACCAATGGGCCCCACCTATCAGCCTCCGCTTCAATGTCAGTTTTCCTAGTGCCATTGAGGTTCAATCTATGCCTTTGATCAAGGTCGGTTTGATCCGAGGGCTTAGAATTGATGGTCCCCCCTATATATAGCAATGCCTACCCCCTTCCTAAGGGCATCCTGAAACCCTAATTCATATCCTCCTCATCGAGATCAGAGATTGCATTCAAGAGAGATTAGTCCTCTAGATAGGAACTATTATTTGTACATAATAGAGAGAAAGGGAATAGTTTGGAGTAAGTACCGGCCTGTCGGTTCTACCTCTACGACTTGGCGAATTCGGGCTACTGCTCCAAGCCTGCATCTAAGATACTTCTGGTAGTTGATTTTTGTTTAAAGTAATTATTGTGCTCTTTTTGTTTATGGGTTCACAATTCTTTTGAGTGCTCTAGTCCTTATAGATCTCTGGATTAGAGTAGTAATTGTTAGCATAAGTGTGGTGCTTAGGTTATCAGCTACTCATGTTTGCTCCCTGCTCCCTGGTTGTGCGATGGTAGTTAGTGGTGACGGCCCCATCTATCCTCGGTAGTTCATACCGAATTGAGTATGTTCTTAAATTAGTAGGACTGTTGTTGCATCGGCAGAGTTATCGCTAGTGGTGCTTTGCTGTCTAAGAGGCACCCTGAATTGAACATTAGAAAACATTAAAATCATAAACCTTCTTTGCATAGGATCAAGACCATAGGAGTCCTCTTTGCTCGTACTTATATCTTGATTGCTATTCCTAGACAAACTAGTTGTTACGCGACATATACATTTCCCCATGGATATGGATATGATACTTGAAATACTCTAGGTGAAAACTACTTTGACACCCGTTTGCTTGCAGATTTTGTCCTATATATGCCACCACAGGTGTCAACAATGGTTTATTTGGTTTGTTACCACAAGTTGCCACGCCATAGGCCAGTTCATGGCGGTTGTTTGATTCACTGTCACAACTACAACAATATATACTTTCTTAGTACTTTGCCCTACACGTCATAGTATCATCTTCTTGCCAAAATAACTTTGCTATAAGTGTTGCTTCGATTTTAGAGCTGTTTGTTTCGTTAAGAAAAACTTACCATGTTAAAGGTTAGTTATGCCACGATTTGTGTAGAAGCTATTTGGTTCACTGCAACAACTATGGTTTTTTCTCAGCACCATGTCTCACAAGTATAGACTTATTCTTGTGATAAACTTTGCCATAAGTGTGACTTTGATTTTGCTCGCTAGTGACATTTTGTCGAAAATGAGAGTGACAAACTACAACTAACCTAATCATTTGTTATATTTTCTGTGGTTATAGCTTGTCGAAGTTTATGTGACAAACTATGATATCAACCACGCTTACACAAGTGGTATATACATAACAAGAAGGAATTTTAATGTCAGTAATAAGTTTTTCTAGAGGACGTTTGTCACGGCTTCTCATTCCTTTTAAAAAGATTTCGGCTCTGGTTCCTCTGTTTTTTACTCGCGAAACATATAAATATTTAGCATGTCCCTTTTTTTTTGAACATAGCATGTCCGTTGCTGATGACCCGGAGCCCGGCTGTTCACACAACCACCTGCGGGTCGCCGGCGCGCCGCTCTCCTCCGCTCGAGAGTGGTGACACCTCGTCTCGTCACCACCGAGACGGGCCATACGGCCACTAACCAAAAGGCCAATCCAGTCCGAAACTCCCGAGGGACAATCACCCGGGTCCAGTGCGTCGCCTGTGTGCTTGCCCGGTGCGCGGGCCGCGTGCATCCTGCACAGCCAAACCACAAGACAAAAACCCCACCCCACCACACCACCACACCCCTTCTTCCAGTCTCCGCTTGCTCCGCTCCCGCTCCCGCTCCCGCTCCCGCTCGCCTCCGCTGCTCGCTGTTCGTCGCCGGCCACAACCCCTCTCCCCCGCCGCCTAGGGTTCGCCTCCGCCGCCGCTGCAGGAGCCAGGGTCCCCGGCGCCGGGCGCCGTGGTATGAGCAGCCGCCGCCGCCCCGCAGGATCTAGGGTTCCGACGACCCCGCTCACGGATGGAGGGTGGTAGAAGGGCGAGCGAATCCCTCCCGGTACCTCTCCATTCCTCCTCGTATCTCTCTCTCCCTTCATTCGCGCGGCGCTGCCTCGCTTCTGCGCTGCAGTGTGCGTGCGAGGCTTGTAGTGGTTTACCCGGGCGCGCGGAGCTTCGTGGGTTAGGGTTTGGGTTGAGTGGCGCTTGAGCCTAGCCGCCTTATTTTTCACGGTTTTGAATTTGAAGGCGTAGTTGTGAATTCCAGCTTGACGCTGGGAATTAGGGTTTGGAGCCTTTTGTTTTCAGTAGCCTCGTGTGCTTTGCGGTCAGACTGGTTCAGGACCTGGTTCAGTCCGAATGCTGCAAACTACAGCGTTACTTGCTTAGAGTAATGTTTTGCTGGGAGTTTAGTGCGAGCGAGCTCTTGGTCCTGAGGTCAAAGTGCACCGCACATGTTATATTCGTCAGGCAGGAGAGGGTATGGTCTTAGTTGACTGAGAATGTTCTGCTAGCAAATGTAGAATTCGCACTTCTCTTTTGGTGCTTTTAAAACGGCCACACCAATCTTTATGGTTCAGTGCGTACTGCAATTTTCTGCGGGTTATTATTTGTTATTATACAACAATCAATTTTTTGCGGGTTATTTGTTATACAACAATCATCATTACTGGGTACTAGGTGAGAGTCTTGTATAGTTGTCTGAGATGCTGCCTACTGCCCAAAATACTATCTCACTCTCTCACACTCACATACATTGATACGTGCTCACACATGATGTTTTCTGCAATGATTTTCTCACATCTGTCTGGGTAGTTTTGCTCCCATATATGAATTATGTTATATATAAATATATGGTACTCCAGTATATTTAGCTTCTTGCTGCAAAGTTGCTGATTTATGCTTTACTTGTTAGGACTTTGACTTCATATGTTTTAAACTTCTCTATTTTGTAGGCATACACCCATGGATCATGAAGATACTGATTTTCAGAGCCAAAACTTTCAACTAGCTGGTGAAGGTAGTAGCAAATTCCCATCAGGTTTGCGACCATTTGCACTGCCAAAACTTGATATTGAGGACCAACTACAAGGCCATCTTCGATTTGATAATTTGATAGATTCATCAGAAGCATTTTTCAGTGTACAAGGGCACGAAAACAGTTGGATTGAGGTTCTGTCCACTGGAAGCAGTGTTGTTGATTTTAGCTCTAGCGCAGCTGAATCTTGCTCGATATCTAAAACTAATAATGTCTGGTCAGAGGCAACATCCACAGAATCTGTTGAAATGCTATTGAAATCAGTGGGAGGAAATGAGACAGCTGGTAACATGGACAGTAATGCTCACCTTCAGTTAAGTGGTATGGACAGTCAAACAGATCAATCGAGTGTTCATCCTAAATCTAGTAACTCCCCTACAGATAGTACTGTAGTGCCAACTGAGAAAGATCAGTCTCGGAGTACTCATTCTAGAATGACAGGCGATCTTGATCGTTCTCAGAGCACTCATTCTAGAATGACTGCTAACCTGTCAAACAACGAGTCTCAGCTTGAACATTTTGCACCTTTCTTAATGGACAAGAAAGTTGAGCAGGCAGCAGATTCTGTTGCTGAAAAGTGCATTGCAGGTGAGAAGCTGTCCTCTTCAAACAACACATCAGGAAGCGGCCCAGCTGTTGACAACTATTTTGGGGCAGGTCATGATGATCGTTCTTTGGACAAACTTAATGCACCGTCAGCTGAAGTAGATTCAAAGAACTTGAATAATGAACCTTTCCCAGAGTTGGCTCCCCTGCAGAACATATATACGGATTCATATCACTTCAAGAAAGATATTAAAGAATCTGAGGCTGGTGTTACTCAAGATTCAAAGTTCTGCCATACCAATGAAAATAAAGTCGAAGGTGGACTACAAGAACTGCGAAGTTTGTCATGTTCTGGTCAGCCCAATCAAACTCTATTGTCAGAAAGTTCTGATGGATTACTAGAGGCCATCACAAATCCAGTTATGATGCTGCACAGGAGTGACGCGGAGCACCATCAAGATTCTGTTGACAACCAAAAAAGTGGTGAAATGGGAGAAAAGATAGCTGGGGAGGAAATACAAGCAGTTTCAGGGAACATTGAGCAAATGATAGAAAATGATCAAGAAGAAAATGCTACCAATGCTACTGGTATATCCAAAGATAAGGTTGGCCCTTCCGACAGTATTGCACCTGAAAACTTTGCAGCTGACACTTCGAATGGTTCAGAGGATCCAAACATTCCCTCGCTAAATCATGAGAGGTCATTCGAGGAACATGAATTGCCTGATTTAGTAGAGGAGCCTAAAAGCACAAATTTACTCTTATCTACTTCTGGGCTTCAAGAGAAAATTTCAGCATCAGTGATTAGTTCTAGCAGTGGTGTCACGCCTACCATTGTTACTGACAATGTTGGTACTTCTGAGGATAAAAATGGCTGTTCAATAGGTGTTTCTCCTGTTGATTCTTCTGCTTTACTAGATGATAAGGATTTGAAAATGGCCACAGTGAATAATGAGGAGCCATTCAAGGAAGGTGCGAAATCCACATTAGGAGATCAAGACCGCAATGGTATTTCTCCTGGCTCTGAACAAGGAGGGGAAGACTCAAACATTGCTGTTTGTAGTGGTACTGTTTCTGCTACAGAAAAGGAGAAATGCAAGGAGCAGTCTAATTCTTTGGCTGGTTTGACCGTAGGAGAAACTCAGGATAAGTCAGGTGAGCCACAGCCTTTTGTTTTTCTTCTCCTATCATTGGCCTGAGCTTGTTGGGCATATATTTCTAATTGTTGTGTGCATTTTGAGCTTGTTTTACTTGTAGAACTGATAATACTAGGATTCATTCAGCTAGCCATACCATCCAGATGCTGATTCACTGAAATGCCAGACTGATAGATCTTCAATACTTGCAGATCGTATAGATCTAGGTATCCCAACTGGAAAGGTTGCTGAAAATATAGTAAAAACTCCACTGAATGCAAGTGATGATTTGAATGCACATGTGCAAGGTCAGTTGTTCACTTGTTTGTGCTAGCACAATGTCAATGCACAATTTTTATTCCCCTTGTCACCCAGTTCAAAGCAGAAAATAGATGTTTCAAACTTAGCACATTTATGTTCTATCATGCATCCATCACAATGTCTTTCCTAATATGTGCCAGGTGCACAATAGATCATGTGCCAGGCTTATCTTAGTCATTATGGTGCCATTTATGTTCTATTATCACTTTTTGACCTGTCTAATGTGCATGTTCAGTGACTTTGGTCCCCAATCTGAGTAAAGTAACTTAGATTGGGAGATGGAGTGATAGACACATCTATGTAAAGCTGGTATCCTCAGAATACACTATTATGTTTTCTATAGAGCTGGGACAAAAGCCTTTGGTCTAATATACCAAGTGTTATAAGCATTGCTAACGTAGACACCAACTGTTGTCAATGGAAAGTGACATGTTTCTTTTTGGGTACAGATATAGTCTTAAATCATGATACAGATCGTAGTCCTGGTACTGTGGCATCCCGAGGAAAGGAAGGCTCAAGCTTATTGGAACCTGGTAATGGTGATATAATCTGCACTGCGGTTACATGTGGCTCCCCTTCAGTGATTAGTTGTGCTGAAACCTCTCCCCAAGAAGGTGGACATGTCAGCAATGCTTTACTCCATCACACAGTATGTGGGCAATCTGAGGATCCTAAAGATCGTGGAGCCTCAGCTGATGCTACCCAGAGCTCAAAACAATGCTGCACCAGAAATATAGAATCTGCTCCTGGTTCTGAGGAGACTAGTGCAGCAGGAGGTGATAGAAGCTTCTCATTTGAGGTGGGAGCTCCACCAAATGTTGCTGAGAAAGCCCATAGCCCTGTTTGGAGCCCTTTCCCTAGATACACAACTCCTCAGAGTACCAAGGTCTCTCTCTCTCTCTCTCTCTCTCTCTCTCTCTCTCTCTCTCTCTCTCTGTGTGTGTGTGTGTGTGTGTGTGTGTGTGTGTGTGTGTGTCTGTCTGCCCGTGCATCTGACATATATTAACATTGTTTTTTATCCAAATTTTAGACGGCCACAGAAAATCCTCAAGCTCGAAGTTCTTTGAAGGATACTAGTGATGATAGTAAGAAAACATCTACTGTGGAGGCTGATAAAGAACAGCTATCAGAAAGGAAAGTGACTGAAAGTTCTGGGGGCGGGCCCTCAGACAACTCTAATATAAGCGGCAGCATTAAGAGTAGAAGTTCACCACCGTGGCAGCATCCAATCCCTGAGTGTTCTGGTATGCAAACCTCCTATATTTTGATGGTTTGAAGCTATTAAAAATTGAATTGAATTTAATATTTCAGTTTCTTCTGCAGTTTCAGTGAATTTTCCATTCACAGATCCACAGCATTTGCAGCTACGTGCACAGATATTTGTTTATGGAGCTCTTATGTGAGTTATAGTTCTCTTAAAGTTACTCATATGCCAAATATAATAAATCCATATAGCATTATCTTGTATGCATCAATTATAAATCTGTGACAAACTCCAATGCACATTTTACCTTATTCTTCCATTTCTGCCCCTTCTTAATTGCACCCTGACCAGTGCAGTAAACTTGTCACGTATCTAACTCTAGCAGTAAGTGATGAGCATAGTGGTAAGTGATGAGCATAATGCCATTGTACCCGTTACCTTAAATTTTGTGCCCAAGGTGAAATTTGAAGATATTAGGGGTTGGTTGGAGTATTTATTTGTAAAACGTGAAATCTAATATAAGTTAATTTTCTTTGAGCAGTCAAGGGACGCCACCAGGAGAGGCTTACATGGTGGCAGCTTTTGGAGAACCTGGTTTGTCTGGCTTCACTGTTAATATAGTCCTCTTCCGTCCTATATGTATCTTATAGATTTTTTGTTACATGAACAGTAGGTTGTGGCAAACCTACATGGGAGGCTGCTTGGCGAGCTGCTTTTGAAAGATTTCAGTATCAAAAATCACTTTATGTCAGTTTAGAGACCCCCACAAGTACACATAAAGGTAATTGTATAAATGTTGGTGGAACAATATCTGCCAGACTTCTTTTTTTTTCTTTTTATTTTTTCTGACCAGCCAAATTTGCAGGTAGTTCTGTGCCTGAGAATGCTAGCAAGGATACAGCAATTACAACTGTGCCAGCTAGCAAAAAAGGTGGCAAAACTGTGGTGCCAGCACATCCTGCTGTAACCCAACACTCCCCAACTTCTATTGTACCGTTTGGTAGTTCTACATTTAACCTGCAACGAGGTACTCAGCTGGATTTTAGCCAGGCAGTATCACCATTTGCATCACACATGAGACATACGTCTCCTGGTGTTGCCCCCTGGTATACTCAAAGCCCTGGTCCACGTCCTGCACCCTGGTTGATTCCACCACAAAACTTAATATTCGATTCATCGATGCAACTAGCTGTTCCTACAAATGAAACTCCGAAGGGGGCATCATCCAAAAATCTATCCATTTCGCATACTGTTTCATCTGGTGTTCTTCCCAGTCCAGCACCTTCTATCGTTTCTTCTCCAACAGCAGTTGTGGATGATGGAAAACAGAAGGTTGCTTCTAGCTCTAAGCGCGCCACTGCATCACAAAAGCCAAGAAAAAGAAAGAAAGCTTCAGCAAGTCCAGAACAGCAACCTGTCGCTGTCATTGCTTCTCCTCAGCTCAAAATGGACATGCCATCTTTTACTCCTGCCATTAAGCACACAGCAGGATTTGCCTTACCCAAGCTTGTTCCTAACACTGGCCAGATCGCCTCTGAGCAAAGAATCATCTTTTCAGAACAGATCCGTGGTGCAGTAGAACGATCAATGGCACAGGCTAAAGGTGCAAGCATTGACTCAATGGAGGCAGTTAAGCACAAGGAAGGCTTATGGAACCATCTATCCACAATCTCAAGAGACAAGTTACCTCCAGAAGTTGAAGAGAAGCTTACCTCGGTTGCAGCTGCTGCTGAAGCAGCAGTTTCTGTTGCAAAATCAGCTGCAGAAGCTGCCAAGATGGCATCAGAGGCTGCATTGCAGGCGAAAATGATGGCAGAGGAAGCTCTTAGCTCTTCTATATCTGTAATGTCCATGCATCACGAAGCTGGTCAATTTAATGCCATCAGCAGTCCACCTACCTTGTCAAGTTCAACACCAGCTTCATCTTTGAAAATTAAGAACAAGAGTCATGCCCCAGGTTCCATCATTTCTGTGGCACGTGAGGCTGCTAGAAAGAGGGTTGAAGAGGCATCTGCAGCTGCAAAACGTGCTGAAAACTTGGATGCCATATTGAAAGCTGCAGAGCTTGCTGCTGAGGCTGTGTTCAGGGCAGGAACCATTATTGGAATGGGAGAACCACTACCTTTTACCCTAAGGGAGCTTTTGGAAGCTGGGCCGAATGGCTATTGGAAGTCAGCGAGTGTGAGGAATAAATCTGGAAGTGGCAATGGCAATGATAATCTAGTAACAGAAACATTGGAGGTAGATGCACCTGCTAACTTTAATAAATCTGGCAGAAGGCGTGGTCGGAAACCTAAATATGTTCAAGCACTACCAAGTTCAGAGCCATCTTCAAGCTGCAAAGAATTACAGACATATGGAATACACTCAGGTATATACAATTAGCTTTTGGCATATCAAGACCATCCCTTACTTTCAGCTCATTTACCTTCTGCTTGGCTGATGTAGGACATGGGGTTGTTGAAGATGTTCCTATCACTGTGTCGCTGGATGGTAACAGTGTTATAGCACCAATAAGCATTATCTGGAATGGCATCGAAAAGGGATCTGCAGTTGAGGTAAGTTTCTTTGTTTGTCTTGGACACAGTCCTCCTTTCTCCCTTTTGACATGATGATCACAGAGTATGTACTCTGGATTCTGGACTCTGGATTCTGGGCCGTTTGTTTATTCCTTTTCTTCTTATTGTATGTACTCTATGGTATTTAATTATTTATTGGTTTCCTTGTTTCCTGATTGCTGCATCGTACATTAACACAATCTCCTCAATTACATTTGCATCAATATAGTAAAAATCAGAAAATATTAGTTCCCAACCTTTTCATGTTAATATATGTTGGTAATGGTCATAAAAACATATTTCTGTCTGTATGATGAATCTATATTTGTTGATGTGCATCAGTCCAAAACTAATGAAAATCTGTCTGCTTACGTTTTAAAATGCTAATGATGTTCTTAAGTTTTTACATGTTCTGTTTCAGTACAACTGTTTGTCAGCCCTGCTGTGATCTGATCTGATTTGTCACCTCAATTCTTAATGCAACCTTTTTACAGTGTTACTTCATTTTGTTTTTTATTTTTGATAGGTTTTATCTGACAAGGGTGGGTTTGGAGTAGCTTGGTTTCTTGCTAAGGTTATTGATATAAATGCAAAGAATGCTTTTGTCAACTATGACAACCACAATGGTGAGTATCCATTCATTAACCCACATATCAACCTTTTGTTGATGCTTTTTCCATGGTGTTGTTCCATTTTTTACCTTTTTCACAGCTACTTAATTAATTGATCTTTTTTAAGGAACTGATCCTCGTGAAGAATGGGTGCCATTGAAACAAGAAGGGGATAAGCCGCCTCAGATACGTCTTGCGCACCCTGCTACCCTGTCTAAATTCAAAACTAGGAAACGAAGCAGGGAAACAGCAGGCAGTTGTTTATGGGTTATTGGAGATCATGTAGACGCTTGGGTCAATAATAGGTATATGCTATTCAGTGTTATTCTTTTCAGCGCAATTATCTAATAATGTTTTGGACATTCTCTACTTCGCTATTTTGAGATGGAAATGCATAGAACCAACATCTCTCACTTTTTTTTTTCTGATTAGCTGCACCATCATTTTTCTTTTGCTTGTCTCATGGACCACAACTTAAATTGCTGCTTGATGCAAGTTCACTATTTGTTGTGGTATCAGTGTTCTTATGTTTATTATCCACTTCATCTGATGCTTGTTTCTTTCAGCTGTTGGCGAGAGGGAGTTATTTCTCAGACTTATGAGTCCGAGGCAAAATATGTTGTACAATTTTCAGGTATTTTTTGCAGCCACTATCCCCTGCCACTCATTTTGTCCTTTTTTACCTCCTGTGTACCTTTGCATGCATTCGCTTGAACTTCTTTAGGAACTTAAGCTAGAAACAGTAGTTTGCCATTCATCAGTGCTATACTGGTAGTCTGGTATTGATGAGAGAGCAGGCAGTGCCAATGAATTTTCAAAATTGGCAGAATTAATATTCCTTGTACATCGAACAGGATTATGAAATTCATGTTCCGCCACTTGAGTTAGGGCCTATTTGGGACAGCTCTTCCACTGGAAAAGTGAATCTGGATGCAGGATTCACCAGGGCGCAGCGCCACCAGTGAATCTGGTATCCACCATGGATCTACCAGGGAACTGTTTGGCTAACCGCAGCTCCAGATCTACGAAACTGAGTTTTTTGTTTGCATGGCCTGTTTTTGCCCTTGGGGTTGTCTGATATATATATATTTTTTCGACATGTGTTTTGTTCACCTTGTAAGGAGCTAGGTACCCGGGCCGATTAGGATATCCAGCATCGACAACATAGTATTTGCCTACACATGGTGATAACAATATTAGTGAAAATATGCTATTACGGCAAAAGAGAGTAAATTTCAAAATATTCATTCATATTACCTTGTGGAGGATGTGAAAAGAATTTTTCATCCACATTGTATAGCACACTTGTGTCATGCATAGAACCCACATGACCGGTAAATACATATGTGAACTGGCATATCAAAATCACATATTGCTAAGACATTTTGAGTGGCTATCCCCGTTTTCCCACAATACTTCACTTGTTTATCGAGTGGGAGAGAAACTCGAATATGTGTACCATCTAGAGCACCAATGCAATCCTTGAAATGCGAAAAGCTCATCTATCATCTCTTATCCTCCTATGAACTGTAGGGAAATTTTGGTCCTTAGGTGTAATGAAATATTTTGCCGTGGCCATCAATGAGTTTAGGACCTCATCAAATTTCCTAGGCCATTTCTCACCCAGAGTGTTTGAACCAATTTTGAACTTTTCGACTCTGACTCATTTCCAGCACACATGCCAATGCTCTCATAGGTAGACATATGCAAGGATGGTGGTAGCGCGTACCTTTCCATCAATAAATTATGGAGGTCGAAATTTTCATTGCTCATATGTAGTTGGCAATGGCATTTCCCGAGTGTTCCATGTCTTGCAAAAACCCCTTTCATCACCCAAATCAAGATTTCCCCACACATACATTGCTGAGAGATAGATTATACCTGATCATCTCTTGCCCTCTTGTTGGTTGCTGGAGCACGTGTCCTTGCTTGCGACATCGGGGGAGAGATGCCTGGAGCTCCAGATGCTGCACCGGCCAGTCCCTCAGCAGCCACGCCGCCATGGTCAGCCGGCCCCCCATCCCCTGTGCCGTCCAGGGCGGCTAGGCCCCAGCGGCCGAGACGGCTTGGGTAGCCAGCACCCCATCCCCTGCTCTGGCCAGGGCGGCCAGGACCCAGCAGCCTAGACGGCCTGGGCGGCTGGTCCCCAGTGGGGTGTGCCGGGCTGGGCGTCAACACCGATAGAAGGGACCTCGGCGCCGGTAGGAGCGTCGGTGGTTGGAACTCAGAGCTGGCGAGATAGCCCAACCCTAGGTGCAGGTTTCACCATGGATGTGGATGAAGAAAGGGGTGCATGAGGTCTAGGAGGACCAGATCTACCTGATCCGACCATGGGAGGCTCGCCATAGGAACTCGCTGGTGGGGAGAAGTGGGCAGTGCGCCCTATGGCGCCCACGTCTGGGCCGCATCGGGTGAAGAAGGGCCGCGGTCTCTTCCGTACGGCGTTAGGAAGAGTAGGGAACAAATAGAAATCAAATTGGTACGCTGGGCCACCCAACTCCATGACTAGGTACAAAAGAGCCATCCATGGAGCACCGCTTGAGATTCACCAAAATGGTGAATGTGGCCTCTAGATCCACCTTTTTGGTGGATCTGAATTTGGTGGAGCTGGAACGTTTGGCATACCTTTTGTGGAGTGGAGCTAGATTTGCTGAATCTGGAGTTGGGGGAGCTGTCCCAAGCAGGCCCTTAGTGAGTTATTCTTTAGCTAGAAGAGTTTTGGCCCTCCCCATCTGTATGTTGGTCCATCATCTACAATTTGGAGGCTGTATGTTGGTCCATCATCTACAATTTGGAGGCTGTAAATTGCCATAGCTTGAGTATCTGTGCAATTATTCTTCAGTACTACCTCTACCTGCAACTCTGTCCATTTAATGTTCTAGAAATTAGGTCGCCGGCCCATCATCAATATGTTCCAATCTCCTTACGTAAGATCATGTAGATTTCACCACCAAATAACTTTGGCAGTATCATAGCCAATGAGAATGTGCATGATATTATCTTGCTTTTGATTTTGGGAAAAAGTGTAAATGAAGGATAAGCTAGAAACTTCAGAATACATAGAATAAAACAGTTTAGCACTGGCCAATGTAACTATGCCTCTGAGGCTTTTGAGCTAAAACGGATATTTTTTTACATAATTTATGGTTTGTTGGTTATTTTTTAAACTGTCTTATCTGATGTAATGTAATGTGCCATCTGCATCGAACCTTGTTTTTATTATCAATTTCCAGTTGGAGGTGGCGGTGAGTCCTTAGTAGTTGATGCTTGGAGTCTTCGTCCATCGCGTGTTTGGAAAGATGGTCAATGGATAGAGTGGTCCCGTGCAAGAGAAAGGAAATCCAAATCTACTAAGGTTGATTTTTTTGTTTGTTTTTTTACTTTCTAGACTTTTTTTTTCTTATATTTTGTACCTGACGTTCAAAGTTCTGCTTTTGCTCAATTGACTGAATTGCAATTCCTATGATCTTAGGGCGATTCACCTCCTGAGAAACGCCAAAGGACAGACTTGCTTCAAGCAGGTGGCAATCTATCTGTTGTTGGCGAAGCGGGGGGCATTTCAAAGGACAAGAATACAGACAATGCAAAAAACCCGGAGGAACTAAAGCCACTGTCTCTGTCTCAGGGGGAAATGGTTTTCAACATTGGGAAGAGTGTAGTTGAGAACAAATCTGATGCTCTTGCATTTAGACGGCCTGGATTACAAAAAGAAGGATCAAAGGTTGTCTATGGTGTTCCAAAACATGGAAAGAAGAAGAAGTTTATGGAAGTAAGCAAACATTATGACGCAGGCCAGTCTGACAAGATTTCTGAGGGCAATGCATCTAACAGATTTGCAAAACGTCTGATGCCACAACTGCCGAGGCCACGTGAAAATACTTCCAAAGTTGATCCTATTAGAGGAAGGAGAGTAGGTGAGACGAGGTCTCGGTTACCTAAACCTACGAAGTCTCAGAGCGTTGGAGGTAGCAGTGTTCCTGAAAAGGATTCCTTGCCCATGGATGTTCCAAATTCTGGTGTTTCTCAAAGGAGTTTTAGTTTTGCGGGAAGTTCGACAAGCACTTCCAACAATGAGAAGCCCACTTCAGAAAAAAATAATCCTGCACTTGGTGTGGGCCTTAGAACTGAAGTTCCTTCTGTTTCTGAACTGCAAACTGCATCTACTATTCCTAGTTCCAAGGTGAATGTATCCACTACTAATCGAGCTAAAAGGAAATATGTTCCCACTGTCAGTAACACAAACAGAGGTACAGTAAAAAACTCTGAAAAGACGAGTTCCGATTCTGGTGAACCCCGAATGACTACTTCTGATTCTAATGAACCCAGACGATCTAACAGGCGAATTCAACCAACTTCAAGGGTAAGTACAAGGACTATATCTATGTTGCAACATATGTATTATTAATCTGGACATTGCCTTTGGAGTCCCTTCTGTCACTGAGTTTTAGTACTACACTTTCTTCCACTAATTGTTTACTCTGCATAAGATATAATTTGGCTTGTGAAATACTCTTATTCTATTACTGTTGGTTATTCTAGCCTTTTGTTACTTCACTTTGTTGGACAACTGAGATAGGTTACTGTTCTTTCTTTGTGCTTGCACACAGAGTCGTGCTGAAGTGCGTGTCTGCTATGGAACTTGCTATGCCTACTTATGCTATGCAGCTTGCCTGAAACGACCTACATATCAGAATTCTTATTTTATACGCCTAACTTTTAGTCCATTGTTTCATGCTACAGCTACTAGAGGGTTTGCAAAGTTCCCTCATAACCTCTAAAGTTCCTGGCGAGAAGGTTCCAAGGAGCAATTACAAAAGTGCATCGTCAAGAGGTACCACCGCTTATTCCCTTGTTTTACTTTGTGGGCCTGTTTGGATCCCCGGAAGGAAGAAGAATTTGAGATTCCACAACTTTCGAAAGTTCCCCATATAAGCCTATCTCAAATTTATAGGGTGGGAGATGGGAAATGGATTCCATGGATTCTTCTTCCCCAGCTTAAGTAAAGCTTGTAGACTTTGTTTAACGGATTCTATGGATTCTTCTTTCACAACTATAATTTATACAATAAATTTAATTCTGAGAATTCGGGAGCCAAACGGGCCACAAGTGTATCCTTTATTTTTCATTCATTCTTTGTTTCCCTTTGCTTTTCATTTTTTGTTTCTGTTTGTTTCTGATAGTAATCCTGTATAACCCTTTGCTTCTGATGGTTATAACAGGGAGAGCTCAAGCGCATGGTTGAGTGAAGGCACCACATAGCTGCTTTTGGTGGGCCAGCTCTCGTTGTACATAGCTGCAGCCTTCCAGTATGGAAGCAGGAGGATAGGATTGGAGTAGGAAGACTGTATTGGAACACAAGGATTCGGATGTATTATAAACTAGCTTAAATGCATGTGTTAACCTTTCTTTTACTTGCTTGAATCAGACTTTTCCGTGTTGTAGAATAGCCATTAATCTCGTAGAAACCTCTTTTTAGTATGTGGATACACCGGGAAAGAAATTGGGTGTGGTTCAGATTCATCCGACAATTTAACATGTGCGCCTTCATCTTGTGATTTGCCAGCGTCGTTTGATCATTCATTCCTTTTCTAAGTCCTCTCCCTGCAGTCGCAGAAGCTTTGATGGCGCTCTGCTTCTGTGCTGTTGTGTGGTGGAGGCTGTTGTTTTTTTCTGGGACGTATGTGTGCGGAAATGGCAAGCAGTGCTGAATTGCTGGGCTGATGTGATTGTATTTGCGGCATGATCAGTGGTTTTGAAGAAGCATAATGGATCCCAATTCCACTGGGTAGTTCACTCCCCGTGGTCGTTCTGGTTTCCAATCCAGTGAATGATCCAACCGAACGAGCCCACACGTCTCCCCAGTGAACGATCTGACTGAATGATTTGACTTCGTTACCAATCATTAATTGTATTGGGCGGTAAGCAGATTAACAGGAAGCTTCCTTTGGAGTCAGACATCGACGTCGCTACAACTTGTCATGCTAGCTGCCAACTTGTCATTAATTGTATATAGTTTACGCAGAGTATGACTTTCGTGTGGGCTATTGTAAGTCATCGAGCTAGTTGAGTCGGGGAAAGTTTGTTGCTTCAAGGAAATCAACGGAGGATGGCTGGAATCTTTGAGAAAGTGGAGTTCGTCGACCAAGATGAGAGTGTGCAGGTTCTTGCAGCCAACATCAGTGACACTGGTGAGGTTCCTGAAAGGTATGTCAGATCTGAGACTAAGGCTGATCCTGTCATCATCGAGGCCGAGGGTTATAATCTACCGGTAATAGATATGTCAAGATTGCTCAACCCTGATTTTTCTGTGGAGGAGACTGCTAAGCTTGGATCTGCTTGCGAGCACTGGGGATTCTTCCAGGTTTGTCTTCTGGCAGAAATTAGCACCCTTTTAAGCACCGCTCCCCACATTTATCTCACTATCCATCACTCTATGTATGTACGATTCAATTGCCTTGAATCTAGTAAAGAGAGATCCACTGTTTTGCTCTTTCATACCATGGTTGACTCTAAAGCACAATAAACTCATGGGATTGGTGTGAGAATTGCAGCTAGTGAACCATGGATTGGATGGAGGATTGTTGCAGCAAATTAAGGCTGACATCACAGAATTCTTCAGTCTACCACTGGAAGAAAAGTCGGCAGTGGCCATTCCACCAAATGGCATGGAAGGGTTTGGCCACCACTTTGTTTTCTCTAAGGAACAGAAGCTGGACTGGGTCGACATATTGTTCCTTGCCACACGGCCTATTGAGCAAAGGAACCTGCCCTTCTGGCCTGCAAAGCCTTCCACATTCAGGTGAAGTTATCTTACATCGGCCAGTTCTTTCCATGTATTTATAAAGTTTCGCATTTCATGGCTGTAACAATTGGTTATTAGAAATTTCTTCATCTGGTCTAGTTTTTATCATGCCAAAGTAATCCAAAGTAGGTAATACAAGGAGTTGGGGTATTGCTTCTGTAGCTGCCTTTCCAACAACATCTGGATGATAATCTTTAAATGTGCTTTGTACTGAAGCACACAGATTCTTATTCAACATGAATGACAGTATATTCATTCAAATTGGGCTTTTACATGGACGCTAGAAACAAGAAACCCTGAAAACCTTTTTTGATGCTGATGTTCGCTCCTTCTAGGGACACACTGGATAAGTACTCACTGCAACTGGCAAATGTTTCTGAACAATTGTTCAAGTTCATGGCCAAAAACCTTGGAGTTGACCAGGAGACACTCCTTAGTACCTTCAAGGGTCTACCTCAGAGCATGAGGATCAACTATTACCCTCCCTGCAGTCAAGCTGACAGGGTGTTAGGCCTCTCACCGCACACGGATGGTGTTGGCATGACATTCCTCCTCCATGTCAATGATGTGGACGGACTACAAATCAGGAAGGATGAAAAATGGTTCTCTGTGCAGGCCATGCACGGAGCACTCATCGTCAACATAGGCGATGTTATGGAGGTAATTTGGCCTAACGGTTATTCCATATGTTATAGACAAAACGGTGTGACTATAGAGTAATACCACTTACATGTTGAGATTTCGGACTGGATCACATAAACCTTCAGCCTTTTGACATTATTTGTCTCCAACAGATCCTCACCAATGGCAGGTACAAGAGTGTTGAGCACAGGGCAGTAATAAACCCCAACAAGGAAAGGATTACCATTGCAGCATTCCACAGCATTAACCTTTTGTGTACAATTGGCCCACTTCAGGAGTTGCTGACAGCAGACAAGGCACGCTACAAGGTGATAGATGGTGTTGAGTTCACCAAGGGCTACTTTGCTGCAAAGCTGGAAGGCAGGAGGTACTTGGAGAGCTTGAAGCTAGGCCTATGAGATTCCGGTAGTATTGTATTGCAACATGTTTACCTTGATCTTTCCTTTGAATGGGTAGTGATTGATAGCATTCCTTCGCTGAGTTGTGTCAAGATTGACAAGCGCTTATTTTGAAGGCTTACCGTACTATGGAGACCACAGCATTGAGCCTCTTTGTGTCCTTCGGATGACCTTCACTATTTAGAATTGGGTTTTGAGTTTGTTTTGTCATAAATTTCTTTGTGCGCCTTGAATTATTGGGTTGTAATAAGTTGGTATGATTCCTCTTTAACTGGGTTAAAGCCGGACACTTCTTTCCTTTATTTAAACAAGCAAAGATATGAGTTGATATTTCTCTTGGTGAGTGGCTTTTTTCATGCCTTTGCCTGATATACATTGCTTTCATTATGTTGGGCTGTATATACTGTAAAGGGTCTGTCTAGCAAATAATGAAGACAAGGGATTCTAGATACTCTATACATCCCAACCCAATCCTTATGACCAGGTGATCTTGGAGACTCACTGTCGTGGCTTGAAGACACTGATTGAAGATGGTGCTGGAATTAGGTCTTCTATTGGCGGTCTATGTTTAGATACCACAGAGTTAGGTAGGAGTTTTACTGTTTTTTCGAGTAGAGTGGGTGTGTAGAGAAGCCAACTCGGTGGCCCATAGTTGTACTAGCATGGTGACGGCCACCGAGCGCTCTTTCTTTTGGCATGACTTTTTCCCTGGGTGGTTAACGGAATTAGTAGCATTGATTGTAATTCTGCAAGTGATCAATGAAAGCTCCGTGTTGCTCAAAAAAAATCCTTTACATTATTGGTGGGTTGGAATTACTTCTGATTAGACGTAATACTAGACTAAAATAACATGTCCATTTGGACCAAATCAAGCAAAAAGACTATATTTTTTTTGACCGAAGTCAGCTCCTATAGGAAATCAAACTCAGGTCTGCTGGGTGCTACTTAGGTGCTCTAACCACTAGGCTAGAGACCCTTTCACAAAAAGACTATATTATAGTGGGTCATAAATTAGTTTCAACTAGGCCTAATACAATACTACAATCACAAGTCCATTTCAATCAAATCTTCAAACAGATTCGTGCATGCACCAAAAAGTAGATGGGAATATGTTGACACTCGGTTTTGGGTTAGACATTGAAACCGGCTAAGCCGGGTTTGAAGGGCGGCTAGGCCTGCTTTTGAGAACACCATTTGAATGCCGGCTAAGACGGTTTTGCCCAGTCTAAATTGAAAATTAGGAAACATGATGATTTCAACATGGATCCGTTTTCTAGTGACCTAACATATTAGCCCGGCTTATCGGCCATGTTACAATATTTTTTTCTCTCACAACAAAACAACACTAACCAACTTATCAGCTAGACAGCTACAAAAACCATCCACCTTCTCTCATATGGAAAGTATAGTTTATTATTCGTCCTGCATCTGGTACCTCCGCTACTGCATTCTTTTCTATTTCTTGAAAGTGACATTGTCAATTGCAATCAGTAGGAGCTTAGACTTTGGTGACAGGCCATGTGATTTTCCTTTGGATAGGTTCAAAACTTCATATAGATTAGTCTAGTCCACATGAGCATCATCAATTCAGATCTTCAATACTCCAGGGATACAGTACAAGAAGACATGTTCTGAAAACTGAAAAGAATCAGTCAAAGCAACCACCAGCACCTGCAAGATCAAGAAATATCAATGGCTCACGCTAGAGCTGCAGGATCTCTACCGGTGGCAAATGTGCAGGAACTAGCACAGACTTGCAGCAGATATGGTGAGCAGGTACCTGAGAGGTACATCAGGGCGGAGGCTAACACTGAAGATGCCATCACTGGTTATGCTAATAGCTCTGCGTCCGCAATTCCTATCATTGATCTCAGCAAGTTGTATGATCCCCAAACGTCGCATGAAGAGTGTTCAAAGCTCGGATCTGCCTGTCACGAGTGGGGCTTCTTTCAGGTATGAAGATGTTAATTCTTGCTATTTCCAATTTAACGGGGCTTCTTTCAGGTATGGAGATATTAATTCTTGCTTTTTCCAATTTTGACTTGTGCAATCGATGGGAATGAAATTGAAGCATTTGACACGAAAAACTGCAGCTAATCAACCATGGGGTGCCAGACGAAGTGATCTGTAACCTGAGGGAAGACATTACCGAGTTCTTCAATCTGCCACTTGAAACCAAGAAGGCATACTCGCAGCTACCGAACGGCCTCGAAGGCTACGGCCAGGTCTTTGTTGTGTCGGAGGAGCAGAAGCTGGACTGGGCGGACATGTTCTATCTCGTGGTGCGGCCGATTGAGGCTACCTGAGGTTCTGGCCTGCTCACCCTCCTTCCTTCAGGTAACCAACCAGCCAAAAGTTGCAATTCATGCGGATTAGTTTTTTTTTACAGAAGGCAAAAGCTCTACCGTTCAAGTTCAATTAAGTAAAAGAACTTTATGTACAATTCAATTAATAAGTAAGTACAATAGGTTTATGTCCACATGACACATATGTGTCAAACAAGCTGTTCTTAAGACCAAAGAGTTACAGGTTTGTGTTTGGTTAGTTTCCTGGAAGCCTGGATAGCAAAACTAAGTCAGACTAGCCAAGCCTAGTTTTTCTTTTACCATGCCAACCTTTAGTTGTTTGGCTGCGAGTATTGTCTAAGCCTGACTAGCATGGTGTGTTTGGTTGTTTGGTTTGCATTGCATTGCATAAGACTTGCCTCTTCTCTAACCTGGTAAGATGACCCTCTCTGTCATTTCGTCGAACACTTGGTTTGCATGCTCATAGAATGGTTGCCACAGCACGGTCGCCGGTTTTTGAGCTTGCTGCCCGGCGTCGCACAGACCATATAGCAGCGGGACACCGGCCCGCCCTCCACCGCCGCGCCGTCGTATCCCATGGCCTGGTCAACCCTCCCCGACGACGTGGTTCGCCTCGTCTCCGGCCGCCTCCACGATCCGCTCGACTTCGTCCGCCTCCGCGCCGTCTGCCGTGCCTGGCGCTCTGCCGCCGCCTTCCCCCCTCCCTTCCTCCCCTGGCTTCTCGCCTGCCCCTGCACCGCCGCCCGTCCCACCGCCGCCGCCCTCTCCTTCTTCTCTGTCGCCTCCGGCGCCATCCGCTCCGTGGTCGCCCCCTCGTCCTCCCACCGCCTCCTCGGCCCGACCCGCTCCCATCTCCTTCTCTCTGATAATCCTCGCCTCCTCCTCCTCAACCCCCTCACCGGCGCTCGGCTCCCCCTCCCTGACTCTCCCTTCCCCGCCTCCAGCCCCGTCATCCAAGGCTACCTCATCCCCACCGCCGACCACTCGCCGGCGCCGGTGGTTCTTTACAACGCCAAGAAGCTCTACTTCCGTTTCTGCCACCCGGACCCGGCCAGAGCTACAGGCCTTGGAGATGGTGATGGTTGGGCGGAGCTGCCGGTGCCGGGCCATGTCGCAGAGAACATGTACCATGGCGGGAAGCTGTACGTGTGCGATGATCAAGGCCACGTCACGGTCTTTGACGCGGCCACACTGGCCGTGGTCGGGGCTGTGTCGCCGCCGCCTCTGCCACAAGTGGCCCCTCCACGCAGGGATGCCTTCGACTGCACTGCCCTGGTGCCATCTGGAGACGAGTTGCTGTGCGTGATCCGGCACTTCAGGAGGGACGAGCATGGGGAGTTACTGGAGGATTGCGGCAGTTTCAAGGTTTACCGGTTGGATATGGAAATTGGAAAGGAGCATGGTCAATTGCCACAGTGGGTTCAGATGAGGAGCATTGGTGATCGTATGCTATTTATTGGGCTGTTCCAGGGGTTCTCATTCAACGCCTCAGATTTCCACGGATTCAAGGGGGATTGCATATATTTCTTCAAGCTGGAGAGGGACGAGAGATCTTTCATCTACAGGTTTAGCATGGAAGATGGCCACACTGAGGAGCTGCCTGGCCCGTGGATGCATGCTTGCACTTGGTTTGTGCCGAGCTTGTCTTAGCACTTGCTATGGACGAGCCAGGTATGCTTCCATTGCTTGTACATTGCCATTGCAGGCTGGTTTGGTTGAGAAATGAGTGTTGATTATGCAATATATTGTTGTGAGATCATTGTTTGAGCATTCTGCCGCTGCACATACAGATTATCAGAAATATACTGTGGAGTGATATTCTGTGAATATGAATCAAAAGTTTGGGTAGCTTATTGATCGGTCATGTACATTTCAGATAAGATTAGGAAATTTCTCTTGGATGTCAGTTCATCAAGTATCGTAGCAAAAAAAATGTACTTAGCACAAGAAACTATGCCTCCATCCAGCTGCATATAAAACTTGCGGTTCTTGTTACTATTTCACAGTTCCATAACTTATCTGCTGACATGGTAAATGTCAATACTGCACTTAAAGGGGTAAAAAACCCAATGTGCCTATACTCTGTGGACAGAACTTGCATGCAAACATACTCTGAATAAGCTACACTGTGCTAATTGTCTCAATTCTCTTTAGTGGTATAGAATTCATATGGTACTGTGGAGTTTTGAGATAAATACAATTCTTTCTGAATAGTGCACTCTCCTTGTTCCGGACCTTTTAATATGGAAGTAATGTTACTAAGTTCACCTTCCTAGAATCCTTACCATACAGTGCAAATCCTATTAATAAGAGAAACAATGTAGTTCAGACTTATGGGTGTTATTTCTCAGAATGAAAAGTGCAGATATGGATGCCATATCTGTAATTACCTTGCTCTTTTTTAATTTGGCTGCATTACTATTGAACTGTGGTAATACCACAAGTACTTCAATTTTGTTTTCTGCATGTGAAAGGAATTCTAACTGAATAGATGTTCCTATACTCTTCCTACTAACATATGAAATGAGAAACTGTCATTAATGAGCTGTTCATTTTTTTACGGTTTTTGGGAAATACTAATATTTCCCCTATTATCTGTCTTTGCTTTTTTTTTTGTTATGCTCAAATATTCTTAAATGGCTGCAATACTTTGGATCCTTAGCTCCTGCAGATACATGGCAGCCTTAAACTAGTATGAAGCATGCCAATGATAAATAGTTTGCTAATCCTTGTTCACCTTTCTGTGGAGATTTTTGCAAATCTGCTGTAGCATATTGTATTAATTAACATTTCGTCAATCCAAGGTTCTACATGTCCTACTGAACTATTGAAATCTGTTCATCATCTTACAAAATCATGAAATGGAAGATTAGACAGCTATGAAATCAGTGGGGTGGCAGAGAAATGCAGGGACACTTTATGCATTTATCTGTATGTTGGAGCTGGCACATGCAGATAAAACAATGCAGATCTCCAGACTGAAGTTGAATGAAGATGAGTGTGATGGAGCCTTTGTCGAACAGTCTTGGCTCAGCAGTTGTTGTATTCATGGCTGATGATGATCAGGGATGCGTGATATTTCGTACAGATCATAAACGTTGCTTTGTGAGTCATGCTTATTCCTGGTTGATCCTGAGAACTCTGTTTGCTTTGCAGAACATCCATAGATAGGTACTCCTTGGAGGCTGCGAAAGTGGCACGCGGCTTACTGGAATTCATAGCCAAGGACATGGGTGCTAAGCCGACATCACTGCTAGAGATGTTCCAAGGGCAGCCACAAGGCTTCAGGATGAACTACTACCCACCATGCCGGCAAGCCAACCAAGTGTTGGGCATGTCGCCGCACACAGACGCAGCCGGCCTGACACTGCTACTCCAGGTGAATGGCATGCCCGGGCTGCAGATCAGGAGGGACGGCAAGTGGTTCACCGTGAACGCTCTAGAAGGGGCGTTGGTAGTCAACCTTGGTGATGTACTTGAGGTGATGGATGCTCTATTGATATGAATATAGTCTGTCTAGCACCGCTGCTCGATGATCTTTCACCGATCTCATGTAAACAATGCGTTCTGTTATTGCATTACAGATCCTGAGTAACGGCAGGTACAGAAGCGTCGAGCACCGGGCAGTGGTGCACCCGAACAGAGAGCGCATCTCGGCGGCGGTGTTCCATCGGCCATGCCAGGATGCCGTGATAGGCCCTTTGCCGGAGCTCCTGAACGACAACAGCAAACCGCGGTACCGAGCAATGGGCTACATGGAATTCATGAAGCGCTACTATTCAGCAAAGCTCGACGGGCGGAATCACCTCGAGAGCTTGAGAAATGAGCTGTGAACTCAACGAAATTTTAAGCATTTGGTCTCTCATGCTTCAGATAACATGCTTCCTTGTTTTGACAGGTGTCTTGTAGTCGTTTTGTTTTACACATGTTTGGGATTGAGAATAACATCTTTGTCTCAGTAGTTTGTCAAGTACGTTTCTTCTCTATTTTCATGCATTACCTGAATTCCAGAATACTCACTGTTCACTAGTTTCATTATGTGGTATGAGTACATAATGTTGGAGAGGCCTGCAAAAGTGAATTCAAGGAATTTTCCAGAGATGAACGAAGGTTGAATAGGATGTCCATGCATTTTGCATTTTGGAACCCTTCTGATCACGAAGCTTGGAGGGAACCACCTAGAGATTTTTTTTTAGTTTCCAGTCAGGGCGTATTGAAGTTTTTTATTTGGCAAAACACAGTACAAACATATACTCAAATGAGACATCTTGATATCAACAAAGTTTCCGTAGACGCCTCATTATTGATGGACATATCGTCTATCATTAAAAGAATATCACTATTTTTCTATGGAAAATTATTCACCTTGAAAAATGCAATTTAACCCCTCTTCCATATGTCTCTCCTACAAATTTCCTTGTTATGTTAGAAGTGACAACTAATGCAATCTTTGAAGATCGTTGAAAGCATGTAGGCTCCTAATTGGTATTAGTGATTAATGACAACATAATTGTAAGTGCAATATGTAGGTGTCTTGGAACGGGGGGTCGAGACAAAGCGACTAGCGAGTGTTTCTGCGCATCTAGGCTACGATGGTGTGCAATGCGGACACAATGTTTATACTGGTTCGGGCGGAATGTCCCCTACGTCTAGTCGAGGCGGTGGCCTATGTTGCTTTGCACCAGAGTGCTCATAGTAGGGGAGTCTAAGATGCTCGAGAGAAGGAGAAGGCTCTCAAGTCTCTGTGCTGAGTGTGTGAGTAAGCGGATCAAGTGTGTTTGAGTCCGATCAAATCAGATGTGTTCCAATGTCTGGTGGCGTGCCTCGGCCACCCCTTTTATAGGCTAGGGGAGGAGGGAGGGTTACAATTGTAGGACATGCAAAAAGGCAGCAGAGAGGAAAGAGAAAAATGAAAACAAAGGCATTGGGTGTCGTCCTTATCCTCCTTATCCGGGTAGCAGGTGGGCTGTGGTCGGTGAAGTACGCCATGGTTGTCGATTCCGGGCATTTCCATCTACTGGAGCGACGGACTGGTCCATGCTTTGACTTGGTGATGACATCGGTCGAGGATGCATGGAAGCGTGCTCCGCAGTTTGCGTTGAGAGAGATAGAGTAGGTGGCACAATGGTCGTTGAGCCCGTCATTGTGTGGTTAGGCAACATAGTGCCATGGAGTGACCACTATCACGTTGGATTGTACCAGGATGGACGTGCGGTGGTACACTGGCATGGTAGACACTGTCATGGTATGTGCTATCTTATCAGAGAGGGTGGAGAACGTGGTGAGTCTACATGGCCTGGCAATTGTGTTCGAGGGGGTCGGGCAAGGTGGGACGATGGATTCAGTCTATGAGGTGCCCTTCGGGCGGCCTGGAATGAGTTGATGACGTCAGACCCCTCAGGCGAGACGAAGAGTTTGCGCTCGAGAGGCTGTAGTCGTAGTGAGGCCTAGCTAGCTGGCGGGCTTGGACCTAAGTATTTTACGGTATGGGGAAAATGGTGCCTTTGGTCGGTCGCATTAACTTGGGCTCCATAGATTTGGCCAAAGTGTATTTTTGGTGTTTGCCTTACCCATCTTTTGAAGGTACCTAGGATATTGACCCTCCACACAACCAAGCCCTAATGTGGGTTTTGATGTTAATGACCATTGAATTAGAGAACTAATGATATTTATCGAAATAACAAGTAGGGAATCATAATAGGAGTCCCCAATTACAAATGATGGGTGCTCCCGACTCAAATAAGAATTAAATTCTTTTATATTTTGAATTTGAGTTTAGAAAAAAACCCTACTATCAAGGGAGGCTTAAGGATAGTTGACCGTGTGTGCAACCAAGTGCTCAATTTCTATAAATAACCTCACACCTCAGCCAAAATAGCCACACAAATATTATTATATGTATCTGTTTTGGCTAGGGTGGCAGTGCCGCCCCACTTGGGCTGGCCCACAACGATCACTTCTTCTTCTCCCACGGTTCAATTAAAAAGAAAAAGACCAGAGCTCACCTTTCTCTCCTTCATTATTGTTCCTTCAAGCTCTAAGTAATCCTTGATTTTCACCATCAAAACTCGAGAGAAAAGGTAGCAAAACTCAAATGGAGTGCAGATCCATTGATTCCCAAAGTCTAAGAGCATTTGGTTTATGTTTGACCGGTGGTTCTAGGATTTGTTACTCCTGGAGCTTGCTCCTAGCCGGCTAGGCGTCACCCTTGAGCTTGCCAACTTGTGTGGTAGCCTAGAGAGGTTTGTAACCATCTCTTGTAGCTAAAAAAATCACCCCTCACTTAAAGAGTTCACTCTCTTGATTTGAGAACGAGGAAAAGGCAAGCCTTTGTGGCAAGCCCAAGCCTTTCATGGCAACCAACAATGTGGATTTAGAAAAGCCTTGGTGATGAACCACATGATAAATAACCAGGTCAACATGTGCTTCATTTACATTCATGCAAGTTCATATTGTTATTTAGGTGATATTGGGGTTTGTGGTCGATCTACTTGCTTATTCTTGATATACATTTTTTAGCTCCCAATCTGTGATATACATACCTGCAGAAAGTTTGAAATTTACCTAATCTATGTTTCGTTGGTTACATTTTGAATTTGGGTCAAAAGTTTACAGTGCAGGTCAGTAGTGTCACCCTACTTGGCCGGCCGTGCCACCCTCCATTTCGACAAAATTTGGAGTTGGATTTTTACAGGCCTATTCACCTCCTCTAGGCCTCGTTATCAAGAGATCCTACAACAATAATTTAGAATAATATGTGTCACCAGCATTCTTATTAGGTTGAGCCACAATTATAGGTTATATCGTTGTGGATGCTAGCTATCCTTTTTTTTGAACGATGCTCGCTATCCTTGGGTTGTTGGGTTTTCTCAGTTTCAATTTAAGATTCAAATCAATTTCTCTGTTTCTATTTTGATCTTGATTTCTAATTCCAGATAGAGAAGACTAACACACGTGTTCAAGCCATAGGCCCACATATCTAAGCATATAAAGATAACTAGACAAGGGTGAACAAGCATCATAGTCTCACGATAGGAAGAATTTCGTCTTTTTACTAGTTCCTAGTCCTACTAATTCTTAATTTCGGCCAAGATTTAAGTTCATCTGAATTGGTTCTTCCTATTTCCTAACCATTTGATCTAGCCTATCAGAGAAATCTCATTATTTCTAAGCACTATAAAATTTCTTAATGATAAATGACCAATTAAACGAGACAAATGACTAATTATTAAACAAACACAACATATACCACCATGAAGCATTTACAAGGCATCTAAGTGGGATAAACAACCATTTAGACGAACAATAGGCAAGAGATACACACATAAATCAATGTCAGCCTTTGGATGTGCTTGATCAGATGTAGCCTATTGGATGTGTACCACATAATTTGAAGATGCAAGGGTTCAGATGTTTGGGAGCTCTTGTGATTAGGTCCATCTTGATTTGACCAATTAATACTTTATGGTTTATATAGAAAAGACGAGATATTGATACAATAACTTATATTTTATATTATTTCAATTTGACCATTACAAACATGTAGTTTAAGCTTAGGCATCATCATTCCTGATGATCAAAACGATGTGTACTCGCAGCAGCAATTTAGGACGCCGACAAAGGGGATGCAATCAACTGTAAAATTGGTGTATCCTGACGAGGCACATCGCTGGTGGCACTTGTCAGGGGTGCATCCTTCCATCTTATTGCAATCCGCTGCACCATGTGAAAAGTAATGGTCAAAATCAACTCATGGCGCCATGTAAAATGACAAGAGAGCAAAGTACTATTAGTTAAAGTACCATTAAGTCCGTGTCCTTGAGTGAAGTAGAGCGATAGGACCAATGCTATAATCATAGTGACCACCACAAAGAAAGGCACTACTGCATTATTCGGTTTGAGAAGGGCCATCAGATAACGATATGTTTTTTCTTATCTTATGGCTTGTTGGTTTGGATGTGATGCTTCCTTTGCAAAGCTTATGTAGAGGTAGACGGATCAAGCAAATCTGGTTAATAATTAATTAGTGATGTCATAGCTTTCTTTCTCTGTTCAGGAGATATCACTAACTAGCCGCTATTAAGTTGATGCCTTACAACACTGCTTTACGTATTGGCAACTAAGTAACTATTGTGTGATTTTTATGTCTATTCAGCCAACTAGCTTATATAGAGGTAAACAGATGAAGCAAATGTGGTTAATAATTAATTTGTGATATCATGCTTCTCTCTCTATTTAGGAGATATCTTTCATTTGCTGCTATTAATTTGATGCCTTAAGCTTTATTTATTGGCAACTAATTAACGATTGTGTAATAATTGTCTATATTAAGCTCATTGGCTCATGTAGAGGTTGATGGATGAGGCAAATATGGCTAATAATTAATTAGTGATGTCGTGCTTCTCTCTATTCAGGAGATATCTTTAATTGGCCACTATTAATTTATTGACGCCTCACAACACTGCTTTAGGTATTGGCACCTAATTAATTATTATGTGATATTTGTGTATAGTAAGTTGTATACTAGGTATAAGATATATAGATTAATAGCTCATGGACATTTTGCAAACTAAACCAAAATTTTAGACTTCTCCTAGTGATGTAGACTTCTAGTGTTTTACTATTCAAAATTTAGTATAAATTTGCCCTACTAAATGTGTGATAGTGACATTCTGAAAGGTCACAATGGCTAGGGGGGGGTGAATAGCCTAATAAAATTTCTAACAAAGACACTAGACAACAAATTAGATAGCTAGGCGGCAAATGTGCAAAGCTAAAGCTTCGATTACTCTATGCAAGCCGTCCTAAACAATGCAAGGCTACTCAATCCAATTGCACAACAACCACGATGATTAAGCTACACAAAGACGGTTCACCGGCGACCGAACAAGCAATTCTAACCCACGGGATTTAGTCTACACAAAGAGTGGCTCCGGCCGACCACAACAAGCAATTCTAACCCACACGGTTTTAAGTTACACAAGAAGTGGTACGCGGCCAACCATACAAGCAATTCTACTTTGCGGGAATGTAAAGAGAGGATGAAGGTTTATACTGCCGCGTAGAGATGAAGATGGCCAATCACCGGTGTAGAAACCAATCACCTAGAGAAGCTCAAGCACAAGCACAATGGAGGTCGAAGTCTCGGCAATCACAAATCAACACAATGATTTTTACCGAGGTTCACTTGCTTCCCGGCAAGCTAGTCCTCGTTGTGGCGATACACTTACTTGGTGAGTTGCCCGCTCAATTGGCTCGGTGCCAAAGACCCCAATGGGAGCCGCAATCTCCACACAAGACAAGGATCCACAAGCCACGAGCAATCCACTAGAGTATCCTTTCGCGAACTCCCGCGGGAAAGGATTAAGAACCCCTCACAAGAACCCTGTGTGGCCTCGAACAATCACCAAGTCGAGCTCACCACCACCCGCTGCTCCAAACTGTCTACGGTGACGGGAATCACCGAAGAGTAACAAGAATCCGCAGCCCACTCGAAGAACAAGTGCCTCTAGATGCAACTCTCAATGCAAATCACTTGATCTCACTCAAATCTCTCTCAAGGTTAGCAAAGGAATCAAAGAGATGAGTGGGGAGGAGTCTCTCTAGCTCAAAGGATGAACAAGTATGTGAAAATGGCCAAGAGAGACTCCCCTGGCTGGCCAAGGGGCTATTTATAGAGCCAAGCTCGAAACATAGCCGTTGGCCCTCGGGCCGACCAAAACCACTGCGCCGGACGCGTCCGGCGGCTGCTCGCTGCGCCCCGGAGCCGACCGTTGCCTTTGAATTCTGCTGACGTCACCGCGTCCGTCGCCTCAGATTGCCGTGCGTCCGGCGCGTCCCGACGGACGCGTCTGGCGGTCCAGCGCCCGCGAAGCGCCACTGGACCGCGTCCGTCGCCCCATCGGACGCCCGAGCCGCGCGTCCGTCGCTGTTGAGAAGCCGCCCGGTCGCCACCGGGCTGAAGACAACTGCGCCGGATGCTGCCAGCGTCCGACGCCCGCCTGACAGCGTCCGGCGCCAGCGTCCGAAGGCCGCACCCGCCAAAGAGGCTACTGGACCGCGTCCGGCGGTCCACCGCGCGTCCGGCGGTGAGCGACAGCCGCGTCCGACGCCGTCGACTTGATTCCATGATGTCGAAACGACGCGCCGTCTTTGCTCCAAGTCCAACCTCTTGCCTTGGGTACCAACTCCACCATGTGTAGACCTCGTCTCAAGCACCGGAGTTAGTAGTACAAGCATGACCACGTCGGCAAGAGTTAGCCCTCTAGTTAGTCTCTCATGCATCATGCAAAGTCGCAACTAGAGGCACTTAGGACCGCGAATGAACCGAGAAAACCCCTCTTGATAGTCAGTTATCGATCCTAAATGTGATCACACTCGCTAAGTGTCACGATCACTAAACCGGAAAGCCCTATCAAGTATACCTTTGCCTTGATCTCCACGGGCGTTTCCATCCATCACCGGAGCTCGATCATGCACCATGTCCACCATGTTCATCACCATGATCGCCATGCTCCATCATCCACCGCCACATTGCTATGTGTCTAACCACACTTAGAGCAAAGCATTAGCAACGTTTGAGTGTCATTAATTACCAAAACCAAACCGGAGCTTTCACATTCCCATATGTTATGGCTGGCGATAGTCTTTTTATTTCTATGTAAAAACTCTAGGAAAATTCCACAATTTTGGTAGAGGTACCTGTTGACATTTCTAACGCCACTCAGTGTTAGGTTGTCATCCCCAACATGGCACCAAAAATGCTGGTACTAAATAATGCAACTGCTACTAGAAATAAATATGGGATCCGCAAGCGCACAGATAATACCGATGTAGCATTTTAACCAGGAGTATCCAGGTATCGTTATTTATATTTTTACCACTGGGAAGGGAATGCACTGGATAATGAGTGATGAGCAATGCACATGCTTTGTAATGGAGAGCTTAACCTTGTCTCGTATCGATCATCTCATACGGGGTAAGTGTCACATAAAATATAGGAATGAATGATAAATGACATAAGATAAATGAGAGCAATTAGCCACATAAAATAATAGTAATAAGCCATCTCAACTTAGCACTCTAAGCTTATAACACTAGCATGGACTAGGATGATCTAGGGTATAATCCTATGTTATTCTAACTATAAGGTCAAAGCATACAATGATTAGTGCAAGAACATCTAGCAATCATGGCGGGAAAAGGTTACATCTATGCATAGTGATATTACCAGAGAAGACAAGAGACATAGCAATGACTTCAATGTAATAGGTTGTTCTACTAAGACCTACCAACGGGGGATGGAATACAAAGGACTCAACGGAACTGTCACTTCCGCGATCTACCACACGACCCGGCCAATAGGGTGCAATCGCAGATAAATACGGTCTAAGCACCACGCCTACACAATATTTACCACTCACCCATCGATCTAATGAGTAAGCGCTATACGATCCTATGCATAAACATAATTCTAGTCCAACTATGCTAAACATATAATCAAAGTAAACTAAGAACAATATAATTGAGAATATAATCAAATAGAGCAAAGTCAAGTATGATATAATAGAATAGAATAAAGTACTACTCATAGTATCACGAACAATGATGAATATTACAAGAATGTAGAGGGGAATTACCAAGAACTCCGACAGATCCGGACTCCAAGCTAGGCTTGATTCCCTCTAGATCTATTCCTATGTAGCTATGCTACTAAACTATGGAGCTCTAATTGAGATGGTGGCTCGGCTTCTCTGAATTCGATGAGAGAATGAACTCTTGAATGAATTAGCTTAGGGTTTCACCCGGGGGCCGGGGCTCGAATATATAGCCCCCTAGGATGAACCACGGCCCTCGGATCAAACCGACCTAAATGGACGATAATTATTCATCCTCAAAGGCGGTGGAGGCGGGATCCACGAGACTCCACCGATTGGTGGAGGTGGGGAGTCGGCCGACTCCCCCTTGGGTCGGCCGACCGCCCACCCCGCCAGTGGGGCCCGGCCTTCGGGGGTCGCCTTCTCGGAGTCTTCTAGATTATACAATTTTACCCGTTCGGTCTTTATCTCTATGTAATCATGACATGTGGGCCTCCTTTGGTTCTCTTTCTCGATAACCCCCTGCAGAAATAGACAATCACCAAAACTCGTGGAATTCGTCGTGTAACCCCTATATCTAACAAAACTCATATTAGTCCTTTCTTCTTTGCTGCGTTGACGGTATAAAATTGATACTTAACGACCGTCAACAAACTCCCCCAAGCTTACCTTTTGCTCGTCCCGAGCAAAGATAGACTCAGTGATGGATCGGGAGTTGCTACAATGCTTTCACTCCTCACAAGTACACATGCGTTCAAACAAGAACTCTCCTCCGGATTAGAGTGAACTATCCCGACTCAAAACTCACTCATATTACCTTTCACCATGGGGCTTGTAACCGTCACTTGGGTCTTGAGTAGTTGAAAGATAGAACGGTCAAGTCAAGCGCCATGTTTCTCGCTCTTTGATCAACTATTATCCCGGAGTTTTTGCAAGGTTTTGAAATAAAACTCGAGTTCCTTGTATGAACCTTTCAAGTCTCTCATTTGTGGTATTTCGGATCCTCTCCAAGGCATGAGTAGTGTATGCCTTTTCTCTTCTCTTAAAATATGTGGTATTTGTGGAACTAAGGCATAGTAGAAAGTGCCTTCTCTCTCTCACCCTACTTTCTAATAGGCTTATGTGGAGCTCATAGGTGGGGAGACACTCAAACTCACTTGCATATATTGCACGTTAAGACATGGATCCAATAGAAACTAAAATAATAAAGTCATATGTGCATGTGAATGAGGAAATGGAATGGATGAAAAGATGATAGGGTGATGGTGATAAGGAAATGATTATGAGGGGTACTCAACTGGTGAACATCTACTTCTACACTTGCTCCTTCGGGGATAACATGACTCCCTTTATTCGGAAACCTTGAAACTTCTTAAATGGAAAGACTTGGCTACTCTTTCTTTTCTTTTTCTTTTTTTTCTTTTTTTTCTTCTCTCTTTTTTTTTTTTAGAGCAACCAATCCTCTGGAAACAAAACTTTAGCACGGGGAGTATATAACTTGAAATGATAATGACTGGAGCTTTGATGTAGGCAAATGGAACGACGATGATTATTTCTAAATGTTCACTCCCGGATAGGAATAGTACCTTTTCCGGATGATGTGAAATGAATGGCGTATGTATATGTGGATGAATGAATGGATGCGTACTCCCGGTGTAGGAGCAAAGCATAAGTGCGTATCTCCGGGGTAGAGATAGCATAGTAAGTGGGGAATGCGTACTCCCGGATAGGAGTAGCATAAGTGCGTATCTCCGGGGTAGAGATAGCACAATATGTGGTGGATATGGATCTATATGTGGGTGGTACTTCGAGGAACGTATAGCACGTAATGAATATAACATTTATAAAATGGGTGCATACTTCGAGGACGAAGTAGCATAGATCAATGGATGGAGAGCACATAGTATTGACTTTAACTGCGTGACTAATTCCTTATGGGTCCACAAAGATAACCACACTCAATGCCTATAAAGTCTACACTCAAACCTAAAATATGATCTATTTAAACAGATGGGTTTTCCTAATCTAGTAAGCATGAATATATGGTCAGTGGTAGGAATTTGAACTCTCATCATAAAGGAACTCATCATGCAGGAATTTAATATTTTCACGAGATAAATTCTCCGAACTCTAGTATCTCTAGGAACAAGATAAATAGCAGCTCAAAACCTTCCCATATCATACCCGTCAACCACCTAGACTTAGATCAAGTGTTTGCTACCCACAAGTTTCGGTTCGAGCAAATCTCAAATCTAAACAAGTTGTGTCCAAGACTCGGGAGAGTGCAAGGTTGAAAACTAGATACTTGAAAGGAATTACGGCGAGCAACTATTCATCATCTCCATGTAGAGTTTATTCTAGGGATCACTTTTAAAGACAGATCTGCAAGAGCTCTCCAAAAGTAGAAAAGATAAATAAGGAAATCTTTCGGGTTTCTATGGTTATGCATCTTTTTTAGTTGTTTTAATCAAAGCACACTCTAATAAAGCATAAATAGATAAGTTGAAAACACTTAGCTTGGTACACGGGGGATGCTCTCCCCCCAAGCCGGATGTTGACATAGTCTCGCGATGTTGCCGACAGGCATCGAAGACGTTCTAGTCCTCCAGAGTGTCGTAGATAGTTGCCGTTGGAGACAAAGATTCAATTTTCGGGCAAGATCCGACAGGGACTGGATGTCCTTCGCCTGTTAGCTCTTCATGATCCTTGATGTTTTGTGAAGCTCAAATAGACAACAAAGCTTGTGGAACTGATTAAGCGTTAGTGATAAAACCTCTAGGCCCCGGTTGTCTAGAACTTTCTTAACTTAGACTTGTTCTAACAGATCACAAGAAATATTTTTATCTTTTTATTATTTAAGGAATGCGAGACGGGGGAAATAAATATGCTTTGAGAAATTATTTTTGTGCCACCACAAGAATGATTATTCACATGGGGCTTGACGATTTTTTGGATGCGAATGCACAACATCTTTATTTTCTTTTCTAATGCGAGATGGTAAAGATGCAACTAAGGTGCAAGTAGGGAAATAAATATACTAAGGTAAAAATGCAATGCTGGAAAGTAATTACGATAAATACCAAGTTACCTCTTGGCGTGGCGTTCGGTGGTTTTAAGTCCTCCGAACAGACTTGTCATGTTTGCTCATTTTTCAAGGGGCGCATTGGCCGGCGCGCCGATGACGTTGCCTCGTGTGTAGGAATTGATTCTGATTTTGCTTTTACCTTCCACACCTTCTTCGTTGGAGAGGGTGACCTTGAGGAGGAAGCTTCTTGGGGCACTTGGTTCTCTTCTGATGACAGCACCTTCTCAGGTTCTTCTACAATGTTCTTTTCTTCTGGGTACCGATCTTCATATCTGAATACTTCTCCCTCATAGTCAGCCCATCCATCTTTAGTGATGTTCTTCTTGTTCTGGCGATGGGTATGCTGCCTTCTCCTTGTTCTGTTCTTCTTGGGCTCCTCAGTGATTATATAATTATTATTGAAGTAGCGGCGTACCTTCTCGGTGGGAAAGTGGAAATGGATCTCTCCCCGTCTCGATATAGATGATAGCTCGGTGGTGTTTAGGAATGGTCTTCCTAGGATGATTGGAGGATCGTAGTCATCTCCCATGTCAATGACTAGGAAGTCTCGTAGGGACATAATGGTCATCTATCTCGGATGAGGACATCCTTCACTTCTCCTTCGACGAAGCGGAATGTCCGATCCGCCATCTCGCACCGTGCATAGGTAGGCTCCAAAGGCATAGTGCCATATAGATACTCATAAGTTACTTTGGCCATAATGTTGACGCCCGATCCGGTGTCACGCATGCCTTTATTGAAAGAGCTTCGTTGATGGAGCATTGAATGGTTGGGACACTGGGTCATCCTTCTTGATCGTACGTGGGGACTGAGTAAGTGGTCATGCTCCTTGTGGACCGCGGTGACCATCCATCCTCTCGTCTTCTTGGTCTTCTTATTCTTGTTCTTGCTCTTCTTAGCCGGACTCTTCTTCTTCTCACTGCTCGTTGATGAGGGTGTCTGGGAACTGCAAAGACTCTGTTCTTGAAGAAGAAGGTTTCTCGCTTGCCCTTGATGTTGAAGATGATCTTGGCGTGTTGGCATACATGATGGCTCCAAAGGTGTTCAAGAATGGTCGTCCCAAAATGATAGGGGACCTTTCATCACCGCTCGTATCCACTATCACGAAGTCTCGCTGGAACATATGAGTTGCCCACTCGTACACATATATCTTCTAGTACTCCCAAAGGAACACGGAGTGACCGATCTCCGCAAGCCGCAAGCACATGGTTGTGTATGCTAAGGGGCATCTCGAATAGCTTCTCATATATCACTCTTGGCATGATGTTGATGCTTGCACCGAAGTCACAGTTGCCTCATTAAAGTTAGTACTTCCAATGGAGATCGGAATGACCGGTCTCCCGGATCGCCCTTCTTGATTGGCGAGTTGAGTCAATCCATGACCCCTTCGATGGATCACTTCGGCTATCTTCTATATTGAATATATCAACAAGATTTGCGCCTCGAGCTCTTCGGGTTGTCCCGCCAGCTTTACCTTGACCAAGGGAGGGAGCAAGGTTGACAAGCCGTTGTACCTGCGACTCAAGTATCTTGTTGAAGCCGAAGACTCTTGATGGCATTGGAAAAGCCATCCATTCTCATTCCGAGTGTCTCTAGGACCTTGTCATTTGATGTCGCCTTCTTGGACAGATTGTCCATCATCTTGCCTTGATTCAAGACTAACTCTCTCAAAGGCGGCCGGTTGTAATTATTGTAGGAGGAGTTGTTACCTTGATAGTTGCCCGAATAATTGCCTCGAGTAGTTAGGCCTCTGCGATTCCAACCTTGATTCTGCTGGGACGATAGTAATTATTGTTGTTGTTGTTGAGGTAGTTCACGTCCTCCTTCGGCTCGGGCGCTTAGCACCCGTGTGCCCAGCCTCTCCACACTCTTCACATGTCATGCGAGCATCATGTATATGCATGACTTCTTTCTTCTCTCGTGGCTCTCTCATCGAGCCTCTTCATTAGCAGATCCATTTTGGCGAGACAAAGATGTCTACCTCCTTCACCGGGTGCATTCCTCCTCCTCTCTTGCGGGTCTCGAGTTCTTTCTTCACTCCAACCTTGGTTGGATGCCATCTTCTCCACAAGAGCCGTGGCTTGAGGAATAGTGAGTGATAAGAATGCACCTCCGCGGATCCATCGTCTCACGTGTGTCGTTGTTGAGCCCATGGTAGAATGTCCGCATGAGCAGCCAATTCTCCATGCCATGATGAGGACACTCGAGGATGTAATCTTGAAAGCGCTCCCAAGCTTCGGGACAGTCTCATCATGATGTTGCCGAAAGCTTGATATCTTCCCACGAAGAGCATTTGTCTTGCCCATTGGGAAGAACTTCGCCAAGAAATTGGTGGAACATAGTGCCCACGTAGGATTCTTCTCCTTATTGGCGTAGAACCACCGCTTCGCTCTCCCCAAGAGTGAGAATGGGAAGAGGCGAAGTAGTATAGCATCTCTCGGGGACATCCTTGATAGTGAATGTGCTACAAATCTCCGTAAAGTGTTGGAGATGAGCACTAGCATCTTCATGGGCCTTCCCACGTAACCGGCTTGCTTGCACCATGTTGATTAGCGCAGGCTTGAGCTCAAAAGCTCCTTCGATGTCCGCAGTGGTCCAAGCACGAATGTTGTCCGTAGTTGGAGCCGAGAACTCGCGGAGTGACTTGTGCGCCATGGCTTCAAACGCTGGTGTCAAGTCTCGCACGAAAGGTTGACTTTCTCGCTCCGACAAACTTCCAAGTTGAGTTGATGATGATGATGATTGATTGGTCTTCTTCAACTTGCTTCCGGCCTTCCCGAATAAAGCTTCGGATCGTCAATATAATTATCGGAAGAATTGTCTTTTTCATACATTACCCCGCATAAGATATAAGAATAGACGAAAAACAAGGGTAAGGCTGTATGAGTAGAGAATGGTGACAAAGTGCTCAATCTCATTATGTAGTGCAATGCTTTGCTCATTATCCATTGGCTTTCAACCTTCCCCGGAACGGCGCCAAAATGCTTGTTGACATTTCTAACGCCACTCGGTGTTAGGTTGTCATCCCCAACATGGCGCCAAAAATGCCGGTACTAAATAATGCAACTGCTACTAGAAATAAATATGGGATCCGCAAGCGCACGATAATACCGATGTAGCATTTTAACCAGGAGTATCCAGGTATCGTTATTTATATTTTTACCACTTTGGGAAGGGAATGCACCGGGATAATGAGTGATGAGCAATGCACATGCTGTAATGGAGAGCTTAACCTTGTCTCGTATCGATCATCTCATACGGGGTAAGTGTCACATAAAATATAGGAATGAATGATAAATGACATAAGATAAATGAGAGCAATTAGCCACATAAAATAATAGTAATAAGCCATCTCAACTTAGCACTCTAAGCTTATAACACTAGCATGGACTAGGATGATCTAGGGTATAATCCTATGTTATTCTAACTATAAGGTCAAAGCATACAATGATTAGTGCAAGAACATCTAGCAATCATGGCGGAAAAAGGTTACATCTATGCATAGTGATATTACCGAGAAGACAAGAGACATAGCAATGACTTCAATGTAATAGGTTGTTCTACTAAGACCTACCAACGGGGATGGAATACAAAGGACTCAACGGAACTGTCACTTCCGCGATCTACCACACGACCCGGCCAATAGGGTGCAATCGCAGATAAATACGGTCTAAGCACCACGCCTACACAATATTTACCACTCACCCATCGATCTAATGAGTAAGCGCTATACGATCCTATGCATAAACATAATTCTAGTCCAACTATGCTAAACATATAATCAAAGTAAACTAAGAACAATATAATTGAGAATATAATCAAATAGAGCAAAGTCAAGTATGATATAATAGAATAGAATAAAGTACTACTCATAGTATCACGAACAATGATGAATATTACAAGAATGTAGAGGGGAATTACCAAGAACTCCGACAGATCCGGACTCCAAGCTAGGCTTGATTCCTCTAGATCTATTCCTATGTAGCTATGCTACTAAACTATGGAGCTCTAATTGAGATGGTGGCTCTGCTTCTCCGAATTCGATGAGAGAATGAACTCTTGAATGAATTAGCTTAGGGTTTCACCCGGGGCCGGGGGCTCAATATATAGCCCCCTAGGATGAACCACGCCCCTCGGATCAAACCGACCTAAATGGACGATAATTATTCATCCTCAAAGGCGGTGGAGGCGGGATCCACGAGACTCCACCCGATTGGTGGAGGTGGGGAGTCGGCCGACTCCCCCTTGGGTCGGCCGACGCCCCACCCCGCCCGGGGGCCCGGCCTTCGGGGGTCGCCTTCCGGAGTCTTCTAGATTATACAATTTTACCCGTTCGGTCTTTATCTCTATGTAATCATGACATGTGGGCCTCCTTTGGTTCTCTTTCGATAACCCCCGCAGAAATAGACAATCACCAAAACTCGTGGAATTACATCGTGTAACCCCTATATCTAACAAACTCATATTAGTCCTTTCTCTTACTGCGTTGACGGTATAAAATTGATACTTAACGACCGTCAACAGTACCTTTGAGAATATTTCAGTGCAAACTAAGCCTCGGCTAGATACCGCCTTCCTTACATGTCTTCGGCAAAATATTCAGTGCAAACCAATAACTTGGTGCAATCCATGAAAACCACATTAAAATCATACTTAGAAGCTTTTAAAAAAAATTAAAACTATGCATACCAATAGTATATCTATAGATGCACATTATCACAAAATTTGGGATCCAAACTCATTTTTGTAAAAATTCATATAAAAATAATAAATTTTACTTGCATATGCGCTAGAGGACAAAACTTGTGGAATTTTGTCCTCTAGTGCATATGCAAGTGAAATTTGTTATTTTCATATGAATTTTTGCAAAAACGAGTTTGAAGCTAAAAATTGTGACAATGGGTATTTATAGATATACTAACAGTGTGCAAAGTTTCAAAATTTTTGAAAACTTCTAAATATAGTTTTATGAAGAGTTTTCACGATTGCACCGAGTAGGTGGTTTGCACTGAATATTTTGCCTCTTCGGTGATGCTATATTGTGCAATGAGGTCCTCGTGGTTATCACCAGCAAGAGCGAGAAATTAAGGTGGTTCACGTGAAAGATGCAAAATGTCTACTAGTGTCAAATATGCAGGAAATTGCACATATTTAGCTAGTTATTTTAAATTATGTTTAAAATAATATTTTAGGTGCATATTTAGGGATTATTCTAAATTATGTTTTTATAATGATTGAGGTGTTCAATTAGCTATAGATTATGTTTACCTTTATGCATTTATTGTAATGGTAGAAGTGTTATGTGTGTATTTTTTTAAAATAAAAGTAGACTACTCTCTTTCCCAGAAAGAGTGAAGTACTAGCAATTTTAGGACAGATTAGTAAAGAAGATAAAAGATCATGCTGCCCCTTATTAAAATGTTGAACCTTAATAGCTCTCAAGTTACCGAGAAGCCTAATTAAATAGTCATTTGGGATATCCAATAACAACGCAAAAGAGAGGTGTTGTGAGGATGATCTCAAAGATTAAGTCTGGTACAAAGTCAAATCACATATTTGTAGTATGTTGACTTACTTTTTGCTGATTTGAATTTTGAAAAAACACAGCTCATTAATCATGGCGTACCAGATGAAGTGATCTGCAACTTCAGGAACGACATGGCTGAATTCTTCAAGCAGCCACTAGAAGCAAAGCAGGTGTACTCAATGGTACCAGGCAAGCTCGAAGGATATGGCCAGCACTTCCGAGAACCAGAAATTGGACTGGGCAGACATGTTCTATCTCATGCTCCGACCAAGCGATTCAAGGGACATGAGGTTCTGGCCTAGTCATCCTCCCTCTTTCAGGTATGCCTGAAATCACAAAATCGATTTTTTTTAAGACTTCATCGGAGGGGTGAGAGCCCCATCTGAATATATTTCATTGATTCCGGCGAGCCGGTGCATGGAAGTTGCCTGTGGGCAAAGAGTTTACAACATAGTGGAGTGTTTAATAAAATTATTACATAGTGAAAAGATGGCACCAAACATCGTCACTGAGTTTGTTATAAGTACTCATCCATGCTTTTGTCTTTTTATTAAGTTCATCCTTGCATGATAACTCTTGACAGCAACTCGATAGATCGGTACTTCGCTGAGGCAGCAAAGCTAGTGTCGTGCTTGATGCAGTTCCTAGCCATGGATATGGGTGTTGAGCCGGAGACTCTCTTGGAAATATTCAGAGGTCAACCTCAAAACATGCGAATGACCTACTATCCTCCATGCAAGGAAGCTGAAAAGGTTGTGGGACTGTCGCCGCACACCGATGGTACCGGCCTGACGCTGCTGCTCCAGGCAAATGACGTGCAAGGGCTGCAGATCCGAATGGATGGCAAGTGGGTCTCTGTAAACGCCCTCGCTGGTGCATTTATCGTCAATGTCGGCGATATACTTGAGGTCAGCATGTACAACGAGCAGATCATGTTGTGTGGAATCTGAAGATTTAACTTGTTCATAGAATCATAGTGTCCTCTTCTCTTTATGCTAAAGATGAATGATAATCACTTGCAGATTCTGAGCAATGGAAGATACAGAAGCATTGAGCACAGGCCGTGGTGCACCTTGTTAGCATCCACTCAGGCCCAGCCCAATACTCCACCATAGGTTCGGACGTTAATGCGCTCATGGCCTACTTATAAGGCAAGAGGTCCAATTCCTCTCAAAAGCCCGGACTAATGAGAGAGGGATGAGACTGGAACTTGCGTGGGCCGAATTAGCAGCCAAAAGAAGCCCATGCCGCGCATATACCGTTACTGCACGTCCCTGTAAATGCTATGCTGCACGAGCAGGGTTACAAGAAGACGAGTGGCTAGTTAATTTAGCGGCCACAGATTGTAATCATGATTGTAATCCTGCTGTTGATTAAATGAAGCTCTGTGATGTTCTCAAAAAAAAAAAAAAAAGAAAAAAGAAGAAGACGAGTGGTGACGGCTGACGGGGGCAAAGGCCTCACTCAGCCCTGATGCCCTCTTCTGATGGTCCCTGCTCCGGAGCCGTCTTCGTGCAGAGCAGCCAGCCCGCGCCATCAGTGGCGGATCCACGGGAGGGGCTGGGTGGGCTGCAGCCCTCCCGTGAGCCACAAACTCAGCAACAACTCTTCTTATTTTTCTATTTTTAATACACAATTAACGATTTTAAGTTTTTCTTTATTATTAAGACATAATTAGTGTAATTTTTATATTTTTTCTATTATTAGATATAGTTAGCATAAATTTTTGATCTTATAGTATTGTTTTAGCCCCCTCCCTTAGTCCGTTTCTGGATCCGCCACTGCGCGCCATCGGCAACTTGGCATCCTGTTCCTAGACCAAACCGCACTCATCAACACTAGTGCCCAAAGAAAATCCTAACCAGAAAACAGAGAGGTGTCTGCGATCAGTTGCGACCGAAAGCAGGACCGGCGCAAGAGGCCACCGAGGCCGTTTTGCGGTGCAGGTCGCCATCAGATGGCGCCCCCCAAGATATGGGTGGAGGAGGATACCGCGCGCCCCGCGCAGTTCACACGACACGGCTAGCGCACCGAGCCGAGCGGTCCGCGTCGACGTCGAGACGGCGACCGCCGAAAGCTAACGTTTGCGGTCGCGTGATGCGGCTGACGGACCGGTGGAGACCGTGGGGTCGTCGGGCTCTGGGGCGGCCGCCCGCTGGTTCCACAGCGGCAAGGTTTCCAATTCCACCACGTAAAGCAATGCGAGCAATGCAACCCGAGCTGATCGCGTGTACACATAATTGTCACCGGAGACTATGATCGAGAGGATCGGTTCAAAATTAAGCTCAGTCAACTAGTTGGGTTAGGGGACACCAATTTCTTTCATTTTTATTTACATACAAGAAAGTACCATTCGACTTTTAACTAAGCTCAATCAGAGAGAGAGAGAGAGAGAGGGTTCCTTTCGCTTTCGACTTGCTTTCCTGTGGCAACGTCATTCGACAAGCCCATCCACAATACATCCCAATCCTTCCCCATCACAACATCAGAACCAATCACAAAAAATCTGGGTCAATTCCCAAATCCATTGCCTTTCCTCACTAAGCCGCTTGATTGTACCTGAGTTTTGTTTTATCATCACTTCTCGTTCCCGGACGAGCGAAGCCCAAAAAACTGCACCTAAAAATCGTCAGCCGGTAGTGTCCTGCTTCTTGGAGCCCCCTGTTTGTTTGTCTCCGGATTAGCCGATCGGGAGCACGCCTAATCCACCATCACGCGTCAAACCCCTCTCTGAACTCTGCTGCCATGCCATGTAGGAACCTTTTAACCAAACATGAAGTCGTCAGTCACAGCAGCTGGTCTTCGCGGACCCTGGGACACGCACTCATGGTTGAATTGAACTGTGACCCGTCGTTTACGTGTCGAAGAACGCCTCTGGTCTATGGAGGAGACGACGAGGTCAGCCGGTGGCCAACCAGGGCGCCATCACCTGACCCACTTCTCTATCCGCGCAGCCTTTTTAGTTTCGTTTCGTGCGGCGAGCACAAAATTCTTTGCCGCCTCCGAGACAACTAGGCCAGCCGGCCTGGCCTGTAACGGGAATAACCGCCCATAGCCTACCTCGGCAGGGCACAGCCTAACGGCCACGGCAGCCTATCCTGGCTCTGATGCTGCCATGTCGCGCGCGCCTCGTATCGTATCGGTGCTGCTCCTGCTGCTTGGCGGCCCCCTCCACATCGTCTCCTGCGGCGTCCACGTAGAGACCGCCGATGGGCCCGTGACGGCGACGGTGCACCTGCAGGACGACTGGCGCTCCTTCAAGCAGCTGCTGGACGCGCGGCGGGGCAGCCACATCGCGGGCCTCGGCGACCTCAAGCGCTACCTGGCGAGGTTCGGGTACATGCCCAAGCCCGGCGGGGCGGCGGAGCACGAGCCGCCGACGGACGCGTTCGACGCGCACATGGAGGCCGCCGTGCGGCGGTACCAGTCCAAGCTCAGCCTTCCGGTCACGGGGCAGCTCGACTCCGCCACGCTGGACCTGATCATGGCCCCGCGCTGCGGCGTCGGCGACGACGCCGGCCACGGGCACGGGCACGGTGGTGTGCCGGTGTCCCTCTCGGGATCGAGCCCGGACGTCGAGGTCAGCCGGTTCACGTTCTTCAGGGGCGAGCCGCGGTGGACGCAGCCGGACCCGCTGGTGCTCACGTACGCCTTCTCGCCGACGGCCACCGTCGACTACCTGCCTGCCGAGACCGTGCGGGGCGTGTTCCGGCGCGCGTTCGCGCGGTGGGCGCGGGTCATCCCCGTGGGCTTCGTCGAGGCCGACGACTACGAGGCGGCCGACATCAGGGTGGGCTTCTACGTGGGAAGCCACGGCGACGGGATCCCCTTCGACGGGCCGCTCGGCGTGCTCGGCCACGCCTTCTCTCCCAAGAACGGGCGCCTCCACCTCGACGCGGCAGAACGGTGGGCGGTTGACATGGACACGGAGACGGTGCACTCGGCCGTCGACTTGGAGTCCGTTGCCACGCACGAGATTGGGCACGTCCTCGGGCTGGGGCACTCGTCGTCACCCAAGGCCGTCATGTACCCAAGCCTCAGCCCAAGGCAAAAGAAGGCGGAGCTCACCGTCGACGACATCGAAGGCGTCCAGTGGCTGTATGGGCCCAACCCAGGATTCAGTCTCAGCTCGCTCTACCAGCAGGACTCCTCCATGGCGTCGGGGAGGAGCAGTTGGCTTCCTGCCTCGGCTAGTTTAGCTTGTGCATTCCTCGTGGTCATGCTAGTGACGCAGTTGTAGATAGACAGAGAGGTTTTATTATACACAAAAAGGATAAGGACAGAAACAAAATGAACAAAAAAAAAAAAGGTTAGGTAGAATGATCCTGCTGGAGAGAAAAACTTCTCTTTTTGTGGGTTATCTTTTATCTTAGTTTTTGCACACAAATTGTGTGGAAGAGACGTGTGTCTCTCCTCTTAGGTTTGTATTTATTTACACAGTGAAGTTGTTACAGAAATGCCCCATGTAACTGTACATAATCTTATATATATATCAGTCAAAAGTTTGGACAAGTGTTTATCTACACAAGACAATGCTTACTGGCAGCTACTTGACAAAAATGAAATGGTGAGACTTCTACCGCGACACGGTGGTCTGTAGTGGCAAGACACTTGCGGGTCCAGCTTTCTCTGATTCGGACGGTCTCTGTGCGACAGTCTTTGGTCCAGCTTCCTCTGCTTCAGACGATCTTTGTGCGACAATCTTTGACATCCCAAACATCTTCTTCATAGTCGTTGTGAAGCACGTCCTGTGTTCATCTGCAGAGGCATTGATGAACTCGTGGATGTGATCTCTTAAATCTGAGACGAATGATGTGCCGGGTACATTTTTTCGGCATGAATGCACAGCACGTTTTGAATCAAGTTGATGTGATCCTTCAGGTTCGGTGTGCCCAGACATCGTCATGAGATACTGCAAACAAAGCAAACAAATGTAAGACATACCATGAGAAAACCTGTATTCCATCCAGACCAATTTATAAGGCAAGCACTGCATCAAGATTCAAACCATATAACTTTTAAACAGTAATAATTTGGCCAACAATTTTTTTAACTATTATAGTACAAATTTGATATGGTTCGATTTTTAATCAAATGAAATATGCAATAACCATAAGTTTAAGTATAAACAATATATACAATATAAAAAAAGGGTCAAATTGTAACCTAGTAGACCATGCCATGACAAACTACGCCTAACTAGTCTGGAGAGAGTAACCAAGAAAAACTGACAGAAAAAAATGTCAAACATGTAGAGGATTTGATAGGAGCGCAATACAATCATACTTCATACAAGTAAGGACATCATATAAGTACTATATCTTAACAACTAGAACATTTCTCAAGATTAGAATAAGCAAATCAGTATACTTCAATCAGCCATCATGAGTTTTTATGAAAGGTACCAAGTTGTATAGAAACACACAATTATTTGAACCAATCAACTAAAGTTCATATGTCTGATTTGGACATCTGTATGGTCTGAACAAGATACTAACTACAGAATCTTTGACAATCTGTGAAAAAAAATGGCATGAGAAGCATAACTAAGCTCTGGGCCACCTAGTTAAATATTTAGTGCTGATCCAGAATGAGGCATCATCTCTGGAAATGTTATTTCAACATCCACTCAACAATGATAGCTCAAAGAATTTCTAGGAGGAATTGAATAACAGTGGCACAGTGCAAAGAAGAAACATATCAGATGAGGTGGAAACATAGTGCTAGCATCAAGAGATGCTGTCTTTGTCCTTCTTGATGCGCAAAAACAGTAAATGGACTGGTGCAGAGAAGGATTGCAAAGCATCATGACTCCTCATTATTTGTCAATGACCATGGCAGATGGCACAGCATAATACTCACAGTACTATATTGAAGTTAGGACTTGGGATACCAAACTAATAGCCACAAGAATAACTAGCAATAAGAAAAGAATGGACAGTTTACTGTTATCCCATAACTGGTAAGAGACTCTTCTTCAGTAAACATATTTATAGAGACAGCTAAGTAGCAAAGTATGCACAACATGGCAGCAGTGTCCGCAACAACAACCTGAAGGGCCAATTTAGGGAATCAACCAATTAGCCCATTATACAAGATGTAGTTGCGAAAACCACATCTAGGTGAACCTACTACCAGTTGCACAACTGAAAATATGCAACCAGCTAACGAGTCACCATGCTTTTCTGTACCCACAAACCTCAAGATAAAAACACAGAACATCAAAACGAATAGTTCGTCTGCATCAGGTCCAAAAGAACACTGCAGAATCCAAATTACAGCATTCTTCTTCCTTTCTGGCGAGGAAAAACTCTTGCCTTTTGATGTCAAAACTAAACTCTTGGTTCGCAACGAGTTGTGAGTTGATGTGCCAGAAAAGGAACCACAAGGCAGGGTATTCCCTTCGATTGGCAAAACAACACGAGTTAATATAGGTGGGCTTACTGACCATCCACACAGGGAGTGCTGCCATTGAGGCTGCGGTGTGTGGTTGGCTAATTAGCCACCAAGGCCAAATACAGACTAAACCATAACCTTCTACGTTTTTTGAGCACTATATGTCGGCATATCATCGGTATTGAACTGAAGTTAAAAGTGACCCTCCATTACAAATCCATAGAAACCCCAATAATCAAATATAACATAGCAAGAGCACAATATGTCGGCCATGGACATAGGTATTGAACTGAAGCTAAATGTGACCCTCCATTACATTACAAATCCAACAAAGAACAGAGCTAGAAATTTCAATAATCAAATATATCATAGCAAGATGTTCACCAATAAGAGGGAGAGGGGGATTACCCAGACCAAATCCACCGGTGAAGTTTTTTCTTCAAGAGGAACTGATTGCTATGGCAGCCAAGGACGGGCTCGCGGACGAAGACAGCTCCGGATCTGGGGCGGCGGCTAGGGTTTTAAAGTTGGCTGTCATAGGAAATTAGGGTTCGGTCGATGCTACTCGAACACTCGAAGCGTCGTTTTCTCGTTTGGGCCGAGCCCAACTACGACCTCAATATATTGTGCTTTTGGTCCGCTAACTCCAATATGCAGAATTCGAAGGCCCAAATGTGGCATAGTTGCCTGAACAACTGGCCCAATACGGTCAAACCATGGGCTGCCCATGATTATCCACGTAGCCCGCACCTGATTCATTCGCGATTGCGGCATTGGCATAGAGAGCTCTTATCATTTTATTTTTAGAGATAATTGTTTATTTGGCCCTAGAAAAAAGTTCGGTTACTTATCTGGCCCAACTTTTCCAGAATTTGCTTATTTGGTCTCAAAGTAAAAATTTGTTACTTTTTAGGCCTTCCGTCAGTTTGAGAGAGTTAACGATGTCAAGTGGGCTGTAAAAAGACCATTTTACCCCTAGGGTAAAAAAATAAAAAACTGATGTGAGTTATGTGAATAATTGTGTGCTGATGTGAGTATTTGGGAATATATATGTTGCTGATGTGAAAATTTGAGAATATATACATATATACATACTCAACATATACATAAAACAAGAAAAACTCTGTTTTTTATTTTTTTTACCCAGGGGTAAAATGGTCTTTTTACAGCCCACTTGACACCGTTAACTCTCTCAAACTAACGGAAGGCCTAAAAAGTAACAAATTTTTTACTTTGAGGCCAAATAAGCAACTTCGGGAAAAGTTGGGCCAGATATGTAACCAAACTTTTTTCTAGGGCCAAATAAGCAATTGACTCTTATTTTTATTTTTACTACAACGTCTCCGCGTTGCAGTGGGAGAAGAAAACTATTAAACGTTCATGAAAAGTTATGACCTTAAAAAACAATACTGCATATATATTTATGTTTTATTATTTCTATAAAATTTTAAATATATAATTTATATTATGATGACCAGGGCATCCATAATATAAGTTAACTTTGGCAATAATTGACAATATCCTATTAAACTCATACTGAAATAAAACCTTAATATATTTTTTTCTCCCGCTGCAAACCTTAGAATCAAGCTTATTTTGTCCATGTCAATCCATTTGTGTTGGAGTGGGTTAGAATAAAATTAGTGAACTTTTCACCTTATCCACTTCAATGCAGAAAGATTGAGGTTGATACACGAGTGCAGTGAAACATGGCCTAAGAGTGAATGAGATTATTCAAACAAGCCCCAGAAATCTAACTTGCCTCGTAGACTTTACCTTTGAAACATTATTTGGGAGACTGTCGATCTCCAAGGTAATTCTTTGAGGGCACTCACAATGCGGAGTCTAAACTATTTATTACCTTGAATATATCATATATTTGGAGTATAAATAAGACTTGGAGTCTTGTTTTCCTCCATCTCTCTTCAATAAATATACGATCATATCAACAAAGTATCATAAATATGAAGGTAATAAATAGTTTTAAACTCTATAATAAAGTGTACACTGAGTGCCCTGAGCCTTCCACCTACTACCAGTACGAGCAATTCATAGACATCAATAATGCAAACATAAAACTGCGAGCTCTGAATTGGACCTTCGGGTAGCTAGGGCACACCTTATATGTATAGCACAACCAATGCGGATGCCGAAAGAGATTGGTTTCAAGATGGGAAGACAAGGGGAAAAGTCATGGCGCATGCTAGAAGCAATTCCACAATCATTCATGTGCAACTGCATTGTGTCACGGTGGAGTACTTGCACGCACCAATTAATTCCCTTTACCTGCACGATAAATCGTCTTCTCTCTCTTTAACGTTCACCCAACGGAAAAAGAACATTTTGTTAGCCTTTTCATGCAAAGCAAAGTCGATGGATGTACAAATGCCCTACCACATTAGCATCTGATTCTTAGAAAAGCATACTGCAAGAATGTGCAGTGTTGTTGGTTGGGAGAAGCTAAGCTTTTCAGAGTCTATTTTTACTCGACCACCGTGTGTGTGGTTAGTGCAATAGTAGATTTTTTTTTGTAAATGTTCATACATCAGTGCTGCTATAAGGCAAAGCCCTTCTTTTTTTCCCTGGCCAATATTTTTTCACGGCGCAATTAATAGATATGTTCGAGTAGTATAGTATATAGAGGCTTATTAATAGTTTGTTGCCTAATATTACCGTAACTAAGGCAGACCGTGGTTTCTTCCCTCCAAAGGCCTATCCTGAAAGTAAAGGGAAGGCAAACCCAAAGATAGTAAGCCCTGAACAACGAGTGATGGCTAATTAAAATGGCATACCCATGCCTAGGGAAAGTCATCCTGAGAGGATTGGAGTTTTCAAACTGGCCGAGTGAATGCTTCTCCTTCATAGTTTAATTTTGGAACTACCATCTTACCATCAAAAAGTAGTGATGTAATAAGCAAAAAATCAGCAATGTATAGACCAATATGGAAGGGGTTGTATCATTCAACACGAGACTATATATACATGAGTTAAATAGGAAAAAAAAAAGATAAATCTGCGTTTTTCAAAACTGATTTTTGAAAAAAGGCATATGCCTAGACGAAATGAGACTTTTTGCAAAAGACGCTCCAAAAGAAAGGTTTTTCACACAAACAGTGTTGTTGGACTAAAGGTCTTGTTCATGGAGGAAATGTAGGTATGAAAGGAAAACATTGAGTCCCTACTTTCAAATAAATACAAGGATTACACAAGGTAATCCTTTATATATCCTCTAAAACTTACTTATCGAAACCAATGTAAGGTATCTATCTAGATGCACAATTAAGGTGCTAAGCATTGCTATCTCTAACACAAAAGAGTTGTGGAACCTAGGTTCCAATCCTGTTAACTAACCTAGCAAAGTTAGCCTAGGAAAGGTAAGCACACAAGCTAAGAAACAAAGTAGCTGTAGAAGCCTAAATGAGCTACAAATGTAGCTACAAATGCAACGCTTCCATCTAGTCCTCATTGGAGCCCCTCGCACGCAAGGACCAAGCTTCTGGTTAGGTAACTTTGTGGATTGCTCTCCAAGCCATCCCCACACGCAAGTAGGTCTCTAACATGGCCTCTTCCAAACCAATGCCCCTCTTCTTCACTATTGAGCTTTTAATTGGATCAAACGTGCGGGCCTCGTTCCCTCTGACGATACAAGCTAAATGGCCAAACCACAAACATGGTTGGTGTGATCTCGCAAACTAGATCCTAGTGTACAAAATGATGTGCGCAAGCACCGAAGCATAAGCCTAGAGGAAATAGCTCCAATATTGTGGTATAACTAGTTTAAGCACTATGCTAATCATCTAATATTTTCTTAAGCACTTTTGATAGCTATAGCACTAATTGATGAGCCTTAACACCCTCACAACCTCAACACACTCCAACAACATTAAAGGTGCCTCCATCCCCAAATACAACCATTATGGTCTAACAACATTTCTTCAGTGAGCACCGGAAGATCCGGTGATCCGCTGGAGTTTAGGGTGATATAGTACCATATCCTAGTTGTTACACACTTCTAGTGAGCACTAGCACTTCGGAATAATAGTAGCATCGCTTTTCTATGGGCAAAACTAGTTGTTGGACGAATGGATGTCACACATACTTTCGGTGGTCAGAAGAGTTCTAGCACCAGAGCTTTATGGTGATCATATCGAAGTTTTCCACAACTCAGTTTTCAAAATGATGCACTTTAGTATTTTGAACATAACTTTCCACACTGAACTTTAATTTTGATGATCTTGCATTTGTGAAAGTTAAATGAAGATATATAGAAATTTGAACCGATATTTTTTTTGAGGAAAACGGAGGGGTGAAAGCCCCTACTATGTTTTTATTAAAATTTAAACAACTACACAGGTCTTACTAAGGAGTCTCAAGAGACATAGAAGTTTACAAAAAAGATTAACAAAATTACACATGGTTGTCTAGCCATTGACTAAGATCTGGTTTGAGACTTGACTTTGCTCGAGAATAACCCAAGCAAATTCCCTTCTAAAAATTCTCTTGAAGCTTTGGAGTGTAGGTGGTATGCCTCCGAATATGACATCATTTCGATTTCACAGATGGACCAAAGCATAGTTGCTATAATTTCCATGAAGAAATGCATCGGCAGCATCCATATCAGTTGATCTAGGAGATCAAAGATATCATCAAAATTTGGAAGAATGATTCCAATAGAGGCCCAACAGAGTTCTACAAAAGAGTAGGAAAGGAAGAGGTGATGCTAGGTTTGATCCACTTGGTGACTACACAAAGCACATGTGTAATCTTCAAGATGCATATGTTTTCTTCTCAGATGTGCTCAGTATTCAGTTTCTCATGTAACCATAGCCAACAGAATATTTTCCTTTTATTCTGACAAGTAGATTTTCCAAAGCCACCTGAAGGATAGATGAACAATCCGAGTTCCATTGAGATGCAGGTATGCTTATTTTGGTGTGAAAACTAGAGACCCCCAAATATAAGACCACATATCATGCTCTTCATTCAGGACCACATCAGCAATCATGTAGCTACAGTCCTAGAACTCTTGAAATGCTTCATCAGACAGAGGTAGGTGAAAGATTTGCTGGGGTGAGAAACTTTCATAAACCTGTTTAACTATCAAGCCTGAATTTCTGACAAAGGAGAATAAATGAGGCCATTGGGCAGATGGGAAAAGATTGTTCTAGACATCCATTCAAAAATTTGTGGATGCACCATTTCCTACTATTGCAGAAGCCATTCCCTTGAAAGTGTCCAACATGCTTAGAGAGTCTCTCCACCAGAAAGAGCATCTTCTGTTTCTGTTTGTTGGGATTGCTCCTTGTTGATAGTATTGGTTCCAGATCAAATGAACCCATGGCAGGTCATGTCTATTGAATAACTTGTGTAAGTTTTTGAGCATAAGGCTTTCATTTTGAGTTCTCAGGTTTATGACCCCCAATCCTCCATTCTCTTTAGTATCACAGACTAGGGTCCAAGCAGCTTTGGAAGGTTTCTTGCTCTGCATATTTGAACCTCTCCACAGACAATGTTTTCTGAACTTGTCTATTTGTTTAATCACTGTTTTAAGCAAGAGGAAGAGACACATTGCAAAAGTTGGCAAGGCACTGAACACAGAATTAACAAGTTGCAACCTACCAACCTCATTAAGGTAATTGGTTGTGCTTATCAATCTCATCTCACATTTGTTCACCAAAGGCCAAAAATCTGTTACTGAGGGTTTGTGTAGACAAAGTGGTAAGCCAAGGTATGTAAAAGGTAACTGCCTTTGGAGTAACCAAAGGTTTGGGCCAAGATGTCCAACCTCTCCTCAGAAACATTGACTGGGACCATCATAGATTTGGAGTAGTTGACTTTTAAACCAGTGGATTCAGCAAAGCTATTGAGGAGAGCTTTCAGGAAAAAAAAAGTTGCCTTGCATCTCCTTGCATAAAAATCAAAGTATCATCTGCATATTGCAAAACTGGAAAGTCCTGATTATGAGCAAGGTTAATAGGTAACTAAATAATGCCTCTGTCTCTTGCTGAGTTGAGCAAAGTTTGTAGGAAGTCAGCAGCCAACACAAAAAGCAAAGGTGTTAAAGGGTCTCCTTATCTTACACCTCTTTTGCAATGGAAAACTTTGCCAGGTTTTCCATTCAGTAGGACTGAAGAAGTTCCAGAACCAAAAATCAAATTCATCCATGATAACCATTTATCTGGTAGCCCTTTATGCTTCATAATTTGGATCATCAATTCATGCTCAACTTTATCAAAAGCTTTTTCAAAATCTAGCTTTAGAATGATGATGTCATTGGAGGATTGGTGACACAAATGCAAATATTCCAGAGCCCAAGCCAGGCAGTCTTGTATGGACCTTGCTTTGATAAAACCATATTGGTTTTTGTGGATCAGGGATGGCACAAGAACTTGTAATCTATTTGCAAGAATTTTGGTTATGATCTTCACAGAAATATTGAGCAAGCTGATTGGTCTGAAGTCACCTATTTGCATTGCATTGTCATGTTTTGGGATCAAGGTAATATAAGACCCATTGATGCTCTGCAGACAGACATTGCCTGAGTGGAAAGCGTTGCATAGATTGTAGAAGTCTTGTGATATGATATTCCAGCACCTCTTTACAAAATTTGTATTAAAGCCATCTGGGCCAGGAGATTTATCTAAAGGTAAGTTGCTGACCACTGCATCAATTTCTTGTGCACCAAAGGGTTGAATCAGACTTGAACAATCCACATTAGACTGCAGGAGCTGGTCCAGATCAAAAGAAACCCCAGTGAAGGATGAGACACCCAACCTCTCTTTGGAAGATGACAAATTAATATCTGCTTTAGCTTGATATTCGAAATACTCGACCATTATCATCTTCCAAAACGATATAAAATTTCTCCTAAGCTTCAGGGTTGCATGTGCATGAAAAAACTTGGTGTTGGCATCCCCTAGCTGCACCCATTTAATTTTTCCCCTCTGCTTCCAATAAGTTTGTTGCTGTTGCAAAAGATCCTGCAGGTTTTGCTCTAAAATCTTTTTAAAATTCCATTCTACAATGGAGAGATCCTTGAATTCTTCCAGAATAGTGACAAAGAACAAGACCAATTTAACATTTGCTATATTAATCTTGAGATTTGAGATGTTTTCCTTCCAAGATTTTATAGTGGTTCTTAGCCTTTTGAATTTTGCAGTGATCAATTTTGTTGGATTAGAAACATAAATGGGAATGGACCAGCTTTGCTGCACTAAGTCATAGAAATCTCTGTGTTCTAACCGGAAATTTTCAGATATGAACATGGAGTGTTTTGGGATAGAGGTAGAGATAGACACTGCACATGGAGTATGTTCTGATGTTTCCATTGACAAAGGTGTTACAACAGTGTTAGGATATCTCAAGGTCCAAGAATTAGAGGTAAAAAACCAATCTAACCTTTCCAACAAGGGGGACCTTTGTTTGTTTATACAAATAAATCTTTTGCCTTTCAGAGGTAACTCCACAAGCCCCAAAGCACTAATGGCTTCATTGAATAAAAACATGTCATTTAAGTCACCACCAGGCTTGTTCCTATCAGTAGGGCTTCTACAAAGATTAAAATCACCAACAACCATCCAGTTTATGGAGTCAGGCATGGAGATGCTTTTAAACTAATTCAGGAAGGCATGCTTGTCATATCCAAAATCATGGCATGACCCATTTATCTATCTTTTTGTCCCGGACTCAATTTCTTTGCATCTTTACTTTTGAGCTTCTTATACCTGATGTCTTGGACATCTTGCTTGTTTTCTAGGATCTCCAAGACATCTCCTTTGAGATGTTGATAACTTAATTATCAGCATTGCTTTGTTCAAATACATCATTACATCCATAGGACAAAAACCTTGTATACTAGCGCACAACATTAGTCAAATAGATCATATCGTTACTCAACCACCAAAATCACTTATAGCCTTGGCTTTGGCTAGGTGCTATTTTTCATACAACCACACCTATCTAAGTAGAGTTAAAATCATATCAATTTTCCACAAGAGATTGATCCTTTATATTGCACTAGCATATATCATGGTCTTGAAATTTATTTGGTTATTTAAGATTGTAAATCCAATCCAGCCCGTCATATTGGACAGTACAGTAATAACCAACATATATACTGCAGGCGCGGATGTGTAACCGTAAAATAAAGAACTACATGTAGGTAGTTACGACTTTGTGCGCACACTGACACGGACACGGTACATGATAGTTTAGTACGGGCAGTGCAGGCGTACAGCAGCAGGCCAACGAAACGCGGCACAATATACGGCCGGAGACCACGGGCACATGGAAGTCGGCAGAGGTCGCATGCACACACACTCCATGGCCACAAGGAGGTCGGCCCCGAGCCCGCTTTGCTCGGCCTGCCTTTTCCGTAGCCCCACGGAGAAAACAAACGCCGAGAAAAAGTCGAGGAGAAAGACGGGTGCATGATGCTAATAAGTGAGGAGAGAAGATGGGTGATGGTCTGATAATAATATGGAGGAGGTGAGGGGAGGCACCGTCACGTGACCGGAACGTTGCCCACTCTTTCCCCTGCCAAAAAGGCCAACCATAGGGCGGCCAAGTCACGTGCTGGCCCACCCACCATTCTCGGCTCTCTCTATCTCTCGTTTAATTTCCTTACTCCGTTAAAAAGCTTAGACCTACTACCAGTGAAGGAAAAAAGGAAGCATGGAGCTAGTAGGAGTAATAACCACAGAGAAAGCTGCTGCAACCTAACGAGCAAAGTACTTCGTGCGTGCAGCCTTTGAGACCTGAAAGAGAAATCTCATCAGGTAAAAATTAACAGACAGTAGTACTCTAGTAGTGAAGGATTGAATGACGAGAGCAAACTGATGCATGAACTTTTAAAGTATTTACATGCATATGTTTTTTTTCAAAATTGTTGAGGTTCACTCGATCGACTAAGAAGATAGACGGCACGCGCTAGCTCACGTCGCATCAGTGTGGTAGTACGTACGGAACCCGTGCCACCCATAACTAATATGCTTGCTAAATCACAATCATGACCATTCGTGTACGTACATACTCGACACATGACGGTCTTAGGAGCATGATTACTCACAAAACGATCACAATTACACCAACAGAATTCATTGATCTCTCATAGAACTCAGAAGCAGGGATCGGAGGAGGTAGGTACCAACAATTTAATACGTAATTAACAAAAAGAGAAAATGAAAAATATCTGGAATAATACTCATGGAAAGAAAGAAAGAAAGAAAGAAAGAAAGAAAGCAAGCAAGAAACGGCAGAATTTCGCAAAAGGATCTTCTAAGCTCCATGCATGCACTGCAATGCAATGCAATGCACGACGCGAGCGAGCTTCCGGTTGCCTTGCCGGGCATGCATTAACACACGCCGTAGTCACGAAACATGAGCTCCGGCCTCGGCCCGGCGGATCCTGCAGCGGCCGCCGCGGCAGCTGCGGCGGCGGCGTCACGGTGGCTTCCGCGGATGAGGATGAGCTCCTTCTGGCGGCGCAGCTCCATGACCTTGCGGTGCGAGTTGGAGTGCTGCGTGAGCACGAACGTGGGGCTGGCCGCCGGCCGGTACTCGGGCATCAGCCGCCCGGACTTGAACCGCACGCCGCACGCGTTGCACAGGGTCTTGGGGCCCAGCGGCCCCGTCCGCCACTGCGGCGTCTTCTCCGACGCGCAGTGCGTGCACCGACGCACGCCGCCCTCCAGGCCCACCTCCGCCCCAGCGGCGGCGGGCCCGCCGCCGGGGCACGCGGGGCTCTTCTTGCCGCGGCTGCCGCCGCCGTTCGGGCGTGCCGATCCCGGCTTGTTCGACGACGGGAAGTCCGAGGACGAGCAGGACGACGACGGCGACGACTGCGACGCTGGGCGCGGCACGAGGGAGTGCCACGCCGCGGCAGCCACGGCGGTTGCGCGGGACCGCTTGCTACGCGCGCCGCGGCCAGGCGCCGTGGTCACGCAGCTGTCTTGACCGTTGGCCGAGGTGCCTCCTCCTCCGTTGCCTGCCGCCGCGTTGGCCGCCGCCATTGCGGCGTGCGCGGCCGACGAGTAATTCGGCATGTCGGAGTAGGAGTCGTCCACGAACTTGGATAGCCACTCCAGCTCGGCAGCTTCCTCGCTCTGATGAATCATATATATCACAATTATATAATTGCTTAGCTAGCGATGTCAAGCATCGAAAACTCTCAAAGTACAGTAGGTAACACATTCTTATATATGGTGCCGTATATAGATGCATAGGTGTTCATGCTCTAGTGACATATATAGGTGCATAGCTGTGCGATATGATCAATTATTTAAACTAATTGGTACATATATATACTTACGGGTATGTAGAACTCATCGGCGAAGGAGAGCATCGACGTCTGGTGATCTGACGAGTTGGCGGTGGGTGACGGCTCACCCATGGCCCCCGAGTGATGGTGGTGCCCCTGCTTGTCAGTGGCCGCCGCCCCCGCCGCGGTGGGGAAGAAGTCGTGGGCGCCGGCGCCGGCGCCGGTGGAGAGGTCGAGAAGGTCGTCGACGCGCATGGTGTCGCCCATGGGCGGCATCCCGTAGTAATGGTGGTGGTGCGCTGCGGTGGAGTAGCTGGCGCCGGCGCTGTGGTGGTGGCTGCTCATGGGCGCGGTGGTGATGCTGGCGTTGTGGTGGTGGTACGTGCCCATTCCCATGCCGAGCTCCACCCGCATGGCGGCCATTTCCCACTCTGACGCCATCGCCAACACAACAGCTAGCTAAGAGCTAACCGTACGACGTACTAAATTGGCACAACGCAGTTCCTTGAAACGAGCAAGTGACAGTACGAGCTAGTAGTAGAGAGCTAGCCTTGCTAGTCTCAGTGAGTGACGAGAGCTGTGTGCGTGTGAGGGGAGAGAGAAAAGAGAGAGAGGAGGGGGATGGAGTGATGAGAGGGGGAGAGGTGTGAGGAGGGGGAAGAAATAGTGCTGAGCTGAGCTCTCGGCTCCGGGGGGCTCCAGTCACTTGATCACCAGTAACAGAGCAAGGGGTTGTTGCGAAGTAATTAATATAGAGGTGATGGGAGGAGAGAGAGATGGAGGTGCATGTGTGTGCACAAAACTATGTTTGACAAAAGCTGTGCATAAGATAGCATTACGGGAGGTGCGATTACGGAGGGTATATAGAATTAGATTTCAGTGCAGAGAGGGGCAAGCGAGGGGCGACGAAGCTGCAGCCCAGCACGGCAGCAGGCCCCAACGTGCCCCGTCCCATGCACTGCATCCATGCTCCACCACCACTCGTCTCGTCTCACACGCAGTCACACACATCTTTCTCTCTCTCCTTGGGGGGCCTTGGGCCTTGGCATAATTCCGTTAGCTACTGGCTGTACCAGTAGCAGCAGCAGTCCCAGTACAGTACTATTTTTTTCAAAAAAAAAAAGAGACATAAAAAAAAAATTGGAGAAAAGAGAGAGGGGAAGAAGAAAGAATCCTGCTGTTACTTTAACCGCAATGCATGCACACGAGCACGTGACTCCATGAGCTGTAGACTGTGCAAGTGTCCATGGAAGTGGATGCCGAAGCATCCTGGCGGAAATCAATGCTGCTCGCCTCGCAGGGGCATTCGTACGCCGCAGGCAGCACAGGCACCGGGGAAAAGTCTGCCACGCATGACGCATCCACCGAGAATGGTTAATCGGTCAATTTCCGCTCCATTCGACGGAAGTGACTGCCGTTTCCGGAGGGCCGGCCTCGAGTTATTGGCGGCGCCTTCGCCGTCCTGCCCGCTCGTCTTTGCCGGTCTCGGCATGCAATAAAGCTCGCCCTCGCGGCGGTTGGCTGGCTGCTCTCTCTCGTCGTTTCGACGGAATTGGGAGGGGAGGCCGGGTTGGGTTCGCGCGCCGGACCCCGGAGCCCCCGAGGAATCTTTTCTTTATCTGGGAGGGAGGAAGCAGAGGCCATAACTCTCCCCGGCCAGAGACGGCCACGGCCAGCGGCTGCCGCTGCCGCCTGCGGGCGTCCATGCTTCGGTATGCGGCGACTGTGCATGTGCCATCAAGGCGGCGTTGGAGTATGTAGCACTCCTAGCTACGTACGTCGACGCGCGGGCAACGCTCGCAACTGGCGTAAAGGCAAAACCTTCCCGACGCATCTCACATTGCTTGGCTCCGATAAGTGCAGTGCTCATAACTCGCAAGCACAGCATATGCTCTCGCACCGCTGGGCCCCTACCATCGTGCTCCCCTCGTAACGAAAAATAAATGCAATTATCCATTTTTGAAAAGTCAAATACTTTCAAATATTATTTACTTTAATTTTACTAAGAAGCTCCCACTACATTAACTCTCACCAGAGATGTGCTAGAAAAAAGATATAAATTCAAAAATTCTCATGGTAATAAAAACATCTAGCTTTTAAATTTAGTAATAACCATTGAACCTATTCTATTTTCATAAACGATTATCGACCTCTATCACTATGAAAAACTATATATAAGCTAATCCTCTATTTTGCATCTAAATCACCCACACTTGTCACTATGAATGTCATTTAAAAAATAACCCACATAAATACATCTGTAAATAAATAACAACTTCTAGCATTATAAAATATAATTTTAAATGACCTCCTAGATTTGTATATAAATTACCCAGCTCCACCATTATAAAAGATAAGTTGAAGTACCTTCTAACTTTGTATCTAAATTATCCAGCCTTTTTCATTTTGGCAGATAACCTAAGGTAACCCCTAATGTTTTCTGTAAGTCATCTATTTGTGTCGTTATGGAAGATAATATAAAGTAAAACATTTTAATTTGCATCTAAATTATTCGTCTCTATTGCTATAATGTAGAAATAAAAAATATCTCCAATATACATGTAAATACTAATATCAACTTTTAAAAAGTACTATAAGCACTAGAGATTCCACTTTGTATGTGGATAAAAATTTGCAACAAGCAGACTTAAAATCGAAAGCTAAACTAGAGATCCATGATGTCATAGAAAGATATAACAAGAGCTTATATAACTTAACCTTAGGTATTAAGTATCTATGTATCACACCAGAAAAAGGGAAGATAAATCTAAGCTTCCAACTAAACAAATACTTGTGCTAAGAAAACAAATAAATTCTAATTGTAATTCCTCAATAGAGCATCCAAGCAATCCTCACAAGACCGCTAGAAAAAAAATCCTAAAAATTCTCAAAAATATAGAAACATCAATCATTGAATATATACTTCTATTTCCTAAAATTCTCAAAAGATAGAAACATATCCTAATCTTTGTCATGTAAAACAACATAAAGTAATCAATAAATCTACATTTAAATTTCCCACCTATGGCGGCATTAACAAACATGATTAAATCAAACATAATTTAAAATCATAACCTCTTAAATTTGCATCTAAATTACTGTTTATTCATTATTAAAAAAATATCCCTTCACAACATCTTCTATGAATATTAATATGTTAAAATTCGGCTAGAGTAAAAATATAAAAGGTAGTACTAATATAGTCATAAACATTATTTTCTGTATTTCTTATTTCATTCAAATCTACTGTAGAATTGTAGTATCTCTTTGGGAGGACCGAGGTAGTACTAAATTTCGATCGACCTGTTCGATCTGCTGCCTTTCGGTTAACTATGGATCTTCACCGGTGCCGGTTCGTACGATGACAGAAGCCTGCCGGCCGGGGCGTGTGGTACCTTGTCGTACGGTGAATTGATCAGCTGGCTCATTGATTTATTACTCGCTGTAACACAGTTTGGCCAATTAACTGGGGTGGGGTAGAGCCAGCTTTCGCTAGCTTGTTGCTGCAGGTTGAAAAGAAAGCTTCCACGCATTATGTGCAGCAATCACGTAGCTTGCCGGTACTGCGACAAAGCCCGACACTAGACATGTTGACACATGGTGCGTCTGACACACACGGAATATTGATACGTGAGCTAATGATGCGAAGCTGTCGTTTTACTACTAGCTCTCCCCCACTAGAGTCTCTCTCACTCTGTCTCTCATGTGTCATGTACTAGGAGGAAAGTACTCGTACGAGCTACTAGTACTGTAACATTTAGCTGAAGCCACAGGATCTGGGCAGATTTCTCACGATTAAAGTAACTGGGAGTTAGTTAAAGAGCCCCTGTTAAACTTTTAACCTAGTACGCTAGCTACATGTGGATGGATATACGTACTACATGAATTTTGATTTCTCTGTAACAACCACAGCGCTGAAGAAATAACTGGTCTACTACTCCCATCACACGCACGTACGTACCTACGGCTGCTAACACTAGACAGGAGTATGTAGTGGGACTGTGCATGGAAAGGAGCAAGTTAAAAGATGTTTATGGAATAATCAGCTAGCTAGTAGTCAAACTATGCAAAAACTAATGATCTCGAGTGCGTGGGCTGGCTCAACATATATATGTATATTGGGTTGATCGTCAAGGAAGAAACAAACGGTGTGCCGGCCACACCGTGTGATGGTCGATCACACCGAAATCACATGCCTAAAGCGCGGTGCTCGCGCGGCACATAAGATATATAATTGTAACAGCGTGCAGGCAGCATAATTCGTAGTGCTGGAAGCAGGAGCGAGCTAGGGTCCGCGCACATCACAGTTCACAGCTAGCGAGCGAGCCTGCAAGTGAGCTGTCTGGACTTGACTACAGCTAGCTTAACTGACACTCTTGGGTCCGGTCAAAAGGCAGGTAGGCAATGCTTATAGCTAGCCAGCCTAGCTATATCCGGCACGCTTCCTCCTGTGCGTCCAAAGAGAGGAAAAGAGAGTGAGCAGTAGTTGTGAGCAACGACGAGAGCTAGCTAGCTAGCACCAGCCGCTAGTTGTCTCCGTTATTGAAATCAAATAAATATACATACATGATGATTGTTTATTATAACAAGCCAATTGTAGTTGGGTTTGATAGATGAAACTGTGGAGTATTATTGGATTTGGACAAGTGGAACTGCTTCTCATGATCGAGCCATCGCCAAGTTAAGGGACCGTTTGTCAGTGACAGCTCCCGATCTGACGAGTATAGATAAGAAATTGGCTTGGGGGGATTAGGAGGTGAACCAGCCAATGGGGGGAACGAACGGAGGTCGCCGCTGGAGTGGCGTTTACGCTGGGAGTTCGGATAAGATAAGATAATGTTACTGCAACATACGTACCTCGACATCAGTCACTTTCAGTTGTGTGACACACTGACACGCAGTAATCAATGATGAGGTGGTGTGCGCAGCAGGGAAGTTAACGACGTCGTCGAGTGGGCCGGGGCCTGGCCGCCTGGCGCTGCTGCCTGCTGCTCTGCGGAGGAAGAGGAATCGCATCGCATTGGCTGCTTGCGGTGGTAGTTACCGCAGGTAAAGGAAAGGTTGACGTCAGGGCAACGTGGAGTGTCGGCGCCTGCCTATGGGGATGGGGACCCCTGCCCCTTGCTCCGGCGGGGCCTCTGGGCTCTGCGGCACTCCCCACCACTTCGCGTTTACTTTTTCTCCTCTGCCCGGCCGCTTTCCATTTCTTAACTCTTCACCCGTTCACCGTTGCCCGGAGTACGACGTGCTCACCTCGTTCCTCACACCTCCATCCTTTCCATCTCATGCCTCATCCTTTCCATCTCATGAGTTCATTCATTCACGACTCACGAGCGAGCGAGAGAGAGAAGCATACTGTACTCACGAGCGAGCGAGAGAGAGAAGCATACCATGGCACGCGCACGTTATCCGTCCACACACATGGCGACATGTATGGGGCCGTTGTGATGGAGTACAAGACATGAACAGTGCATTGCTGTTTTCCTCTCTTTCACCGCCGGCCCCGGCCGAGTACGTCCGTCCGTCCGTTCCCGTGCGCCTGTGCGTGGTAAATTGACCGTAAAAGCGACAAGAGATACCACCAGCCCTCCCGCGGCCGCGGTGCAGTGCTCCGTACTAGTGCGCGGCCACTTTTGTTGGCAGCGTAATGGCCGTACCGCCGAGTGCCCTGGCGGTGGCTGATTGGCTTGCCTTTGGCTAGCTGCAGGCGCGCTGCATGCAATGCAACACGGTGAAAAATTCCCCTCTCGGCTCTCATCAGTCACCGCGCACTCGTCGCTGAGCTCTCTCAGCCCCAGAAAAGCCGGCGCCACCACAATCATATCTCCTGCACGCTGCGCCCCAGCCGCCGGTCCGAGACGTGGACGCCTCTTTGGCCGTTCTTCCCTTTCGCGCTTCCGTACCACTACCACGTCCTTGATACACTGTGGTATGCGTGTGTGCTACTCTCTCTTGGTCCCAAAATATATATAATTCTTAATTTTGTAGTAGGCAGATAGTTTTAAGTGTGATTAAATTTATCACTTTTTCCCGCATATTAATTGTGAAATTTACATGTATGATATTTTTCACTGCCATGTCCATGATCAAGTGTTATTTACATGTATGATATCAAATGAGTTTCAACAGATTAATTGTGAAATATATTTTCATAGTATAACTTTGGAGAATAAGTGTAAATAACATATTTCTATATTATCTAGTTAAACTTAGTTAAATTCAACTCACTCTAGACCTAGAATTATATTCTTTGAGACTAAAGTAGTACCAGCTAATCTCTCTTGCCCTCGCTATCTGCTGATATGCTTCATATCTAATTAGAATGTATGAAATTAAAGACAAAATACACTAACAACATTTTTCATTTAATGTGGTCGAGGGTTTGTTGCTAGCTATATTAGCTCAACAACGTGTCCCTGTTTCAAGTAGCGACTTGCGCATGGTGGCACCACGGAGTCTCGACAATTATTAGCACATATACGAGCGACATGTCGGATATCTCTTCTTTCTCAACTAACATGTACGATTGCAGGACTGTCATCCTTAATGATACAACTGATTTTGTCCGTGCGTCCTGATATCTCCAATTTTCTGAAAACATGTTCTCGTCCAGTATGATGAGACTGAGAGCTAGCTATGTGGGCAAACTAACTATAGAATCCCAAGCTGCATTGCATGCATGCACAAAGACACCATTGATGATGCAGGCTCATAATGGATGGGATGGTTGCCATTTTGCGACCACATGAAGAGAAGGACCACGGGCCAGGGGTGGAGCAGGCCGTGTAGTACAGTGCTGTATGTTCGTCATGGACATATTAGAAATTTACGAGACGATGTCTTTGCTAGCTGTGTATATATGCCACCTCCGTTCACTTGCATTGTGTGTGTACGACTAGAAGGACCACGCATCCTCTTTTATCGTTGCGTCCTGCCACCCACCACTCAATCAGACAATATGCGCATATATTTTGTGTACACCGGGAGACAAGCACCTTTAGGGGGCGATAAACTGCTGACATATATACGGGGCTTAGGCCTTCTGTAGTGTGGTCAAAGAGTGATGCCCAAAAGAAGAGAGAGAGGGTTTGGGCACCACTCACCACACTGCAGAAGTCGGTGCTTGAATCGAGTGATGCTCAAAAATCTGGGAGCGATGCCACTAGATTCACCGATGCCCAAACGATAAAAAAATATTTGTTTTCACCTTTTCAGTTCATCCAACAGTGAATCAGTAGATGAAAAGGGTAAACAATAGCCTTACTTTATTTCATATGGGCCCCCAACAAGTGCAGATGGCATCGCTCCCTGCGTTTTCTACACTACAGCAGTTGAGGAATCGGTGCTCAATATATGAGGTGGGGTCCAGTTTGTTTTGGGCACCACTCGCACACTCCAGAAGGCCTTAGCTAGCTTGTGAATGGGCAATTGGGCATCTGTACGTCTCGTCGCTAGTGTTGGTTCTGCGACATCCCATTGTACAGTTCACACCTACATGCACTCATGGTACTCCAACATGCATGCATGGTAGGAGTATATTTGTACGGTGCTGACTTCCGGAGATGAATGAAGTTTCACCTACAGGTATATATTAAAATATTATAAGGAAGCTGTATGTAGTACAGGCCGTACTTGAATGAAGGAACTAAATTACTCACAAGCCAGGGCTTATACTAGTAAGGAAATGCCTGACAAAGGCCAATACTTAACTACCAATAATGGTAGGTATCTATACTGAAGACCATCTATTATTTTGTGGTACGCGTAGTACTTCCGCCCCCACCCAATGCTTTGCATGCATGCGATACATGAAACAACTGCTCTGTCTGCTGATGACAGCCTTGCAAGTGCTGAAAGTCCATCGACGCGATGATCAGCTCCATTAATATGATTTGTGCCCTAGAGGAAGTCCACCATTTTTGGTAACATAAACTTCATTCACTACACAATTTCGTTATACATGCTGCAATTTGTCGAGGAGGCATATGCATATATATATGGTGCATTTTGTTAGCTGCTGCTAGGCGCCGAGCAGCCGGTCGAGCATATATACAAACCAAACCGGCAAATAACAACCACCAAAGAGGCCAACGGAAAGCGAGCGAGCGGCGCGCGCACAGCCGCAGCAAGAACCAAAACAGCGAGTGTAGGGGGCCGGCCGGCATGCTGCGTGCATGCGCGGCGAGTGCGTGGCCTGGACCGTGGCAACGGCATCGAATCACGTGAGGGCGACGAGGATCCCGAGGCGCGGAGCGGGTGGGGGTCCCCGGAATCACCGCGGCACGTGCCCACTCGTGCTTACGCAGTTGCGTCCCCCGCCCACGTGACGCCCGGCCACCCCGGCCGCGCCCCCATCCCCAACTACAGAATCCACGAGCCCGACGGATTAGTTAACTGATCCCCGGGCCAACCAGCTCCCCGGCGCCAGCGAAGAGCGAGGCAGGGTCAGGTTAACTAATGTAATCCGCTGGCGGCTGGCGCTGCCCTGCACGGGAAACTGACACTGACACGGCGCCGCAGACGCTAGCCGGCCGTGATGCATGGCGCTGTTGCTTGCTTGATCATAGGGATTAGGCCGGCTCCGATCACCCAGCCGGGGTCGGGTCCTCCGCGGTGCCAACCCAACAGCAACAGCATGCGAAGCGATCGATGTGTCGGTTGGAAACTTCGCAAGGTGGTGGGCGGGCGGCGAGGTAGCGTGCGTCGCAGCAGCAGTGGCATAGACAGGCAGGCTTGTGGGTTTTGATGAGGGATGGGGACGCGAGCAGAGGCGTCTCTTTCGGGCCTCTGACACCGGCCTGCTGGGCATCACGTGGCGGTTGCTTTCCTAGGGCCCCTGCCGTACTCTGCCACGTGTCGGTTGGCGGCCGGGCAGCGCTCCATACCTCCGCCCTGCCGACGTGCACCGGCAGCTAGCGAGCTACTCCTCCATCGGTCCATCATCCAACCAAAGCTGGGCCTGCCCCCAGGGTTTTTTTTACCGGTGGCTGCGAACCGACCGGAGGCGGCCGGAATCGGTAAACCGGCCGGTTTGTCCGGTTTTCCGGTAAAAACCGCCCGAATTCAAATTCAAATTTGAATGGCGCAGTTATACCGGTTTGTACCGGTATACCGGCCGGTTTGTCCGGTTTACCGGCCGGTTTTTCCGGTTTACCGCCCGGTTTGAGCGGTTTGAGCGGTTTTTTTAAAATTCAAATTTATTTTTTTTAAAAAAAATGCTAAAAAAATTCCTAAAAATACTTCATGATTTGTAGAATCCAATGATGTCAAAATTACTCAAATTTGAGTGTGTTTAGTATGTTTTTCGACCTTCATGATTTAATGGGCCTTCACGGGCCGGCTGTGTATTTTTTCTTTTTCTTTTTTTCAAACTTCTAAACGTCTAAATAAATATTAAACGAACTCAAATTTGAAAATTTTTTACACCATTGGGTTCCATAATTCAAGAGCTATTTTTAGAAATTTTTTCAGCATTTTTTTTTCAAACTTCAAATTTGAAATTTGGGCCGGTCCGAACCGGACCGAACCGGAACCGGACCGGCCCGGTAAGGTCGGTAACCGCGGTTTACCGCGGTTTACCGACCGGTAAAAAAAACGCTGCCTGCCCCTGCCTAGCGCGCGCCACCGTACCCATCATGCATTGCATGCAACGCATAACAAATTTTTTCTTTAATTTTACTACTTACTGCACTGTGTGATGATGTACACGCGCGTAACTAATCTACAGAAGCGAGCGGCAGCTAGCAACGCCAAACTAATTGTACGATCATTCTTGTCGTCTCACGTACTACTCAGCGTCACACACTATACAGCTACCTCAGGGCTCAGGGCTCAGCAGGCAGGCAAAGGCAACTGCTTCTGTTTCTTGACCCTCATTTTTCTCTTTTGAGATGCTGACCCTCACGTTTTGCCGCTGCGCGCTTGCCAGAGATATTTGCAGCAGCCCCAATGATTCCCGATGGGAAAGCAGTTGTTTTCGGGGCAGTGCAGCCAATAATTACACTAGCTTACAGCGCGAGCGTAGGGCTAGTAGCTCTCGGCGGACCACCCCGTCGCGTGGCCAGCGCCCAGGCGAGCCGGGCGGGCTCGGTGCTGGTGGGGGTGGAAGTGACGAGGCATGGCTGCTGGTCCTAGTTTTTGCCCTCGTTTCGCCATCGCGCTCGGCCTCACCCTCACCTCGCCTCGCCCTCACCTCACACACCAGTTGATGTGGCCCTCCTCCTGTTCCCCGGCGTAAGCGAAGCTCCCCACCCCACCACCACTAATCTTCTGCAAGCATGGAGCCCAGCCGGTAGTCCGTAGCACTAATAAACTTGCCAAGCTAGTCCGTACTGGTGTTGCGGTGGCAATTCTGTCTCTCTTCACCGCCGTACGTACGTGCAGATTAAACCGGGACGGACGATCGAGAGGGGAACTTGGATATTTTCTTTTTGCCCAGGATGCTGCGAGTTCATACAAACAAGAAACAGTTTTGATTGCTTGGGCAGGCTCCTCTGAATGCTGGCGCCGGTAGCTTTCATGTTAGTTGGGGGTGCATTGAATGGATCTTTTCATTGTTTCCCTTTATGCAGTGCCGGCTTCAGTTGTGTGAGCTGCACTTGCTTGCCTGCATACATAAAGTTGTTGCATATATACGTGCATATAGGTCCATGCATGTAGGTATGGGGAGCATTTTAATTTCTTTCTTCTCATAGAGGTTTATTTATTAATATACTCCGTATAGTAGATAAAGCTTAACTCTTTTAGTTTCTCTTATGCCATGCTGGGTCTTTGGAGTTACTATTAGCCAAGCAAGGGTTTATATCCTCATGGGTCATGAATGACTATCACTGCATATATAGATTCTCACGTTCTGCCACATTTTGGGTTGGGCAAATTCGTCCAAGCAGGTAGACTATACGCGCCCATTTGGTAAGTCGTTGCATCAACAATAAGATCATTTCTCAATCACCTAGCAGTAGTAGATCCTAAGAAGTACATTACGTGTTACAGATTGAAGTTTTGCAATCCCCTATTTTCCTACTATGGAGGTTGCTTTTGCATAGACTGCATTGGTATCCATGATTTTTGCCCACTGACATAATGTAAAAATTGTTGTGGCATGCCATTATATATATAGGTCTTCGAATTTGACAATGTTTCGTTGAATAACTTGATATATGGCGAGTATATATAACTTGTGGGATTCAAGGTCAAGAAAGAGTGCGAGCCACAATTGTGTGGCAACCGGCAATATAGGATATGGCCGTTCTCATCTAATGCTTAAGGTTTTTTTTTTTTTTTTTTTTTTTGACAAAAATCTAATGCTTAAGGTTGAGAAGCCTATCTTTTACTGCAAACAGTGTGTTCCCAGGGTGAGTGTTCCTTTTACTGTCACAATCATAGCTAGCCACACTTCCGTCCCTGTCGTACAAACAATATTTTGCCCAATTTTCCCTCACTCTAATTACTAACCATTAATCAGATAGCAACCAATTGGAACTCAAATGGGGTACTAAGAGCAACTCCAAGAGATTGTGTAAAATTAGATGCCAAAACACATGATTTAGCCATTTTCTAAAATAGAATAGCTCCAAAAACATAAGAGTTATCCAACAGCCTTTCTAAATCAAGCATTCTCTATTTTAAAAATGCCAGGTCATTCTCATTTTCCTCGGCTGATTCTTTCTCCACCGCCTGCATGCACCGTTAATTGAGAAAAACTTGAAGCGCATGCGAGAATCAGCGCAGATGGAGGCGGATAGCGAGTTGTCTCGGCTAGCTTTCTATAGCGACCGATATTCCCGGGATAGACAACTAATCATTTTAGATCGCAGGATAGAATAGCTGTTGGACCTTTGTTTTTGTTGAGAATGTCCAAATTTAGATTGCATGGCACCAATAGCCAATCTCTTGGAGTTGCTCTAAATAGCGTTCCTAGCGGCCGCTGTAGTAGTAGCTGCCCCTTGTCACTACCTTTTATACGACATAGCAGCTTGGATATAGTGGGTTGGAACTTTTAGCACCTGCTGTTTGATGCAACAAGCCTCTACAATAACCATTATTTGACATATAGCAATGTTATACCAGTCCAATTCTTAATTTAAGATATATTTGATCAAATTAAATATATGTTTATACTATTTAAGTCTTATATGTTTATTAGTGCACCATTGATTTTTATTTAGTTGATTTTTTTAATGTGTAAGAAAGTCATTTTTAATATATACATATACCTAAATGATATGAGATTGTTATTAAATGGTGTTATTAGAACGCGATGTAGATGTCAATCCGCTATAGACCTGCTATTTGTTACCCTGAACTTAAATTGAACACACCTAATAAATTGCACATTTTTTTTCTAGCGAGTCTTAGTGGAAGTTTTATTCTCATTTAAAGTTGTGATACATCAACAAATTTGCTTAGTTGGCATTATATTTATTATCAGGAAAGAGAGAAACAGAGTTTCATTTTGATCAAACTCATCCATCACGTTTACCAACACATTGAAATGTGATGAAACCTAAGAACAATTTGTTATATTCTCACACACTTTCAAGGATCTTGTATGCAAGATAAGCAAAAAATTGTTTCAACTGCAAAGCTATATGCCACGCATCCCAAAAAACTAAGCCAAGAAACATCGAGATTGACAATGCCCATCTTAATATTACTATTTGGAGGCTCCAAAGAAGCCGAATCTACCATGTTAATTCTCACGGGATGATAGATTTTAATCATCGTCATCATCAATAGTAACCAATGAATCTCCTATTTTATAAATAAATTATTCACATGTATCACTATAATAATACATAAAACCTCTAAATTACCCACCCCTAACATTATGAAAGATAATTTTAAATATCTCTCCTAAATTTGCATCAAAACTACCTCTAGGCCTCTATCCATTACAAATGAATTTAAACAAATCTCTAAATTTATATATAATCTGCTAATTCTATACTTCCTCTATCCCAAATTGTAAGACATTTTATCTTTTCTAGATGCATTATTTTTATTATGCATCTAGGTGTATTGTAAATCTAAAAACAAAGTATCTTACAATTTGGAATGGATGGAGTATCTAGATTATCCACCTCTATTATTAATTACAGAAGACAATGAAAATTATTTCATGAGTTTTCATCAAAATTGCTGAAAGTCTGTCATTGTGAAAGATAATCTAAAGTATCACTTTAAATTTTGAGCAAAATTATGTACCTCTTTACTATAAAAAATAAACTAAACTATAACTCAAATATGTGTATAAATACTAATATATGATATTATTATGAGAACGATTCAATAATCATAAAGTAGTATATGTAACTTTCTAAATTACACACTTCCACCTATATTAAATTCAAAAGAAGCATAAAATGTGACTAAAAGAATACAGATACATTATGATAAAATTATTTTAATAGCTTATCAATTGTGAAAAGATTTTTCTTAACAAACCATGTACCAAAGACATTAACAATTTATCTCTCACACCTCAACATTTTCTGTTTGGGTTATGAATATAAAGCAGTAAATGAAATAAAAGGATTGCTTGATTTTGCCTAAATTTTCTGACCTTTAAACGGTTTGTTGGAAATCATGTCAAATAAAATGGGGATTTTTTTAAAGAATTAGTAGATTTGTAACACCCTAAATAGTCTACACCTTTTGAAATAGAGCTAAAATAATTTAAATATGTATTTTTGTGCTCATGAAAATGTAGGAAAAATAATAACTTTTATTAAATTAAAATTCATCTTAAGGCTTGCCACATTGGTGGTGCATACATGCTGCTACATACGGCCTATTGTGATGTGTGGTTTTGACAAAAATACAAAATGATGTGATTTGTTTTTGAAATAGTTTGAAAATGGCTTTGAAATGAAATAAAAGAAAGAACAAAATTATTGGTAAACCTCCCTCTCCCTCACCCCATCACTGCAGCAGAACTACTCCCTCCCCAAATCCTAGCTCGCTATCTTTGGCCCGTGAAGAAGCTCTATCTTGGCCCGTGAAGAAGCTCATCAGGCCAACAAGTCTAGATAACTTTCTCCAGTTGGATGAGATCTACCAACGAGTCGGTGATGTGGGGATGCATGGTGACGCAATTCAAGGATGCATGGTGACGCAATTCAAGGGAAGAGGCGGGTAGCGAGAGAGGTAAGACCGTAAGAGGCAATGGAGGAGGGACAGCGAGAGAGGTAAGACCGTAAGAGGCAATGGATCGAGGGACAAGAGAGGCCAGAGCGAAGGTGGGCTGTTCGGCTGCTTGCTTCTATTAGCCGTTGTTGCTGGCTGCAGCTAGTACAGTTCTGATGTGCTTCTTCCGTGCTCAGTTTTACACTGATTCTACAGTGGCATATGAGGGAGCTGACAGCCAGCGGCAGTGGCAGCGGCTGCAGCCCCAGAGCATCTCCAAGAGATTGGGTCAAATATTTTGTAAGGCCTTGATTAGATGGCTAAAAATTTGACTACAAAGTACTGTAGCACTTTCGTTTGTATTTGACAAATATTGTCCAATTATAGTCTAATTGGACTCAAAAGATTCGTCTCGCAAATTAGAGACGAACTGTGTAATTAGTTATTTCTTTTACATATATTTAGTACTCCATGCAAACGTGTCAAAATTTGATGTGATGGAGAGAGTGAAAAAATTTCAACTTTTCACTCCAACTAAACAAGGACTAAATATGGCTATTAGAAAAAACCACTCCAACACATTGTATAAATGCCTGTCCAAATTTGGACCCTCTCCCGCAAGCAAAAATCGCTAGCTAGTATTGACAGGCTGCGTAACTAGCCTTCGGGACTTTTCCGGCGTACGGAGCCCGCTTCGACGTGCCTTTGCTGCGCTAGTAAAGCCTTGCACCGTCCACCAGTGGTTGGGATATGGTGCGGAGCCCGGACGTACTCTTCTTAGACAAGAGATTAGCCAAAAATAATGTTAAATTTAATTATTTAGCTGTTTTGTAAAATGGCAACGTATGCTATGGAAACTAAGTTCCCGTGGAAACTATGAAAACTCGCACGTGCAAAAAAGAGAGATTAGTCATATCCATCGGATTTAGATCCAACGATCCACGTACGAGTTTGTAGTTTATTTAACCCTGGCTTTCCATAAAGATATCTAATAGCCTACTCCAACAGATTATCTAAATTGAGACTCTCTAAATTTAACTTGTCACATCACACGAGACAACACAATATGTCCAAGGAGGCGGATGACGAGTGGAAGCGGCCGACCATTTCTAGCTAGCGAGAACCACGGAATAGACACGGCTGGCCATTTCTAGCTAGCGAGATCTATAGACAGGTTTCTATTTTAGAAGATGAAATAGAACAGTTATTTGAGCTTTGTTTTTTTTAAGAAAATAGCTAAATTTAGATTACATAACACAAATGGCTACTCTCTTTGAGTTACTCTTAGACCCTGCAGCTGCACCCACCAGTCCGGACCCTGAGCCGTGGCTATGCCGCTGTGCTCCTCTGCTTCCATCAGCACTACTCGTTCGCCCAAATTAACGCTCGCGCCGCGGCTGCTAGTTTTCGGCAGACTGCTCTCAGATGCCACCGCCGGCCGGACATCTCTTGCCTATTTCCAGTTCTTGGCACTGACCATGCTACATGCATGTGCATGTGCATGTGCAAGAGAAGCGACCGCCTGCGGCACACGACGGAACTCGCTGGGTGGCAAAGAAAGTTATGGCAACGTTTAAATATGGAGAATGACAATTTTTACAGACTTGGGTTAGCCAAACTATTTTGAAGAGGTTTTACTTTAGAGAATAGCAAAATCACTAAATTTAGACTAAATAAATTTAGCTAGTTTTTTTACTGATCTTTTGGAGTGGAGATGCTCTAAGCCTCCACAATACGTCTAGCTTGGTCCACTCAACCACGCGTCTCGCGTCAACCCACACCCACTGCGGAGCAAGGGCCAGGAGTAGGAGAGGCAGCACTATTCAATGCATCAGCCCTCAGCCAGGCCCTCTGCGTGCGAGAACAGACGATTGTGGCCAGGCCACCAAGCTCGCACGATACAGGTAATTAGAAATAACGGTCGATAGTGCGAGCTTGTGGGATCTAATGATTAGCAGGCTAACAGACTATGTTTCCTAATCCATTGCCCGCAGTTTCTCGTGCAGGCTGTGTTATAGAGATAGAGATGGGCTCCACTTCCAGCATATCAACAAGCTCAACCTCATTCCAAAGCAAACTACTACGTCCTACTCTAACTATACAATATAAACAAACAACATCTGATGTTTTCAAATTCAGTCGATGCTAGGCATTTTGCCCTAATGGCCTCCGTCTGCTAGACCCATTCCATCGTCGGCGTCTTTACCTCCACAGGACCTTGCAACCGACTGGAAAAGCTTCTCTATCTCAGGAGCACAGTGTGTAAAGGATCGACTCCAGAAGCTGTAGCGTGGGTTCTGCAAAAAAAAAAACACACTCCTTTTTATTCAAGTCACTTGAGTAGTTATGTTTATGCGTTTCGAATAGTCAAGGTAGTATACCTTTATCAGCTCAATGAAAGTAATGAGTAATCCCCAAGGATGAGGCCGGTTGACAATTAACCTTTCCAGAAGAACCCTTGTTATCTGCTCTTGGACAATTTCCTGTGTTTCAATTGATTCGTCAAAAAGAGATTTTATCGATGCAAATGACGCTGAAAAATTCAATTGAAAAATTCAATTTAAATACCTGGGTTGCCTCGGCAAACAAGTACAGAATGATGAAAGAAAAGTAGTGGGTATGGCTATTTGGATAGCGAAGCTGGTTAGCAATCGCATTCAGAATAAGGTACCGGCCTTCTGTGTCCATAGTCATTACAAGGTTTCTGAACATCTCAGTTGCTGTTTCAATTTGGAATATATCCATTTGACTTTGGTTAATTTGCGCTGGTGCTGATGCATTCACCTTGTTTTGCTGCAACTGTTGCACAGCCTGCATTCATAAATTCTACCAGCTTATAGTCCTGAAATATGCTTAAGTGGCACTCAACTTGAGGAAACAAAATATTCTGTCCAGAATGATATGCATATTTTGCAAGGAAAAGTAAAATTTTATAAACTTTTATGGATATTCAAAATACATACAAATTTAGGACAAAAAAACTTATTCCCTCCGTTTAAAAATTGTAAGTCATTTTGGCCTTTCTAGATACGTACCCCATCCATTCTAAATTGTAAGCCGATTTGGTTTCTAGAAAAACCAAACTTATAATTGGAAACGGGCGGGATAATTTTTTACTACGTATGTATCTAGACATAGGATACAGCTAGCTGCATAGCAATAGCTATTGTATCTAGAAAAAAACAAGATGCATTATAATTTGAACAGAGAGAGTATATCAATAGATTTGTACTCAACGTGCCTCTCAGATGATATTTGATTACTTAACAACCGACAATATATAATAGAAGAAATCAATGGTCCAAATTTATTTCATAACTTTTTCCTGGCAGGTTATTTTACTTAAGTCAAAATTGAGAATTCAGACATGAACCAAACAAAATAACAGGAAAAAATTAACCAGAATACAAAATAATAGAAAAAATTTAACCAGAATGACAGCTAAATTAACTAATCATTGCACTTGCATTTCCTTGACAACAAATACAGAAAAATGGAAACATACACATAGTTTGTATAATACCAAGAGTGACATGATAGATGATACAGTGAACTTCAGTTTGTTTGCTTGCTTGTAGAATAATAAATACTCCCTCCGTTCCAAATTATAAATCACTTTGACTTTTTTGGTACCATCCATGTTGCTATGCATTTAGATATAATAATATGTCTAGATGCATAGCAAAATGGATGAACCAAAAAACTCAAAGCGACTTAAAATTTGAAATGGAGGGAGTACTAGAGAAAAAGTAACTATTACCTACAACAAAATATATTAAAAACGAAACATGATAAACAAACAAAGGCTTTCATAGAGCTGACCTGCATGCCAACGTAAAGGACAAGTGAATTAACTAGAGGGACATTGTAACGAGTCCCAGCAATGTTTGCTTCATTTTGTGTTAACAACAACTTCTGCTTTAGATCAGTTAAAAAGAGGGAACCTTCTGGTCTCTGCACAGATGCAAATGAGAGAACATAATGTTATCAATCTATCCTTATAATTAGAAAAACAAATATTCTGATGGATGCTGATCAGTTCAGGGAAGGCTTCTAGCACTATCCACTAAAATTAGATAATTTTGAAGGTGTCTTTATCGGTTTGCACCAGTGAGATATAGAAGCATGAAAGCATATATAAAAAACAGAAGTACAGATTGTTGCCATTCACCTTTAGGTATTCATCAATCTGAGTCTTCATTTGCTTTGCCTTCAAAGCACCATCCACATCAGTCATGATTCGAGGAACTATTGAAATTTCCGCTAGCAGATCAATCTATGTTACAAGAAAGAATTGGATTGATCAGACATCTATAAGCATATGACTAGAGGAATGGAAGCACAAAATCTTCACAGTGGCAAATACCTTTAGGTTAGGAGTGGAGGGATCTGGAAGTCTCATATTACGTGGGAAAGCACTAAGAATAACATTACGCATTTGAATGCAGCTTGGGGGAATCACATCACAGAAACTGAAGTGATAGTCACAAAGAAATTCAGGGAAGTCATGTAATAGCACAAGTAGCACCCTTAATGTTCCTTTGTACAAAAGGAGAATCTGAAAAAGAAGAACGAAGAAAATCAGACTGCAGCAAATAATAGTTGGACATGTATAACGGAAGACGCAGGAACAAAACTTACAGGTTGTCCCAATTCAGCATTTCTTAGGTATGGCTCCATGAATTTGAACAAATCAACGAGCAACCTCTGGAAAAATGGCCAGCCTTTTTGCGAATTGCACATCAATATCTTTGGCATGAAGCATCGGTGGCTCACCAATTCAAGCCAGGCAAAACTATATGGAAAATGTAATTAGTTAATAACAATCAATAAAACAGTATAGTGATGTATCAGGAAACCATGTAATTTCTTCAAACTCTAGTTGGCATTTCTTCAAGACCAGAGTGCAAAGAAATAAAAGTTGAAGTGATTAGGCATTGAAAAATATTAGTGCCAATGAAATATGCAATGACAGCCAAGCTTCTCGTGGTGTGACCAGTTAGAGCAGTGAGCTCTCCAAGACTCTCCCACCCTACCCGGGTTCGAAGCCTGGCACCTCCTTATTTTCAAAGTCATAGGGAAGTCTTCTCCTATGATCTTTTTTTTAAAAAAAAGAATGCAATGACAACTACTTGTTCAACAAAAAGGAAAGTATTGAACATCAAAGCAAGTAGGAAGTCAAAGTTTTCAGGAAATTGCCAAGTGGGATCAAAACAATATACAAACCTCCAAGCAGGAACTCTCAAGGGTTGCAGAATATGAAGTACATTTGCAAATGTACTCAAAACCTGGCAAAAATGTGTCAGATACCAGATAGGTAGTCCAAAAGGTTTTGGATATGTGAAACTGCTTTAACACATAATCCCTCCATCCCAAATTATATGTGGCTTTGATTTTTTTGGTACATCCATTTTGCTATGTATCTAGATATAATATATGTCCAGATACATATCAAATTCTATGTACCAATGTCAAAGTGACTTATAATTTCGAATGGAGGTAGTATAAAATTAGGACATGTACGTGCCAATTTAACATGTGTACCTGAAAATTAGCGCCATCATGGTGAAACTCAGAAGAAGTAAGCTCAGTTAACCAATTTATAAACAAACGGAAATATGGCCGAGGATTGAAAGAAATTTTCTTTTCTTCAGCATCTTTCTGAATGATCCTAGCTGTCACAGAGAAAATCTGCACACAACAATTAAGCCTTTTAAGCAAAATACCAAACATATATCCTCAGAGCATTCTGAATTCAAGTAACCACTGACCTTATGGAGAAGACTGCCTTTATTTTGTCCCAAATCCACTGACTGCAGAAAGTACACAAATTATTAAACATTAACAGGAAGTGCCCTTTACCCTTCCTTATCCATTTAAAAAACTTTTGATGCAAAATCAACTAAAACATGTTATGTGCAATTATTTAGTGAATAAAATAATTAAAACAGAAATAAACAGATTTCTATTCTAATGCAATATATTTGAAGAAAAAGTTCAGCAACAGCACTGGTTAATATTTTATGCTGACATAGGTTTATAGTCACTTAATCTATAAAGAAATTACAAGATGTAACTAAAACTAGGAAGGCAGTTAAGTACAGAGGAAGGGATGTCCAATGACCCACAACCAGCCCTGAATAGTTCACAATCCATTTTCTCTAAAGACTACGCACCTAGACACAGGATTATTTCCAACAGGAAATATTATGCAAGTCTCATTTGCCTATAATCAAGGATAACCAATGCACAGAAACCTACACTCCAAAAGCTATGAGCACACAAATAGTAGAGTCGAATATACCTTGACAACTGAAGTCACAAGTTTTGAATATGAATCAATTGAAAAATAAGAAATCTGGTGTTGCTGGGATGCCTGTGGAGATAGTCCAATAGGAATAGCTTGCTCAGACACTACAGCGTGAGCGATAGCAAGTTCCTGAACAATTTTATAACATCAGAACTTGCATCATGTGAATCAGTAAAATATAGATAGAACAAGAGTAAAAAGAATTACCGTGAGACTAGAGAAAAAACGGTCAGTCAAATCATCTCCCTTCAGCAAGCCATTCTGTTGCAACTGCAAAATGTGATGACTATAAACTGAATCACCGGTAGTGGGATGGTCACATATTTGACACCATTCAGAAAACAAGACCGCAACCTGTGCACCAATGAATTAGCATATTAGTTCTCCAGTATAGTAAAAGAACTAGGTTTGGTGGAGAGTGCTCTAGGAAGTATCCTAATTAAACCTGTTTCAGGCAACCAGAACTAGCATTATTAAACAACAGTAGCAGTGATACAAAATGAACTATTAAATTTTTTATGTACTTGAAAAATACCACAAAGGCTCACTAAACTACATTACGGATTCAGTGTATTCTTGCAACGCCTTTAATAACAACAAGACAATGATGTGACGTCATAAACAAAGTATTAGTTACAAAAAGAATTTTGCCTGATTTTCAAAGAAAAGATAGCTAAATGAGTTTCATAAACCTTGTCCTGAAAATCAGCAGCATTAGCCAAAGCAATGCCATCAGCGTTATCTTCATTATTCATCAAAGGTTGACCAGATACAACCTGTCACCATTCAGGAACAATATACCAAAGTCAGAAAGGGCATACTGTACATTCTATAGACATCAGTAACCATTTATCAATATTCGGACCTTTTTATCTCTTGATTGAATAACCTTTTCATCCCTAGAAGCAGCATAATTAGTACTGCTGTTCAAGGTACTCCTTGCAACTTCAATCAATTGCTGTAATGAATCAGGTGAACCAGGCCTGATTGCAAGCTGTAACACAGCAAACATTACCATTACTCACAAGCCAACTAGGAGACGAGGGAAACATAAAATATACACTCCAAATACCTTCGACAAGGCATCAACAACATTAGAAAGCTCGGAGACGCTACTGGATTCTTGGGTAACCAATGTCTTGATGAGTGATATAGCAAATTCTGTTGCTGTCTCTGAGGAAAAGCAAATGCAGTCCACACTCAAGTGATCAGAACATTTAAAAGTATGCAGTAGCATATACATTGCTTAATGAGTTTAGAAGTGAAAGCAGGAAGGATTGGGTATAACATGTGGACGTATTGCAATAAGCTCTCAAGCGGTACAAACAGACTACAAGACTTGGGGGGAAGACACCTCCCCAATACACATAGCAATATGAGATTACAATATTCCTAACTACAAAATATACTCTAACATCCTATAGGATCGAGATAGTTGACTAGAGGGGGTGAATAGTCGTTTCTAAAACTTGATCGTGAAGGCTAGCCAAAATAAATGCGGACTTAAACTAAAGGTCTAGCCACGACTACACCCGTCTAACTAAGTTCACGGGCACCCTAACAAGAGAATAAACAAGTGAGCAAATAGGGTGTCAAGCTACTGAGAGCTCAACTAAACCAGTCTAATGCAAGGTCAATCAACCTAAGCAAGTACAACTCAAACAAACACAAGGGAGCTCCTACACATACTAGTGAGCAAAAGGTAAGCACTAACTACAATCTACACTAGCACAAGAACAACTAAACTTAGTGCTAAAGGTGTTGATGGTCTTGGAGTTAACCTTTTGTGAAAATTGATGACAAAGGAGGAGGAGACGAACACAAAGATATCAGGAAGATCAAGATTAGAGAGCACAAAAGTAGGGGGAACAAGCTCATGAACCTTTGCTTATTGCATTTGAGATGTGCATACATATGTTTGCTTGCATTTGTATGTTTGCGTAAAATGGTTGCTAGACAGACTATATCGATGATGTGTCTCTAAGTGGTATCTAGAGCTTAGTTTGTTGTTCTGAGTAGTTGCCATGGTTTTTAAGACGGCAAGGCAAAACGTGGCAAGCCACTCATGCGACCATAAGGCGAGGCAAGGCATCTCCAAGTACGCCTGTCAGCCTCATGCGCTACTCCAAGTCGTTGCACACCTTCTCCATGTGTGGATCATCGGGCCTTAGCACCACCACCTGTGTGTTTGCTTCTCCATTGCATCTACATTGTCATCCCCTGTGCATCAACAGCTACGCTGCGCAATCTATGTTGCGCCATGTGCCTACAAAAGGTCTTCGTCCCTGCTGATCGGGCTCTCCCCGATGTGCGAGGCGCCTCGCCTCCAGACTGCTCACCCCCTGAGCATCCGCTCCCGCTCAGCCTTGCTGCCTTCGGGAAAGACGCTGCTTCTTCGCCCAGCACAACCACGTCATCAGCGTTGCCATCTCGTCCCCACCTACTCTGTCTAACTTCGACAACCACGTGTTGTGTCGGCATCTTCTATGCGGCCGCCTCGACAACAGCTACCTCGACTGCTACGTTGACCACAGCTATCTCCAGCACGACATCCTCGACCACAGCTCCTCCGCCCTCACGCTCGGCTACCTACCTCGACATTAGACAAATGGCTACCACCTTGCATGAGGACTCGTCAGCTGCTTCGCGAGCCACAGCATATATGGCACTGACTGCGGGGAAATTTTCCACCAATTCTAATTTTCTTACAGCCCATATTCCTTAGTATATGCAGCATAAGAGATCACGTAACTTAATTTCGATAGATGAACGAATATTGCCCAATAAGGATACACAAGAATCTGGCAACTGTTTAGGTGATAAGTAGTGACAGTTTTTCTCTTGCTAATGTTAGTACTACACATCACGCTTGTTCCAGATGATGGTATCAGCTACGGTAATGGTGAAGACCAGGATAAGGGTGAGTCCTTTATTTATAGGGTTGAGAGGCATGATAGATAGCATACCAATATCTGCTTTTATAGAAATCAACCTATCTATCTAAATTTACTAACCAGGTATCTACCACTTCATTTGAGTTATTCCAAATCCATGACTTATTCTGAATAAAACTTGCCATAAGGGCCTCGCCAACGAGCATAGCACTGCCCATAACAGCTACTCATTATGCAAGGTGTTTTTGTTTTTATTCTTGAATTCTACATACGGAAGGAATAAGTTCTGTTTTGACTTACTGTTTCTTCCATCATCTATAAGCTTTGCCAAATGAACATCATACTCCCCAAGATTAAGCAAATCATAACAAATAAGCCCAACAACTATCTCCAAATTAAATTTCTTCTCTTCTTCTGAATATATTACCTGCACAGGAAGTCCAATTAATAAACAAAAAATACGTAAATAAATTGCAACAAATCTAAATAAACATGGCACCAGACAATTCTACTTTGCAGATCAAGAAAAGAGTGCTCTAGAAGTCACTGGACGTATAGAAACATGTCACTTGCTCCCAGATCCAAAGATGTCATGTGTGTGGGTATGATCATGTATGCAATATTGCAACTATATCAGCCAGAAGAGAACAAACGAAACTGAAAATGTCTAGAAGGTAATTGTGGATGGCACATGGGTCATCTTAGTTATCCAAAGCAGTCTGTTGGATTCACAGTGGTGACGCCTAGGCATCCATAACTCATTATAAACCCAAAAAGTGCAAAAAGACTAGTTGCACATTTAGGGTTCTGCTAGTTAATACGTTCAATTCCTTAATGTTGTCCTAGGATGTACTAGAACAACAATGTAGATCTAATCGTTGTTCTTTAGAACTCACCTTTTAGCTTCTGTGGCACCTCCAGCCACAGAAAATTCCAGATACTTAGCATCTTTAATCTATGCTAACATCTTTATCGATTACCTCTGTAGTATCAGCCCAGATATAAAAGGTTATCTTGCTTGGGCCCTAACTGACCCTCCAAACTAATGCCTCCGTCATGTCTAGTATCAATGAAGTGGAAACTAATGCCACAAAGCAATGTCCTTGATATGCGACTCCCGAGGTCCCCTTCACCATCGACACCGCCGCCACCTCCATCTCAGCTCCAAGATCCAGTTCAAGTTCCTCTCCAAGATCTGCTGATTCTTATCTGAGGCCATTGTGTCAGTTCTATCATACTTGTTTTCTTAGTTTGGAGGTGGTAGTAGTATGTTATCAAGATGGATTGGCCTGAATCGCACAAGAAAATATGTTTTTTATAAGAGGAACTGGAGCTGAAAAGTTGTTATCTTGGCTGAAATGTATCCCATTGCACATCTTAGCATCTATTCGACTTTGTGTGTTCTTGGATCAAGTAGGACCTCCTGGCCTCTCAAGTCTGTTGGATTTTGGCATAGAACGTTACACATCTTAGCTGCGTCTACTGAGTTCTACAGGTCCGCTTTTTGGACAAACTCTTCAGCTAATAAGTAAATAGTTGTTCTATTTTCAAGCAGCCTTTGTTTTTATTGTTATTGACTTTATACCGAACAGAATGCTTTGCGATATAGACTGTCATCATAGATGTGTGAGGACTTCTTTTTCCATTTACCAATGCTTGTGTTTTAGGTCCATTTTTGTTCAACAGTCAGATTTCTTGTTTTTGGGTGGTGGGCTAGCCAAGATTCATCCTTGTGCAGATCCTCTACTGAACCTATTTCCTGATTTATCTAAATAAATTACTGGAGTTCCATGTACATGCGCAGTTTGCCAGGTGCATGTATGAGTTGGGTACTAACATCTTGATTGTCTTGTTTCTCTCCTAGAACAAGAATTTAGCTTGTATAGTTATGCACATAGCCTGTTTCTTGTCCGTCCGTGCTCATGCTTCTGGACGTCGCTGTGTGCATAAGCTTGTACTGTAATAACATCACCACATCGGCTAGACATATTAAGCATATTTCACATGCTGGACGTTAAATTTAACAGTTATTTACATTTCATTACCTTTCCTGAATAAATCATGTTAGTCCTCGATCAGTGTTAATTGGCAACTGAATATGCTTTCTATTGACACTCAACTGACTTGTGCTTTCTTTTGACAGTCAACACCACAAAGACTCTTCTCTCACCGTCAGACCGTGAGGTCAGACCGTATCCCTCTATCTGATCTTGGTAATTGCATGTAGCATGCCAATAAGCCTGACTGTAGCAGCACTTACATTTACTGATAATAAAAGACAAGTATTGGATAGGATGGCTATGCCCCAGCTGCATGCATATGATTTGTTGCAGTCCATGTTTAATACTATTAGTTCCTGTTGATTTAATGTTACATTTGCTGTCCATGTTTAATAACTTAATAGTGTTTTTTTCCATGGAAAGGTACTTTAATAACTATACTGGCTTTTTTCATGGAAAGGCACTTACAGTCTGCTTCTACAGAGTTCCATTTTTTATAAAAAGTGAAAGGGCCTCTAGCTGAGTTGGTTAGGTGGTCTGAGTAGCACTCCTCAGGTCGTGAGTTCGACTCAACTTTCAGGCTGGGGTTAAAAAAAAATCTACTCATTTGTCTCACGCCAAAAAACAGGTCCAAGGCCTGGCTCCGGTCATGCATCTCTCCTGTGTGTTTTAGAGAGAGAAAAAAGTCTCTCGCCACTAAATTCCAATATAACACATAGGGAGAAAACTATCCCGATCTCTACAGCAGTAAAAATAGATCATCACAAGAAGAAAAGACAATAGAATCAGATCTTCACGAAAAAAATAGAAAAGGCATTGATCAAATTTTACTTTAGAATAAAAGGAGATGAATAATGTGGAGAAATATACCCAGCTTGTTAACTCTTTCACAACAAGTTTGCAAACATCACGCACTGCAACAAGGGTTGCTAGAAGCCCTGTGACAAAAGTGCTCTTTGATGGATTTTCATACAAACTTCTGAAAACCTGGAACAAAAACAGCAAAGGGAAAAAAACTCAAGGAAAGAGACAATAAATGGAACAGAAGAACATGTAACATAACTGATGACAAACCTTCTGTGCAACTGCTAACGCTGCTTCATCCCGACTCACACATCTGTACAAGATATCAGGAACTTCGGCGATAACAGACTAAACACAACAACAGTCATAGATGCCACTTTGTCAAGAAAGGATTAATTTATGAGAAAATGTATCTAGTTTACCAATAGAAGAAATTAAACTATAGAAGAAAACATGGAACCCTAGTAAGAAATATTCAAATATGTAGCCAGCAGGCTGACCTGAATTTCCACATCTTTCCCATTGTTTGCGATCAAGGATTCGAGCTGAAAGATACAGAGAATAGGGAAACTGATCATACCGTTACCCAAAATGTGTATGAGACATTAACACAGATGGCATCTTGAGTTTATCGCCCAAAAAAAATGGCATCTTGGGCAGAAACAAATAAAGTGAACTTAACAAGGTCTAATATAATTGTTTTGCATATGCCAAAGAAGAAATGACACTAAAATCCACATGCAAGGTTTCGAACTATAACAGATAACATGGACAAACATTACAGGAAGTTACTCCATTTTAATGTTAATTTAGTACCTGACATACTGGCATGTGGCATAGATCATGCTGTTCCTCTAGGATACTACTGGATCAAATACAGTTATTTCCCAATGTACAAAATAATATTACCTTCTGCCAAACATGTTGATATCTGTCCAATGCATCACCAGTATTCAGCAGTTCTGGAAAGGCAGATCCTAGACGATCGATAGCAACTGCGGGTGAAGGTGATATTGCAGTTGCAGGACCTACATCCTGAAAGCATAGTTGTCCAAAGTTTAATCAAGAGTACTCTTTAATCAAGCACTCTTCAGTTTACTTCATGTGAACACAAGACTAGTCACTAACTTTAGTTGCAGTTGCTAGTCCACCCACTAGGTCACCAGATGCCATAGGAGGAAAAATCGATGCAACATTTGAGATTCCACGAGCTTGACCAGAACTGTCAGTCGTACTAATTTGAGCAGAAACATTGTCATGGAAAAAATATAATACATCCGAACAAGGTGCTTCAATCAATGTACAAGTAAGACAAAAGAGGGAAGTCCTCATCCTTACCTTAAAAGTTGTGTAGCACCAGGATCTATCTTGTCTGTTATTAGTTCTGTTGAATGATTTGCAGATGTGAATGCAGCAAACTGGAGAGTTGAGAAACTACTGGAGGCTGATGGTGCTAAAATTGGTCCATGAACTGAAGCAGTACTGGATTCTGTTGGGGCAATGACCCCTGTTGTAGCAGATGTTGCACCAGCATTTTGATTACTCTGGCTATGCCACACAGTGATGAAGTCCTGAAATTGACATCAAAATACGATGAAGGTGTTGGAAATGAAAATTGACTGAAAATGAAGAAATTCATGATGCTATTTCACCTCGTATACTCGTCGTTGGACAGCAGACAAATTGCCAGAAGGCTTGGGACGAAGTACATCGGGGACACGTGTAAGACCTTGAGTGTATGGAGAAACATCATAATAAGCTGAGCCTTGTAGTTCCTTTTGTCTCCTAAGTTGTGCAAAAGGTTGCTTTATGTCTCCATCAATCATCTCAATTGCCTGCAATAATACCATTGGCACTGTGATTCTGCAAAGCTCATAGTTTGCCTTATGCCATTATTGCCATCATAGAATATAATATATGTAAGACAAAGAGGTACCTTGCGTGTTGCCACAGTCTCTGTTAGAGCACACCCAAGATCCAGGTTATCATTAACAAGGATGTGACTAATTTGTTCAGTGGTTTCACTATTGCTAATCAGGTTCTGAACAAGACTTCGAATATGAGATAACAAAGCAACACGAAGAGGCTCCTGCAAAAGAAACAAAAGTTTGAATTTAATCCTTTGTAGATGATATCCATCCAGAACATACTAATCAAGTTGAAAATACAACTACAAGAGCTGAACCTAAGCATGGGTTGGATGTCCTATTATTCCAAAAAGATATGTGACCAAATCAAATAAGAATTAAGAATAAATACCTTGGAAGTAACATGGGCTAAACTTCCTGCTAACGTACCAACCATCAAATGTGCAGAGCGAGAAATGGTCCCATCATCAGATTCCATTGCATAATCCTACAGGAAAGTCAATGCAATCTGTTACAGATAAATCCACCAGTAATACAAATATCTATGCCGATCGACTATTACTAAATATTACAATACGTTTACCTTTAGAATAAGTTCCTTAGTGGTTCGGCTAGCTATTGTAACACTTCTTTGAATAACAGGACCTATAATCTCCTTAATAGCCTTATCTAATGCCACATCCATGATTCTACGAAGATCAAGAGTGTTGTCAGATGATTAAAAGAAACTACAGTGTAAGGTAAGCTTATATAGAGGAACATACTTGCTATACTGCAATTGTGGGCCTAGTGAGTTAAGCTTTTCATTGATTCTGAAATATATATCAGCACGTGGAATTGCTGCCATAAGCTGTAAAGAATCCATTAATGAGTAAGTATATAAATAATAAAATTAAAGAAAGGGAGAAGGGCATGGGGCATAGAAAAGCAACGACTCTCAACCTGACTCAAAGAAAATGGGGACGGTGATGGTGTTTGAGTTGGTGCAAGCTGGGTCAGACTGTGAGGTTCAGGCATGATCAAAGCAACCTTATCATCTTCAACCATACTATTTGGAGGTAGGCGAATAGGTGCTGCATACTGCACAACAGAAGAGAACTCTAGATGAATTGAGATATTAGAAAAATGCAAAAAAGCTAAAATCTTCTCTGACTATGAGAGAAGTGAACCGACCTGACTAAGCATATTTGGAAGGCTTGTAGCACGTGAAGTGCTATTAATCTCAGGTTGTAGTTCTACATGGTTCAGTGAAGGAACGATACCGGAAGATACCTCCGCTGCTGCAGGTGTTTGAGATGCAATAACATCTTTATTTGAAAAATCTGGATTTCCAACAACCTGACGAATCCGATCTTTAAGAAGAGAAGATGGTTTTACATCTTTCATGTCCACACTAAGATTCTTAAACAAGACCTATGACAATAGTCACAATTAGATATCATTCTTTTAAGCAGAATATATCCCTGATTACCACAACTTTGAATATGCACAAACCTCAATGTCAAACTTGAGGTTCATTTTGAGATTAGGTAGATTGTATATCTCAACAAGAAGACTAAGAATACCCATTGTCCAGGGATTTGGAGGACGATATGCTATACTTGATTGGCAAGGTTCAAGAATCTGAAAAATAACAGTATCACAATGACAAGCACAATAATGGCTATGTTTCTTTTTTCATATGAAAAAAAGATAAGATCAAGATAAAGAGCAGCACCTTTGAAGTAAACGGGATGACGGCAATCATCAACCCCCTTTCATAAGCCTGAAAAGGGGAAATCAAAATTGAATGTCAGGTCAGGAAGAAGCATTATGGCTAAAGCTTCATCCGCATGACAAACATTGTTGCACCACTACTTAATTCAGCATTCAATCCAGATTACAAAAGTGAAATGCAGCCAGAGATGCACAGAATTAACAAAGTTCAGAAGTTAGATAATTGGATGAAGCAACTAACAGCAAAACATACAGGTTAAGATTGGATGAAGCAACTAACAGCAGATAATAACACAGAATTATAGAATGAACGAAAAAAGAAACTGATTTAAATTCAAGTATTTACCTGAACTATTAAGATTTTTGGGTCAATTTCCTTTGCTCGTAATGTTTGATTCCTACCTATAGTGCATTTTCCAAGCCAGCTACCAAGATTTTTTAGCAATGAACGCTCTTCAGAACTAGATTTGATAAGATCCGACTGCAACAAGACCTGTTGGGAAAAAAAAAAAAAAAGTCTCAAGCAGAGCATGACCAAAAAACAAAATTAAAAGACAAACATGAGTGAACATGACCTTGCAGTTCTCGTATGTAGCTTTCATTATTTCCTTACTCAATGATTTTGAGTTAACCTTGTCAAAGAATTTCAAATACAAGTCATGGAAATTCGGTTCAATGCTTGCCCTGCAAAGACATGCGCACAGTCCTAAAATTGAACATGTTTTGTTGCATTGGAATAGAAGAAAGTACAACTGTATCATCAATGTCTACCTTTTCATGACCATGTATTGTGCAAACCAAGCATAATAATGCTCCTGTAAAACCTCATTAAACTCTTTTGCCTTAGCCTCCATATTAGAAATGGAAATATTATTGATCATGAAGAAAATTTTGTCTTGAACTTCAGGTGGTGGGGCCTAGGTGGCAACAGAGAAGTTAGTCTAAAATAAAACGTATGCACTATCTTACAGAATAAGGATCCAAATAAAATAATAAACACTATACTCGATGCCCTTTAAACCTAATCTGTTGTGTCCTCTAGGTCTTCAAATTAGATTCTACTCTTAATTGTTCCCACACAAATTGACAAAGAATTTTGGTGTTAATTCGCCCTAAAACACTAAACAAACCTCAATTGGTGTATCCCTTCGTTCAGCTGCAGCAACAAGAGTCTCGATATTTAAAGCAGATCCAAATCCTGTAGTGTAGGAAGGTTGTCGAAGAATGCCTGCAAAACAATGGGACAAGTCACAAATCTAGCCATGCCATATATTATGAGCAGAAATAACTACAGTTAGCTACTGCCTTCCTGGTTAGTATTCACTCTATGTGAGCGTGAAAATAACCTGATGGAGCTGAACTTCTAGATCGCAGAAAACCAGAAGATTGTGAAAGAGCTGATACGCTGCTAGAATGATGGGGTGAAGCTTGAGACGACAGTGATACTGTAGTCTGCACATGTTCAGATTTTGCAACAGTTAATGAAAACATAGTGTTAAACTGAATATTCAAGAGATGCAAAAGTACAGGATACAGATTTCTACATTTGTCCAGCATCACACAACATGGAAATGTAACATCATACAATACCTTTGAATTGACACCCAAATCACTAGTTGAAGTGAGAGGAGGTTGACCAATAGCCATGGTTGTTTTCGTTTGACTGGTATTAGTAGAGCCTTTGGACTTCTCCTCGAGAAATCCCTGATTCCTCTGTTGCAATGCAAAGGAAGAAATTGTCCTATCTAGTTGTGTTGGAGTTGAATTTATGAACTGCCATGATGCTTCAGAAGACTACATACACGAAGGATTTGTTTCAGAAAAAAAGGAATAGGTAACGATGTACATAATAATCTTCTTAGAAAAGTGGAACAATAAAACATGTACAAACAAGCTTCTGTTACTACAACCAGTTGAATGTTTACTTCTTGACCTAATGGATGTGAGTGTACCTCTATGTTTTCAATAGACTGTGGACCAGAACCTCGCTGATCCACAGGAAGCATGGGGCTCAAATTGGGCTCATTTTGACTCAACGATATCTTGGCAAGTGCTTGCTCAATAGCAGAAACTAACTCAGCATGTGTCCCACGAAGATGTGAAATCTGCAGTATATGATTGCAATATTGTGGCCACTCAATTACTCGATCCATAAACTGCTCCAACGCTGTAGTACCAAACATAAACATCTGCAACCATCACGCAATCAGATGTAGAGTTTTCATAAATTAGTAATGGGGGAGAGTATATACAACTGAAAGAAAACAATCATAGACAAACCTTTGAATCAATGGATTTACGCAGGGAATCAAGAACACCCCGCAGAGCAATTCCAAGTGCCAGGTGGGCCACAAGTTGATGTTTTATGACAGAGCCTATATCCAAACAGAAAAAACATAATCAGCTTCCTTAAGCAGATAATGACTTCAGTGCGATACTCACAGACATGGTAAACACAGATACATAGCAAAACAGAATCAAAGAACATGATAGCCTGGTCATTTGAACAATGCTGCCAAATCAACCAACTTAGACAACCCAAATACAAGCAACGTGTGGGACACAAATATTTCTTCCACAAGATCAAAATGAGTATTGAAAAGAAACCAGAGTCATGAAAAAAATTGAAACCACCTAACTCATGTTGTTAGAGTAGTCGGGGGCCTATTGGGCCATAGCCCGTTAGGGTTAATTAGTCGCATGCTTAGGGACCAAGTCAAACCTCTCTATATAATGAGAGGAGATGTATCAATCTATAATCAAGCAAGAGATTAGAAGGAAATCCCTTCTCTCTTGCCGGCCGTGGGCAGAGCCCCGCGGCCGGCGTTCCTAGCGACCAAAACCCTAGCCCTCTCTCTCTCTCACAGCCGCCACCCTGTGAACAGTACCCGCGGGTACTGTAGCACGGGTAGTGTTCACGCCGGCAGCCGCCGCTCCCTCAATCCCAATCAATCTCCCTCAACCCTAGCAGCCACATAACACATGTATATCTCGTAACTGCCACATTATTTTCCCAAATATTAAGCCAAAAAAGAGTCACAATGAGTCAAGACCAAGCTACAGCTTTGCATAAAAAAAACACGGAAGATGTCAGAAGGCTTGTTAAGCAAAAGGCAAAGCTCCAGTAGACAACAACATGATGGAATACATTGCAACTCTTAGTAAATAAATAATGTATTGTCCAATGCAAATGTGTTTCTGTATAAACTTAGGAACACAAAGCAAGAAAAGCCAACACTTACCAAAAAGCACAGCAGCTAATTTAAGTTGCGCATCAGGATACTTTGGGAAGAACTTGTATTCTTCAAACAAATTTGAGATCATGCAGTTGAAAATTGATAGCTCCCTGTTTACCGATAATATAATCAAATAAAGACATCAGCAAGTGAACAAACAAAGTAGACAGAATTCAACATTAAAACAAGTCATCGTGGACAAAAAGTGAAAGAAACAAAAGATATTGCAGTTGTTCCCAGAATATAACTCAAACAGCTAATTTACAACTGTTTATGCAAATAAAGAAGTCACTTATATACCCATGTATTGCACCAAGGTCACGATTTTTTGAACTGAACTTCAATAATCAGATGCGGATGTGTGAGCTTAAAGGACTTCGTATTGGACGAGGACACGTGGATTCGGTCTTCGTATCGCAACCGGGTAGGACAGACACGTGAGCTCCGAGTGGAGGATGATTCGTTTCAGACACAAACACATGAGCAGGGATTAAGATTTGGTATCACCGGGTAGATGATGATGTTAAGAGTCTTTTTAGGTGTAGAGATATAGATAATGAGAGGGGCAGTAGGCCACTTAGCTCCCTCACTCAAATGTGGCACCCCAGGCATATGCCAATGAGGACACAATGGCTAAAGTAAGTATTCCATCCATTCCAAATTATAAGACGTTTTGGCTTTTCAAGCTACGTAGTTTTTGTTGTGCACTTAGAGATATACTATGGTAACATGAATTAGTACATATACGAAAGGCCTGGAAACCAATGAGAAACAATTTAAAGCCACAGCATAGTATGCATATAATACAGCTTTCGTAACATCTCAATATTTTTTATATAAAGGAATAGTCGCACAGCACCTCATTAAGCGTCATTTTATTAGCTACCTGGTTTTGCAGTTTTGTTATGATACACACATTTGAGTGAGCTAGGCAACAGATTAAGCAGAACAAAGATCAAGTACAGAAATTTGAAAAAATGAAAATTCATACCTCTTGTCTTTTGATTCTTTGAAGCGTGCAAGCATCTGTATCATAGTATCAATGCTTATCTGTCCAGCAAACATCTGTTGAAAATAACTATTTGCCTGAGCTTCGATGTCTTCAGAACCTCCATCAGAAGAAGGCATGTCCCTTCCTACATCACCACGATTACTTGATTCATACACTGATTCAACTCTCCTTAGTTCATCCACAAGTTGGTTAGACAGCAGCTGCCCCGAGTGAGATCGAAGAACCTGTAAACATACATCGTTTGCTCATATGTTTACTCATTTGATTTGAAAAGTAAGTCCATAGACCATAACAAAAGCACAAATGAAAATAAGATAGCTGAAACCTTTATAAATACAGGGCAAGAGTCCCAGCAGATATTTGAAAGAGTAGCTTGACGATGTTGAATGGCACCTTCCACAGCATTATAATTTGTGCTTACCATAATTTGTTTCAAGAATTGAACACATTCCTGGGAGCATAGTACTAGCATGTAAATCATAATGCCAAGCAGAACTAGCAGTACATATAGAAAATGAAAACATCTTCATGACTATGTAACATGATTGGTGAAAATGTGTATTACCTCAAGAAAGGTCACTCTTTGTGCACTCAACTTTTCAGTCAGCCATTTCTCAAGATGGCTATGGTCCTTCCTAAAGGCAGCTGTAGCAAGTCTAATGCTAAATGCAAACGGGGTGGAATCAAGGACAGTAGCCAAGATCTGTTTCAGGGGGGAAATGAAAAAGGATTATGGTTCAAGCAGTAACTAAATCTGTTAAAATATCAGAAGAAACTATTCTTGCACAGCCAATATGAATGCTGCATCCACCTACAAAAATTCTGTAGTATAAGGCTAGTGTAAAAAACAATCTTCAAAGTTCAAACAGCGCAGCACATAATTGGCTAATTGCTACTCCCTCCGCTCCAAATTATAAGTCGCTTTGACATTTTTGGTACATCAATTTTGCTATGCATCTAGATATAATTTGGTATAGCGGGAGTATTCTGCAATAGATGTTTAGGACTTTACTCTACTACAAAAAACGAAACACAACCCAAGGTTGCTTCTGTGAAGTGTTTAATTTGATAAGCTGATCCAATGTGGACCGAGCAGGTTCTTTCAATCTTTCAACAGAAAACTGGGTCATATATATTATCAATTCATAAGCTATGCTGGAGCCTCCAGTGTGAAATGTATTATCAAATCCATTCTTGTGTTAATGCATGTTATCCACAGTTTAAACTTTTAAAACTTGTATAGTACCCTCAGTCCTCACCATCACTTTAGCTAGTTCATAGTTACTTTGCAGCCCCCCCCCGAGCCTAGCTTTATATTAACATTTTTTTCCTGTAGTGTTAGCAGACTAGTTTAGCATTCAAGAGTTGCCATTAGCATGTAACCAACTTAAAGGTCCATGTGACAAGTACAAGTTTGAAGTTTTTTATGACAATATTCACATGCATACACTAAGAATCAGCTTAGCCAGTTAGGGCTTGTTAAACTGCAAAAAAAAACTGAGACAACTCAACTTGCAAAAGGGAATTGTAATGAGTTTGTTCAGTAGCCAACTCGCTACATAAGGGTCGTCTACTGTACTACCTTTAGGTCTTCACATATCTCAACAGTTCGCAGAAGACAACTTATGTCAGAATGAGCATCAACAAATCCTCGAAGAGTAAGGTAAGGGTTGATACGCCAGAGATAGCTTATAAGACTGCTGTGCATGGTGTTCTTCACCACAGCAGGAAAAACACAAGACAAGACTTCGTGCTGGATGAGATTATATGCAGTCTGCAAAAGACGATTAGAGTTCATGATAGTTAACAAATATGAATTACTCAAGGATGCAGCTAACAAATATGATTAATTATGAGACATTAAGGACTCAAAACATACATTGATATGGCTAACACCAAGAAGTAACACTTCAGGACAATTGATCAGAGGATAATCAAACATTGCTCGCACTGGCTTTGCATAGCCAAGTTCGGCAAGCTGACATAACACCTCAAGAAGGTCAAGGCAGTACCAAGCCTGGTTGCCTTGGTTACGATTTCCCAAGTCTGGAAAAGCCTAAAGAATACAACAAAGGTTATATGTGTGCATGTTTATTAAGAAACGAAAGATGACAATATACTAGACGAGATACCATCTTCCTGGTGCAATGTGCGAAAGTAAATGTATCATTTGGCAAAGCCACTGCATGTTTCAAGAATGACAGCTGTCCTTCTGTATTATTCCACAGTGACCCACAGATGGCATGAAGTGGGAATGGATCCTACATGATACCATGAACAAGTCAGCTGAACAGTTCAGAAATCTAGTATCCAAACAAGAAATGATGGTAAATACCTTGCAGGCTCGAGAATATATAGACATCAATAAACGAAAAGCTGCTTCGTCAGGTATAATGAAACCCTCATAATCAAGATTTTCTATTACATGTGTCCAGTTAGTTCCAGGTGCCTGCATTTTGGTAGTACTGTAAAAAGAAAGATATGGAAAAAAAATCAAATGAGCAGAAAAAAACAAAGATAGTGAAGTCTCACAATTTCATTGATTGAATCCACAAGGACATCAATATTCCATGCAGTCAGCTGAGATGAGTCAATTGTTTGGTTGTTCCCAAAAGCCGAAAGGAATATTGAATATGTATTTTGAGCTTCTCCAACACCAATACGAGTGCAAACAACTGCCCCTAGTAACTTAGAGATTCCCATATCATCAAGAGGCTCAAGGAGTGATAACATTTCTTTACAATGAGTAGTATCAGAAGTACATCCATATCCCAGTTCACTGATGATATCAGGCAGGCTTATTTGTTTTCCAATTTCAGACAGAAGGGAGTCAAAATCATCATCTGAGCTACCAATGCACATCTCTGTATATCTGTACAACACAAAAAAAAAAAAGCAAAGAAAAAAGAATGAATAAGGCAACCTGATGCATGCAATAAACATAAATACATGAGGCAACTCTGAAAACCTCAAAGAATTTGCTCGATCACTATTGGCTTGCTGAAGTGGGACAGGAAAATAGAATGGCCTCTCTTCGACATTTAATAGTGAAACAATGTTATTAAAGGAGTCCATATGCTTTGAGAGGCCTTCAGTCTGGAGAAGAAACACAACAATCTCCTGGATCCGTTCATTTGATACAGAATGAGCATGATTTGAGCATAACTCCTCAATTTGAGCAATTGCAAATTTTCTTCCTGCATAGAAAGAATCAGATAAGCATATCAAGGAAGTGAACTAATAGTTCACAAAGCAAATCTAATTCTAATAAAAAAAGGCTTTCTGAAATCCAACTATTTACCTTCCAGATTCAAGTCTGGATTCTCAGAATCTGAGAGAGCAAGTCCAAGTCCAACCTTCTCAGCCACAGATAACTCGAGCTCATTGGACAGTGTTTCAAGGAACCCATCACTGACAGGTATTGCCCTAAGTGCTTCACAGAAACTGGTGCTGAAGTAGGGTTTATCCACACAATATCTGAAGATGGTGGCTACAAGATCATGTTTCAAATTCTTTGCCCCGCCAATGTTCAAGAGCATTTCATCCACACAAACTTGAAGCAACAAAGCGCACCCATCAGGGCTACAATCCACAAGCTGAAACAATACCAATAATTAGTAAGAACCATGCTAAGAGTGTCTTCAGAGTTAGAGCAAACAGGGATACATGTTCATGTTAAAAAGGAGATTATGACAGCTAAATCCCCCAAAACCATACATTACCCATAACATTAATAGCGTTTCTAAACATTAGATCAACAGTGGGCAGATTGCACAGAAACCCTAGATTAACCCTAACACTAGAGTTATTTCTAAGCACGGGACCAACCATGCGCAGATCGGTTGCTGGATCCTCACAATCTAACTGCGAATCGGCCCTGCAAGGGCGCGCTCGACCTTAACGAAGCACAGACAGCTCGTCTACGGTTAGGGTAGGCAACTGATGCTGGAGTATATTACCTGGGAGAGCTCGCGGTATATGGGGTCGAAGGTGGAGTCCTCGGCGCCCTGGATCAGGGCGCGCACCTCCGCGGCGACCGCGGGGTTGAACGGGATCATCCCGCCGGCGGTGAGCTAGGGCGGCGAGGCCAGCTAGGTGCGGGGATCGCTGCTGGTTTCTGCTTCTGCAAGTGCCAGGCGGAGAGGGCGCAGGCGAGGGGAGGGGAGGGTGTCGCTGTGGGGTCGTGCTGGGAAGCGCTCTTCGACCACCCAGATTTTATTATTTGCGTTCCGAGCGTCCCGCATATATGGGCCGATTTTATTTTTTGATTGGGCCAGCGTGTACACAGTCGAACTGGCTTCTGCCCGTCCTCCGCACTTTTCCGCTCGCGCTCCACGGGAAGAAATCCTAAACTGATGATAATATTAAATAATAAAAATCAAAAGTAATGCATAGTGAAGACCTATTCATTTAAGGATACTACTGACACCACCACAACCTAAACTGACTAGTATAGTGGCCCGTGCGTTGCTACGGTTTCATTTAAAGGATGCACTTAAAAACAACAATGAGATTTTTTTTCAAAATTTGTCTCACATAATTGTACAATATACGTAGTTTTTATCTCACACAATTATATATGACCATAAATGTCATACGTCATCACTGCTCACAGAAATTATATTTACATTGATCTCATAAACATCATGGTATAACGACCAACTTTGCTTTAAAACCTCCAAGCAAACTGTATGTTGTAGCCTGGAATCTAAAAAAAAAAACTGAAAATGCATGAGATTTGAGGATTTTCTTGATGTTCTTGAATCTCTCTCAACAATGTTATCTTGGCCAAATCTCTTTAGGCTTCAAAATGACTGCATAGTTGGTTCACTGCCTGAAAGAGATTTAGAAATTGGATGGAAACCATGCAAAACAATCAGTACAAGTGTCAAAATATTTCAAATATTGAAATCAATTCTAGAACATTTACAGGTTCATATTTTTTTTGAAAAGGAGATTCACCAGCTAATTAAATCATGCTCACCTCTGTGAAGCTGCTGCTTCACCTGATGTAGCTCAAAACCAAATCAACAAGTTCAAGATCCTCCTTCCTGCAATAGAGCACAACTGTTTATTTCAGACACATCAGACTCTTTAGAGAAAAATTTGCAAACAGTAAAATTAGCAGCCCCTGTTCTACAGATATGACCAGAAAACAGAAAGAAATAAAGTCACATGTTAGCATGTTAGAATGCAACTACAGTTTCAGTGTTTTGCAACATACATCTAGAAGAACCCAACATAGAAGTGTCTCATCATGCAAAATAATTGGTACGTTGAAGCATCCTAGGCGCCCTCCCCATGAAGCACCTGAAGAAATTTTCTATAAATTCCTCTCCTACAGCAGCTACCTTTAAAACACTGACCCTTGGAGAAAGGAATAATTGGGGAACTGGAGAGTAGATGTCTGATTTAAGGCGTCGAATGGCTTCAACATATTGCTGTCCTAGAAAGTACAATGGTAAAAGAATATTAGCGCTCAGTTTGTCCAAAGTGAACAAGAACCTGGCATCTCCAAGGAGTAGAAGACTGCAGCACTTTGCTTTACAGTGACTTAATAACAGACTGCAGCACTTTGCTTCACTGAGGAGTATAAGGTATCATTATGATATTCAGCAATTAGAATTTGAGACATTTGTTTTCTGGTTTATAAAAAAAATAAAGTAGAAGAATCACCTTGCTGACAATCATGCTTATACAAGCTCAAAACCTAGACATTCGGCACAAAAAGGATATGGATCTCCTGCATCATTCGTGTCCAAAACATACTGAAGAAAGGAAATCATGAAGAATCTTGTGGAGGTTTATTAAAATAGCTTGCACCTTAAATTCAAACAAACTGTTTAGAGTATTGTGTCGTGACAAAAATGCGCTAATCAATAAACATGAGATGAATATGCAAAAGACAATTTAGAATAAGAAAAATGATATGCTATAAAAAATCATATTAGCACCTTATTTAACGATCGTCTCCTAGTCGAATCATAGGAATTATCTGATAAAATATAGAGCTAGAAAACTCATTTAACTCTGAACATGAACAAGGAAAAGCATAAGATGAGGAGCAGTTGATGACCATATATATACGCAATCAGCAAGTTGCATGCAGTTGCTTGATCTTTACCGGCACACCCGCTCGGCCACCGCCTAATCTCAACCGGCTTAGACGCTTGGCCGCTGCCTGATGTTCAAATTACCTAAACCACAGACAGCACCACTGACAGGTATGATACATATGTTGATGAGAAAAGCTACTGTAAGGGCAAATGCACTTTCAATCATATACAATCAGCAGGCTTGCAAGAAAGTGAATTGTTGGAAATAAGATGTTTAATCATCTGAAAGAAGGAGAATTAGTGGTACTTATTTTGATAGTACTAATGTCGAGTGCAGAAAAATATTACGACTGCAATTTATGTGCACCAGATAAACTGAATGCTTCTAAACAAACAGACATACAAGAAGCTTTCGCATCACCATAGCACCAAGTAATGCGATAGCAAGACATGGAGCTTTGGTTCCTCGAACCAGTTTTTGCACATGGAAAAAAAGAAACTATAGTTGCAAATGCAAAGAACATTCCTTGCAATAAAAATTAAATTATCTTACTTTTTAAAATGGTATTGACATATTGACAAATAACTCCCATTGTGCTTTCTCAATAGCTGGCCGTGCGCCCCTGCCTGGAGGCAGTGAGCCTACTTGTGCCTCTGGCTGGAGGCGCTGCCAGTGGCCGTGCCCCGTGTGAAGGCTGCTCCGCCATGGCCAAAGAACAGAAGTTCGTTGACATGTTGCAATATCACAGTTTTCTTTCAGTAGAAATGAACTGGCAAATATTTTAAAAAAACTTACAATGATCATGGTGCAGATTTATTACTGGACAAGCACCAAAGTAACTTGAGTTCTCAGATTCAGGATAACTTTTTTTTATTGCACAACTTGTAATAGTTTGGTGCCTACTGTTCTGCAGACCCGCAAATGACATATATGTTGACATATGTTTTAGAAACAAATGTACAAAGCCAAGTTCATAATAAATACCTATTCTGCAATAATCACCTAATAAATACATAAAATACATAAAAGAATACCCTAATAAATACATAAAGGAATACCCTAAAATATTCCCCACTAATCAATAAATAAACACCTATTCTGCACTAAAATAAACACCTATGCATTTTATCAAACACCTGAACTACAAGCAACGATAGACAATCTCAATCTCTTTACCTCTCTTACCCATCCCAAGCTCATTTTTTCTAATGTGGCATCCTTGATCAACACAAATATGAATCTATGGAACAGCATAGCCGCACAGGTGGGCAAAGTATAGGCTGTGGACATTCAGAAGGCAAGCACAGGACAAAGGAGCTCACCGGGGCAGGACAACAGAGTTCCTCAGAGAACCAGCAGCAGCATCCTGTGGCTCCAGGAGAACCAGCACCAGCATCGTCCTCGGAGATGCCAACTACAGAACGTCCGAGAAGGACGGGAGCAATCTCAGAAGTATGAATGCAAATGAACACAAAACTCCAATGAGAAACACAAGCAGTAGTATACGTATGGATTAATGGCCATACAGAGGCACGTAGTCATACCTCTTTTGTGATCATCGATGACTTGCCGTACAGCGATCGAGGGGCCCCGGTGGCGGTGGCAGCGGCGTGGGCGTCCCGGCAGCTGCACACGCAACCAGGGGAGGTGCGCCCCCGCAGCAGCCGCGGCCAGTGGGGCTGTGCCTCCAGCGACTGGGCTGGCCAGAGGAGCCGTCGGGCCGACCACCTGCGCCCCACTTGTCTTGGCGCCCTGCCGGTGTCCATCAGGGAGGGAGTCGCTGCGCTCCCCCAGCCAAGGAGCCAGCCATGGTGTCAGCCGCCGGAGAAGAAGGGGATGGAGCGCCGGTGGAGCAGCGTCTGCGACTCAAGGCCACCAGATCTGGCCATCACCGAGGAGCAAGAGAAGGCCGCCGGAGCTAGAGAGCTCGCCGTCACTGGGAAGCAGGAGGCTGCGGGTCGCCGGGAACGCGTCTTGCTCGCCGTCGGCGCATGGGGGAGGAGAGGAGTCGGCGCGCGTCTGGTAAACGCAGGAGACGATGGTTTCTCGAGGAGTCACGCGGCGTCCGTGGGGAGAGATCGAGGAGTCCTGTGTGGGGGCGTCCCGGTGAGGCGCGTCGCGGCGGCGCCCCTGGCGAGCGCGGGACGGCGAGCGGTGGTAGTGGGTGGGGGAGAGGAATCGATTCATTCATTCACTCCGTATTGGGTACCGGGAAGGCCGTATCGGCAAGCGGAGGGGTCGGCGTGGGGCCCGCTTCGTGTGGAGGACGCCGTGCGGAGGAGTGTGGGTGATGAGTTTGATCCAAGCGTTTTTGGCCGTTGGATGTGGGTGAGTGAGAGAAAGATGAGGTTAGAGTTAATCTCCCACCTTAATTTCGAAAAATTAGACATTGTTGTGTGCAATTAGCTGGGTGTACTTAGTTTAGATTAGGAGAGATAATGACTGTGGGGGACACTTTGGTGTGTGGCTTTAGAAATGTTTTTTTGGTGCATTATATGTTGTAGAGATAGATGAAAACTTTTGAACCTGGAGAGCACAAAATGATCTACCTGGCTGCAGCATCCATTTGATGAGGAACTTGCATATTCTTCCATCTGAACTTACTATCACAATCTGAGCCAAGATTAGTTTGATGTCACAGCTCAAGAAAGAAAAACATGGCAAATAAATAAACCAACCATTGAATTTTGTATCTGCAGTGACACGAATCTCACCTGATACTTTCTGATTCCCCTCCTCTGCCATGGCTACATCCTTTCTCAACCGTTCCAGGTATACATCTGAACATAATAATGGCATTGTAAGTGATGCACTTGAAATAAATAACTGTTCGAAAGCAAAGAACCATCTTCATAATTGCACTAAGCAAAGAACCACTGCAGTAACAAGCTTCAAAAGGAATGAGTCCATTAAGCAAATATATTGGTAACAAGGTTGCAAGCACGATCACAAAAGGAAAGCACCAATGCATTCTTTCATAAACAATGACAAAGGACAAAATATTTACTAAATTTCACCTGAGTAGTTTTTTCTCCACCGTATTATTCTTTTTATCAAAATAAAATGAAAGATGAATTCACCTTTCTAATGTTTGCTTGCTTCAATTCTGAAATCTTGTGAACTCCCTTGTGCCGACAAATTGGAGAATGATTGAACCACTTGCCAAATGCTGACCCCAAAGCATGAACTGTATATTCAAGTATCACTGCAAGGAACAAAATACATGATGTACAGAGGAGGCATAAAGAAGGGCACTCGACAGGCAATTGGAAGAACTGCACGTGCATATGAAGATCATTGACCACATAACATTCACATTCAAGATAGTAAACAAAACTCGAGGGCAAACTCACTTGCCCATGATGATTTTTGAGCCCCCTATCCTCCATCCTGCAAGTCCCATCTATCAGCAGCAAATTGAGTGCACCTGGGAACAAAGAACAATCAAGGAGAGTCAAGCTGGAGCCCAAAAAAGTAGAGGCATTGAAAAGGATAGAACAAACAGGCCAAGCCTCGTTGGCAGCACCAAGTAATCAGTGTAAAATTTTCTTCTCAACATTTTTAAGCTAGTAACAAAATATCAAAAATCTGAATGTCGATGGATATGTAAAGGCTTAGCCAAAAATAAATTCAAAGAGCATCACCAAATTTAGAAAATGGTACCAATCCTGCCTGTATGCCCCCCTTTGCAAAAAAAGAAGAATTTGACCATCTTCATCCTGCAGAATTACAGTTATTCATTTTCAATGCCATATGAAATAGTCATACAAAAATTAGACATATGGAAACAGTCATACCAAAATCAGCATTGGCGGACAAATGCTAGCCGAGCAACAACAGTTCAGACATATTGAGCGTGATCTGGTGACAGAAAAAAAACAAGCATTTTTAATCGCGGTGAGACTGCTTTAGGGACATTTTGTCGAACAACATACTTGCACCAACATTTTTATTCAAATGAGAAACCCAAATCACACACCGTGTCCTCGAGCTCATACGCTGCCGCCTATGTTGCCTCCAAACCCGCCTAATCGCATTTAGAGCTTCTCTGAACTTTTGGATTGAGTACAGGTGCTGGACATGTTAACCCTACTCGAGCTATCAATCAAGGTGTAATCTACAACACTAACGAACTAACGAAGAGCCATACTGACAAGATACAGAACCTAACGATCTAGGCTATCAATCAAGGCTACAGAACCATACTGACAAGACACGGCTCCAATGTTTCCTTTCGACCTTGAAGAATCGAAATGCAAGGACAATGCAGATTACCTTGATGAAGCCGATGATGAAGCCGATGAAGCGGAGATCCTGGCCGCTGGGTCGTACACGCGCTTGGTGCGGCCTCGACCAGCGCGTCGCGCGGGGCGCCCCCCGACTCCCAATGTGCCGGCGAGGCGCAACCTCCTCGCCACCGATGCACCTGCCGCTAATCGCCACGCCACGAAATCCGGGCTAAGTTCACCAAAGACAGGGCAGGCGGGCGGCGTGGCTCCTGTGCCGTGCGCGTCTCCTGATCCTGGCTCGCTCGGCGCGCGCGGCTTTCCCCCGGTGCAGCGCGCGTTCGTCCCCGGCACAACCACCACAAGCAGCCGCTGCGCACGGACGGGACTGGAGCCGTGGAACACGGCGTCGGCAGCGCAATCGGAATACGGCCGCGAGCGTCCCTGCGCCCCAAGGCCCCCAAGGCCCCAACGCCGCGGACGCTGCCGAGGCACCGACATCCCTCAGGCGACTCGCCGCTCGTGCCGCCGGATTTTCCTGCGTGTGGTGTCCTGATGGAGTCGAGGAGACGGAGTGAAGGAAGATGTGGGGGTGGCCTCAGAAAATGCAGAAAATGCATTCACCTCAAACAATAATATCGATAATGCTTACCGCGGATGGCGTCGTGCGGGCGAGCAGGCGGACGGACAGCGTCCTCGCGGCCGTCGTCACCGCGGCGGGTGGGTTTAGGCTTCAGTGCGAGCGGACAACCGGCGTCCTTGCAGGGGGATTCGTGTGGCGCGCTTCGCGGCGGCGCTCCCGTCCTCGCGGCGTGGCTCCCGTCCTCACGGCGTCGTTGCGGCGCTCCCGTCCTTGCGGCGGGATTCGCAGCGGCGCCGATGCGCGGCCTCCTCGCCGCCGTCCGCGGAGGCGCAGCGGGCTTGCACGGCGCGCCGCCGACGCGCGGCCTCCTCGCCGCCGAGGCACCACCGCCGAGGCGCGTCACGGCCCCTGGCGAGCGGTGGGAGAGTCCCGGCCTTTTTTTTGGGGGGAGGGTGGGGAGAGGAATCGATTCACATTCACTCTTGGGTACCGGGAAGGCCGTATCGGAGGGGTCGGCGCGGGCGTTGAGGACGCGGTGCGGAGGAGTGTGGGTGATGAGTTTGATCCGAGCGTTTTTGGCCGTTGGATGTGGGTGAGTGAGAGAAAGATGAGCTTAGAGTTAATCTCCTCCATTAATTTCAAAAAATTAGAGATTGTTGTGTGCAATTAGCTAGGTGTACTTAGTTTAGATTAGGAGAGATAATGACTGTGGGGGACACTTTGTTGTGTGGCTTTAGGGATGTTTTTTTGGCGCATTATATGTAGTAGAGATGATAATATTAAATAATAAAAATGAAAAGTAATGCATAGTGAAGACCTATTCATTTAAGGATACTAATGACACCACCACAACGTACAGGAGATTTTGTTGTAAACAAAATGCATAGAAGTTTTGTGATAATTATTAGGATTTTTCTCTATTATTATATGTTGAACTATTATGCCAAGAAAATATGATCCATTCGTAAAAAGAAGCCTAGAACTTACCTTCAAAAATATATCACAGAACATCGCATGCATATTACATCATGGAATCTCAGATGTTACATGGAACCTCCAAAAATACATAATGGAATATCACATATATCATCACAGAACCTGAGATATTACAACATGGAATCTCCAAAAAATACATCACAGAATATCGTATATTTCATCACGGAACCTCAAATATTATAACACGGAACCTTAAGAAATACATCACAGAACATCGAATATATCATCACGGAACCTCAATAAATATATCACAAAACATCGCATATTATTATTATGGAACATCAATAATATATCACAGAACATCATGAAACTGAATTATATATCATAGAACATTGCATATTATATCCTGGAACCTCAATAATATATCACAGAACATCATATATTATATCTGGAACATCGATAAAATCACGGAACCTCAAATATTATAACATGGAATCTTAAGAAATGCATCACAGAACATCGAATATATCATCACGGAACCTCAATAAATATATCACAGAACATCGCATATTATTATTATGGAACATCAATAATATGTCACAGAATATCATGAAACTGAATTATATATCATAGAACATTACATATTATATCCTAGAAACTCAATAATATATCACAAAACATCATATATTATATCGGAACATCGATAAAATATCACGAGAACATCACATATTGACCTTAATAATATATCACGAACATTAGATATTACATCATGAAACCTCTTATATTATATCATGAAAAAGTAATAACAAAATGGCCAGCAAAAATATAAAAAATAAAAATAGAAAATGAATAAAAATAAAGAATAATAGAATACAAAAAAAAAAGGAAAAAAGGAGTAGAAAGGGAAATAAAATAAAAAATCAACGGAAGGAATGAAAAAGAAAAAAAAAACACAACGGAAATAAAAGAAAAACAAAACAAAAAATGAGATTAAAAACAACACGGGAAAAAGTAAGAAAGGAAATAAAGAAAGAAAGAATAAATAAGAAAGAAAAGGAAACACTTACGTACGTACCTCTTTTTTAGCAGAACGTACGTAACGTACAGTCGTGAACGCGCACTCTCATGGGCCTGGGCCAACTTGTGCTCCGGTGGGCTGCCAGATGCGCTCGCGAGTTGCTCGAGAAAAATTCAACACCCCCCTCAAAAAAAAAGAGAAAAATTCAACAGCGCTTGCGTGGGTGGTCGAACGACGGCTCCTCTTCGACCTGGTTGAAGAGGAAGATTTCCGGTCGCTGTGTCAAGGTTGTACGGCCTGACGATGACTCGAGTCGAGGAAACCGGAAAAAAAACGCGAAATGCAAAAGCCAGTGGGGGGAAGTAGGCCCGGGCGGGCCGCGTTTCACGATGTTTCGCTCGCATGCCTGGCATTTTACGTTTTCTTCCAGCCATTTTCTTGATTTGTTTTAGAGGATCTGGGCATATTTTTCATTTTTTTTAACAAACGGCAATCCCTCAAACTTTATTCATCATCAGCAATTAGGACATGTACAAACAACAAAAAGTTGTTGACTGCGAGTTAATACTATTGTGTTGCTAACTCACAAGCAAACCCCAAAACATAGTTCACACAAGATAAATCATATAACAGCAGATTCCATACATCCACATGTTCAATTATTTGACACCCAAAAGTAAAACCGTACAATGATACAACAGCATGTGCATACCAAGGCAACATGATACAAGCAAAAGACTGATTACAAGCAAAATCATCATGCCATCAGTGATTACTAACATAAATAGCAAATTTTCCCTGTTGTGTGGAAAATCATCATGGATTATTCCTCCTTTTCCTGCTACTACTTGAGAAAATGGCTAGATATATCGATTCTTTTGAACTGAACAAGTGAACAAAAAGCTGAAACATTCAATAGCTAAAAAACATTCATTCGGTATGCATATCCAGCGGCGGGCATGGCCCTGGTTGCTGGGGAGGGACGACATAATCAAGGGCATTGCCCCTCCTTCCTTAGTTCGAGCTCTGCCCTGACTGCCCCTCTCCCTCTCTAGCGACCATTGTGGCCTTCTTCCTCTTCGGCGGCGTCCCTCTTTCTCCACTCCGGCGGCGGCTCTTGCTGATTCGACCAAGTCATGGGTAGAGCACTTTGAGTGGGACATTGTACAAGACTAGATCGACTATGAGAAGCTATTCGTCGACAAGTACCAGTAGGACACATTAGGTAATAATAGAAAAAAGGAGGTTAGGCGATGACAGAAAACATATCTACCATATCTCACTTCCTTTGTTCCATCACAAAACTTCTTCCTCTAAATTCCCTATTCAGTTCGCTGTAGCCATCTGAATCCCTTCCAGAATAACTTGTGGCACTTATGTGTGGCCTACAAAGCACAACGTTTAGGAAAAGTATAGGAAGGCCAATGAACAAAGCTTGGATAATGACATGCAACAATGGTCCATAGCTTGTCTTAAGATTAGATCTGATGACATCAAATCATATACATATAGATTCTCCCTAACTAATCAATGCATGAAGTATGTCGTGGTCCATACAACTAGCGCAAGTGAAGATGGGAGATATTTGGCTTTTTTTTTTTTGGCCCATGCAATGTGTCGCAATGCAAGAGAACAAGGTGTTGTGTTATCTTGGGCATTATATTGGAGAAAGTTAAAAAAAAAATGGTCCACACGCTCCATGTGCTAATATCTTCATGTACTTCTCTGCTATGGACCGTGTGATATCCGAGCACTCTATTTCTCTACGTGCTTTCTGTTATTCGATCCAGATCCCTATACGGTTTCTCAAACCAGAGATGTTATGCATGTACTAGGAACCAAACAGGTATCAACGCAACTGCAGCTTTTTTGGCTTCTTCTAGCGTAGATTGAAGAGTTGCAGCTGCATATAAGCGCATCACAGAGCAGGCTAGCTAAAGTCTTCGTATTTTTGCAGTCTAGCATCCTTGTCTAAGTATCGAAGAATGAATACAAAACTGTTGCATTTTTCTAGTGTTGAATTATTTTTTTTATGAACCCAAAAGCCAGTGACAAGCTTTATTTTTTACACATCTCTTAACAGCTATGTACTATATGAACCAAAGAAATTGCAAGAAAAGACATCTGGGTTAAAACTTTAATTGATGGGTCCTTGGTAGATTAACTATCAGAAACACTGATTCTTTACAAAGATGGGGATAAGGTATGTTGATTGTTGAGGTGAGTTCATGTATATTAACATACACTAGGAGTATACCCTGCGCGTTGCCGCGTGATTTTCTTAAGAATAAATCTATTATAATACATAGCATTACTATGGATAATCTGCACAGGCGTATCCATATATTTGAATTTGACTATGCTATTTTACTGTATCATATCTGGTAAAAAAATAGTAAGCTAATAGAAGAAAAAACCAATAGAATATTTGATTACAATATAGAGGAGTGGGTAATGAAACAAATAGCTTACGTAGATGACTTGTGTGTTATTAATAGATTAAAGATCTTTAATATTTCACATGATAAAGATGATATGAGCATGTTTTGTAATTAATAATAGATGATATATACTTAGTAGGGAATGGTAGTGGTGATTGATGTGAACACTTAGCATGAATAGATAGAATATTTAGTGATTTCACTTAGTGGCGAATGATATGGACATCTTGCATGAAGAGATAATTCATCTAGTGGGATTTATCTTTATATGAGTTACTAGTACAGTGCCCCTGCGCTGCCACGGTTTCATTCAAAGGATGCACTTAAAAACATACTAAGTTTTTTCCATAATTTTTATGTCACGTAATTGCATATGACCATAAATATAATCTAAAATACATTTACGCATAACAATTCATAACAAAGACATGTCTCGCATACTACAAATAAGTTCTGAATTGCTTATGTAGATATTTGGCAAAGGAAAATATAGTCGTTAATCATACAAGAAACACATTTAACTCTAGAAAACAATTTCCCCATCAGAGACAATTCCCAAAGCATTCTAGTTTTTCTAATATTTTTCAGTACGCGTACCAGAGGAAAACACAACCGTGGGCCCTTTGTCTTCTTAAAAGCTTCCCTAAGCCTTTCCAGTGCTATACTGCCTCTCAGATAGTCAAGTAGTGAACCATGTAAATCTGCACTGCATATGGAAAAACAGTATCATAAATAAGGTTTTCATGAAGGAAGTAAATGATTTGATAGAGCAGAAGAGGCAAAGAGCCAAAGGTCAGACTTTAGGTCAGCTTTGATTCCTCCTCTGTAGGCTTTTCAGCTTGGCCTTTTTGCTTCATTAAACAGAAGATATGGCATGGTTTCTGATTGCATATGCAGTATCTAAAAAAACTTCATTACAGAGGAGCATCTAGCTGATGGTATTTCGTAGCATGGTTCAGTTATCTTGGGAAGAAAATTACACAATAGACCAGCAGCTAGCTGATGGATTATTTACCAACATATTAGCATGGCCACCGGCACCGTCCGCATTATCCAGTACACAAGCTTAGTACGATAGCCTGCCTTTGCATTATCCAGTACCCACTAAAACAATTCTAAAAATACTAAATTCTAAATTGATTATGCATAGGCTACAACACTAAAAAAATCCCTTGCATTATGGCCCTAATTGTATTTTACAATAGAACAACACTGTCTAGCAGAGATGGACATGGTATTCAAAACCATATCATGAAAACAGGAAGGAACATTGATGATTGGCACCAAGATGACACTATATGAAAACTGTGGTTGCCTGCTTCTCTGTTCTTTCTTTCTCCACATAGCACACATTTAATTAAATTTACCTATCCTCCAGTTGCAAACATTTGTAATATATCACAGTTTGCTTTTTCAGTAGAAATAAATTGGCCAATTTTAAAAACCTTGTAATGGCCAGGGTGCAGATTTGTTACCAGACAAGCACCAAAGTAACTCAAAAGAGGAAACTCAAAATGCGTCTGTTAACAATGGTTTTGACACATGTTTTAGAAACAAATTTTCTTTCAATCTGCTCGTGTTCAGCTATACAATCTAGGACACATCATCTCTCGAAAAGAAAATAAATCACAAAGGGAGATCGAGGGAGAAGCATCACACCTGTTTTGCAAGGGGGTTCAGGATCTCATAGTAGAACATTGAGAAGTTGAGGGCCAGCCCAAGCCTGATCGGGTGGGTTGGATCACTATCAGCAGGAGCAATATCCTGCAAACCAAAATCCAACAACAACGAATCACAATTAACAAGATATGTGCAGTCAACCTATCAACATGTACACATTGATCAAACCTAAGCAACTTTGTAGGGGGCAAAAAAATACATAGATCACAAATTCATATCCATCAATCTTATACTATAAATTTAGAGAAGATCACTAAATTTAGACCAAATCATCACCAACAACTGAGGCCCCTATCACCCCCACACGAAACATCTACAAACAGTTCTTAAGCTTTGGCTTCACCAGACCAATACGCCCATGGTCCATATACAAAGGCGCCAAATCAGATCGTGTTGTCCCCAATATAACTCTGGAGATGCAACAATTTATTCAATCAATATATTCCATGCAAGAAAAAAATAGCAACGAAGAGTGTAAAAAGGAATTGAGGCTCATACCTCTGGGCCGTTATCATTGGTAATTTTCTGCAGTTGCTAAATTGTCAAACTTCATAGGTTATATCTGCAGTATCTCCGGGTAGCCACCCTGGCTGCCCACATGGCCCCGGCCGCTCCAGCTTCTACAAAAAAGGAAAGATCCAATTCCCATCATGAAAGAAACAATAGGGAGTCTGCTCGTACCCTGCTGAAACTCAGAGGCAATAAGATTGTAAAGGGGAAAGACAGAGATATGGAGCACCAGGACCAGGGCGTATTTTCAATCCAACCAGCAGCAGCGCAATGTCCGTCCCTGCATTAGCACTGACACTATAGCACCTAGGAGTCCTCTGGTTTTTAGCTGTCAAAAAGCAAACATGAAAACAGAGAAAAGGGTTGGCCAATATGTACAACCTTCTCACAGCCAAAGAAGGTGACAAGAGAATATGCCATATTTTCAAGATAAACATGGGTAAGCCATCGGTGTTTCCTACCTGACAGTTGATAGTTCCAAAATCTCGATCCTTTTATCTAAAAAAGGGCAGCGAACCAGGTCGTCAAACAAATCATCCCTTGCATCCACTACATGCAATCTGACAATTCAAAGATTATTTTATCTAGCAGTTGACTAAACACAAGGGGAGATGAGTAACGAAAAAGGTTCTCTCACATTGTAGAGGATGTGAACCAGATCGAAGCTCTGTGGATGCGTGTCCCTGCGTTGGGCGGCGGAGAGGGAGCAGAAGACGGCGGCGGCAGGGACGGCGAGCAGCAGAGGCGAGCGGCCGACCACCCGCAGTATGCGCGCGGCAATCCAGCGCGCGCCTCCGCGCGTCCCTGCCTGTGCGAGTCCCTTGATGGGCTTTTGGCCATACTTGCGCCACGCCCACGGGTCCGACGACGACGACGAGCCGCCGTCGGCCGCCCGCATCTCGCGCACCACCTTCTACAGCTGGCTCTTCTTGCTGTCCGTCATATCACAACCACCCAGTGAGGAAAAAGGAAAAAGGAAAGCAATAAGCCATCGCAGCATTTTCATTCTAATTCTCTAACCAAATCATGCACGCAAAATTAAGCTTAGAAAAGGAGGAATCTTGCACTAAATCCGTGTTGGCATCTTCACGGTATGCTTCTATGCTACACACGATGATGATGGATAGAGTTGAGCGCGTAGTCGGGCTCGGGCACGGTACCTGCTTCTTCTCGGCCGCGGCGTGCGCGCGTGTGGCTTCCGTCCCGGCGGCGACGACGCCCCCCTCTGCTGCTGCTGCATCCCGGATGTGGACGCGGCCCCCGTGGGGAAGGAGATCACCACCTCGCGCTCGCACCCGTCGACGTCCGCGGCGCGCGGCCGAGGCGACGGCGCGACCACCGGCAGCAGGAACGGCTTGTGATCCAAATCCAGGTACTCGAGGTCGTACAGCAGCGCCGCGGCCCTGGCTGCCACGGGCGGTGCCGCACGCTCCTGTGCCTCCGGACAGCCACCGGTGTGTCACGGCGGCGGCAGCCTGGCGAGGTTGGTTGCCTGGCGGACGGGGGCGGAGCCGGGCGCCGGGTGGGCGGCGCGCGGCGGACGGGGTGGGCTCGGGCGGCGGGCGGTGGCGAGCCGGTCGGCGTGCGAGGCGGACGGCGGGCGGAGCCGGGCGCGGGCGGCGGCCGCGAGTGGGTGGCGCGAGCCGGTCGGCGTGCGAGCGGGTGCGGCGGCAGGCTGGCGAGACGAGGGAGAGCCGGTTCCGAGTCAAAGGAAGGGGAGGCTGCGGTTTGTTTTTGTTTTTGTTTTTTTTAATGAAGGGAGGCGTCGGAGAGGGCAGGCCGATCGGAGAGGCAGGCCGAAAGCAGCGTGGATACGATGACTTTTGAGTCCTTTTAGTAGTAAGATAGATAGATTATAGATTTGTAACATAGATTTTAGGAGAAAAAACATTTTATATATAATTTGCTCTTTGCCGTGTATTAATAATGTTTTTTTTTACAATAATATTAGTAATGCTTTGAAGATAAGGATGCAGGAGCTTTAGAAAAGTAATTTAGGGCAATAGCACACAAGAGTACGACACCAAAAATACTGTTGTTACCATTACAAACATGACAAACGAGTGGTGAAGTCCTGGCACGCAATATGGAGTTTAAGCATTTGATATTATGCTTTCAAGATTTACTCCCTTGTTCTAAATTGAATTTATTGTAGTTTTGTCTTAGTTAAATTTCCTTAGATGATCAAGTTTATTGAAATATGCGCACACCTACAGATTGAGTCAAACATAAGGATAGATTAAGTCCTCGGATTAGCACTAGGATAGTCTACAAAATCCCCTGGCTGATTCTCATAATCAGAAAGAGGCCTAGGGGACACACCCATCGTGTGCGCTTGCATGTACACTCGGTTGATTAGTGAATGGCTTCGTGGGCCTGGAAGGCTCATTTGAGCAGAAGGCTTGTGAAATGGCCACAATTATCATATCCTACGTGTATGGATATGGGTACAAAATAGAGAAAAATATTTCCCTGGCCTTAAAACAAAGTTTTGTTTAGTTTCTTGGTTCTTTTTCTTTCAAACTTGCTTATTTTTAGCTCTAAAAACGGATTTTCATTGGCTTTTTAGTCTTTTCGTTAGTTTGATGGACTAACGGTGCTATATTGTACACAAAATTTCAAATTTGAGGTAGTTTCAAAACTTTACATTTGAGTTAGTTTGAAAATTTTAAATTTTAGAATTTATGAACTTAGAACAACTTTTTGGGGACTCTAAATAGTTCCAAATTTAAACTTTTCAACTACAAAGGTTTAAATGCCGTCGAGTGCTACAATTTTGATACAAATTTTTGTCTTCATTCAAGTTCATATGAAAATGTTATGAATTATTTTTGATGCAACTATTTATAAAAAACGAGCATCTCAAGACGCCTATCACTAGGTTTTAGAGACGGATGCCTAGATCCTTCTTTGTTAGTAGCGATTTTCGGAGACGGACTTCTCATTGCCCACCCCGATAAATCTACTTTTAACTATCTCCGTAAATAAAATGACAACCTCCATAAATCTATTTTGAAAGACGACGATACAACTTTCAACCGTAGATAAATGACCACATCGGTAAATCAGTATTTTTGCAGACATAAATTATACACCCCATCTCTGAAAATAAAAGGGAATGTCTTCTAAGATCTTTTTTTGGGTAGTTTTAAGGTGACGCCTTGTTAATTGCTTTTAGGAGGCATCATTTTTTCTCGTAAGTTAGATGCCCATCACTGAATATCATTGTGTATTTCTGACACACTTGTTTTCACCCTTTTATCTTTCTTTTTTTCTACATCAGCAAAAATACTGTACGAGACTGAAAGGTCCTAAATGGCTAGAGGAGAAGAGTGAATAGCCTATAAAAATTTCTTGCAAAGCACTAAACAAACCGATTAGTACTTAAGATAGCGAAGCAACCTAACACTAGTAAGTCTATGCTATGCAAACCACCTAAATAATTCTAGCAAGAGGCTATGATCACTAAGCACACCAACAACTCTAGGTCACTAAGTTACTCGAGAAGTAGCTAAATACTCTTAACTAACACTAGGGAGCTAAGCTACCAATTAGAGCTACATAAGACAATTCTAGAAAGGTAAATGCAAGAGAGGGATTGTATTGATACCACCGATGTAGAGGAGATGAGCCAATCACCACAAGCGCAATCAATCAACACAAGAGAGAAACCTCAGCAATCAAGATGACACAATATTTTTTTTATTGAGGTTCACTTTGCTTCCCGGCAAGCTAGTTCTCGTTGTGGTGATACACCCACTTGGCGATGTGAACGCTTAATTGGCAATCACCACGCTAAACCCGCAGTCGGGTGCCGCACTATCAACACAAGATGGGGATCCTCCAAGCCATGAGCAATCCACTAGAGTAGCCAATTGCGATCTCCCGTGGGGAAGGCTCAAGAACCCTCACAAGCTCAACCAGTGTGGCCTCGAACAATCTTCAACTCTAGCTCAACACCTCTGTTGCACCAAGCTGTCTACGGTGACGGGAATCATCGAAGAGTAACAACAAATCTGCATCAATCATGAAGAACAAGTGCCTCTAGATGCAATTCACTAAGCAATGCACTTGAATCACTCAATCTCACTAAGAATCCGATGATCTAGCAAGGAGATGAGTGGGAGGAAGTCTCTCTAGCTCAAAGAGTGCTCAGCTATGCAAGAATGGCCAAGAGAGTAACCCTAAGGCTGACCCTCAACCTATTTATAAGCCAAGCCCGAAATCCAACCATTACCCTCGAGACAGCTGATTAACACGCGTCGGACGCGTCAGTTGCCTCCCATGGAGAGCAACTAGACGTTGGCGATCTTCGTTTGAATCCATTGTGTCTGGCGCTTGTTACAACGTGCGTCCGACGCATCTCCACCGGCATCCGACGCTAGCGTCCGGCGGACCACTGTAAGGTCCTAGATGGCTAGAGGGGAGTGAATAGCCTATAAAAATTTCTACAAAAGCCACTAAGAAAACTTTTTAGGGTAACAAATGGCGAGATGCAAGTTTAACTTAGCCTACAAGGTGTTGCAAGCCTTCTATCTAACAATTCTACTATGTGATCACTAGTACACACAAGAGCTACAACTAGTGATCAAGAGACAAGCTAGCAACACTAAATAAGGCACAACTACTTTAACTTAGCAAACTAAACAAGCTACACAATATAAGCTAAGATAGTAATTGCAAGAGAGGATGATGATCTTTATACCGACGGTGAAGAGAAGATGTTGCCAATCACCAAGTTGATGTAGAATGAATCAATACAATTGGCAACAATCACAATATGGAAACCAATCACTGAGAGAAAGGATGACACAAATGATTTAACCCCGGATGCTCACTTGTGCACCGACAAGCTATGTCACTCGTTGTGTCGACCAACACCTAGATGGTTCTTCGGTGTGACCCTCAAGTCACTAGCCCCTCAAGGCTCACCCCGCAAGGTACCCCAAGACACAACTCTCAAGTGAGGTACTCAACGGCACACACAATTATTAGAGTTACTTTTGGCACTCCGCCGAGGAAAGCACAAGAACCTCTCACAAATTAACCGGAGATGACCAAGAACAATCACCTTCTCATGCCAAACGCCTCCAACAACCTCCAAGCCAGCTAGGAGCAGTACTCTCCAAGAGTAACAAGAAATCCACCGGCTAAACCACCCACAAGTATCACTAGATGCCCTCAAGCAATGCAAATGCACTTTGGGAACACTCAATCTCACTTTGGATGTGCAACCAAGCAAGAGAGATGAGTTGGAGTGTTGTTTCACAGCTCAATAGAATGATGAATGAGTTAGAGAGTAAAGAGAGATGGCCAAGCCCCGGCCACCCACTATTTATAACCCCACCCATTAAAAACTAGCTGTTAGCTCTGAAAACAACAGCACCAGGGGCATCGGACGCGTCCGATTCTCTGCGCGGGACGCGTCCAACGTCGTTCACCTCGAGTAGCCATTACAGGCACGTTCAAAAACCCTGACGTCCGACGCCATGTCCGGTGCCCTCAGCACTGTGTCCGACATCAGCGTCCACCGACCGTCCTGGCTACTAACCTCTCTGGACTGCGTCCAACGCACGTCGGACGCATCCGGCGCCAACACGCCAGCGTCCGGCGCCTTGTCACGTCAACCAGTCACGCGTTGAAACAAACCTGCATTGGGCACCCGTACCAGTGCGTCCGGCGCTTCACCTTCGGACGCGTTCGGTGCCGTTGAGTTGCCTGAGCTGACCCTGTGTCCGAAACTATCAGACGCCAGGCATCCAGCGTCTGGTGCCACCCGTCAGACGTGTCCAGGGATTCTCCTCGATGCAGCCCCTGCTGGACATCGTCTGACGCTGCCGCCAGCGTCTGACGCTTATAAAACCTCGTTTTACAAGCCGTCACGAACGCAATCTTCTCCGACATGCTAGCCAACAAGTATACCAACTTGAATTCCAGAGAAAGCATGTTTTCACCAACATTTTGCATCCGGCACAACAGAAAATATGCATCCAATTTTCCTTAAACCGTTGAATCCCGCCGAGCTTGTGCGACCATAGCCAGCTTTGTAAATGTGCCAACACCACCAATTGTACATCACCATGTGCTTGTGTGTTAGCTTTTCACAATCATTTCCCAAAGGTTAGGTTAGCTCACTAGGCCCTACATGCAATGCACTTCATGAATTCATCTAGTGGCACTCGTGCGTCGAATAGCCGATAAGACTTTCCCTCTTAATAGTTCTACTATCGACCCTCAACCACTCACACTCTCTATGGTGTCTTGAGTGCAAAATAAAATGGCCCTATGGTTATACCTTTGCCTTGAGCCTATTTTGTTCCTCTAAATGATATGATCCACTTCATATCATCACGTGACCGTCTCGATCCATCGACCTTTACTTCACTTGCTTTTCACCGTTGCATCGGTCCGTCGGCGCCAAGTCTTGCTCAAGCTTCACCATCGTATGGTCCTTTGCTTCGAAGCCCCGACTTGCCCTTCACCCTCACAACTGGTCCATGGAGCCAAGCCTCATCTCGGTCTTTACCATCATGGTCACATGAGTCAATGCCATGTCTCATATTTAATGAGCTCCACTCATTCATCATGGCCACATTTATCTAAATCATCCACTTAGATACAAAGGTTAGTCCTAGGTTTCGTCAATTAGCCAAAATCAAACTAGGGACTTTCAACCACCCAATTGCAGAGCTCTCTGGACTGCGTCCGGCGCGCGCCTGACGCTTCCGTCGCGAGGCCAGCCACCAGCCGCCCGACCGAAGCCAGGACGCGCCGGACGCGGGAGTCCAAAGACTCTATGTCCAACGCGATCACGTCGGACGGTCCGACGGCCGCTTCGATTGGGCAGCTGAGAGAGACCACGCGCCGGACGCTCGGCCGGCGTCTGGCGGTCCAGTGTCCAGCGTCCGATGCTGCGTCCGTAGCTCTGTTTTATCGCATTCTCTTCTATCCAAGTTTCACCACATGCCTTATGTACCAACACCAAGAGTGTATGTCTCGAGTGCACGAGTGTGTTAGCATTTTGAAAACCGTTTTCATAGGCAAGAGGTTAGTGCTCTAGGTTAGAATGCACATGCTCATGAAATAAATCTAGAGGCACTCGGTCGACATGATAACCGTGACTTCCCCTCTTGATAGTACGGCTATCTATCCTAATGTGATCACACTCTCTATAATGTCTCGATTACAAAACCGGAAGCTATATCAAGTTATACCTTTGCCTTAAACTCTATGGATCTTTCCTTTTCTCCTCGAAGCTCGACCATGCACCAAGTCCACCATGTCTATCACCATGGTCTCCAAGCTTCATCACCACCTAGATTGCTAATCTTCTACATACACTTAGCAAAGACATTAGCAACTAGGTATGTCATCAATTATAAAAACCAAACGAGAACTTTGAGAGACGACATACGAGACAATGGTCATGCATCAACGTTCATGCCCTGAATATCATTGTGTATTGTTTGAGGCGCTCGCATTTTCCGTCTGCCTCTAGGAATCAAAATATGCGTCTTCTAAAATTGTTCTTTTGGTAGTGGTACCTTTTACCTGATTAAATTTGAATGGGTTCCAGCTCTATATCCTGAAGGAAATTTTTGGCGGCCGAAAACCAGCTATAAGATGGATATAATTGACAGAACAAGTCCATCAGTGCTATGTTACTCCCACATATCGGCCTTGATTTGAGTACTGATATGATGGCCCCATGATGATAGCAAAGAACTTACAGTTGTTGGCGAGTGTGATCGTGTGGAAAGGATGGCATAATGATTCGGCCTTCGGTCGTCCACAAGGATGTCTGCAAGATTACAGGATATTATTTCCTCTATCGTATAGTATAATGCATTTAGGGCATGTTTGGTTACAAGGGATAGGGACTAGAAACTAGGATCTAAATATGGACTAATTAAATTTTTGTCCCTTTTCCTTTTTGGTTCAAGAGACTAAAGACCATTCAAGCTGGTGGGTAATGACCAAAATACCCTTATATTCTTCCCCTCTCCCACCAAGACAAAACACAGGGCGACTCGATCACGGCGAGGATGAAGGTGTAGCCAGGGCTCCGGAGCTCCGACCGGCTGAGACGGTGGTGCAGTAGCACTTTGCGCTTGCGCTTACGCATGAGGGAGGATGGTGAGCTTGCTGGCGAGGGGCGGTGGGCCTGCACAGAGGTTGCCGATGTGGTCGAGCAGCTCGCGGTTGGTCCAGCCGGCGGTGACCTCGGCTTTGGGGCGTGGCGCACCGTCATTGCGCGCTAGATGGTCGCCACCATGGAGGAACTATCGGCGACATTATCGGCTTTGGGGCACGACGACTTCAAGGTCCGCCGCATTCTACACGACGGGTCTTTGCACAACATGCCGCCAGTACAACCTGCTCCTCCCCACTGGCCCCAGATGGCGAGCGATGCGGTCCCAGATGATGAGCGTGGGTGGCCAGAGAAGGGCCACAGGGAGCCGAGTGGCCGCGGATGGAGCTCGTCGGGGAAACGCCTCGCCTCGTTGGGGAAGGATCTAGCTGGGGAAGGAGCTCGTCGTGCGAAGGATCTAGCCGGGGAAACGTCTCGCCTTGTCGGGGAAGGACCCGGCAGCCCGGGTGCGCCCTACACTCGCCGACCAATGTGCCGAGGTCCCGCAGAGCACCACTGCTATCTACCTCGGCAACAGCGGCAGCCTGTGGTGTAGCCTGCGGCAGCGCCCCGGCGGATGCACGCGTATGGCCATCTCCGTCGCAACCCCAGCCTGCGGCACCAGCGCTCTGTCGTGCCACTTCGCCTTCGTGTGGTCCTACAGCGGCAGCGGCCACGCCACTGTCCCTCTCGCATGACAAGTCAGAATCACCTGCGCCGTGGGAGAGATGCAGAGGAGAGAGAAGACTTCGTGAGGACCGGCCATGACAAGGGGCAGGCAGGGTCTAACACGGCAAGTCAGGAGAGACTAGTTGATTAGGGAGTAATAATCCCCTTTTAGTCCCTATGTGGGTAGAGGCTTGTGTCGATGTCCCAATCCGATCTAGCGAGGAGCCGGATAGAGTTGAGTTGGCGCTTGTGTGGCGCGAGTCCAGTTGTTTTGGTACCTAGGTGTGGTGTTGGGAGTAGAAGTGCCCTCCAACAGACGTGGTTTTCGCCGGTTCTACTTCAAAACCCAAGACTTCGCCTTCTTTTTTCTTTATTCGTCTAATAGAAATTGCGGCAAAACTTTTGCCGTCCTTTCGAAAAAAAAAAGTCCCTATGTTTGATAACTTAGAGACTAAATAAGACTAAAATGTAAAATGTACTCTATAGTTCGTAGTCCCATAAAACCAAACATGATATTGCATATGGCAAAAATGTACTACTTATAGAAACAAGTGCTACTACACCTACAAACATTTTCGGTTACGACCTCGAGATAGCCTCATCAGGATAGTTCAATTAAAGCTCACAAGACATACAGTGATGATGACTTTTCTTCGGCCCCAAAGAAATCGAAGAGGTACGAGATGGTCTGGCGGTGTCTATATGCCCGTGCGAGTGCGACCATGCAGAGACGGGCAACATGGAACCCCGCCAAATCGGGGAGCAGTAACCAGGTCCAGGAGCCACAGACCACAAGGCCAGTCGACTCGGGCCTCCACTCGATGGCTATCAACCCACCCACCGGCCGGGCCGGCTCCATCTCGTCCATCCACGCTGCCGACACAGCTAAGCGGCAACGATCCAAGGAGAGCGAGCTGCGCAAGTACGTACACTGGCCGTGTGCCGAAGAACTGATGTGGTCTTTTTTTTTAGTAAAAGAACTGATGTGGTCGATGATGTGCCGAAGAACTGATGTGGTCTTTTTTTTTAGTAAAAGAACTGATGTGGTCGATGATGGAGCAGGCAACCAAAGGCATTGCCTGCAAAAATCGCAGGAAAGGAAACAGGATCGCCACTGGAGAGTCGCTAGTACTATGATGGCCACGGTGATTGGGAGAGGTGGCTGCTGGCGCCAACGTGGTGTGCGGTCATGTGGAAGGCGAGGCCGCTACGTGCCCGCCTCCTCCTCACAAAGCCCCCAGGCCCCTACTTGCCGTGCCGTCCCTCTCGCTGCCCCCGCCGCGCCTATCCACGCCAATCTCCTCCGTCCTCATACGCAACACAAGAAGATCGAGCGCGCGCACGATGCGTTGCATTGCATGGCTCCGCCACACACACCCGTAGCTACCGACCGTTATACCTCACCCACTGCTGCATAAGTATCTCCGCCGCCGGCTCCGTGCGATCCAGGCCCGGCCGCGTGCGCGCATGCGACGACTGCACCATACACATATACGCGCTCTGGCTAGCTTGCAGAGCTCGGTTTCGGCCGGCCGGCCATCTCGCTACACTACTCCGAGCGCGCGCGGCCCCCGCGCCCGTGTCGTCGTCCTGCTGTCCGTCACGACCGTCGCCGTGTCGATCGATCGTTCGTGCAGCAAACGAGCGACCTTGGTAGCTTCAGACTGCAGCAGTGCGTGACGACGTGAGGATATATCAGCCACGCACGCGATCTCGTGAGGAGGAGATGAACAACCAGTGCGTGCCGAGCTGGGATCTGGACGACCCGGCGGCGGTAGCTGTCGGAGGAGGCGGCCGCCTGAATCACCATCAGGTCTCGACGACCGCCGGCGGGGCGTTCGCTCCCGTCGCCGTGCCCATGTCGGACCAGTTCTATGAGGTGGCGGAGCTGACGTGGGAGAAGGGCAACATCTCCTCTCACGGGCTGGGGCTGCTGAACCGCCCGGTGCAGCACAAGTACCCGCCCGCCGCGCCGATTTCGTCGTCGCAGCTGCATGCCATAGGAGGCGGCGGCGCCGGCGGCGGATCGTACGGGGACCGCGAGACGCTGGAAGCGGTGGTCGGCGAGGCGGCCGCGCGGTCACACTTCCTCTCGCAGCCGCAGCCGGTGCACCACCCGGCGCCTTGGACGATCGGGGTAGGCGTGGGCGGCGCCGTCGACGTCCCGGCGCGGTCCGCGGCGGACGCGCTAGTGCCGTGCGCCGCAAGGCCGGTGGATGAGCAGGCGGCGGCAGAAGGAGGAGACCCGGGCGCGTCGAGGAGGAAGCGGGCGCGCGTCGTTGGCGAGGACGGCGGTCTGGTGTGCGCCAGCCAGGGGAGCACCGCCGCGGCACCCGGCCGCGGCGGCGGCGAGAGCGCGCTGCTCACGCTGGACGCCGCCTGCGGCACCGGACCCGATGACGTGTGCGGCTTCACGACGACGACCACCAACAACTCCACGTCCCTGGACCGTGACGACAAGGGCTCCCCGGACACTGAGAACACCAGCATCGGTGGAGGGGCCAGTGATTCTCGCTGCTTCAGCCGTCGGTCACAGGCAAGCTAGCTTATAAGTATTCACCCTGCAGCTCATCATCATATTTATATATATATATGCACACCTCTAGTCTCTAGCTTAGCTATAGCTTCATGCACTTCACATCTGAATTGCTCGATGCTAGAATAGCTGCTGATCCTACATATGCAGAGTTTTTGTGTTCTATTTCCATTACGTATATAATAAGCTTATTTTTCTATGTTGTGTCCGTGCACGCATGTTTGGCAAATAAATAAATAAATAAAGAGAGACGGCCTGTGCGACGAAGGGGAGAACGTGGTGATCAACGGGGACGAGGCAATGAGGTCGTCGATTTCCACCAAGAGGAGCCGGGCTGCTGCGATCCATAACGAATCTGAGCGTGTAAGATCCCCTTTTCCTGTACCCGAACTTGTATAAGTTGTAGGTTGAAATAAAATGCATGGTCCAGCATTATGCTACGTACACATTTCTGTAGTTTCTTGTCGAGAGCGCTCAGCTTTCTGATTGAAAAAAATCATGGGCCATATGTGATATGTCAAATAGTTCTATATTACTTGTCGCTTTTAGTAACCACATAATATTGGGTGAGATTTGTTTCACCAACAACACACACGGGACATGTCAAAAAAAGGGATATATTTAGGGATGCTTTGTTCCAAGGCTAGCCAAGCCAAATTTTGATTACTTTGACAAACTGTAGTCATCATTTAGTTGATGCTAAAATTTGCCTTGAAATCCTCCTTTGGCCACCTTAATTTATTTTGTTGGCCAAAGTTGACCACATCCATGTCAACCAATTTGGTGACTAAAATTTAGTCATACTAATTTTTGTTTTGGTTAGAAGGTGCAAGCCTTTTGAGGTGATTGGTTTAAAAAATTGGGTGGTCTGTCAATTTATCATTTGTTCCTCACCTTTTTTTTCTTTTAGATTGTGAAATGGAATAGTTTGATCCACCATCACCTTATTTTTTTTAAGAAAACACCATCACCTTATTCCCTATAACAAAGTAATATGCGTAAGTATGAGGGATGAATCATTCCACCAAAATTGTAAGATAATATGAACCTATGATAAGCCACCTCATTTTGGAGGGACACCTGAAATTAACAAGACAACTGTTTAGAGTTTTAATCGACAAAGCCACATTTCTACAAAATTTCAGTGGAATAAAATATCAATTCATCTTTTTTTGGTTGTCAAGTGCACATGTAAATGACTTTATCGGTCTTGATATTTTCATAAAATATAGTAAAAACGTAGACTCTATTTTATGCCCATGCACGCTCACTGGTTGTGCGAGTATACACATGCTATCTTTATGAGCACGTATGAGAGAGTAGCAATCGACATGTCACATCACTTATATCACGAAAACAATAATTAGCTGAATATATGGAACCAAACTGAGTTAAGCATAGGCGCCATCAAAATAATCTCTAAAATAATCCCGGTTATTATCGTGTGCTTACTCAATAAGGTAGCCTAGAGCAACTTAATTCGACAACTTGGCTAAACTTAATAGCCAAAGTTTATTCTTTAGCATTTTATATAAAAAAATATTTTTACAATAGCTTTGCTATTTTACAAAGTTAGGTAGCAAATGGCTATGGCTAGCCATACTGAGATTTTAGGGATAGCATGTTTTCTATTTTACAAAATCATAGAGCATATCTGTTGGAGTTCATTTTTTTTCTATCTAAAAATCCATAAATAGCCTACCAACAAGGATAGTGTATCTTTTGGAGTTGTTCTAAGAAGGTATTCTGAGAAAAATCCTAAAACGTCATTCCGTATTTACAACAATACAACAACATATAGAATCAGATTCCGATAGATGGGTTTTATTCCTTTCTGCGAAATGATCCTGATAGAAGTTAATTGCAGGTTGCCAACATCATCCTTTTTTTGAGCATCAAAAGAAAAATATCATCCTCTTTTTTTTCACGGCAGGGAGTAATACGTGATCTAGGAACGACGGCGTTTCGAACGTCTTAATAGGGACAGAACGAACCAACATGTGTTCGTGTTTGTTTACTGTTATTACCATTTTGGCTTTACGCTACCGCACCTCACAATCACGAATTTGCTAATGTAGGATAAGTTCCACATAGCTATCACACATTCACAGTGTTGAAAATAGCTTTTGTGACCTTAGTCGTCAAAAAAAAAAAATCGTCCAGGTTTCGAAGCTTCCCAGCCAGACAGTGACTGTTACTGCGGACTCGAAATAAGATGCAATACGCCTTAGGAGTTTGAGTGTGTGACGTCTATGATGCTGCACTTTTTGCCAGTTCCTTCAGAGCCTTTTGTTCTCCTTTAACAAAATTCCTTCAGAGAACCTTGTGCTGTGTTGGTTGAGAATGAAAGGACGCTCAAACTTTCAGCTTGGCATGAATAAAAAAAATAAAAAAAAATCAGCTTGGCATATGCCTATATATAGGCCGGAATCAATGCAGCAGTTTGTCTGCAGTTGGGCCAACCTTTTGCTTCTTATATCTTGTGTGTGTTTTGTTTCAGAAACGAAGGGACAGGATCAACCAGAAGATGAAGACGCTGCAAAAGCTCGTCCCGAACTCGAACAAGGTGAGACGATCGCGACTCGATCATCTGACAACGGAGCCAGTATACGATGATCTGTATAACTAAGCGGAAAATCCGACACGTTGCTTGCTGCGTTTGTTGTTGCCGTGCCATATGAACGAAAAAAGCAGACGGACAAGGCGTCGATGCTGGACGAGGTGATCGACTACCTGAAGCAGCTGCAGGCGCAGGTGCAGGTGATGAGCCGGATGAGCAGCCTGATGATGCCCATGGGCATGGCCATGCCCATGGCGCCGCAGCTCCAGATGTCCGCCGTGATGGCCCAGATGGCGCAGATGGCCCAGATGGCGCAGACCATGGCCCAGGGCATGATGAACATGGGCTCCCTCGCGGCCCAGCCGGGCTACGCGGGCCTCACGCCGCCGCCCATGATGCACCCGCCGCCGGCCCAGTTCGTCCCCATGCCCTGGGCGGACCCTGCCGCTGCAGCAGCCACCGCAACCTCCAGCGCCGCCGCCGGCCCCGGTCCAGCAGCCACCGCCGCCACCTCCCACGCTCAGCAGCCCGGCGGCGCCGCCGCCGTGCCGGACGCCTTCTCCGCGTTCCTGGCTTGCCAAGCGCAGCAGAACGGCCAGGTACGTACGTGCAAACCGTATCTACTGACATACGTGCGAATGATCGATGTCTCTGCTGACCGACCGGCACGAATGTACGTGTATTTGCAGCAGCAGCAACCGGGTGGCATGGAGGCGTACAATAGGATGGTGGCGCTGTACCAGAAGATGAACCAGCTCCAGCAGATGCAGAGCGACCCCACCAGCAACCCGTCCAAGCAGTGAGCATGGCGTACGTACGTAGAAACTGTTTTCCTGTACATTGTTGTTTGTTTGCTCGAAACCGTGTTCTTGCTCCTTGTATATTGTGTTTGTTCAGATTTTCTTTTTCTTCTCGACTGATGATGAGCCCGGAATCGTGTAATATAATAGAGGTGAAATCCGTCGACGCGGTACCTGTAGCATCATGGAGTATTTATTTTGTTTTTGACCAATTGGTGGCCTTGTGTATAAGTGACCACACGTTGTGCTGTTGTGCAAAGAGTTGAACGGGTTTTGCACTGGTAGTCGAACAAGTCCTGAAGACTCAACGAGTTCAGGTTAGAGAAATGAACCCACGCAAAACCACGCACGACGACTCAACACCATGGTAGCATAACTTGTCAACCATTTATCCTATCAGATATTTTTAGCACTCCCGATATTTTGTTCGGTGCTCCAGCATCGTGGCTGCCAGAGGCTGACCGAGAAAGTGATGATTCGGTATGTTTTCCGGCTCGGTGGATCAAGTTGCTAGGCCGTCAATCAGAGACGCGCACTCAGGTTCGCTGGGAACTGGCGTCGCGATGGATTCGCATTCGCCGGACACATGGCGACCAGCAATAGGCTGCATCACGACATGGAATGAGACCGTAGCAGGCTGCCATACCCGTACTGGCTAGTCGACGCTGGGTACAGGACGCTGCTGCAGCCTTTTTGACTCTATCGGTCTTGGCACCGACCGCATCGGCGCCAGGTCCATGTAAGCGCACATGCCGCGGACTGCGGGGAAACATCTCAATCCCCAGCGGATAAAGAAAAGGCCAAGGCGAGGGAGAAAAGGTGCGTCCAAATCCAAAATAAAAAAGACGGGCGGGTGTCCATTTGTCGGAGTGGAAAATAGATGGTTGAAATCTAATAGTTAAAATTAAAATTATAATATATCTTATTCGTGTTTGTTTGCTAAATCTTCCTTATACGACCTCTGCAACAAAAGAGGCATTTGGACCACTCCTGGTCATTTTGCACAACAGTCCTCGTACTTTTGTGAAATATAATCCGCCGTCTAGCCCACTCTCTTAGGTTTTTATTCAAAGTAATCCTCACACTTTACTGAACTTAAGGATCAGTCCATATCGGCCTGCCTCCAGCCTGGGACGGCCTCACGCTTGCTGGGCCTAAGTAGGCCGAATAGGGGCCTATGCTATTTTTATTTTTCTATTATTTTTTAATCTTTTTTTTCAAATTAGAGATCTCAAAAATTCATAAAAATTATAGAAAAAATCATAAAAATATCAAACTAATTTTGTTGAGTTTCTTATGACTAGATCTATGCATTTAACTTAAAATATCATATTATTTACTGTATTTTATTTGATAGATACATGCATTTATAATTTTATGTCAGTGATTAATTTTTTGCTCATATTGCATATGAACTAAAATATTTCCCCCATATGAACTCTAAATCACTTCATATCCTTTTTTCATAATCTTCGATTTCTAATTCTCCCACCTTAACTCTAAATCAATTCATACATTTTTTCATAATCTTCGTTTCCTAATTCTTTAATTTTATACTAACTCGTAATACAAAATAATCCAAGACAAATAATCGTTAACATACATATACGAAGCCAAATACTTCACTATGTATATGACATTCCACTCGCATATATGAGTACATCATGTCACACATGTAAAAAAACAAAATTAATACACTTAAAATATACGCCGTACAAAGAAAAAAATAAAAACACATATATACACGTATGACGCATAGCTAACCACTGGCCATAAGCGGCAACGCCACACACATTTTTAGTAGATTTTGATTTTTGGCCAAGTTAAGAGGATTGTATTAAAACTTGCGTGTCTATCCCATAAAAACAAGAAATTAAAATAGTAGAATATTCTATCTAAATTCTTTTGTTCTATTTCCTAGTAGCTTCTCTTGATGATGGAGTCCATACTCTAGATAAACATAACCTTATCGAATGTTGAAGCAAGAGTATAGTCCTATGATGAATACAACGATCAACCCTAGTTTGTACATTGACATGTCAAAAGATCCAATATCCTCGAACCAATCCAAAAAACACAAGTAAAACAACTAATTTGACCTCCATAATCAAAGATGTGGAGGTGATAAATCTCCCATTCACGTATTCTCGATCCAAAATCCTCGTTAATTAACTACTATCATACACTAAATAACTTCTTGATGATGCCCAACTAGATATCTTTGAGATCCTAGATTTAAATTCTACCAACTCCAATCACTCTTGATCAGCTTGCTTAGGAGTAACAACTTTTCCATAGCAATATTAAGTCTATGGTTTATAGAATTCTGATGTTGATTGTATGGTTTTGCTCTTGAATTACTATGTGTTGAGTATAATTCCATTTTTTCTATTTGGACCTTTCTTTTTTTCTATTCTTTTGTATATAGTTCTTGATACAGTCCCATGTTTTTTTATCTTCCATGAAAACTATCTTGATTCTTGACTCCAACTATTGACCAGGTTACCGGTCCTGGCCAACTTAATAGCATGGTCAAAGAAAAACAAAAAGCCTTGACATTATGTCTAATTTCCTTCAACACCAAGTCGTGTTTAGACACTTGTATATTCATGCATCGTGAATATTCTTGTTCCATAAGACCAATCTAAAAATCGAAGCAGAGAAAACCAAGTAACCTTAATGTGAGTAACTAAATCTTTGTTATAAACCCTACAACACAATGTGACTCACATACTCTTGTTTTGATCAATCATCAAAACCCAAATTAGTTACCTTAATGCATTCACCCTTGTCGTTATTCCATAAGACCAATCTAAAAATCGAAGCAGAGAAAACCAAGTAACCTTAATGTGAGTAACTAAATCTTTGTTATAAACCCTACAACACAATGTGACTCACATACTCTTGTTTTGATCAATCATCAAAACCCAAATTAGTTACCTTAATGCATTCACCCTTGTCGTTATAACGTTTGGTGGGCAATAGAACCTAACACATAGTATAGCAGAGTGACATTAAACAATCCCTTGGCTATGATCAACCAATCGAGCACAAGTTTGATTTTATTTCTGGCTTTGTTTGAAGTGTGATCTTATTCGATTCAATTTATCTAAGATTCTACAATTATTCTCTATCTATTTCATCCACTCTTGATCAACTTTGCTCAGAGTAACCTCACATGTGCCTCAAAATGTTCTTGACTCTAACTTTGATCAAGCTAGTTATCTCGACCCCTTAATTGTACGGACAAAGATGAACAAAACCCCCAACACCAAGTCTACGTGCCCCCGACACAAAGTCCGAACTACCGCATCTTTAGTCTTAATGAATATCCTTGGTCCACACGCCGATTCCAATCACTGAGCGTCAAGAAGACAAAGTTAGCCAACCATCCCCTTGATGAATCCCTGAAACTCTAACTAGGGGCCTCAACATGTTTAGTGGTATTAATATTAACCAAACAATTGCCGCACATTTTTGGCAAATCTTTGGCGGCACTTGCCGTAGAGAACCAAACGGTACCCAAACTCAATTTGACATAACTTCGTAAAAGTTTTGGTACCTACCCAAACAGCAACAAAAGGATTATATTATATAAATCACAACAATTTTAGCCACCTAATTACCTCTTGTCACCTGCCACTTCCACTTGGTAGTAGTACTGTAGTAGTGTAAAGATGAGCAGGGCATGGAAGAAGCAATTTTGTGCCATTTTTTATTTTGGAAGAAAAAAAACCTGAATCAAGCACTTGTCCATGCCACAATGCAGCATCACACGCATTCAGAACTGCACATTGCATTGCCGGCTGTTTTCCTGTGCGCCGATGCGGCGATGCTGCGGGCGCATCGTGCAAAGATAAGATGCCGCCGGTGCTGGACGGGAGATCTGGATCAGGGATGCCACGCCCGCCCACGCGCAGCAATAACTCGAGCCGGCACGCAGCAACGCGGGACAGCTAATGAGGTTTGAAAAGGCCGGACCGGCAGCGATGGGATGGCTTTGGCTGCACGCGCCTTGTCAATCGCTGCGGGCTCGGCGGTCCGGCCTCCGGCCTTCGTCGGCTCTCTTCCTCTCCTCCGCCTGTTCCCTTCTGCTTGACTGCAGCTGCCCAGCCGCCGGCGCGCGCTTTGCTGCCGTGATTACGCATCGAATTGGCAAACCCTGTGAAAGGCTATCAGTCGCGACCTCTAGTAGGTTGATAGGATAAAGAAAAGAAATGGTTGTTTAGCAGGCTAGCAGCAGCAGCTACTAGGAGCTTCATCACTTTATAGAAGGCCACAATCACAATCACAATGCATGGGAAACTGTTAGTGGTAAAGGGTAAAGGACGTGCCGGGTGGTCGGTGGGTGATTTGATTAGTGTAGCCGCGTGCTTTTACCACTTTACCGGCAACCAATCATGTCAGTAACAAAGTGGTGGAATCTGTGCGGAGCCACTCCACACAAAGGAGCAGCCGGTGGTTAGTGAGATGCAGGCATGTCGGTCCCAGGCAGGTTTTCAAATTTACCGCGCGCGGGAAGAGCACCGCGGGAGTTTGCCATTTGCAACAACGCGGGAGTTTGCCATTTGCAACAACGCAGGAGTTTGCTGTTTTTTTATAGAATCTGTACTGGTCATTAACTTTTCGTCATTCTAAGGGGGAGTAGGCGCCTAAATCAAATTCTAAATGTATCTTAATGTCACAAGACGTTAACCCAGAGTTGTTTGTTCATGCGCGAGAGAACTCGGGAGTGCCATGCGTTTCGCTTCAGCATAGCAAAACTGTAATGGTCAATCCAATCATCCAGTCAGAAAAAACAATTGCACAGGAATAGAAAAACAGGGGAGCACAAGCTCGGGAAATGGAGTTTATACATTACAATATACTTTTGGATTAATCACCGATCGGAATGAAGATGATGATGATTGATGATATATAAATTATAAAGCACCAGTGGGCGGGAGAGCGTACCTTGTACGCCTGCCTCCTCCATTTTCCCACACTGCTTAGATCATTTTTGCTTGCAATTAGGGTTCACGCATCATGCACATGACAGACCCAAACACTCGCACATGACGCCTGACCTAAAAGCGCGCCCCCAATGCAATGACTCACTCCAAGGACCCATGACCATGATACAACTGCAACGACACACTAGCAGTAGTAGTCGACTAGTGGTAGTAGTAGTGTATAGTAGTACTGTAGCGACGACGACCGAACCGAGCCGAGTACCCCGGCCAGCCAGCCTAGCCAGCTCCACTCCAATTGCGGGCTGGGCTGGGCCGGACCGGGCCGGGATCCGATCCCAATCAGCTGTACTGGACGAAGGAGCGGTAGAAGCTATTGGGCCTCCAGTTGGCCGGGATGACGTTCTTGGCGACGAGCGTCTTGCCGGACTCGTTGCGGATGCGGATGGAGAAGGGCGCCTGCATGCGGTGGTTGGTGTCCATCCGCCAGATGGAGCCCCAGGACTCGCGCATCGGCGTCCACCGCCCCGTCGGCGGGCCGTGCGCCGTCTTGGACTCCATCAGGTCCACCTGCACCACGTCGCCGTCGCCGTCCTCGTACTCGACGAGCACCGCGAAGTAGACCGGGTTCGAGTACTCCTCCACGTGGAACCCGATCTTCAGCCCAGGGAACTCGCACGGGATCCTGCAAACATCCATTATGCGTCCATTAGCACGGAACCAATGTACTCTAAGCAAGAAAGAGCTAGAATGCTGCGTCCTCTAATCTGTGTTGCTCAGCCTAATCTGATCCTACTGCAAGTGTAGTGTACGGAATGCCTCCACTTTGGGTTCTTGGCATGGGCCCAGCCAACAACACTGCTGATGCAGCTGGTGGCGGTGGCCGGTCACCGGCGGTGGCGTGCTGCTATCGCAACGGTGGACGGACGCAGCAGATACGATGGGCTGCAAAAGGGGTGCGCCCCACTAGTAGCCAAAAATGAGCATGTTGGGGGCGCCGTGCCGCAGCGCATTAAAAGTGGCCTCTGGCAGCCGCGCCACTTTGCCGCACATGCGGTGTCCGGCGAGCTGCCTGGGCGGCAGCAGTAATGTCAGCGAGCGGTTGTTGGATTCACGACGCCGGACTTCCGCTCTCCCACCAAACTTTTCACTTGCCGTTGCCGCGCTACGAAAATGTAAACGGCAGCTATGGAGGGAAACTAGTACTAGTACTACCGTTAGGCCAGTCTCAATGGAGGTTTTACGGGACTGTCATGCACATTAAATACACTGCCATGTCAACATTTGCATGAAATTGCATGAAATTGGGAGGAGAGAGAAGGAATTCGTTTCACCATGGTGAAACTATATAGCGGTGTTTCTAAAACATTGGAAAGTGTGTGAAACCCCCATTGAGAGTGTTATTTCATTTCATCCGCATGCATGGAGAAAGGTCATTGGTGGAAGAGAGGAGAGAGAGATAACGGTGGATCCATAGAAGCTTTAAATAGTATGTGAAACTGTGCAATGATACTATGCATTGAGGGGGTGAGTTGTTTCGTATCAAAATTTCAAAGCTTTAAATAGTATGTGAAACTGTGCAATGAAACTAGCCAGTGAGACTGGCCTTACTACCAGCCAGTAACAACTCGACAGCTAGGCTACACTATTGCTAGTACACTTCCTATACTTCCAGTGGCAGCACAACAGAACAAGAACAGAACACAAAACAAATCAGAGAGGATGCTTGGGCTTTGGCTGCGTGCCACCGACACAGACCTTGTGAACTCGATGTCGATGATGCCGGAGTGGCGGAGCTTGTCGTTGAGCCCTGGCTTGGCCAGCTTGCCGAACGCCGTGCCGCTGAGGTCGAAGTGGTACTTGGACACCGGGTAGTAGTTCATGTCCGTGATGATCACCGTCTCCGCCTTGCCGGAGCAGGACTTGTCCTTGGTGCACCGAATCTGCGTGATCCGCGGCAAATCGTGAAAAACGTCAGGTAGGTTCATACTACTACTACGAGATCGAGCAAGAGTATTGTACAGGAATAAATGGCACTGTCACGGAGATCGAGTGAGACGCGGGCACATGCGCGCGGGCCCCACACGCAGCCAGCTGCTGTGCGGTTCCGAGGACCCGGCCTGGACTGTACGGCTAGCGTCCTACTTCAGCAGTTACTACTCCAGCTAGTGGTGCTGTGGAATTTTTTATGGCGCTCTTAACATTTAGTCCTAGGACAATTGTTTATTTAAATACAAGTGGAGCACTAGTATAATTGTTTCAGCTAAAGAAGAGATAAGGTTTCAGCTAAAGAAAACATACTCCTACAAATATGCTTCAGATAAATAGAGGTGTCGGTAAGTAAAAACTCCATTACTGTTGGTCTATTTACTGCAGAAGAGTACAGTACCTTGTAGCAGGAGCCGCAGCCCTTGCCGTCCTTGAACAATGGCTGGTTGCCGCACGACCCCATCCTCATGAAGGGGTACTGGTCGGTGTGCTTGAAGCCGCACGCGCCACCTAGCAAGGTACGCAGTACGTTTCGTGAGCCGCATTGCCACCACAAGACACCACAAGACAAGAAGCAAAGCACGCAAACAAGATCTCGAAGGAAGAAGAATGCCGAAGATAGATGCTCACCGTTGTCGTCGGGGCCGGCGCCGTTGGGCTGGCCGTACCAGGTGGCGCGGGCCTTCTGCCAGGGGCCCCAGTACACGGCGGCGTCGCTGGTGGTGAAGTTCTCCGCGCCGGCGCCGTCCGTGGTGGCGTCGAACTGGGTCTCGCGGCACTGCGCTCCGGTGGCGAGGAGGGCCAGGAGCACGAGCGCCGCCGCGGCGGCGGCGGCGGGGAGGGAGGAGCCCATGCCTGTGCTCTTTCCCCTTCTCAGCTGGCTACAAGCAGTGGGCGGTGACTGTTGAGTGCGAGCCGTGAGTGGTGGGTGGTGGTGGTGGCCGTGGTGCCGTGTGGGCCTATTTATAAGCCAGACGGGCCAGATGGGCACCGGCACGCTAGCTAACGAGAGGGAGGTCTCTGTGTGTGTACGCAGCCTAGCAGAGGAGCGAGGGAGAACGTGCCATGTTTGGGGCGCACATGGGCCGCCTGGGCTCAGTCGACCCAGCCGGGGCCTCGCAGCCGTCCTAGCCCTCCTTCCCCTTGCTCAGCTCAGCTCACTCGTCTTGCCACGGCAGCGCGTATTAAAAGCTGGCAGATGAAGGTTGGCCCTACGAGTTCGGTGGATGGTTGGACCGACGGACGACGGATCGGCTCGCAAGCGCTAGCTTGCTCCTCGCTGGTCGCTGCCATGCCATGCCAATATGCCATGCCGCGGCTGAGCTCACCTCACCACCGGTCACTTGTCAGTGAGAGGCCTGTGGGCGGGTGCAGAGCAGAGCCCCCGACGGACGGACCAGATCGACCAGAGCGTGGGCAAAAGGCTCGCGCTCCCACCTCGGCGGCCCGGAGCTTCCCCCGAGAAAGCTGACTTGTTTGGGCTGGCTGTCGGCATGTGCCACTGCCAGCGACCAGAGCGCCACGGCAAAGGATCAGGGCCTCCACCTGTGCGCAATGTGCATTGTCTGGCGCGCCGTTGCTGCCGCCTCTACCTGCCTAGTAGTTGGAACTTGGAAATGTGGTGATGGTGTTCGTCTTCGTTCGTTTGTTCGATTACCTTCGTCGTGGTTTGGCCGGTTCTCGCGAGCCAAGCGACTTCAGAGTTCAGACTTCCTCCCGGAGGTGGATGGATATCAGGATATCGATGGACGCAGGATGCGTGCTGGTGTACCTTGAGCAGTTGAGCTTCCTTGTGGTGGACTTGTGGTTCGGGCCTTTTTCCCGTTGAGCTTTGTCGGGTCTCGGGTGCATGTGATGTGGGAAAAAGAGTCAAAATGCAGATGCACTGGCACGCTGTTCCCACTTGACTGATAAGACTTGTGGGATGCCCGTTGGCACAACGTCTTTGTGCTCAACGTTCCAACTATTTTCTACAAACTACTACAGTACTACTATAGTTGATATGCCTGCATTCCTCATGCATCGACTCAAACTAGTCATCAGTGAAGAGTATAATCTAGCAGTAGAGTACACGCATTACTTGGCCGTCCGTAATCTGGCTGGAGATGCTTCCTGCAAGCACACGTTTAGGCAAAGCTTACGTGCTGTTAGCCTGTTACGCGTTGGGTCGCATCTAGCCAGTTCGTTCCCTAACAAACCCACTCGTGTTCAGACAGCAAAAGTTTCAGAACATAACAGCTAGCCTCTCTCTCCATCTCTCGTCAGTGCTCGCCGCCGAAACTCACCTTTCGCAACGTGTTGTGCTGGGCTGCGCTGGGCTTTGCATTGCATTTGCTCTCCAGTTCATATCTTTATCTTTAGCGCAATAATATCGCGAACCCACACTAATTCTGCCCAAATTCGATGTGACAGATCGGTCGATTAGCGAAAGCAGGAGAAACCCGGTCAGTGCCAGGCGCCCAAGAGCAGAGCACAGCCCACGTTGCCTTTTTGACTCCATTTGCCCTCCGTCTCCGTGTCACCCCACATGCCCGTAACAGAAGGGAAGACATATCTTTTGACCACATGCCAGAAATTCATTTGGCTGGCAAACAGTATTAAGAAGGCAATTTATTTGTCCCGGACGCGAACTGGTTGAGTATCATGCTTGCATGATGCCGTGATGAGCTAAGAGATTGGAAAGCCTGAGCCTTGGGCTGGAATGGAATGGTATCAACTATTAAGTTAAATCAATTATTAAAAATAGTATATCAACGTTTATATATTTACATATATATTATAATAAAATCTAATTATACTTATTTAGTATGATTAATATCAAAATGTTCCTATACTCTCTCCTCTTTTATTTACATGTCATGTGAGGTTTGTTCTAAGTCAAATATTTACATCTTTGTCCATCGATTTAAAAAATATTTAGGTTTATAGCATCAGACTTATTCTTTCAGATTCACATAAAAAATCCTTCCATAAAATGACACGTCGAGAGTAGTAGCATTCTTCATAGAGTCAAGCTATAAGGTACTTGCCAACAGCCAATGGGTCAAATTCTGGATAGACAGGTGGCTACAAGGAACCATCGGGATCTGGTATGCACCCTCATCGCACTAGTTGATGGTCGCTCTGTCCATCGAGCTAGGGTAGCTAAAGTGCTCACAAGAAGCAACTGGATCAAGCAAATTTCGGACGGCATATGGTTTCCAGCAATCGAATATAACCTCATGATCTGGGACATGGTCAGCAACATTCAGCAGAAGAAAACAAGGACGACAAAAATACTTAGCGATGAACTGAGGACGACAACTACTCTTCACGCTCGACTTACAGTCGTGCAACCCATCATGAGTTGTGATGCGTCTGGCGAGCACGAGCACCACTGAGGTTAAGAACTTAAGATATTCCCATGGCTAGCCATCTGGCACTGGCATTAGACGGCTGGCCGGAGGCGTAGGCATGTCCTTGTTGTTGAAGATCTCTAACTTCTTATGTGATCAAGAGTCAGAGACAATTGATCATAGCATTGCCTCATGCTCGTTCTCAAGGTAAGTGTGGTGGAACATCTTAGCCATCATCGACACGTGTTGGCGGGCTAGACCATGTTGGTATGGTGGACCTCGTTGGTGAAATTGATAGACCAGTACCGAAAGATAGGTTGTAGATTCATTGTTTGCCTTGGTCACATGGGAACTCTGGGAGGAGGAAGGTGCTTTCGCAAAACCACCTTAGTTCAACAGATCGTAGCCATCATCAAGCAAGGAGGCGGATTGCTGGATTGACTCTGGGGAACTCCAACCTTGGTAGTTTAATTCGCGAGTAATCACTATAACACGGTTTCTGTTAAGGATGGCAACGCTCATTCATTCCTTTTGCGTTTTCTAGAAAAAGAAACTGTCATATAGGTTGTAAGACTACATTTCAAAATGGATGTTCAAAGATAACATTTGACTTAGAGCAAACCTAATACGACTCATGTAAAAAAGGACAGATGGGAGTAATTTGGTCAAATACTATGAATCTACTGTCGTTTGACTTAGAACCGTTTTGGAATTGCTACCTTTCTTGTAGAACGGAGAGACTAGTACACCTATACTACGTAGCGCGACTTGTGGTCACGGTCCTACCGAATTAAGGGGGGTGCCGAGCCAAACCCTATGCACCTGGACCGGCCTCCTGGGTCGCTAGCTGCAGGCAGGCACGCACCCCATCTGACCCGGCATGCCGGCATGGGTAGACACGAGACGACGCTTCAAGGACACGCACATGCCGGGCCGGGAACGAGATCAGATCGACCACCACCACCAGGGACAGTACAGTAGCAGCTGCTGGCTTAGCATTTCACCGGCTACACGATGATAATCCGAGGCGCATCAATCACGGAATGGCCTGCAATGCATGCTTGGCTCGTGAGCATGTGTGTGGATCGGTTAGTTAGGTCACTTTTCTGGCTTCTTTTTCGGGAACGATCGATCGATATGATCCGAGAGTGGGTAACCGTAGTAGTGCGTGCAGGTGAGCGATTGTACGGCGGCCAGCTGAGCAGATCACACGCACCTAAGGCCTTGTTTAGATGCAAAAATTGGCCACCAAATTCACTATGCAGAATTGCTATTTCCCGTCATATCAAAATGTCGGCCCATGCATGGAGTACTAAATGTAGATGAAATCAAAAACTAATTGCACAGTTTGATTCTACTTTGCGAGACGAACATTTTGAGCCTAATTAGTCAAAGTTTAGACAATTTTTACCAAATACAAACGAAATGCTACAGTACGCTGATTTGACACGGCACTATGCAAAGTGCCAACTTGGGCCGGAACTCAACAAGACCTAAACCTTCATTGCAACTCCCCGGAGCTCCGGACAGTGCAGCAATTATGCATGCTCACTGCTCACACTGCTCTATCGCCACTGGCTAAGTGGCTAGCCGGCTAGAGACACACCGGTCACCTTGCCAGCTACCTAGTTGGCGCCGCTTTGGTGCTTGCTGCTTGCTTTGGATTGGATCCAACGGCCGTCCATGCGTATGCGTGATCCCGTCGCCGGCAGTTGAGCGTAAATATACACGTACGCTTACGGATACGGAGGACGTCGTGACGCTCACACCAGTATACGGATGGAGCCATATTCGCGTACTCATATTTGGTCTAGATCTGAATACTAACCTTCAGATCGACGCCGGAGTTGGACGGAATAATTGGCCGGGTTTAGTCTTCGGTGTACTCCGATCGTCGCATGCGAGGACGACTCCTGCCGGTCGGCGGCGGCAATCATGCAGTGCAACACGCAAGGCGCGCGGCCGTGTCGCGCGAATCATGCCACGGCGTACTGTGGCGACCATGCGTCCAGGAACGGGTATCGATTCCTGTACTAAGACTGTCCGCAGCCAACCTTCATTTTCTTACTCCATACGTCCTAGTCATCAAGATTCTTTACTCCATATACATTTCTTCTGCACTCATGAACCTCCATATCTCATACTCCATTTCAACTGCCAAAATCGGGCCCACTTGTCACTTTATCTAAATATATTCATGTGAGATCTAGTTTTGAAGTATTTATTGAAACAAATTTAATGGTGCAATCGGAATTTAATTTGACGTTTTAGTTTGTGAGTTATAACATTTTTTAATTAGTTGAACAAGTGGACCCCGCACTGCATGCACTCTCTCTCCTCACGAGCATGCGCCCGCACGCGCTGTGCTGCATCGCATGGTGGACCCCAGGCTGGTACCGTAACTCCGCCACAGACTGGTACAAGCGGCATATTTGACGTCCGAACCTTGATTCCAGATGATTTACCGTCTCCCGCTGCGGCTCTTTTTTTCATTCCGGGTCCGGTAAAAGCTGATGTGGAGTCATGGCGTCTGGTATTGCGTCCATGGCTGCGGATAGTCTAAGACCACCAGCAGCGGGAGCCTGAATATGCAACGGGACCGAATATGGCGTGCCACGGAGCATGCGGAGGGGCTGCAGCGGCGACCTGGAAAGCATCCGGAACAGGCAGCCAAACGCCAGATGCAGCGTGGGGTCCACTTGTTCAACTAGTTAAAAAATGCTATATCTCACAAACTAAAACTCCAAATTAAATTTCAATTGCACCATTGAATTCGTTTCGATTAATCCTTCAAAACTAGATCTCACATAGATATATTTAGATAAAGTGACAAGTGAGCCCGGTTTTAAAAGTTGAAATGGAGTATGAGATATGGAGGTTCATGAGTGCGGAAGAAACCTATATGGAGGAGAGAATCTTGATGACCAGAACGTATAGAGTAAAGAAATGGAGGTTGATGAGTGCGGATAGTCTAAAATACTCACCTCTCACAGCTAGCGCAAGCTCTGCACCCCCGGCCGGCAATGATGCGCGGTGGCACACGGCCGGGTACATCACTTGTAGGTACACCGACCGCTGGTCTCTTGCGTTCAGTACTTGCTGCGGAACGGAATTATGTAACTGATCTCCATCATCCCCTGTCCATGCCGTGCCTCACTCGAGGAGAGCTACATGCCTCCGTATGATTGCCGCAACGAGGCATGGCCAGCAGCAACCTACGCACGCAATGACTGCGTACAGGATGGCAGCTGTGGTTAGATGACCACTGTTGCACTATTAGCTTAGCAGCATCTGGGCTTCAATTTCCGGAACATGTTCTCTGGCATGGCAGCTGTGAAGTTCTCTCTACGCGGATCGACACGCATGATGATTGCGACGGCTGTGGAGAGGAAAGAGAGAAAGGCACGCACATGGCGATGGATGGGAGAGATACGCATACGCACCGGCACCGGGGCACCGCCGGATGAGTCCGGCCAGTTCATCCGCGAAAGCGGTGTTTTAACATGGCAGCGCGCGGGGCAGATGATGATGCATGTGACGGCCAAACGACAATTCACATGATGCCGTCGATCGACGCCGACGGATGCATCTGGTAGCCATGGTCCGATTTGTCAACGTGACGTATTGGATTCCTGGTGCTGATCGATCAGATCAGCCGGTTTTTGTACGGTACAGTTAACAGTATCCGGAAGTGTTCTAGTAAACCTAATCAATCTCTTTTGACTTTTTGTAAAGAGGCTGGCAGCAGCTAGGAGGTACTCAAGGTACACACAGTGGAGATCTTATCAGCAGTGCACCCTTTTTTCTTTTACAAAGGGCGCAAACCGTGGGCTAAATTGCACCCGTAGGGTGCAACCCACCATGTTTGTGCACCTGGCCCAACCTCGAGCTCGGCTCCCGGGAGCCAACATCGACGCCGTAGCCTGGCCGTGGAGATACGCCCAGAAGGTCCGTTTCTCCAGGGCACGGCTCGCTCGAGCACAAGAGCGGCTCGCATGAGCGCAGGAGGGGTGTTCATCTCACCTCCGGTCACCTCCTTCCCCCTCTCCTCCGCTGCAGCACAGCCGCCGACGCACCCGCAGGCGCTCTCCCCTGGCGTGCCATCCTCGTTCTTGCATCTATGGCGCAGCTCCAGGCACTCGCCGGCCACGACCATGACAACGGCGCAAGAGGCACTCGCCGGCCACGCCCATGACGGCGGCGCGCGAAGCACTCTTCTGCTTCCATGCTGAGGCCACGATCATGCTGCCCGTCCTCTGCTTCGTCGTCCCGTAGAGCCTCCCCGTCCGGCGCCTCCTCGTCTTCACCTCGCGGCGGCAGCGCGAGGACCTCCGGCGGCGGGCCACCACCCGCACAACCTGGCAGCGGGCGGGGATCCTTGCCGGCGCGGCTTCGTCTTCGTTCACGCCGTTGCTGGAGTACAGGCCCTTCCACGACGCCGGCAATGCCCCGGCGCGCGGGTCGTAGACGCCGGACGTGAAGGTGTGCTGGTTTCTTGCCTCCCTCGCCGTTGCCTATCAAGCATTCGATGAAATGCCAACGAGAAAGATGAGAAGGTAACGCTACCGTAAGACATCTGGGAGGTGATCATATTCATCCCGTATCTCTTGCCAAATAGGATCTCTCCCTGACCGGGTTCATTTGGTACGTAGACACAAACAAGCGGCCTTGCACCATTAGAGACAGGCCTACTCAGGCCTGGTCTTGTCGGGCAGGCCGAGCCGGCCAGGACCAGGTACGCAAACGCGCCCTAAAATCGGCAGGAGAGTCTCCTACTTTTTTTCTTCTTTTCATTTAAATGAAAGAATAACATAGAACAAGTTTACAAGACATTCACGCTCAAAAGAAAAAAAAAATGAAAAATCAAGAATAGCTATCTCTCCGGGCACTAAGTAAAACACTTCTAGAAGGTTTGCCTTGATACACAGCAAGCAGAGTTCTTTTCTTGAAACGGGACTTTCAGAGGTTGAGACTTTTCTGCCCATGATCAAATATTATCTTATTCCTAGTGTTCCATATTGTCCAACAGGTTATGATCATTATTTCCTGGTGTGCCACACTTGCTCTTACTGCCGATTAGATTCTTTGATCTCCTAAGCTCGTTAACAATTTGGTGCTCCATTTCGTGCGCTACACATTTGGCGCGGCCAAAGCTATGACAAAGAGATATGTGGTGCGAGCTAAACATGTCTTAGTCTCAACTTCGTAATACAGAACCACAATTAGTCTAGCAAAATGAAAAGTTAGGACTAGTAGTTAACTAAATGTATTCATAACCAGCTCATCACAGTTATGTATGGCCTAATTATCTCTTTGACAGACGTTTTTTTCCTTTGCCCAAGCGCACTGTAAGTTTATAGGTAAGGTTGGGTGTTCGGGAGTTCGGGTCAGGTAATTCGGGTTTTGAGAAATTCAGGTAATGAGAATTGTTATCCGATTGGAGTTCAAAAAAATTACTACCTGCAATTTCGGATTGAGTTTGGGTATATCCAATTTACTTGAAACATATAAAATGACAATAAACACTCAAAGAGCACAAAATTTTACATAGAACTGGAAATGGATAGAATATTTAATTATTTAATAAGAGCAACTCTAACTTTTTTTTTTTTTTCATTTTTTGTTCACAATATTGGGAACTTACCAAGTTCCAAATGAATATGGCAAAAGTAAAAAAGATTCAATCTCCAACGGTTTTCCATTATTCACTCGGCAAAACTAAAAATTGTGCGCGAGGAGGAAATATCCCGCAGAAGTAGCGCTCGAGGGCGATTGCCAAGCGAACCGCAGTTGGCATATATGCCAAATATCACCCAATGTTTGCCAAGTTAACAAAAATACCAAGCCCATTTACTAAACAGTTGGATAGATGATTTTTAGACTTTTTACAAAAACAAGAATGCCAAACCCATTTGCAAAACCGTTAATGTTGCTCTAACTTATAAAAGTTTTGAACCTCAGATGTCAAACTGCCATCACATTAATACTAAATAGTCTTGTGTGAATGCAACATGCAAGCAAGTGCAAACCATAACAAGGACACAGTCACGAAGATAGTAACAGGTTATGACGTTCAAGACTTGAGGTACTCGACGCATTAAAAAAAAAAAGTAATAGCTTAACAGGTTCAGCCGTTCAGCACTAATTCAGACGAAGACAAAATGGTTCAGATGTCCAGACGCCACTCCTCCATACTCGAGTCCAATGACAACAATGAAGTTCTAGGTACTTCGGCTAGTTCGGGTACCGGGGGATGTTACCCGATTATGTGAAATAAATTCGGATAATAGGATTTACTCCCCGAATTGGACTTCAGGTACTGCAGGTTCGCATATTTCTGTTCGGGTGCAAGTATTTTTGGTTCGGGGTTCAGGTATCGGGTTTTGTGTTCAGTCTTATTTATATTTATAGGTGCTTCTGTTCATGTGAGCTAGTTTACAACCTGCTATTATACTTTTGGCCTTGTTTAAATGCCAAACTTTGGACATTCAAAGTTAGCATTTTAGCCCTGTAGCGTATTGTAGCATTTTTGTTTTTAATTTGGTAATAATTGTTCAAACATTGATTAATTAGGCTAAAAATGTTCATCTCACAAAGTACAACCAAACTGTGCAATTAGTTTTTAATTTTATCTATGTTCTCCATGCATGTGTCGGTATTTTGATATGACAAGGAATCTTCTTTTTTATATTGGATTTTGGTGGCAAAGTTTGGCATCTAAACTAGGCCTTTCTCTAAGTGCTGCTGCAACAGTGTACTTGTGATCACAATCTGAGCACGCAATGTTGCTCTCTGCTTTGTCGTCGTCTCGTCACTACGAGCACAGGTTCCTAAATTTTACTGCAGTTTTTCCACATTTCCCCCTAAATTTTACTGCGCAAAAAGAAAATTCTTCTTCACATCAAAATATCGGCACATGCATAGAGTACTAAATGTAGATGAAATTAAAAGCTAATTACACAGTTTGGTTGTACTTTGTGAGACGAACGTTTTGAATCAAATTAGTCAATGTTTGAACAATTTTTATCAAATACAAACGAAATGCTACAGTAGCGTTACAATGTTTTCCTCAATTTTGCATACCCAAATTTGCAAGAACTAAACAAGACCTGCATTGAATTTATTGTCAAAGGTGCACAGTACCCGCGTTTTCCTCAACTTTGCATACCCTAATTTGGGAGAACTAAACAAGGCCTGCATTGGATTTATTGTCAAAGGTGTACAGTACCAATCGGTAACCGAAGCATTGAATAATGGCGATTTTTTTTGACAACTGAATAATGGCGAATTGGGGATACTCCTACGAGTACGCAGCAAAAGGATGTACTTGTGATCATAATCTGAGCACGCGATGTTGCTCTCTGCTTTGTCGTCGTCTCATCGCTACGAGCACAGGTTCCTGGGGACGGGGAGGTAGTGGTTGCCTCTGCGAGCCTTGCATTGATTTTTTTTGATAAACTGCGGTTTTTTCAAATTTCCCCCTAAATTTTACTGTGCAAAAAGAAAATTCTCCGTCACATCAAAATATCGGCACATGCATAGAGTACTAAATGTAGATGAAATTAAAAACTAATTGCACAGTTTGGTTGTACTTTGCGAGACGAACGTTTTGAGCCTAATTAGTCAATGTTTGAACAAATTTTATCAAATACAAACGTAATGCTACAGTAGCGTTACAATGTTTTCCTCAACTTTGCATACCCCAATTTGAAGGAACTAAACAAGGTCGCATTGGATTTATTGTCAAAGGTGTATAGTACCCGCGTTTTTCTCAACTTTGCATACCTCAATTTGGGAGAACTAAACAAGACCTGCATTGGATTTATTGTCAAAAGGTGTACAGTACCAGTCGGTACCCGAAGCATTGAATAATGGTGATTTTTTTTTGACAACTGAATAATGGCGAATTGGGGATACTCCTATGAGTACGCAGCAAAAGGATGTACTTGTGATCACAATCTTAGCATGCGATGTTGCTCTCTGCTTTGTCATCGTCTCGTCGCTACGAGCACATGCTGCTGGGGACTGGGGAGGCAGTGGTTGCCTCTGCGAGCCCTGTATTGATTTTTCTTTTCGTTGATAAACTGCATTGGATTTATTGTCAAAGGTGTACAGTACGGGTCGGTAACCGAAGCATTGAATAATGGTGAATTGGGTATACTCCTACGAGTACGCAGCAAAAGGATGCTTGTCCTCCATGCCATGCGTCCTGGAAGCCCCTTGTCCCTTGCGGCCTTGCTCCTCGCCTCGTTTCTCGAGAGCACTAGAGCAGCATGACAATTTTTAATCCACTCCACTGTGCGTGTTCTCACGTTGCAGGGCTCGAAGAAGACGTGCGCTGGTAGAGCTCGACAGACCCGTGAACGAATGACTGCAGTCTGCAGGAGCGCACGGGACAAGTGGCATTGTTGAATTTTGTTTTCTTTTTTTTTTCCAATTAGGGGGATCCCCCATTTCCATTAATTTCTTAACGGAAATACAGCAGCATTCAAAGATTGTTTCAGAAAAGAAGAAAGGACCGGCCCAGGAGTTTGGCCTAACCACAGGGAACTGATAAAAACAGACTCCAAACGAAGAGCTATTACAACTCTTTCATTACAGATCTCCTACTCCCCACACATCTCTATATCAAAATGATGCTTCATCCTTCATCCCGCGCGTAGCTTGTCCTTCAGGTCTCTCCCGTCTTCAGTGCCTCCGCATCAGGGTCTTCTGGATGTCCATCATCTTGGTCTTTCACGGTAGCGGTATTGTTGATGGGAGCGGGCAGCAGCATGATTGGCGTCGGTGGCTTCATCTTCAAGAGCATCACCGCGAAGTTGTGAATCGTATCAACACCATCGTAAACACCTCCTTATCGTCAGATTTCAGCAAACCTGCCCACATTTTCATCAAAGCACAAGCATGGCTAATGATGGTTAGAGGAGTTCGAATCACTTTCCCTTCAAAACACACATTATTTCGTGTCTTCCAGATGGCCCATAAAATAGCACCAATCCCGATAGCATAGAATTGCTTATTATCGGGCAACCAAGTTTGACACCAACTCCAGCATTGATCAAAATTAATGGGAATATTAGCAGCACCCAGAGTAGTAGCCATAGTAGCCCACACAGATTTAGCCATGGGACAGGTGAATAAAAGATGGTCTATATCTTCATTTTGTGAACAAAAAAGACAGGTTGGATTCCCTACCCATCTTCTTTTAATCAAATTATCTCTAGTTAAAAGAGCTTTATTAGCAATCAGCCAAAGGAATATTTTTATCTTGGCAGGCACTTTGCCTTTCCAGATATGCTTAAAGGCAGGCCCACTATCAGATTTAGTGAGAGCATCATACGTTGATTTCACAGAGAAGACCTTTTTGTTTCCTAGCTTCCAGGAAACTTGGTCCTCTCCTATAGACATATGGGTGTTGCAGATTGAAATCACAATGTTCTCCCATTGATTGGAGAGAACAGGAGTCAGCCATCTCCTAAAAGTAATGTGTTTCTCTTTCCTGACAAATTGCCCTACAAGTATGTCCTGTTGTTCACATAAACTGAACAGCTCAGGAAAGATTTTGGCCAAAGGCTCATCATACATCCAGGAATCTAACCATAACCTGGTATTCCTCCCATTCTTTACTATCATTTTTCTTCCCTGTAGATACACATGTTTAATTTTCAACAGGTCTGTCCACATGGGGGAATCTGTTTGCCTGTGCTTCACAGTGGTGACAGAGTCATTTTTCAGATATTTATGTGTTATTATATCTTGCCACAAGCCAGATTCAGTTTCCATTTTCCACCACCATTTATAGAGAAGACTCACATTAATAAGATTGATGTCTTTAATACCTAGTCCTCCCTTCTTTTTGCTCTTACATATCTTGACCCATCTAACAAGGTGGTATTTCCTCTTGGTATGCCCACCTTGCCAGAAGAAGGTCCTTCTAGTCTTGTCCAACTTACTGATAATAGTTTTAGGGAGTCTATATATGGACATATGGTACATAGGAGCATTATTCAGACTAGAAGATATAAGTGTAGATCTGCCAGCAATTGACATGGAGGATCCTTTCCATATATCTAATCTTTTATCAATTTTATCACTAAGGGGCAACCAGTCTATCACATGCAGCCTGCTAGGACTGACAGGGACCCCCAGGTATTTGATAGGGAATTGAGTGGTCTGGCAATTAAAGATTTCAGCATATGAGAAAGCTTTATTATCCTCATCATTGATCATTGCAATTTCACTTTTATTGAAATTGATTTTGAGACCAGACATCAATTCATATAAGTAGAGCAAAAATTTAAGATTCCTAGCTTTTTCCAAATCATGCTTGATACATAAAACTGTATCATCAGCATATTGGAGTATGGCCACACCATTAGGAACAATATGACTGATCAGGCCAACAAGCAAGCCATTCTTTTGTGCTTTCAAAACCATCCTAGTTAGGCAATCTGCTACAAAGTTAAAGAGTATGGGAGACAAAGGATCTCCCTGTCTCACTCCTTTGAAACTTTTGATGTAAGGGCCAATAGAGTTGTTCACTTTCACACTTACAGTCCCACCCATTAGGCACAATATGAATTTTGTTTTCTACTCAGGGATGTTTGAATTGCCGTGCCGAGAGCCCGAGAGCGCGGGAGAATGGGCGCGCTGCTACATGCCCGTGGTCGTGGAGACAGAGACACTTGCCTTTTTCCTCGCTTCTCCTGGAAAGCAGGAGTAGAATAATGCCATTTCAATGGTCAATGGAAATGGAGGCACGATGCGAGTGAGACCGAGAGGTGCTTTGCCATGGCCGCCACGGAGTCCTTTGCACTTGCACTGCGCCGGGGGTAAGGGAAGGGACGGGCCATAGCTGAATAGTGGTATAGTCGATGGCGGCCATTACTACATTTGCTTGCTTGCCCTGTTTGTATGGAAAGTGGATAATAAGCATAATAATAACATGCGAAAATCTGTTATGTGATCCCTTGCTTTCCTTTGACTTTACCCAAGCAAAACATCCCCAATTATGCGGTCCGGCCCGACGAAATGACGAGACAAAAATATTCTATCTGGCCGGATGAAATGAAATCGTCCCAAAGGCCCGGCCAAGCAACTTCCCAAGAGCAAGGCCGCGATGCTTGCCGTGGATTGGGGCATCTCGATTGGCATTTTCCTCCGTGGATTATTGGGCGGGCCTAGGAGCCGTGATTCAAGGTGCGTCTGCCTGCAGCAAGCACGGAGCGGATCAAGCGATGGATGGCCCTTTGCTTTGCACTCTTTGCTTTACCATTACCGGACCTGATGAGTGCCGATCGATGCCTGGAATCTTAGCCGGCCCACATGGCAGCGGAAGGAGACTGGAGTGAGCCTGTCCTGTTTAGTCCGAGAGATCGATCGATCCGGACCAAAGTGGGAACAAATCGACGGCCGAGAGACGAGACCGAGACCGGAGGGTGGTCGTCGCCGGCGGGTCCACCTCCACCACTAACGGTCCCCTTTTTAGGGCCGGGCGCCTGGCCTGCTGCGTCTGGTGCGTGGGGGCCTTTACCCTGTGTCCCACTCTAACGAGAAAAACTGTCTCAACCAACGCACGCCTCCACGCCTTCTTCCGTCGCCAGACCCACCGGTAAAAGTAAAGGCAGCCCATTGTTGTGCTCTGGTGGTAGAATAGTAAAAGTAAAGACGTGCAGCAAGCAGCATGCGACCTCTGCGCCCATGCTTGCTTATTTATGGCGCCCTGGCAGTGGTGTGGTGAGGTGAGGTGGTCTCGCTGCTCCGGCGAATAAATTTTGGCATCGGTGACCGGTGGTCGGTGCACGGCCGGCGGCCCTACGGCCTCCTGCTCCCCGGCGGTGATCTGGATAGTTCCCTTCAAGTGTGTACGTGTCAGCTTGGCTTTGGAGAATTATGGCTCCCCAACATTGCCTACGGGTACATATACCATATACTACTGCCGTGTATGTAACGGAGGGATCTTCCGGGGGGTTTTTATTTCAGATTATGTACTCCGAAGACTGGAGTAGTAGGTAAATCTCCAGGCAAGGGTCAAGCATGTCGGGAAGGGATAACCTAGTGCGTTCAGAACAAGTGAATGAAGAACAAAAGGGTAGGAGTAGGAGTATGTGTGAACGGGGTTATAGTCCTCTGTGCACACGGCACGTGAGTGCACGTTCGCGGGAATCTTAACTCGCATACACGCATGTAACGCGGAGATTGATTGCTTTGTTGGCAGCCCGGCATAGGTCACGTATTTTCGCAGGGTGTTTCGCTGACAGCGAGGTCCACCACTAATGGACCCCTTCTTATCCGAACCGGTGGACACGGCTATAAGAAAATGCGAGCCGTTACGCCGACGGACACGTAGCTGGAGCGGATTGGCAGCGCGGGGGGCCTCACACAGTCACACGTCGGAAACTCGATGGATCACTGGGGACGGGGACGGGGGATCTACGCCGGCAGGCCGGCACACGTACGGTCACATGGCCACCGGCGTGGCAGGGGCATGTGGGGTGGCCTTTCCTTGCCGCCGCGCCCGCGATGAAGGCGATGCCGAGCTCATGCATCGATCGTGGTGGTTGCCGGCTTTGCTGCGGCGGTGTCAGGCTTGCATGTGAAATCATCCAGTCCTGGACCGGGCTTTGCTTCCCGCTATTTTTTTTTTTCATGCCTGCGTTCAGATGTCTTTCGGTCGCGCTGCACTCCTGCTCTCCTCTGCTTCCCGCCAAATATTCCCGGTGGGCCGCAAATACCATTCAAATCAGGAGATGAAGGCTGCCACTTTCCTTCCCGGTTTCCGCATCCAACCAGTAACAACCTTGGCAGGCAACCTCGTGTTCAGCATTAGCCGATCAAATAACTAAATAACAAGAGACAAGCTTAAGGAAGCATTGGCCAATCATGCTTTATGGACTTATAAGACAATGGCAGAAGCTCAACTACTAATTGAACGTTTTTGACTTTGATATTTCTTGTTTGACTATTCGTCTTATTCAAAAAATCAATAAATAATATTTATTTTGGTATGACTTATTTTATCATTAGAGATATTCCATAATAATTTATTTATTTTGTTATTTGTATAAAAAATTTAAATAAGACGAATGATCAATCAAACGTTCTTTTATTTATGGAACGGAATTTCACACTGATTTCCAGAACACATATAAGAAAGCATAAACACTGAATTTTAAAATCTTGTGCATGTGCAAAAAAGAAAGAAAGAAAAGAGAGCCCTCGTTACTGAGCCATACCCAACGTGTGTTGACCATTCTCACGAACTATGCAAGAAAATAGAAAAAATCTTAAACCCATTATATGGGCCAGACATGTAGGGTTTTTTGGTTGGTTGCCTGGCCAATGCTATATGGGCCAGACAATCACATCTAATGGCAGGTCTCCAAAAATCCAACCCATGAACTCTTGACATCGGAGCTCTTTGTTGTTTGGACTTGAAATCTAGGCTTAGTTTCGGGCCGGTCCAGCCTTACGGCCTCGAGCGCTCAGGGTTGCATGGTGGGGGGGAAGGCCTAAGGGATTTTGTCTGGGCTGAACAGTTGGGCCGGCCTGGAAGCCAGGCTACTCTCGTACCGCTTGATGATGATGGTTCAGTTCAAACTTCAAACGGTGGAACGCTGTTTTGCAGACACTTTCAGAACCATTTCTGAAAACGCTGCACACTCTCATTTCAGCTGCTTCAAATTCTATGGAGCACTTAGAAAATAAGTCAAATAAACTCCTCTCAACTCATCAAACGCGAAAGGCGCGGGAGATAGTACCCGAGTGTGTTGCCTGTGCTAATTACATAAGCGAATATGGTCGTCTTGTCTCATGCTGGTACGGTAATAGTTTTTTTATGCCATTATTATTAGCAGTTAGGCCTCGTGGAGTTAGTAGGCTCCAGGACAGTCACACGGACAAAATATTTAGTTTCGCGTACCAGCAACTTACAGGGTAGCCTCCGCATTCACTTAATTTGTAGTGTGTGTTACCATACACACCTTCTTCCAAATTTTAGACGGACAGCAAGTCAGCAACACGGCATTCTGCCATTCAACGTAGCGTCGTTGAACTGTATACCGGCCGCTGGGTACATGAAACTGAAACGGATTAGGCGCCGCTTCCAACCCAGCTCTGTAGTAGTATATAGTAGTAACTAAAACATGCATGATACATGGCTCGTTTGGTACACATGAAGGATCCATGCAATGATTACTCGATCGACAATTATAGTCTCCTCCCATGCATGATTTAATCGTAGACCTGTCGTTCCTTCTGTATCAGGCTGTGCACGAATCTCCCCGTTCCTAACACTAACCTACACTGCATATATCAGACAAAGTGAAGGCCGCTGTACATCTCTTATGCACAGGATTAAAAATTCCCAAGAATCAGAATCAGTGTATGAACGAAACGGTCCTAGCAACTCTCGATAATACATACACACCGTGTGCGGTACCTGCCAAGAGGCCGTTGCTGTTTTTTAATAGTTCACTCGTGACCAGAACCCTCCGTTTCTCGCATGATTTGCTCGGTAGCCATGTGACCCCTACCAAAAGGCGGCCAAAGCCCCACGCCGACGGCCGCAACGGCCGTTGATCGGGGGCGATCGCCGCGGGCGCGCTGCCTTGTTTGGAGATTCTTTTCCGGTCTATAAATACCCCGGCAAGGTGCCCCTTCCAAATCATCGAGAACGCAAAACTCCTCCTGTCGGCCAAAGTAGAAACTCTACTAGCAGAGCTAGCAACTATGGCGTCCAAGGTGCTCGCACTTGGTGCGCTCGTCTTCTCCCTCCTTGTCACGTATGGCTCGTGCGCTACACCGGTGAACTATACCGCCTCCGACTTCACCGCCGATCCCAACTGGGAGGCTGCCAGAGCCACCTGGTACGGTGCGCCCACCGGCGCCGGCCCTGACGACGATGGTACGTGGAATTGCCGTTTCATACTGCTCCGTGCTGTGTATCTTCTGCTTTTGGCGTGCACAGCATGTGTTGTGCACTTGTGCTGTTGGCTTAACGCGCGCGGTATTCATTGATCTGAATGCAGGTGGCGCCTGCGGGTTCAAGAACGTGAACCTGCCGCCGTTCTCCGCGATGACGTCGTGCGGCAACCAGCCCCTGTTCAAGGACGGCAAAGGATGTGGCTCCTGCTACCAGGTACGTGTATACCTAGATTAATTGGTCAGACTAATTTGGTGCCTGCCTTATTAATTGGAAGCGGAAAAAAGGTAGAGCATACTTTTGACTAATGAGCCCCGTTTTATTTTCTTCCCCAGATACGGTGCCAAAAGCACCCTGCCTGCTCCGGCAACCCAGAGACGGTGATCATCACTGACATGAACTACTACCCGGTGTCCAAGTACCACTTCGATCTCAGCGGCACGGCGTTCGGCGCCATGGCCAAGCAAGGCCGCAACAACGAGCTCCGCCACGCCGGCATCATCGACATCCAGTTCAAGAGGTGGGTATCGCCGTAATTCGGAGTCATGCGCGATTGCACATGCACTGCACGTTGCACAGAGCCACATAAGCCACAATTTGCAGGCCCCACCTGAACAGAATATAAGCTGTGCTGCATGTGGAGCTCTTTTAGATCCGCAGAAGTATCACTAGTTATATACTGTGCCTGCTCCTATCTTCTGTATAATTAATCAAGATTTGTGAGGACTGTTGTCGGACTAGCTAGACTGATGGAGACATGTCACATGCAGGGTGCCCTGCAACTACCCCGGGCAGAAGTTGACGTTCCACGTCGAGGAGGGCTCCAACCCCGTCTACTTCGCGGTGCTGGTCGAGTTCGAAGACGGCGACGGCGACGTGGTGCAGGTGGACCTCCAGGAGGCCAACTCCGGCTCCTGGACGTCGATGCGCGAGTCCTGGGGATCCATCTGGAGGCTGGACGCCAACCACAGGCTGCAGGCGCCCTTCTCGCTGCGCATCACCAACGAGTCCGGCAGGAAGCTGGTGGCCAATCGGGTCATCCCAGCCAACTGGGCGGCCAACACCTATTACCGCTCCATCATTCAGTATTAGCTCTGCCACTGCGCTCTGATCCGGTGTCGTTGGCTTCATTGGAACTGTATGTAAATTGTATCTTCGCTGCATAGGATATTGACAGAGTAGGAGATGAGGAAGCAAGTTTGGATTTGCTTCCCCGCTCACTGTCAATACATGAATCAGTGTAATCAAGGTTATAAAATTACTTCCTATATTTTTTTTTTGAGAATACAAATTACTCCTATAAAGCAGCTTCTTAGTGCCATTCAGTAGCTTCTTAGTGCCATTCAGTACATATTCGGATGCCACTTTTATGCAGCACCTTTTTTTTTTTTGCCAATGTATGTTTTTTTATAAAGGATAAAATTATTCGACTTCATCTATCCGAAAATAGAATCAGACCAATTATTACAAATTCCAACCCCACACAGAAAGTTCGGTCGTTTAAGCAAACAACAAGTCTCACAACTAACTGAAAGAATAAAAGTTTTTTTTTTTTTTTTTTTTTTTTTTTTTTACCAATGTATGTAGCACCGGTTGGTTTTATATTCAGCAGCTCATCAGGGGAATCTGATCTTAAATGTCCAAACCAGCAAAAACAAGTTGGTCATGGTCACTTTCTTTTATCGTTTTCCCTCCGCTCCTAAAAAAAATTAAAATTAAACAAAATTTGCTCATAGAAATCAAACAATCCTAATTTTAACTAGGTTTATCAAAAAAATTCTTATTTATCCTATTTTACAGAATAAGGAATTAACATACACTTTCTACTTATTACCTCATAGGAACTAAAGTACCACAAATCATGTTTTTTTTTAAAAAAACAATGTTTCGAGTGGAAACCGGAGCCTCATTGATCATCGAAAGAGGGGTTACAGTCGGAGTTTTTGACATTCGTAAGACCAGGTGGGGCTACAGGCCACTCCGCCACATGAGAATTACGGATCGCGATGAAAACGGATCGGATACGGACGGATATCACTCATACCACATTTGTTTTCATATTTCTGTCCGGATTCGGATTCGAATACGGATAGTATCAACCACCGATATGCAAACAAGATTACCCCTCTTGATAGTACGGCCATCTATCCTAAATCCGGTCAAGTACTTCTCTACTCAACCTTTAGACCGGTGAAATGAAATGCCCTAGGTTATACCTTTGCCTTGCGCATTTCCATCTCCACCGTCTTCCTCCATTGTGCCAATGCAACAACATGCACCGACACGATCATCAAATGATATGATCCACTTCATATCATCATGTGACACTCTTGGTCCATCGATCTTGACCTCACTTGCTCTTCACCGTTGCGTCGGTCCATCGGCGCCAAGTCTTGCCCAAGCTTCACCATCGCATGGTCCTTCGCTTTGCAGCCTCAACTTGCCCTTCACACTTGCAACCGGTCCATCAAGCCAAGCCTCATCTTGATCTTCACCTCTTGGTCACATGACTCCATGTCATGTCTCATTTGCAATGAGCTCCTTCATCAACTCATGTGTTGAGCCTCACAACATCTCCAAACCACCTCCACCATGGCATATGTTGCTCACACACATGTACCTGTGAACTAACTCCTGTGTATCTCAACCATCACACATGTTAGTCCACCTAAACTTGTCACTCAATTATCAAAACCAAACAAGGGCCTTTCACCATGCCGGATAGGATAAGACTGGTTATCGACATCATAAATATATGATTTAAGTATTCGGATACGGATACGGTATCGGATGTTGAATGTCCGGATTCACATACAGACAGATTAAAACACGTCTAAACGAATTCGGTCGAACGGACGGACAAATAAATATCCGTACCACTTTCATCGTGAATTACGGAACACCAATCGAACACAAGAATGAGGAAAAGTATTACAATTTCTACTAGTTGTTGATTGTTGTTGTGCGCCGTGAGAGTTTCGTTCTCTTTTCTTTTCCCGCCAACGCCACTCTGTGTGGGTTCGTGCGGAGAACTGCGTGCGTTTTGGCACCGCCGGGGACGACTTGTGCGTCGTCAGCCAAGAGTACTGGTTGAAGGGTATTAAGCCGTAACAATAGAAGCCTTTGAATCCTCCTGAGCATTCAAAAAATGGGGGAGAATTAAGCCCTGTGTTGGGTGTCTTGGGGTCGACGGGCATGCCGACTCGGTCTCTCCCGTCGGCAAGCACTCATACCGCCTCTTCTTCACCAACGTCCAACGAGGTACGTGCGTGCAGGCAGCGTGCAACTAGAGCTGACTAAACCCCTGCTCACGAGTCACGACGATCGAAGTAGCTAGCTAGACGCTGGATGCATATGGATTGGGGACGGATGCGGTGGATTGGGTAGGATAGGGTAATGCTCTATTTCTATAATATTGTTGGCCTAATTAGCAAAATAGATTATCTTCTCCTCCAGAAAATCTTAGCCCCCTCCTACCTTGTACATCTACGGCTAAAAGTTTGGAGGGGCTCTAGGGGGCCTCCACATGCCCGGTAGTCGGGGGTGGGGGGAGGGGTGGGGGTGGGGGTGGGGGTGGGGGGAGCCCCCTATCCCATCGCTAGCTTCGTGCCTACCGATTTCTGCGCCTACAACTGTTCCATGACCCGCCCGGTACCTAAAGGGCCAGTAGACAATGGACTCATTGGTCGCTACCTTCCAAGAGAAGAAAAAGAAGAATGGATGCCCTACCTGCTGAGACAGGTGTAGGAGGAGGACGAGGAGAAGAAGGACGAAGGGGAGACTCCAGTGGCGGCACGGGATGCGGTCCTAGCCGCCAGGGATGCAACTGAGCCAATGACACGGGAGACTGTCTTGGCCGTCAGGGCCGCAGTTGAGGCGGCGACGCGAGAGACGGTGCCGTCAGGGTTGAGTTGAGGCGGCGACGCGAGAGACGGTGCCGTCAGGGTTGTAGCTGAGGTGGCGACACGTTCCTAGCCATCAGGGTTGCAATTGAGGCGGCGACGCGGGAGACGGTCCTGGCTGTCAGGGCCACAGCTGAGGCGGCGACGCGGGAGATCATCCTAGCCGTCAGGGCTGCAGCTAAGGCGGCGATGCGGGAGACAGGCCATCACGACTGCAGCTGAGATAGTGGTGGTGCCTCTCGAGGCCTTGGACTTGCTTAAAGGCGGGGACGAGCCCGCCCACAACATCCACGGCCATCTGGGCGACAGCGACATCATCATCGACACAACTCTATGTTTCGTCTAGTACATAGACTACGCATATACTCCCTCCGTATCGGTTTTGCAGGTCGTTCTGGCGCAAGCGACGAGTTGTGGAAAGGAAGTCGTCGTGGGTAGGCAGGACTGTTGTGGATGACGATGCCCCTGCACCGTAAATACGCCGCATCCGCTCCCATGCAAAAAATTGGGAGCGCCAGGAATCGAACCGGCACCCTCGCTCCATCTTGCGTCGGGGCGAATGCACAAACCAACCGAACTGCTTGATTTTTGTTGTTACAATGCACCCGCCAGCCTATTTATTAGGGGCAAACACGAAAAACTAACCCCCAATTAATCACTCCTTGGTATTCACAATCATGTCCTAAATGACTTCTAAGGCTAGTCTCAATGCGACGTTTCATCTCACAGTTTCCAAAAATATAAAATTGTAAATAAAACAAGTATCTCTCTCAATGCACCGTTTCATTGCACGGTTTCACTTGCTATTTTTAGTTGCATGGGTCCCACCCTCTCTCTTATCTACGATTTCACTTCTCTATTTTTAGCCCATGAAACAATTCATGCGTCTCAATGGGAGTTTTACGAGTTTCACACAGTTTCCGAGTGGTTGGAAACAACGCTCACGCGTTTCACCGGGATGAAACGTTTTCCTTCTCTCTCCTCTCTATTTCATGCAAAGATTCCCTTTTAGCTGATGTGGCACCCTATTTAATGTGCACGACACGCCCATGAAATCCCCATTGAGACTAGCCTAAGGCCAGTCTGAATGGGAGGTTTCACCTCACAATTATCAAGACATGAAACTTTAGAATGAAATAGAGCTCTATCTCACAATACATAGTTTCATGGCACGGTTTCATAAAAAAAATTCAATGCTTAGGGGATGGCGTGCGGTGGCCTCGACTCGTGATTGGGTATTTCATGGGATGAAACGCCTCAGTGGGGATATCATCCGGTTTCACGGCCTAGGACACCTTGGTGAAACCTGCACTGAGACTGGCCTAATACCATTACGGAGGGAGTACTATATACCAGTGGTGGACCTACAGGGTATACATGCAGGTAGGTCCGCTGCATACCCTGTGTCCGACCAATCATAGCATGCAATACGCAACTAACGAGTGGCCACACATGATTTATTGCTTGGTAGTTCACTCATGCAATGGCACATCCACAACGCATAGCCCCATCCTTGCATGCAACTGATTGAACCTGTGCTATTCGTGTGCTTTGCTATAAATAAACAGAGCCAACTGCTGAGTATCTCTTGTTATTTTGTGTTTTCTCTTTGAGTATCCCTCCTCCTTTATTAAATTTATAATAATTTGATGTGGAGAATAAAAAGAATGATTTATAGAGAATTTTTTTAGTTATTTAGTACTTTTATACCAAATTGTGTTGTAAATTATAGGCTTTTACCAAATTAATATATACATTTACCGACTTTTGTATATGAAAATTTTATCGTCGCATACCCTACGACAAAACTCTAGGTCCGCCACTGCTATATACATATAGCTACACTGTCCCCGCTTGGCCGCTCCCCACTCGCTTTGTCGGCCATGGCCATGATCATGGACCTAGTAATTAGAATCATCCATGGGTTTCACGACTTGAACCGAATTCACGCCGTGAATACTGGCCGTTGTGAAACCATCACTCCTCTCCTGTCAGTTTTTTCAATTACCGCAGCAGTCCATGCGGATGCTGAGAGAGTTTTACAGATTCAAATGGTGGCACCAAGTTGAACCATAATTGCTTAGTCTAGTATGTTTAGAATTTTAAAGACTAAATAAAACTAAAATTCACTTCCTCTGTTTTAATTATAAATCATTTTAATTTTTTGATATATTTATTTTACTATGCATCTAAATATAATAATGGGTGTAGATACATAGCAAAATAAATAAATAAATATAAAAATCAAAGCGACTTATAATTTGGAACGAAGGAGGTACTATCTGGTTCCTGGTCTTTGAGCAACAAACGTGACCTAAATGCATAAACGCAGTCGGACTCGCTGCGGCAAATAAAAAACATTTGTGCTCCGCTAGCTGTGTTCATAAAAACAAAGAGATAAGGACGCAAGAGAAAAGGAGAGCCCTGGACTGGATTTTGCTACTATATACCTCAGTTCCGCTCATCCAAATCCAAACAAACATAATGAAACAGTTAGCTCCGGAAAGATTTCTTTTTCCCTAGCTAAGTAGCTAACCCACGATGTGTCCATACGCCGCGCATGTGCCGGCGAGGGCGTCGGATGACGACGGCTGCGCGGCACGGCGCTGCGCTGCGTATTCCTCGCATGTGAGGTGCGGGTCACGTACTCCGAAGGCAACAGCCGCCGGGCCCAGGATGTCTAACGAGTAACGAGCTAGTGTTTCGCAGTCTGGCACGTAGGATGACTGTGATCTCACCACCATCAGCCGAGCGTGCGTGCGTGGTCGCACCAGATTTCCAGGGCCCGCGACGTCGTCGCGCCCGGCCATCGCGCGCGGCAACGGGATATGCCGGACGCCCTGTGGAGCCATGGTATTGTGTGGGGATGTTCCCGGTTGCGCGCGCACGGTGGCATGGGCTGCTCTGCTTGCAACGTCGGGATTGTGGGCTACTACTGGGTTGCACTTGCACGTATCCTCACACCCCTCATCAGCAGAGCAGCACTTTGTGCCATGTTGTACTTGAACTGTTTGATGATTAGCTGCAATAATTGGTTGATTGCTTAACACTTAATCTGATCCTGCTTCTGAAAAAAAAGATGCAATTTCGTTTGCATCAGCATTGAGCAGCAAGTTTTAGAAACCATAGGGCAAGATTAACATGGTTGGGCGGTTGGCGTGCACTCGAAGTTACTTCATCATATACGTTAAAAAAGGAAGAAAAAAAAGAAGACATCGTATTGGTTATCAGCCATGATACAATACTTTTCTCTTACAACAAAACAGTACTAGTCGGTTTATCACCCACGAAAACTATCAGCTAAACAGGGTGATTATATATTTATCATACCGATAGTATTGCAATGGGATGTACAACATGTTGTGAACTCATGATTAGCGTATATTGTTGGATTTAATTTGCTTAATCCAACCTTATTTTAATTAAACACGAAGACCCATAATAAATGAAGTTGCAATAGAGGATTAATCTTGTGCGAGGATGATCAAAGATTATAAACCAGCTTAAATATGTGCCTATTGTGTTTTTTTTTTTTGAGGGGGGAGCCCATACTGTTCCTGCACTCACAGCCAAGTAAGTCGTTGGGCTGTACAGTAGACCCAGACCCAGACCCAGCCCACGGCCGACACACGACAAGCACCTAGTAATGAGCCCAGCAGCACACATTCCGATTCCCCGATTGGAGTTGGTCACCTCTGGGTAGAGGCAATACTGAAATTTGTAATGTTTTCGTAATAATAGTTGATTCTCATTAGACAATACTGGATTATAGTTTAACACCAATGAAACATACGGGAACTATGCTGGCCGGTGGATTGAGGATTTAGATTTATGCAAAATGCCAAACAATGATTTTTTAACTTAAACTTTGATAATAGTAATTGATCAGGAAGTAAGCCTGACTCACTTAGTTAGGTGACTCAATGTGGCACTACACCTAGCCACCCAGGTTTGAATCCCAACGGAAGCGAATTTGGGTGCCTATTTTCTAAAAAAAATTAATAAGTACTGTGGTAAAAAAAGTAATTCATTATATCACAAGATGCATTAAAAACAGATTCATTATATCACAAGATGCATTAGAAAAATAAGATGATTTCTAGAATTATCACAATAATCAAAGACATTTGACTCTTAATTAGATGGGACTCGGATCATAGAGAATAAATATGTAGGATCTATTCTAAAATAAGATAATTTATAGAATCATCACAATAATCAGGGACACTTGACTGTTAATTAGATGGACTCTAATCATAGATAAAATCTTGTAAGTGGTCTTTGGTTAAGTTTATACATTTTCACTAAACAATATGACATATCAATATTGGTATAACTGTAAGCATAGAATATTTAATGATGTATTTCATAATACCACCACTACACATATAATTATTTGATAGAGGTAACTAATGGCTGATCGACTGATGGTTTCTATGGCTGATAATAAGTCGGCTATGGTTTCTATGGCGATAAGTCGACTGGTGTTGTTTTGTTGTGAGAGAAAAACACTATACAACTGCTACGATGTTGGCTGAAGTGATTGTTATTTATACGAATATGGTAACTAAAAGTGGAGTCTAGGATCTCTAATCCTATTTTTGTCAAATATAAAATGAAAGTTTCAGATAACATATAAAATCAAAGTTTGTATAAAGAATTACAACAACTCATAAAATCAAAGTTACAAGCCAAAGATTTATAATATAGATAACAGAAGAGTTGATATTACTTAAACTAAGGTTCAACCAAAATGCATTCTGAAAACCCACAAAGTTCAACCAAAATACATTCTGAAAACCCGCGAAGTATAATGTTCTGAAATGAATAGAGAGGGGGAGTAAATTTAATCATTAATATGTAATAAATTTATCCACAAAGATTGTTGATTGTGTTGGAGCACAAGTTGATAGTAGGTTATTAGTTAGGTGGTAAAGAAAATGAACACGTATTTGTGTGTTTTTGACATGTCCAATGTACAAAGTGAGGGCAGATTATCAATTGGAACCACCATATGGCCCGACGATGCAATTTGATAAGACACAACACGGGGTTCACCGTATCATTGTAGTGTACTACTAGCTGTTAAGCATTTAAGCTATCCTGGTGTCGGTATATGGCATATCTCTTTTCCTAAATCAAACTGAAACTGTTAGGTGTCTCTCTTCCAACCCAAATGATCAGCAATTTGGTGCACAGAATCGTCACAGTGCATCAGTACCAATGATGATGTCCGTCTTCTGAGTGTGTAAACCTGACGCGCCTTTCCTTCTGTATCTGGCTGTACGCGAATCTGCCGCTCCTAACACATCATCACAGAGCCCGGCCGGGTTGGCTGTGCATTTCTGGTCGATGAAGAACGTTAAAAATGTCCCGAGAATCAATCAGTGCGCAGGTATCTAGAAAGCCACTGTTGAGCAATACACGGCATGGGACACATAACCGCCAAGAAGCCGTTACTTTTTTAATGGTGCACGCATGGCCCGGAGTCTTCGCCGTTCCTCGCATGATTTGCTCCAGAGCCAGGCCATGTGACCCCTACCAAAGAGCGTCGGGTGGTGCAACGACCTCTGATGGTGATGGCGGCCGGGGAACTGCGTTCTAACGATGCTTTTTCCTGCCTATAAATACCCCTCGTGAAGATGCTCTTCTCCGACCATCCAAAATTCCAAACGCACAATCTCATCAGCACAATCTCTTAAGCTTGGAGTAGCTACTTCACTAAGCCAAGATGGCAACGACCTTCTCTTCCAAGGCTGCTGCATTTGCAGCGCTCTTCTTCTTCCTAGTCACGTATGGCTCCTGCGCTCGGCCTGCAAGTTTTAACGCCTCCGACTTCACCGCCGACCCAAACTGGGAGGCCGCCAGGGCCACCTGGTATGGGGCACCTACTGGCGCCGGTCCTGACGACGACGGTACGCACACGCACACGCACACGCTTTAGGGTGTTATTAGTTATTACCCGCCGTTAACGGCATGCAAATAAACAAACTTTGTGTAGCCTGCCCTGTTTTTGGACGATATATCAGTAAACTAATTTACATGCCGCGGCATCCATTTGTGTGCATGCAGGTGGCGCCTGCGGGTTCAAGAACGTGAACCTGCCTCCGTTCTCCGCCATGACGTCCTGTGGCAACGAGCCACTGTTCAAGGACGGCAAGGGCTGCGGCTCATGCTACCAGGTACGACGCAGAGCACTAGATGAATTGGCCAGCTGAAGCTAACATTGGTGCCGACACCCGGCCTAGTGCAAGCAAAGGGAAAGCTCATCCACAGTTTTGGCTTTTGACTCGCATATCACACGCACTCAGTGGTTTTTTTACTTCCTTGCTTTTTCTAGATACGGTGCCAAAACAACGATGCCTGCTCCGGCAACCCAGAGACGGTGATCATCACCGACATGAACTACTATCCGGTTGCCAAGTACCACTTCGACCTCAGCGGCACGGCATTCGGCGCCATGGCTAAGCCTGGCCGCAGCGATGAGCTCCGCCACGCCGGCATCATCGACATCCAGTTCAAGAGGTAGGCGGAGCTAGTAACATGCATTGCTCGTTGCAGAGACAGAGCCAAACAGACAATGCAACAACCTGCAGTAGACCACCCTACTACCTGAATGAACATAATCATATTCCGACCGTCTATTTACTGGTGCTGTGGCGCCCCTCCTGTACTTTGCTCAACTAACTCTCTTATACTCTAACGACAACGACCGATGGACTTCACAACTTGGCTCTTAGCTGCATACTATAAAGCTGTGTTCTACTATCAGACGCCTAATCCAACACATCACATGGCTTTAATTCTTGCAGAGTGCCCTGCAATTACCCTGGGCAGAAGGTGACGTTCCACGTCGAGGAGGGGTCCAACTCTGTCTACCTCGCGGTGCTCGTCGAGTTTGAAGATGGCGACGGCGACGTGGTGCAGGTAGACCTCATGGAGGCCAACTCCGGCTCCTGGACGCCGATGCGCGAGTCCTGGGGATCCATCTGGAGGATGGACTCCAACCACCGGCTGCAGGCGCCCTTCTCGCTGCGCATCACGAACGAGTCCGGCAGGATGCTGGTGGCGAATCAGGTCATCCCGGCCAACTGGGTGCCCAACACGTACTACCGCTCCATTATCCAGTATTGAGTTGCTCGATCAGGACATCGATTATTCCGATGCCATTGTTTTTTTATTAATTTGGTATGTACCGTATCTTTGTCATGCATTATTGGACTGATGAGGTGTGTCCTATATTAGTTCAGTAGGTGAGATATCAGGAATGCGGCTATTATGCCGTCTGTACGAGTTGTTAGAGTACCGCAAGAGATTCACGAGTGGGAAACAGAGGAGGCAAAGTTTGCATATGCTTTCCCGCCCACTGCCAATGTATCGTGTTATGCGATCAATCAAAGTTATGAACACTATTAACACTATTTAGTAGTTTGTATGACATGCTGTGTCTGGTAGATATATACAATCTAAGAAACTACATTACAAAATGAACTCCTTCAATCGTCTTTGTCTTCTAGTACCTCCCAATTCCCAAGTCCCAATCATCTTCCTCCCCACTCTTTACTCTATCTTGTATCTATGAGGCCCAATTCTAAGTACATTGCGTGTAATTTCTTAAACTTTGGTTTTGTTCGAGTCCTACGGGTCATTTGATTTGGCTCTTTGGTGCTTCATCTCCGTCCAGCAACAAATGGCACTGTAGCAGGGAGCGATTTTCTCTCTTTTCCCCGAATCTATGGGAAGCCAGTTGGAGCCATGATTTATTGATCTTCTGGCTCCGGCTCCTCCTGTTACCGTAGCATGAATCCGGAGTTGGATAAGCCCTCCTAAATAGGTCCCTAGTTTCTTGCATAGGACCTAATTTGTTGTAGCTTTATCTCTCTATAATACTGCAAGGTTAATAAAATGTCCTACATGTCACTATATTAAATGGCATGAAAACTATCACAGTCATAACATTGCGTGTGCTCCAAAGACGTTGCTAGCTTGTACCCATGTGGCCATGTGTGATGAAGTTAGAGCATCTCCAACAACTCCCTAAATCCACTTGCTATTCTATTTTTTTTTTTGCAAAAACACAAAAACACATCTCCAACAACTTGGTAAAGTCACTTTGTAAATTTCCCAACTTGGAAAAAGAAGCCTCCGCGCGCGTATCTATCTGCGCGCGGATGGTGCGCGCATCGCCCCTCGCAACGCGCCGACACCGCGAGCCGCGCCTCCCTCTCCCCACTCCGGCGGCCGCGCCTCCCTCTCCCCACTTCGGCCTCGCCTCCCTCTCCGTCTCCCACTCCGACCTCCCTCTCTCACTGGCGTGGATCCGGGGCGGGCCAGCCCCATGCGCGGCGGCGGCGCAGGCGGAGAAACTGCTTGAACTGGAAGCGACCCTAGTCCAAAACCACCGCACCGAGCCCCGCCGCGCCACCTCCGCTCCCCGCGCTCCTCTCGTCTCCCCCGTCGGCGGCGTCGAGGCTGAAGCGAAGGCGAGCATGCATCACGACCCCAACCCCTTCGACGAGGGCAGCAGTACGGGTTCCGGGCGACTGAGCCCGTCGGGTTCGGCGGCGCCGGCAGGGTTCGGCGGCGCGCAATGCAGGACTCGAAGAGCAAGGCGAGGGAGCTGCCGGACGACGTTGTCGGAGAGATCCTCCTCTGCTTCCCACCGGCGGATCCCGCGAGCCTCGTCCGCGCCACACTCGTCTGCAAGCATTGGTGCCGCACCCGATGACAGGCGGGTCCCATCTGTCATCCTCTGTTTTTACCAAGTTGGAATACCAAGTTGTCAGAGATAGCTCTTTTTTCATTTGCTAAATAAAATACCAACTTGCTATAACTAAAGATATACCAAGTAAATTTTATGGAGTTGTTGGAGATGCTCTTATAGATTGTAAACCTATTGGCTCTTTGTCTACCTCACCACCATGATCTCTTTGGTACATACCCTACTTGCACACCGCCTGCCACTAGCATCCATCGCTATATGTGTTTGACCTCATCCCTGCCATACCACACCAATCACACTGCTAAGAAGTAGCCCCATAGGCCCACACCATCAGGATGCTACAGGATGGAGAAAACCGAGCAAATGGATCCTAACCTTAACTTAGGGTTTGTTTAGCTAGTATTAGTTGTGAAAAAAGTATTGAGTTGTGAAAAAGCTAATGTGAGAAATGTGTCATGAAAAAGTTGTAATTTGTTTAGTTGCAACTATCAAACTTATCTCCTATCTTCATCTCACTTGAAATTGAAAAATCTCTCTCTCTCTCTCGTCCTGCTGTGAAAATTGTACATGCAAAACAATTGGTCTGGAAAAGCAACTTTTGGTCTGTTTTGTTTTTTCTTTTTCTAGTAGAAGCATTTTTTTCAGAAGCTAAACCAAATATGGCCTTCGATAAGTCTAGATCCTTGATAAAAATGTGAGGATCGTCTTGATTCCGTTGCATTCTTCTTTTTCTATCACCTTATATGATATAACTTATGGCAAAGCTTTGCAGTCCTTGTAGAAAAAAATATATCCGAATATCTTGTGTCCAGAGAAATTTATTTGTTTCTTTTTGTTTCGAAGTAAATTTATGGGAAGCAATCATCAAACTATGAATTGAAAATTGCAATTTATTTGTTTCTTGAAGCTCTCATTTTCAATTAGTCCCCAAACACCTCCCTCTTACTTTTCTTGTACCTTCCCTTATTCGGTGCATGCACAAATAATATAGTGTACGAGAGGAATCTAATCCTGACTTTTAGGCTAGTTCGGCCTATTCTACTTTGTAAAGGTTTCTTAATTTGATTTAGAAGATTAATAAGGTTTAGATATTCAGGACATTCTAACTTAGTGTAAACCACATTTCCTGACTGTAAAGCGAAAGAACACTCGCAGCGACAGTTTGAGAGTTGATAGCAAAGCTTCCTTTCCTGATGACGCCTTTTGCTTATGCTACTCCACTCCAAAGATATGGCAATCCACAAAAGCAACATCATGATAGTTCGTGCACCGACCAAAGCATGTATTTTAAGCACGATCTTTCGCAAAATGAGAGTCGCCAGGTAGACCGTAGAAGCTAGCTAGATGACTTAAACTGACTTCTTCCCGTAATTACTGGCATAATATTCTCGCAGTTCAGTCACTTGCAATAACGGCACCTTTCTCTCTGAATTGACATTTGAGGCGCATCAGCAAGTAGGTTTGTCGATAAAGAAAAAGGTCGAATAATAATTCTAAGCATCATTGCGCTCGGTGGACAGCAATAACAGTGTGCTCTGGTCGTCCAGCAGTTCAGCTGTCGATAACATTTCTTTTCCGCTGCAAAAGGAGAACCTAAGAGAAACGGATAGCCCCTCATCAGAACTATACATTTCAATTTTCGCTCGTCCAAACACTATCCCCGGACAGAGACGAAGTAACTGACGCATGATGAATCCGGGGCATGTGCGCTTGAAGGATCGGATGCCGACGGGCTACGCAGCGCCCGGCACCGGCCACCCTGCATATTAGCATGTGAGGTGCGGCCCACGGCGGTCCAAGGAAGCGGCGGCAGGCCACGCAAAATGCATCCAGCAGGACTTGCGTCGACGTCACACTAAACACCCGCCGGATTAGGCTGCGTGAATCATATTGTGTGGTCGTTCTGCTATTACGTGACATCATATAACCACTTGCATTTTTTTTGTGACTTTAACGACTTGCATGGTTGTGCGTTCTAAAAATACTCGACTTGGTGTAGCACGAATGGTGCTGTTTTTTCAGGCTTCTCTTGCTTGCTGCAATGGTACGGTGTGAACTAAAGGTTGATATGTGCCATGATGTGTGTGAGTTTATGAGTGATTGTTGAAAGTAGTCGCTTTTGGTTGAGTTTGGACACTAACAATGGTGAGACTGTGAGTTTGCATGTGGAACATGTCTCTTGGTTGTGTTGATATGCATGGTTGGAGGAGCATAGGACGATTGGAGGAAATAGAGAAGGCGAAGTTGAGACATACCATCAAACCGATCGGAGAAGTGAAGAATGGACATGAGGCTTAGACCAAGTGAAAGACTACTTATGGTAGCTGACACTTAGGGACATCAAAACAACGAGAAGAGTGAAAGGTCACAATGGCTAGAGGAGGGGGTGAATTGTAACACCTCTAGTGTTAAGCACTAATTAATTATCTCTAAGCATATCATCATTTGCATAATTTGATTGGGATGAACTGCTGTGCTAGTCTAGGTGTGACTAGAAGTGCTTGATAGGTTGCTTGTTTAAATTTGGTGCTTTGGGAAGAATTGTGCAGAAAAATATTTCATGAAAACTTTGTGTTTTGACCAATTTGTGAAAATGGGTTTAAGAGCTTCAAAATGGCTAAAAACAGTGTTAGGGAATTTTAAAAGTATTATTTTATAACTTATTTTCAAAACAATTTTAGATCTTCTAATCTAGGCCGAATTAGCCAAAGTGGTAGTTGAATGAATTATTCATCTTCCAATTTGGAGAAACTTTCATGTTGAAAGTTTTGACTAATTCGGAATCGTTTGGGAGTTATCAGGTTTTGAAATTTGAATTCAATTCGAGAGACGTGGCGAGTCCTGGTTGGGTGGAATCGGTGTTTCCTGTTCTGCCGGCCCAGATCCCGTGCGGACGCCACACGCCGGGCCACACCGTCGCAGCACCGCGTCGACCGCCCTCGCGCACGCCACGCGCCCCCGCTGGCCCTACCTGGCAGTGGCGGTGGCCGCCACCCCGTGCCACGCGCCGCGCGGGCGTCGCCCTGCCCAAACGGGAAAGGGGAGGGACTCCCGTCCCGTCCCATTACTGCGCCGTCCAACCCCTTCTTCCTCCTCCCGCTCCGCTCCGACACCATCGCCATGGCCGCCACCTTCGCCGCCGCTTAGCCGCCGTTCCGACCGGTAAAACGCGAAGGCGAGGGCAGCATCGAGCTCGCCACCCTCGACTCCGTCGCCTGCCGCCCTTCTTTCGTCCGTTTCGGTGAGCGCCGGACCGCATTGCGGTCGTCTCCCTCGGCCACGGCCGCCGTCGCCATGGGCGCCGGCGAGCTCCGTCGCTCTTCTTCTTCCTCCCCTCCGCGATTTCTTGCGCGTAGGAGCACCGCACGCACGAGCCGCTGCTCCGGCTCCGATAGGGCGAGATGCGGGGCTTCCTAGCGCCGCGTACGTGCCGCGCCGGCGAGCACGCCGCCGCCACTCCGGCGAGCTTGCGCAGTGGCTAGGGCCACCTGTACTTGAGGTTCTTGGGTGCGTTTCGTGTAGCGAATCAAGGCGATGCTCGTAGGGATGACCAAGGGCGTCGCCGAGGCCTCGACGGCTTTCCCACCGTCGAGCGCCGCCGAGCGCCGCCATGCACGCCACCGCCGCCGTCTTAGGCCGTTAGGGCTAGCACCGAGTAGCGCCAGAGGTGCGCCACGCCGAGGCGCGTCCAACGGTGCCCTCGGCTGGGCCAGAGGACCGCCGCCGGCGGGGGACCGCCGCGCGCCATCGTCATCCTCCGTTGGGGAGGTGATGACAGGTGGGGCCCGGTCGTCAGTCGGTCCCAGGCCGCGCGCTAGGCCGGGGTACACAGGCCCGTGTGCACCTAGTGTTTTCGATCTGAGCTGGGTACACATTTGGGTACGCTTAGCATTTAGATTGGATTTCTGGAAAATAGAAATAGGATTTTCAGATTTAGTTTTAAGCTTGGAAAAATCATATCTCCCTCATTTTTAGTCCAAATGAGGTGATTCAAATTGGTTTATTTTTCTTATGAGATGAACTTTGCTAGAAAATTATGAGATGCCAGATTTGACATACTTTTATGTATTGTTTAATTTAATTTTAGGACATGCTTTTATCTTGTAAAATCCATAAGTAATTCTCAGAGGCTCAGAAAAATGTGAGGTTAGTTTTGTTGACTTAGTTAGACTATGCTCTGTCTCTGTGTGGTATAGAATTGACTTGTGCAGTGGGGTTTTTGAGAGTTGTAGTACAAGTGCATTGGTTGACACTTTGCTAGATTAATTCATAGAAAATTATGGGTTGATGCTATGGCCATGAAACTTCTTGAGGCATGTTTATATACTGTTTGGAAGGTCCACATGCCATTGGTGCTGATGTTGGACTACTTTGGTAATACAAAGTATTTTTAGGACCTAGTATGGCAGCTGGCTTGTGAATTTTGTGTAGGCATTTATACTTGGAGTTTGGAGGTGAAATTTCTGTGGTAGCCTAGTTTAGCTATGAGTGTGCTGCTGTAATTTTTGTGGGGATGGTTGATGATGATGGCTAGATTAAGATGTGGTTATGAGTAAATTATTGTGGTGTTTCCATTCTGTTGTTAAGCATATACATCATGACATCATTGTTATACAACCTCATCATTTGCACGTTATTTATATACTTGCATCGCATCATACAGGATCGCAGGAGACCAACAAGCAAGCAGTTCGCGAGGAGCTGAACGTGGAGGAGCAGCAGGAGCAGGAGCTGCAGGAGGCAGCCGAAGGAGAGGAGCCAGAAGCTGATCTGCCCGAGGGTTCTAACCACGTCCCTAGCTCCTTCGTCAAAGGCAAGCCCCGGAGCATATTCTCCTATGGTTTGCAAATATTTATTTGAGTCCTTTACTATCTATGATGCATTTAAGTTATAGGAGTTGCTCGGAAACGTAGTTGCATTAGGACTACTTACCACAGAAGTTATCCTATGAGTAGGTATAGGGCTACGTAGAGCTTAGGCCTGCTACTTAATCGGTAGAAGACAGGTGATCAACCATCATCTGCGCGGATAGGTGGATACTATCCCTTGGATTGAGATTGGTGTAGGTTGGTAGTGAACATAACCATGAGGCCTTCTAAATCACCTCTTAAAGAAATATGGCTTCGTACGTCCTCGATCATGTTGAACAACGCCTCACAGATAGCTGGAAGGGCGTGCAATGCCCGACCGCGAAGCCAAGAATCTGCTTGGGCCGGGTTTCAACTTCCAGGTATCCATGCCGGCGATGGGGGTGGGAGTAACAAGGTGCCCGGTTTGTGAGTCCTTAAGATGGGGCGGTGTCATTTGATGGGCACGCTTACCTGTTGGCTGCCAGGAGTTTCCTTGGTCATGGTGATGAGTTGTTGATCCCGCGTCTTTATCCCGAGTAGATCATGGTGTCTAAGGCTGCTTTCGAGGAGCATGCCTGGTTTGTGTGAGGAATACCCCCTCAGCTGAGTAGTAATCGATTATAATCGCCATCGTTCCTGGACAGTGAACACTTGAGAGAGACAGCGGCGCGGTCGCAAACAAAAATTGCTTGTACGAGGTGGTTATGTTCAACTCATGTTGGTTAATGATTACTCAATCAATGCGTTACATGATATATGTTGATTGCTCTACCAATATTGAAGTAGTGCAGGTGCTAATATAGCTGGTAGGCCCAACTTAATTGGATAAGCTAGAGAGTCCTTTTTTATCACTAAATGATTATTTAATAAGCTCATCCTTTTGGCAAAGAAAGTGTCAGCTACCCCACATAAAGCCTAGCATCCACCAAAGAGTCTTTTCCTTATTTTCTCTTTGTCGGGTAAGTCTTGTTGAGTACCAAGTACTCAGGGTGCAATTCCCAATGTTGTTGCCGATGGTGAGATGTTCTACGGCTATTGCCCGACATGCTTCCATCCGGCAGTTGGAGATGAGTAGATCGTGGGCACGATCTTTCCTTGCTTCGTATCTTTTGCTGTAGTGGATCTCAATGGAAATCTGGCACTATTTGGAGAAAAACTTCATGGGTGTGTTTGAGAACAGAGTTTAAATTTGCTTCCGCACTTTGAATTTGAAAACTGGTTTGTAAAAACTTAATTTGAGCACTTTATGTAATAATTTGTGAACCTGTTGTAATGATCTGAGATGGCATGTGTTGGAAAACGATCCGAGATGTATGTGACGTTGGTGAAACCCTTCGAGGTTTCCAGACTACCGGACTTGTATAATTGCCGTTTACTATGTGGCTTGATTAGTGAACAGTAATTATGTTAGTTGGTTGGTTCTGTTACATGAATAGCCTAATAAAATTCTTGCAATGACACTAAACCACAATTTAGATAGCAAGGCGGCAAAAGTGCAAAGCTAGAGCTTCGACTACTCTATGCAAGCCGTCCTACACAATGCAAGGCTACTCAATTCAATTGCACAACAACCACGGTGATTAAGCTACACAATGACGGTTCACCGGCGACCGAACAAGCAATTCTAACCCACGCGATTTAGGCTACACAAAGAGTGGTTCGCGGCCGACCACACAAGCAATTCTAACCCACGCGATTTATGCTACACAAAAGTGGTTCGCGGCCAATCACACAAGCAATTCTACTTTGCGGGAATGTAAAGAGGGGTGAAGGTTTATACCGCCGCGTAGAGATGAAGATGGCCAATCACCGGCGTAGAAACCAATCACCTAGACAAGCTCAACCACAAGAACAATGGAGGTCGAAGCCTCGGCAATCACAAATCAACACAATGATTTTTTATCGAGGTTCACTTGCTTCCCGGCAAGCTAGTCCTCGTTGTGGCGATGCACTTGCTTGGTGAGTTGCCCGCTCAATTGAATCGATGCCAAAGACCCCGACGGGGAGCCGCAATCTCCACACAAGATAAGGATCCACAAGCCACGAGCAATCCACTAGAGTATCCTTTCGCGAACTCCCACGGGGAAGGATCAAGAACCCCTCACAAGAACCCGGTGTGGCCTCAAACAATCACCAAGTCGAGCTCACCACCACCCGCTACTCCAAACCGTCTACGGTGACGGGAATCACCGAAGAGTAACAAGAATCCGTAGTCCACTCGAAGAACAAGTGCCTCTAGATGCAACTCTCAATGCAACACACTTGATCTCACTCAAATCTCTCTCAAGATTAGCAAGGGAATCAAAGAGATGAGTGGAGGAGGGAGTCTCTAGCTCAAAGTATGCTCAGGTATGAAGAAATGGCCAAGAGAACCCCAACCGGCCATGGCTCTATTTATAGCCCAAGGCAAAAATAGAGTCGTTGGTCCTCGGACTGCCCATGAAACACGCGTCGAACGCGTCCACCGGCCACCGTCGGACGCGTCCAACGGTCGCTCCGCGCCCAACCGAGCCGACCGTTGGCTGGTTCGAAAATCGCCATGTCAGCATCCGTCGGTGGACTTTGCCGCGCGTCCATCGGTGCTCCTTGTGCGCGTCCGTCTGTCGGTCGCCCCAAGACCACCACTGGTCCATGTCCATCGCCGCGTCCACCGAGCGTCCGGCGCAGTGGACCGGGGAGCCAAGCCAGCGCGCCACACCAGCCACGCGTCGGACGCCCGCACAGCGTCCGCCGCCACCAGACCGCGTCCGTCGCCAGCGTCTGAGGAAGCTGCACGCCAGAGGAGCTACTGGTCGGCGTCCGTCGGCCCTCTGCGCATCTGACGCCGGCCCTCAGCCGCGTCCGGAGCTATGCAGTGGCGCCTTCTTCGTCATTTCTTCTCGCCAACCTTGATCCAAGTCCATCCTCTTGCCTTGGGTACCAACTCCATCAAGTGTAGACCTCGTCTCAAGCACCGGAGTTAGTAGTACATCTCAAGAACACGTCAGCAAGAGTTAGCTCTCTAGCTAGTCTCTCATGCATCATGCAAAGTCACAACTAGAGGCACTTAGGACCGCGAATGAACCGAGGAAACCCCTCTTGATAGTCGGTTATCGATCCTAAATGTGATCACACTCTCTAAGTGTCTTGATCACTAAACTAAAAAACCCTATCAAGTATACCTTCGCCTTGATCTCCACGGGCGTTTCCATCCATCACCGGAGCTCGATCATGCACCATGTCCACCATGTTCATTACCATGATCGCCATGCTCTGTCAACCACCGTCACGTTGCTATGTGTCTAACCACACTTAGAGCAAACCACTAGCAACGTTTGAGTGTCATTAATGACTAAAACCAAACCGGAGCTTTCAAAGAGCCAAGTGTCTTGACTAGGTGGCTGGCACTTGTGCAAACTATATGGTGCCAATCCTAATCAATTTAAGATATGACTTTGAATTTCTTTGTTATTTTCATCATTTATTTAATTATGTGCATGCTTTATGGAGACTTTCGTATTCTATAGAACAAAATCTTAATATTGGACAATCTTGTTTTTAAGATTACGGCCTTGTTTAGATAGCCAAAGTTTGCACATACAAACTTTGCATAGTGAAAGATTCCATACTGTAGAATTTTGTTAGTATTTGTAAATTTTTATCCAAACATTGACTAATTAGGCTCAAAAGATTCATCTCGTAAAATACAACAAAACTATGCAGTTAGTTTTTGATTTCGTTTACATTTAGTACTCCATGCATATGCTGATATTTTGATATGATAGGAATCTTCTTATTGCATATTGAATTCTAGAGGCAAATTTTGGCATCTAAACAAGGCCAATGTAGACATTTATAACATGCACGTATGTGAGAAAAGCCTCCCTTCCTCCCGAGCGCCTCCCCAGGGCGACTCAGGAGGCACCCCGCGCCGCCGCCCCAAGGTCCCCCGCCACCGCCACCACTCCGGCCACCACCGTCGCCTTCCCTCACGGTGGCGGCAGCCCGTGGCGGCCCCCAAACGGCGGTGTCGTCCGCTGCTCCCCTCCCGCCCACTTTCCTCCCCAACCTCCCCCTCCACCTCTAACCCTATCTCCTCTTCGGCGGCGAACGACAGCAGCTAGGGCCGATTTCGGGCCTCGGGTGGCCGGATCTGGCAACCATGGTCCCCGGTTCCTCTTCCCCGGCGGTGATCCTACTGCGTCAGGGGGCCGGATCTTCGCCCTTGCCAGCCGGATCCATGGCCCTGGCGGCCGGGGGTTCCTCCCCGGCGTTGACCTGCGGGTACACGCCTTCCCGGTGGCATGGATGCCGCTCCGTGGAGCAGTGGTGGTGCTGTTGCACACAGTTCGGGTGGCACTGCTGACCACTAGGGCGGCACTGCCGGCCACGACGCCAGCAGCCCTACGACCAACGCTTCGGGACGGCAGTTGGCGGCGCCTGGGAGTCGTGATTTGGACCCCTGGTGTAACATCCTAGATGTTAATGACAACTAAAACTTGTTTAAAAACTCCGTTAAAGCCTAATCATCGAGCATCATGGCATTAATGCATTCATGTTTTAATATTGTTTTTGATGTGATGCTTTGTTTTACATATGAAATGATGCTTGTGATTGCTAATGACCGATTAGTTAGTGTAGAAATTAAATCGAGTTCAAAATTCGTTTCAAAACCCTGTTTTCCCGAAAACCCTATTTTATCCCCTTTTTGGTAGTTCAAAATCCATGAAGAATTAGGGGTTGGTCCAAAAAGCTTTATTGAGCATCTTGATGAAAGCAACAAGGTTGCTATTCAAAGTTTTTCAAGTTTCCAAAGAGAATTTCAAATAAATTTGAAAATACCGTTTTCCGACAATTGTTCCCTTTTGGTTTTAAAACTAGAATTCAAAAACTATTCAAAATTTGGAAAAGTTGTTTTTGGGAAAATTGTTCAGTTTGAAAAGTAGAATATTTCATAGTTTTGGAGATTTTCAAGTTTAGTTGAAAAATCAAAAGTAATTGCAAAAATTAGATTCTAGGGTTTTTGTCCCCTTTTCAATTTTGATTCAAAATTTAATTTTCTGTGCAGAATTTGAAAATGCTCTTTTTGAGAAAGTTGTAGATCACAAAATTTCAATGGGACTTTGTTTTTAGAATTTTTCATGATTCCATTTAGAATTTGGAGAAAATGGAGATCTTTGCTGCTGCATTTAAGTTGCCCCGTAGACGCTGACGTCATCTTCTCTTTCTCCCCTCCCTGTTCCTTCCGTCGCCGTGGCCCGTCGCCCATGCCGCCATGCCGCGCCGCCCTCCAGCTTGCTCCTGCGCTCGAAGGCTCAGCTCAACGTGTCGTCACGGTCTTCGTCGCCATCGTCCCTTAAATAGAAGCCGGCCGTTTCCCTTTTCTCTTTCTTCCCTCGGACCGCCGCTCGCCATTGCCGTCGATCTCGTGCCGCCGCCAAAATTCACCGCCAGTACCTCACCTCTTGCTGCCTTGTCTTGCCAGCAGCTCCGCCTCATCCTTGCGATCGCTTAGGGTCGAGTAATTGCAAGTATTGCTGCTCATAGCGCCACCCCGTCGTCATCTTCTTCGTGCCGGTCATCGGAGCCGCCGTGGAGTCGCCCCGCGATTGCACCGTCATCGTTGGTTAAGTTCTTTCATTTTCCCCATGGTCGTGTTCGCCTTGATGTGCTGCAGCTCATGCGCTCCTTGGTTTCCATTCTGGTGCACAGGGTATCGCCGTGACACGATCTTGCCAGCCGGAGTGCGCCCGGTCACCATCCCCGTCGTTCCCGCTCTCGGTGAACTCTTAGCTCCGCCGTCTCCCTGTCTTTCTTAGCGTGCGCATCCGAGTCGCGGTGGTTCCATGCTTGTGCCGGTGTAGTCAATTAGGGTAAGGCCGCCCTGTCGCGGTCGGAACGTCGTCGTCGCCGCCGTGGCTCCGTGTACGTCCGCCGGTACTCGAGTCGTGTCATCGTCGGTCATTGCTAGGGGTCAATTGATAGGCTTATCACGTTCGCATCGTCGTGCCGCAGCCGTTGCTTGCGTTAACGCCGCCGGAATCGCTCTGGTGGACTCCCCAGCCGAGCCACCGGCATGCAGTTCCGCCGCCGCCGCTGTGGTGCTTGCTACGTGATGTCCGCCGCCCCGTTAGCTACCCTAGCAGATGCGCCGTGTCGTGCCGAGGCCGTAGATGCCCGCGGCGTCGCCGGGGACCTCACCGCCGGCGAGGCCGAGTCGGCAAGCCGCCGAGTTACTGTTTAGCCTCGCGGGGACTTGTGTTTGAGAATTTGATTAAACCCAGGGGGCTTGATGTATAAAGCCATGACTTATAGAATAGTGTCAGGGTCCAGTTTATAATTTTGGAAAAACCCAAGGTCTTATTTGCAAAACCTCCAGCGCCGGCTCGGGCAGCCGGATTGGGCCGACTGTTCACTGTTTTGGGCCGCGGCCGGTCGATTCGCCCAAAGAGCCTTTTCCTTTTTAGGAAAGCTTTTCTTTTTCTTTTTAAAACAGATTTTGTGCTGATCTTTCAAAAATTATAGAAAAATATTTGTAGCTCCAAAAATTCTGAAAATTTTTTGTGTAGGCTTCCCAATAGATTCTTTACCTAGAAAAAATTTAAAATATTTATTTTGAGTAGTTTTACTATGTTCAAAAATTAGCTCTTTTAATTGAAAAATGAGTCTTCCTTGAATTTTAGTTATATATTTGTTATTCCAAAAATCATGAAAATTATTTTGTAGCCTTCTTAGGGTCTGAGGAGTTTGAGTTTAATTTTTTGGAATGTTTTGACAACTTTTATTTTACCGTTATTTTATGCCTCGTTAGCCATTAATGACCCTTGGCGCCGTGTTTAGTTATTTGAGCTTTCTTACTCAAGTCTTTAGGGTTTAGTCGATGTATTCTTATGATTTATCTTGATCTGCTGGTTTATCTTAATACAATGCATCATGCCATGAGCTCATCATACTAAGTCATGCATCATTACCTACGTGTAGTTATTTCAAGAGTGAGGTGGATCGCGTTAATTGAAGTTCGGAAGATGTCGTCCGACAACGGTGTTCGAGGAGATTACTCACCAATGATGACAAGTCATTTATCTATGGTGTTGATGTCAAGTCTGACAATTGGAATCTAACTTCACTGCAACACAGGCAAGCCCCGGATGCATTAAACCTTTACCTTGATTTTATAAAGTTTTTATATCTCAGACTTGAGTTGTTGCATTTAAGGCTAGGAGTTGAGTGAAACCCACCAAATGCATTACCTGTCTTATTTCCGTATTCCTCATTACCTGTTTAAGAAAATGCGTAGAATTGCTTAGCCCTGCTTATTTAGTTAAGTTTTCAAAATGTTCAAGAATGAAAAAGATGAGGTTGGCTTCTTTTGTTGGAATCATGATGATAGTTAATAAATCGAGTCCGGACGGCTAACTTGCATTGGGAAAGGGGTCCCTCTGTAGTGTTTCCGTCTGTTGATGCCCTAAGGCCCGTTCGATGGTGATTTGGAGTATCGAGACTAGAAAATCCACATGGTGTGAAATACCTGTGGGGTTGAGAGTCCCATGTATATCATATGTGGTTGATATATGGTTGTGGTTGGTATCCCGGTATATCATGTGAACCGGTATGCGACGGAGTTAGAGTCTCCTGTATATCGGTGATCTAGGTCCCAGTGGGTAAAATTGATTCGAATCGCCGAGCTTCTCGGAGAAGAAGACTCGATCGTTATTCATCATCGTAGTAACAACTTGAAATTGATAAGGAATCGGTTTGGAGTTGGTTGATAAGCTTGAGTTTGAGCAAGACCACTTTTATTTCTGTTAATAACTAATGTTGAGTTAAAACTTGTTCTACAAGAGCTTTTCTGCAAAACTCTTGATCTCTTGCAAGCCTTACCTTGTCCCACTAGCCTGTATTCCTGAGTCTTCACCCCTCTTTTTCGTCGGGTCAGTCTTGTTGAGTACTCCCGTACTCAGGGTTTGTTGAACCCCTGTTGCAGGTTATAACTGGTGTTTGAACCAAGATTATGTCGGTGGGCTCGGCGTGATCTGGTTGCCCTCTCCCAACTCAGGTGCCCTACCTAAGTTGTCTTCTGTAGCTCTACTCTGCTTCCGCAATTGAAGTTAAGTTTGTAAAAGTTAATTCACTCTTATTTTGTAAACTTTAGTGTTATCATTCTTCCGCACTCTGATGTATACATTTTTGAAACAAATGTTGTAATGTTGTGGTTACTCCATTGTTGATCTCGGGTATGAGTGTAAAAAGTGTTTCAATCGGTGTTCGTTAAGAACATCGACAGGGCTTCATAAGTTGTGTGGAACACATGCATAGTAATCTGAGGTCTGTTAAGACGAGGATTAGTGCATGTGGGCCACATTACTTAGGAGGTTCTGCCACACCTGGGCATCGGATGGGGATGGCGGTGTTGGCACCGGCCATCTCGACAAGTCGTCCAATCCGTCCTTCCACAAGGTTGTGGCCTGGATCAATCTTGCACCAAGCACTCAGCTCGAGACCACGTCGCTCCCAGGCGGCCCGCAAGTTGGCTCCGATGTCCACATCAAAGGACGTCGTGCTTGGATCTGGCGACCCTAACCCCTACATGCATACGGGTGAAGGGGCGCGGTGGCCAGTGGGCAAGATGCCCCGCATTGCCTGCGGCGGCCGTGGTTAGGCATAGCGCCTCCTGGCCGCCCACTACTTTTCTGCTTCCTCGCTGCATCTGGGGAAGACCCTGATGATCATCTCCGCCATCTCATCGTCTGCAGGTTCGGGTTGGATGTGCTTTTGCAGGATCTTGGAATACGGGTGAAAACCCTGCCTGGCTGGCTCTGGGCCGGCGACGATGACAAAATCGGCGTCATATTCTCCTTTGGAGGCGTCGCTGTAATTTCCTCTTCCTTGCAAAAGTCTTCCTGAGCTTGATGCATTTGCTAGGAAGATCTCGGGGCGTATGCCCTGACGAGCCTGGTGCTTTCAATCGTTGAAGATGGCATCTGCGGGCATTATTTACCTTTTTGAAGGCATCAACACAAACACACCTGCTCCTAGCCATGCCCTGCACTATGGCATTCGGGACTCAGCTGCGGCGTGAAGAGCAAGCCAAGGACGCCCTATCGTTGATCAAATAGAGGGTGGAAGCATTTATATCATTTGTTGTAATGTCCTGGTCTATGTAGAAGACTATGGATTTTCTCTCTTTTGTTTTTCTCTATTTTTATAATAATTGGTTGTGTATATCTTTGGATGTAGAGGCCGGATATTGATTATTCTTTATCGAAAAATGAATACACGTATGTAAATCCTACCCCTATGAGCACCATTGAAGGACTGAGCCGGCAGATCTTAAATTTCATAAAGTCATCATAGACATCTCGCTGTCGGCAGCAACGTCAAGATGAGGACTTAAACCCGAGTCGGTAGATCATGTGCGGCTCTGATCATGCAAGACGGGCATGATAATGCTACAATGCCACACTTCAATTTCATCCCACATTTTCCGGCTATGGCTACTCGATATATACAAAGAGGATATACAAATCTCTTAGTTAATCAAATTGTCACATTGCAGTCGGTTGTTAGGAAATCACGCTTCTGAGTGCAAAATCATAAAAATATGTAATTTGCTATGCATACAGTTTTGGTACACATTTAGAATTCGACCACTAAACTATACATCTGGTAGTGCGTTTGTTCTTCTGTCTTTTAGTTCTTCAGTTCCTGTTTGTTTCTTCTGTTCTCTACTTCTCTGGTTTCTTTAGTTTTTCAGATTGTTGCAGTTATTTCTGCTGCATGGTGTCCTTGCATTTTCTCTTGCCCCCCTAAAGAACCATCAGGCATTGGGACCCAGCCATTCAGAGCATTGAGCCCAAAAATAATTTGTGCCCTGCAAATCAAATAGAATTTAGGCAACCATGTCCAAAGAAAAATGCATGCTCTGAAACAGTTCTCATTTTCTTCGGCAGGGTGGAGGAATGAGGCAATGAGCAGAGCCAGCGCATGAGATTTCCAGGACCCAGTCGCGCGTCCACCGTTGGATGCACCTTTCGGATGGATTTCCCGGTATCGTGTCTCATCTGCTCTGTCCGTTCCTCCATGGGTTGTTAGGATGGTGTGGAGGTATAAACTCCATATACCCTCACGGCCTAGTTTGGGCCAGCATGCCGTCACCAGGCCGGCCCATCAAGCTTCAAGACCGATCGGCCCAAGCTGGTCGGACAGCCTAAAACGGGCAAGTATAACGGACACCGACAAGGAGGACAGACCTAGCTGAGATAGGAAAGTTTAGACTTGTAAAGCATGTAAACTTAGTACCAGATAGGCTAGATCCGACTTATAACCTTGTTCCCCGTGATATATAAGGAGAGCAAGGACCCCCGGTATAGGGGACAGAATCTGGCATAACGCACAGACTCGCACATCCACATCCATAATCGAAACAGAGAGCAGGACTAGGGTTTTACGCATCCTTGCGGCCTGAACCTAGGTAAACCTCGTGTGATTGTCCTCTGTTTACATCTCGCTTGCAATCTCGTACGCCTTCCGCCAATCCATTACCGGTCAGGGCATACCCCTGGTCGGACCGTGGCGCGCCAGGTAGAGGATGCGCACCGAGATTTCACGTCAAGCAAGATGGTTTCTTTCCCGGCTTCCATGACTTTCGAGGCCGGCCTCACCTTCAATTTCGGAACGTTCACCTGGACTTCCAACTCAGCAACTACTGCTGCAACTCTCACGCCTCCGGCTATCACGCCAACAATGGCACCAGCAATGGTGGCTGCACCAAACCAGATCCAACTCGTCCCGGTGACCACCGTTGTAGTCCCAACCAATCCACCACTGATAGTTGACTGCACAACGTCAACACCCCCGATCGGTTCAGACCCTTCACAGAGGAGGCATGTCAGCAACACGGATCTACTCCGTTTGATCCATCAATAAGACATGAGGTTGACAGAAACCCATGCTAACTTTGAGTCGCTCCGACGACGCGTCAGGCGCGATCTACAGCTCGCGCGACAGCAACATGTTCCCAACTCATCAACACAAAATCAGCGCAATCGTCGCAGAGTCACTTTTGGGCGTACCGAACAACCACGTTCGCAGCCAACGGATCTACGGCGTCGTACTCATGCAAATCCTCGTGGCAACCGCACGCACCAAGGTAGCGGAAGAAACTCGCAGTGGCTCCGACCACGACCGGCCATTGTTCATAGTGGTCGGAGAGGCCAGCCGAGCAGTATACGACAGAGGATCCTGGCCGACATTTAGGATCTGAGAGAAAGAGCTTCACAACAGACTTCGCGGAACAACAGTAGTTCAGCCCTAATGGCACAAACTGTTCAGCAAAGTGTACCAGATCGGAGTTACGTATCAACAGTTCAGCGTAGGAACGCACGCCGCAACGAACGGCGGAGACACCAACGAGAGATTCGGCGAACCGGTCGGAACCCACCAGCTGCGCCCACTGCCGCAACACAGCAGGAGCGTTCTCCACAAAATAACACATCTAACGCCCGGTTGTTCGCAAAACGTACTGAGTTAGCTACTGCCCTTCGTCGTGGTGACCAATCTCAAAGGGTTGAACAACGAAGGGAAAGGCGACGACAAGAGATCTTGACCGGCATGGCAACATCAAATGCGACAGAACAAAGGGCGGAACGACCGCACGTACGTTCAACCCAATCTCCCCCGATGTCAAGGGCATCGGCTCACAGAGCCAGGGCACTTGCCGACCGACACCAAGACGCAGAAAGAAAACGGAGGGAAGAGCATCAAAAACACATGGCAGCAATCAGAGAAAATCGTCGCAGTTTCGGTATGAGCCCATTAAGGGAAGACACAAGGGATTCACCGAATGTAGATGAGCCTCATTGTTGCACTCAACAGCCTGCGCAGACGACCACGGTATACAAACATGCTCGGAGCCCCCCTCCCGGACGGACGGTACCAAGTGTCCAAACAAACCGTAATGGTTTCATTACCCCGTTCTTGGACAATCTATTAACCCGAGAACCAGACTGGAGACTCCCCAGTCCAACACCTCCTGAGGACGGAATACCGCCGCACACCGAGCACGTGTTTCCTAATCCAACAAATCCAGCCAACCTACGGCGCATCAGAACAGTTCGATCACCAGGGCGCAAAACATCAGAAGGAATGTTTATCAATGGCGAATGGTACGAAGTGGTACAAAAAGGAGGCCAATTTGAGAAGAACTCAAGCTCCTTAGATTCTTTTACAGATGTACCTTTTCCAAAAAAGGACAACCTCAATACCACTCGGAACGGAATAAGTATCTCCGACCACGCCAGACGCAGAGACGATCAAGCCCTGGATGATGACGACCTACTGCTCTGCACCGAAGAAGATCCAGTCATGATCCATGACTTAGAAGAAGAAGGCGAAGCAGAGCCAGAAAGCTAAAAGAACAAGAGATGCATTTTTCTCTTCTATCAAAACATGTTTTTCTTTCTAGGCAATTTCCCTTTCAAGATTGTTCAAAGTTAGCGTCAGTCGTACACATCATTGTAAGTCATCCCGATGACAAAACAATCTAATGTGTACTATTTTATAATACGAAGTCGAGTTTTGTGTCAAACACTTGAGCATATGAATTTTTCTTGCCTATCAAAGAAAAATTGTCCCTCAATCAGACGCATCACGACATTCTCTGACGCAGAGAATACAAGGTTCACGGCCTTAAACAAATTCCTACGGCGTAAACGCGGCACAACCATGGATCAAAAATAAAGAGATAATAAAAAGGAACCTCGATGGATCCTGACACAAGACACATCTCAAAAGATCCATCTTTTCTTCATTAAAAATTTAAAAATTTTTACAAACGGGGGACTGATTGCATCTAAAGCAATCTAGTCATCCCCGAAGAGCTTGCCGACCACCAGGTCGACAGGAGTCGCGGCGACGACGGCCTCCGCCGCCCCGGCGAACTCGACGGCGCCGCCCTCCATGGCGTCGTGCGCCGCCACGGACAACTCCATGCCACGAATGTCGACGCCAGAGATGGCATCGACGGTGGCATAGGCAGCAGCAGCACCATGGCGGACGCCATGGACCGCCACCGCGGCCACTTGGCCGGGGATCGCCGCCAACCGCGTGACCACGTCGCCCCCCTGGGCGTTCACCGCGTCCGCCGCGGCGTGCGCGGCCTCCTGCAGCTGCTCCAGCTGCTCCATAAGCTCTGCAAAAACAGAGTAAAAATTAAAACGCCAATGCAAGCACAAATCAGGGAATATGAACAATGAGAACACGGTACTCACCGCCGACCCTGATGTCAGCAGCCTCGCGCTGCCGAAGCAACGCGTCCACCTGGACCCGGCGGGCCAGCCTCTCGTCCGCCGCCTCATTGACGGTGGCGTTGGCGTCGGCGTCGAAGTCAGCGGCCCGCTGCTTCTCCGCCCCCAGCTCCTCCTGGGCGGAGGAGAGTGCCTTCAGGAACAGGTCCACGTTCTGCTCCGCCTGCCCCAGCCTCTTGGTGGCGTCGGAGTAGAGGTCCCTGATGTTTTGTAGCTCCGCCCTACAGCGGTCGAGCGCAGACGCCAGGGAGTTCGCCGAGACACTGCTCAGCGAACGCGGCGTCGAAACACTGGCGGCCGCCGCCGCCTCCTCCGCCGCGATGGGAGCCGCATGCTCCGCTGCGGCAACGGCAGCTCCGGCCTCCACGACCGGAGCCACCTGCTCGGAGGCTGTAACCTCCGGCACATCCTGCCGCCTCTCCGCCGCCCTCCTCGCCGCCTCGGCGGCGCCCGCGGCGGAGGTGCCTGGCGCACCTCCAACCGTAAGGAGCGTGTACCTACAATGCAGGTGAAGAACCGCGGTTACACCATGAGAAGAGAACCCAAAAACCGATCAAGAAAAAACCCCATTCAAGCTTACCTCCTCCTCGGCCTCACCTCCCGAGGGGAGTTCACAGACTCCTCCTCCGCCGGGCGCTTGCCGTCACGGCGATCCATCTCAGACGCCGGTGGTGAGCAAGTTGGGATCTGAACCCTAGGTTTTGGGAGCAGAAGGAGAGGAGCAAGAACAGAGAATGTGCTGCGAGTAGAGAACTCTCAGCGCAGGCGCCAATTTATAGAGGGATCGGAGGACTCAAGAAGGCAACCAACGGGATCGTGGGTAATCAAACCCCTGCGGCCCTTTCGTTTCCCGAGAGCACGAAGCGACGAAAAACCGCTCCACTAATGCGATATGCATTTATACGTTTCCCTCGCATCGGGAACCCCCCGCGCGCTCACTGACTCACGTCGTCAGGGAGGTGGAGCGATTGAGTCACTGACACTCTAATCCCACCACAACAGGGAGCATTGACCCGACCAGAGTCCAAAAAGTGTACTTCAGATCGACGCGACAACTCGGTTGCTGATATAGGGTGGCATCAGCAAGCGAATATTCTCGCTTCACACGCGATCATGACGCGACACGATGAATAAAAGATAAGTATCCAATATCTTTAAATAAATTTTTTATTCACTCATCTATTTCGAAAGACTACAGTTTGGAAAAACCAATTTCACAATAATTTCTTTCCTCAAACACGAAGCAAACCAGGAACGCACCGTCTCTGGTTTCACTGGCTACGTGTTAACAGCATCACACTCAAACAACACAGAGTGCGCCAGCGGTCTCCCAAAGGAAAAGGGCTCCAAACATTCCGGCACCGTGCTGTCTGTTTAGGATCATCTAATCCCTAAGGCCTGGTCGGCTTTTGAATGAGAAAGAGATTAGCGTAGCTGGAAATTTTTTCTTCTAAAATCTATAATAAGCATAACCTACCCTTCTGCATAATAAGAGAATTTTACATATCTCATGATCATTTTCAGAAACAAGTGTAAGCGTAACCCACCTCGGAGAAACGATGGCACACTGCAGAAAACAGATAAGTGCCTTCTCAACTTAACAAACATGCCTTTACCAATCTTTTCTCACAAAAGATTTCTTTACGCGAACTACTTCAAAGTACGTTCAAAAACCTTTACAAAGTTAAAAACATCTTTTTTCTTTGTACCAAATGGCCAAGTACGTTACCCTACCAACAGAAAACAATCAGCATGCACTGTCTCTGATTAACCCCGTTACGTGTTAACAGCTCCAACGCTATACAACACAGGGGTGTCAGCGGTCGCTTCCGATGGAAATAGGGCCCTATGTGATTCGGCAACGCGCTATTCACTATAGGTCATCTACACACCTGAGGACTGATTAACTCTAAGAAAGGGCGACTACAAAAACCATTTCCAAATAATTCATCTTAAATACAAAATTTGTGTTATGGATCATATCATATGCATACAACTCAATCTAGTTCATTGAGCCACATACTCATACCTCAATTTTCCTTTGCAGTAACAACTCGAAAAAGCCATTCCAACCTGCTGCGACGAAGTTGCAGTATAGCATCAACACTTTTTCAACCCACACAGTCCGTCAGCTGAGCTGGGACTTTTTCGCCAATGATACCGGTTATTCTGGCAAACAAATAGCAAAACTATTTCATGGGTTTAGATTCAAAACCATGGTCTCACAGCCACGCTGGGGACTGAGTTAAATAGCAAAGCTATCTTAATTTAATCATGACGAAGTCATGGCATGGTTCAAACCGACCAGCCCAAATGAAATTTGGCCTGCTCGGTGTCGACGAAATATCGGCGATAGTCCGACCAGGGGTATGCCCTGACCGGTAATGGATTGGCGGAAGGCGCACCGAGGTTGCGAGCAAGATGTAAACAGGGAGCAATCACACAAGGTTTACCCAGGTTCAGCCGCTATGAAGCGTAATACCCTACGTCCCGCTCTCTCTGTTTCGATTATGATGTGGATGTATGAGTGCGTGCGTTATGCCGGGTCCGTCCTTCCGGCACGGGGGTCCTTGCTCTCCTTATATATCGTGGGGAGCAAGGTTACAAGTTGGAACTAGCCTATCTGGTACTAAGTTTACATACTTTACAAGTCTAAACTTTCCTATCTCAGCTAGGTCTTGTCCTCCTTGTCGGTCTTCGATATTATTGCCCGTTTTAGGCTGTCCGACCAGCCTGAGCTGATCGGCCTTGCTTGCTGGGCCGGCCTGGAGATAGCATGTCGGCCCAAACTAGGCCGTGAGGGTATATGGAGTTTATACCTCCACAGCTAGTCCCCGAGCATCATGGATCTTGTGGGAGAAAACGTCGTCTTGCTTGGCTGAGTGAGAAAGGGTGGTCGGACACACGTTCGACATGTGGTCCGAGCAGGGCTGGAGGACCGTCTAGTGCTTCCGACCACACTTTGCTTGCACTTGGTTGACGTTGTCGGTTTTGACCGAAAGATTTATGATGCTCCTGAAAAAAGAAAAAAGAATTTTGGAAGGGTCCCAAATCTGGAGACGTGGGCCCTCGTTAGTGTGTGATGCCTGCCATCACATGGTATCTGTCGTGATTGGTTAGTGCTTTAGCTCAGTTTTGAAACTAAACTCTTTGTGAAGAGAGAGGATCAGGCCGAGTCATGCAAAATGACGTGGGCCCACGTAGTCCCCGAGGTTCTTTGTAAGATAGTATATGTTGCGGCAAGCTCTAAAAAGAAGGATCTAGCCCATGTCACCTCTCGGTGACGTGGGCCCACGTAGTCCCCGAGCCTGAGATGAGGTGGAACACGTTATGTCGTGGTCTTAAGAAAGAAGACAAACCGATCATTGTGTCGTGCTCTATGTGTTTCCGACCACTCTTTGAGTGAGACCGAAAGCGAGCCAAATTTCATTTGGGCCGGTCGGTTTGAACCATGCCATGACTTTGTCATGATTAAGCTAAGATAGCTTTGCTACTTAACTCGGTCCCAGCGTGGCCGTGAGACCATGGTTTTGAATCTAAACCCATAAAAATAGCTTAGCTATTTGTGCGCCAGAATAACCGGTATCATTGGCCAAAAAATCCCAGCTCAGCTGTCGGATTTGAAATGTTGGTGCTATACTGCTGCTATACTGTAACTTGTGGATCAGTTCTTCGAGTTGTTGCTGCAAAGAAAAAATTTGGTATGAGTGAATGTTTTGATGAGGTATTCTGAATCGTATTGATTTGATATAATCTATGACATAGAGTTGTATCAAAACGTTGTGTTTGAAAATGGTTTTTAGTAATCGCCTCTCCTTAGAGTTAATCAGTCCGCAGGTGTGTAGGTGACCTATAGTGAATAGCGCGTTTGGCCGAATCACTTAGGGCCCTATTTCCATTGGAGGCGACCGCTGACACCCCTGCGTTGTATAGCGTTGGAGCTGTGAACACGTAGCGAGGTTGATCAGAGACAGTGCACGCTGATTGTTTTCTGTTGGAGGGGTGACGTACTTTTCCATTCGTTAAAAAGAGTCACTTTGTGAAAAGGTTTTTCGAACATACTTTGAAGTAGTTCGTTTAAAGAAATCTTTTGTGAAAAAAGATTGGAGTAGCCATGTATGTTAGGTTGAAAGAGCACTTATCTGTATTTTGCTGTAGGCCACTGTCTTCCCGACGTGGACTTTTGATCATGCCTTTGTTCCTGAAAGAATGGTCATAAGGTATATAAAATTCTCGTTATGCAGAAAGGTAGGTTATGCTTATTGTGAATTTGGAAGAAAAAATTTGCCAGCAGCACTCTTCTCTTCCTCATTCAAGAGCCGACCAGGCCTTGGGGATTAGATGATCCTAAACAAACAGCGCGGTGCCGGAATGTTTGGAGCCCTTCTCCTTTGGGAGCGACCGCTGGCGCACTCTGTGTTTGTGTAGCGTTGGAGCTGTGAACACGTAGCGAGTGAAACCAGAGACAGTGCATTCCTGGTTTGCTTCGTGTTTGAGGTAAGAAATTTGTGAAAACTGGTTTTTCTAAAGTGTGGTCTTTTTGAAACGAGTGAACCGAAAAAATAAAAAATTTGTTAGAGATGTTGGATACTTATCTTTTGTCCGTCGTGGTACGTCATGATTGCGTACGGGGCGAAAATATTCGGTGGCTGATGCAACCGTACATCAGCGACCGGGTTGTCACGTCAAACCAGCGTACGGTTTTTTTTTTTTTTTTTTTTTTTTTTGTCTTTGGTCAAGTCAATTCTTGCTGATGTGGTGGGTCCATTGTGTCGGTGTCTCAATCGCTCCACCTTCCTGACGTCGTGCGTCAGCGAGCGCTCGGGGGGTTCCCGATGCGAGGGGAAGGTATAAATGCACGTCGTCTGAGTGGAGCGGTTTTCGTCGCTTCGTGTTCTTGGGGAACGAGAGGGTCGCGCGGTTTTGATTACCCATGATCTCGTCGGTTGCCTTCTCGAGTCCTCCGGGCACTTCTATAAATCGTGGCCTGCGCTGGGAGTTCTGTACACGCCGCGCATTTTCTGTTCCTGCTCTTCTCTTCCTTGCTCTCAAAAAAACCTAGGGTTTTAGATCGCATTTGCTCGCCGTTGCCGTAGTAGGTGCAGCCGGCGGGTTCCGACCAGTTCGTCGGATTTCTCGCTGACGTCACCGTCGTTCGTTGCGACGGCGTTTCGCGGCTGCTTCGTTGACATGTAACTCCGACTTGGTACATTGTTTTGGGTAGTTTGTGTTGTTTGATCTGGGATTTCTTTGTTGTCCCGTGAGGCTTGTTGTGAAGTCCTCTCTCTCGGATCTTGGATGTCGGCCGGGATTCTCTCGCCGTATGTTGCTCGGCTGGCCTCTCCGACCACCGCGTACGATGATTGGCCGTGGTCGGAATTTGCTGTGAGTTTCTACCGCTATCTGGCCGTATATGGTTGCCACGAGGATTTGTTGGAACGCGTCGTTGTAGATTCTCCTGCTGCAATCGTGGTTGCTCGGGGCGTCCAAAAGTGACTCTACGACGGTTGTTGTACCTTCGTGTCAACGGATTAGAGATTTGTTGTCGCGCGAGTTGTAGATCGCGCCTAACGCGTCGTCGGAGCGACTCGAAGTTGGCATGGGTTTCGGTCAACCTCATGTCTTGTTGATGGATCAAATGGAGTAGATCCGTGTTGCTGACATGTCTCCTTTGGTTGGGACCGGCCGGAGGTGTTGACAACGTGCCATCAACTATCAGTGGTGGATTGGTTGGGACTGCAATGGTGGTCACCGGGATGAATTGGATCTGATTTGGCGTAGCCACCATTGTTGGTGCCATTGTCGGCGTGATAGCCGGAGGCGTAAGAGTCGTAGTAGCGGTTGCTGAGTTGGAAGTCCAGGTGAACATTCCGAAGTTGAAGGTGAGGCCGGCTTCGAAAGTCATGGAAGCCGGGAAGGAAACCATCTTGATCGACGTAAAATCTCGGTGCGCACCCCCTACCTGGCGCGCCACTGTCGACGAAATATCGGCGATAGTCCGACCGGTATGCCCGACCGGTAATGGATTGGCGGAAGGCGCACCGAGGTTGCGAGCAAGATGTAAACAGGGAGCAATCACACAAGGTTTACCCAGGTTCGGGCCGCTATGAAGCGTAATACCCTACGTCCTGCTCTCTGTTTCGATTATGATGTGGATGTATGACACTGTGCGTTATGCCCGATTCCGTCCTCTGGCACGGGGGTCCTTGCTCTCCTTATATATCGTGGGGAGCAAGGTTACAAGTTGGAACTAGCCTATCTGGTACTAAGTTTACATACTTTACAAGTCTAAACTTTCCTATCTCAGCTAGGTCTTGTCCTCCTTGTCGGTCTTCGATATTATTGCCCGTTTTAGGCTGTCCGACCAGCCTGAGCTGATCGGCCTTGCTTGCTGGGCCGGCCTGGAGATAGCATGTCGGCCCAAACTAGGCCGTGAGGGTATATGGAGTTTATACCTCCACACTCGGTCTCACTCAAAGAGTGGTCGGAAACACATAGAGCACGATACCATGGGCAGGTTGTCTTTTTTAGACCCTGACATAACGTGTTCCACCTCATCTCAGGCTCGGGGACTACGTGGGCCCACGTCACCTCAGAGGTGACATGGGCTAGATCCTTCTTTTTGAGCTTGCTGCAACATATACTATCTTACAGCAACCTCGGGGACTACATGGGCCCATGTCATTTGCATGACTCGGCCTGATCTTTTCTCTTTACCAAACAAGAGTTTAGTCCCGAACTAAGCTAGAGCAATGACCGCAGATACCATGTGATGGCAGGCATCACACACTAACATGGGCCCACGTCTCCGGATTGGGATCCTTTCAAATTTCTTTTTTCTTTTCAGGAGCATCATAAATCTTTTGATCAAAACCAAAGCGTCAAACTAAAGTGCAAGGCAAACTGGTCGGAAACACAAGACGGTCCTCCAGCACTGCTCGGACCATATGTCGAACGTGTATCCGACCACTCGCTTCTCACTTGACCAAACGAAGACGAAGTTTTTCCCTCAAGATCCATGATGCTCGGGGACTAGCTGTGGAGGTATAAACTCCATATACCCTCACGGCCTAGTTTGGGCCAGCATGCCGTCACCAGGCCGGCCCATCAAGCTTCAAGACCGATCGGCCCAAGCTGGTCGGACAGCCTAAAACGGGCAAGTATAACGGACACCGACAAGGAGGACAGACCTAGCTGAGATAGGAAAGTTTAGACTTGTAAAGCATGTAAACTTAGTACCAGATAGGCTAGATCCGACTTGTAACCTTGCTCCCCGTGATATATAAGGAGAGCAAGGACCCCGGTATAGGGGACGAGAATGCGGCATAACGCACGTACTCGCACATCCACATCCATAATCGAAACAGAGCGGGACTAGGGTATTACGCATCCTTGCGGCCCGAACCTGGGTAAACCTCGTGTGATTGTCCTCTGTTTACATCTCGCTTGCAATCTCGTACGCCTTCCGCCAATCCATTACCGGTCAGGGCATACCCCTGGTCGGACTATCGCCGATATTTCGTCGACAGATGGATGGCAATTTGCAATGAGGAGAGTGGTCCTGGCAAGTGGCAACTGGCAACGATGTGAAGCCATAGCCAAATAAGCATTGAAGGTTTCAAGCCAAATAGTACACGTAGGGCCAATTAAAGGGTAAATTTGCCGCCTAGTTTCTCGATGCCGACTGCGACTGCCCGTTCTATGATTCTTGCTAGTTTTGTTGTGATTGGTGCTAAACAGAACTTTCGAACAGCCTGAATGCGAAATGTGAAACAGAACCGACCAATTTACATAAGCACAAGTACGAATATCAACGCCAAGGCGTCGAAGAACGCACTTGAGCACATGTAAACCCGGTAGTCATCCAAAATCCCGAGGGATTTTAAACTTTTTCCGTCATAGCCAAGATCGTAATAAGTTCAACACTCATCATATATTACACAAGTTATAAGTAATATTACATAAACATCAGAGTTTAAGTAGCATTATTACAAACCACACTTAGTTCTCACATTGCGGAAGCTCACAACTTAAGTCTTACAATACTTAGATATTACAGTGCCATGTCTACGACCAAGTCCGACCAAAAGCAAGTAGAGATGAGAGAGATATATGACCGTGCCCACGGTCTAGTAGTCTCCCACCGCGGGGTAGAAACACGTCTCATAGTAGCCATAAAAGATCTCTCCATCTGCAACAACATGGAAATAAAACCCTGAGTACGTGGGGTACTCAGCTAGACTTACCCTTCTTAAACCAGAAAATAAGGACTCTTATAAGCATATGCACGGCCATATAGTGGTTTGGTTGACCCTTTCTTGCATAAAGACTTGAGCTTATTTATCTTCATTAGGTGAGCTATACTAAGCTTATCATCTTAGTTAAAACCTTCCTTTTCTAGGTTTTGCACCTGAACTACAACATATTAAGTAGAAGTATAAAACAATCATCCTTTCACATGGTTGATCATAATCCGATATCCCATATCCGTCATGGTAACATAACCCCATTCCAATTTTCCCGTTTATATCTGTATTGCATGTACTCACGTCAAGTTGTCCACTATCCAGGGACGATGGCGATTATAATCGATTCCTACTCAGCTAAGGGATTATTTCTCACACAAACCACACTACCCCCGTTAGGGTAGATTAGGTCATCGTTAACGAGTTCGGAATTGGGAATCAACAGGACCCGTGCGAGCCCAGGCCTCTTGATGGCTGCATCTAGTCGGGTCCCAACATCAGTCTTAATGCCACGGACTGTCGCACCCCAACACCAACCCCACCGGCCGACCTGATAACCCAATCCAAACAAGCTACTAGACTTCGGGGTCCCATAAAACCACCTAAGTGTGAGAAGCTATTCAAAATGACTGAGGGCTGGAACAATACAGGGTCATTGACCAATTCCCGTTTGGGTTATGTTCCATCATTTCCTTTCCGATCCAACCATTCTCATGTGAGTCTTATCCTCGCGGATCATCATTTAACCACCCGACTTCTACCACATAATTAAGCAAGGCTAAGCATAATACGTCCTATACTTAATTCAGGGTAGAGGTATATAAGTGGTCAAGGTAGATAATACACCAAGGGTGTCATTCAACGCCTACTACTTAATGCAACATCAACAATAAAAAGACGCAAGTTAGTTTGGCAAACCGTAGGAGAAATGCTCCGGGGCTTGCCTTTCTCGAAGGAACTGGGCTGGTGGTTCGGGCACTCCGGCAGCTCAGTTCTAGCTTCTCCTCGGCTACTCCCTGGTCCACTAGCTCCTGCTGGTTTCCCTCGTCCAGCTCCGCTGGAACGAACTGCTGGGCGTTGTGCGACGATCCTGTATGATGCAATGCGTGGTTGAGTAACTCATATGAATTACTTCAATTGCCGATGATTAATGCAAGCATATGTCACAAGATGACATAACAAAACGACAATGACTCAACACGCAACCGACATTCGCGACCCTAGGCGAACCATTTTCTGACATGGGACGAATGGACTTCGTCCATGGGTCGCTAACCCTCAACCAACATGACCAAAGTAAGACATGACCTTGATCAAGACCTGACCCCATTATGATCATGGATCAAGTATAACATCACCATGATCATGTGAAAAGAATCATCATGATCATTACTCATAATCAAACATAATTAACACTAAACATAGCATAGGTTACCACAGCAACCCATATTTTGACATGTCCTAAAATCCTACAAACATTACAGTAGCAACATCAGGTTGGCCATAGCTTACTGTCCAAATTTCACTCCATTTGGACCTATGGTCAAGCCTACACAAAAATCACAAGTTGCTAATCAATTATGGCAAAATAGTGAACCAAAAATGGTTTGCACTATGAAACATGGCAAACACCCCCTTGGGCTTCACCAACAGCTCCTACATAATGAAGAACCATCACACAAAATTTACCAAAGCTAAACTCTTGCTAGAATTAGCCATAAGAATTTATTTGCTATCACCAATCATAAGCACCTTCTAAAGGAACTCTAATTCCTATAACAGAACATGACCAAGATAATACACCATCACAAAGTATACCAAAAATGATGAATTATGACATAAAGATCACCATTTTTGGATCAGCCATGCTCTAGATATGAATTTCCAAAGAAAATGCCTAAAACCCTTTTTACCCAAATTTAAATCACTTTGCACAGAAATGTTTCCCAAAAAATTCCCATAAAATTCCACAGCATAAAGCTCCTCAAGAAATGAATTTAGGAATTTGAATCATTTGATTTGGACATGTACAACTCAAGTTACAAAATTCACAAGTTACAACATGAATTCTGGAAATTCCATTTCCAGAATTTCCAACCCAAAATGCTACGGGTACCCCGGATATGTCCCCTGCTGTCTTGCTCGGCCTTGCTAGGCGCACCTAAGGAATGCACCCCAGGTCCTCACGGCCACCCGGCCTTCCGGCTGCCAGCTGGGCCCGTGGGCCACGAGGGACCCACTGGCCAGCGAGCCAGAGGCAGGGGATGGCCTCCCGCCGGCGGCGAGTTCGCCGACGGTGAGGTCCCGGCCCTCGCGGTCCACACCGACGGGTTCCCCGGCGCAAGACGAAGCCGATGGTGCCCAAGGCGGCTCGCGAGCCCATCGGAGCACACCGCACCGGCGGCCAGCGGCCAGCGGCGGCAGCTTGACGGCGGCCCGGCGCTTCACGCCTTGGTCGTCCAATCGGACAGCGCCCTGAGCTCCAGAGGGCCTCCGCGATCGGTGCGAGCTTACAAGCCCGGCGAATCGAGCGCTCAACCATCCATCACCACGGCGGCGACCTCGCCGGAGGGGAAGAAGAAGAAGGAGGCGGCCCGATTCGGCCCTCACCTTCCACTCTCGGTCGGTCGAGGCGGCGCCTTGCGCATGCGCGAGCCGAAGGCCCAGCGACGGCGCGATGACGACGGCAGCGCGGCGCTTCGCTAGGTCGAGCGGCGGCCATGGCGGGCGACTGCTGCGGCGGCGGTGTGGTGGTTGTGGTGGCGGAGAACGAGAGAGAGGGAGCGAGGAGAGAGAGAGACGAGCGACGAAATGACGATGACGATGACGACGACGGGCTCGAGGCCGGGGGTGAACCCCCTCGCCGAGGGCGACGGCGTGCTCGCAGTGGCGACACGCGCCCCGGGCAGCTGTCGACGCCGGAGATCGGTGCCCTGCTTGTCGGTGTAGAGACCGATAGGTGGGGCCTAGTCTTTGTTTTTTTTATTTTTAAAATCGATTTAAAACCCATTTTTCCAAAGGCTATAACTCCCAAAATATACCGAATTTGGGCAAACTTCCAAAAGAGAAAATGATCCTCATAAAGAGTAGATTATTTCACCTAAAATAAGTTTCTCCAAATTCCCAACCGTTTTTGAAATACAAATTTTTGAAGAAAATAGCTTGGAAAATCACTTGAAAAGAAAAACATCCCCCTAGGCTGAACTTAACCCCCCAAAACATATGCCTTGCACTCAAAATCATGAGAAGTGACCTTTAGGACTTTTATTCCTAATGAAAAGCTTCAACTAAAACCTTCAGACCCCCAGAACATCTGGAGTGTCCGGAAATACTTTTCGAAGCTTCTAGCTAGCACATTCAAAAACTAGTTAAGCCAAACTAGTCATTTTAATGCCTATGGTCATTCACATGACCCCTTAATAGATTTAGGCTATCTCTAAGTCTAAATGAGGTTAGTGAGCATCACCTCAACCACTTGATAGTTATCATGTTTTGCACACAAATAATAAGTAAACAAGCATAACACACATGAATGCATATGTCATGAGTGAAATGCAATGTGAAGTCACATTCGGATTTTTGGTAACCAGGAGCCAAAAATTCAGGATGTGACAAAATGGGCCGTGCATGTCCCAACCTTACTTTCGAGAGCACCAGTAGCCCAATTGTCTATAGAAAAATGCAGACACGCACACGAGGTGTATATATACTACCAACAAAAAAAGTGTGACAACACCACGTTCCGTCATGACAGCACCTGATGCCAATTTGCACATGAGATTTGGGCGACGGTGCCAACCCGTACAAGGTAGCTGTTTGTTAGCAACCCACTCGATTACGAATTCAACTCCGACCGATTACAACCCTAGGCAGCGCTCGCCGGCACCGACGAGGTCCGGCGATGAGCTCCTCACTTTTCCCCACACTCGGGTTCAACTTAATACAAGATAGAAGATGAGTTTGATTCACACGTCTCTCCGATTTATCTATTCCTTCTTCACTTCACAGGCCTTGCAGGCCCATTCTGGTCCTCCAGTCCGCACGCTCTTCTTCTTGGCCCGCGAGCTCTTCCTTGGCACCTGGGCTTCCTTGGCCTGGCGTAGATGAGGCCTTGTAACACTCCCCCCTCCTTGAGTACCGGCATGACCCCATGCCGGGGCTTGAGGGAACTGCTGGAAGAGAGCCTCTTCATCCTCCCAGGTGGCCAGTGACGCATCGAGGTTGGACCACTTGATGAAGACCTGTGGAACAGCACCATCTTGTCGGTGATGAAGACGACGCTGGAGGATTGCCTCCGGGAACTGGAAGTTGTTGTCGATGTCCGGAAGAGGAGCCGTGATTGGAGTCGAGGAAGGAGGCGCCGGCTTGAGGAGGGAGACGTGGAACACAGGGTGCACTGTCGAAGATGCAGGCAGCTCCAGGTTGTACGCTGTGTTCCCGATCCTGGCGATGATCTTGTAAGGCCCGAAGTAGCGGAAGCTTAGCTTTTGGCTTGCACGAGGGGCCAGCGACGCTTGAACGTATGGCTGGAGCTTGAGGAAGACATGGTCGCCCACATTGAACGAACGCTCCGAGCGGCGCTTGTTAGCTTGCAGCTTCATGCGGTTTTGAGCCCGGTGAAGATGTTGGCAAATGGTGTCACGCATGGTGGCACGTTCCACGAGCAGCGCGTTGACATCCAGTGAAGAGGAGACAGACTCTGTAGAAAGACCAAAGAATCTTGGGGGGTGGCCGTACAATACCTCAAATGGCGACCGGTTGGTTGAGGAATGTGTGCTGGTGTTGTACCAGAACTCTGCAAGCGGAATCCACTTTGACCACTGCCGTGGACAAGCATGAACGAAGCAGCAAAGATATGTTTCCAAGCACTGGTTGACGCGCTCGGTTTGTCCATCCGTTTGGGGGTGGTAAGCAGAGCTCATAGACAATGTTGTATCAGCAATGCGGAACAATTCACGCCAAAAGGAGCTTGTGAAGATCTTGTCACGATCACTGACGATATGAGTCGGAAGGCCGTGATGACGATAAACATTATCCAGGAACTGCTGAGCAACCTGTTGAGCCGTGAATAGGTGAGACAAGGGCAAGAAGTGAGCATACTTGTTGAAGCGATGCACGACAACCAGAATACTGTTGAAGGAACCAGAACGGGGCAAGCCCTCGATGAAATCCATGGACACCATCTCCCAAGATTGAGTAGGAATCAGCAGCGGCGATAGCAGACCCGGGTAATGAGACCGGTCGGGCTTAGCTTGAGCACAAGTAGAAAAGGCTGCAACGAAGTCCTTGACAGCTGTTTTCATTCCCTTCTAGCAGAACAACCGCTTCATTTTGCTGAATGTGACAGGAAAGCCCGAATGTCCCCCGATAGCACTGTCATGAAGGGCAGAGATGAGGCGCTGTTGCAAAACAGAATCGTTGCCAATCCAGATTCTGCTGCCCTGGCGTATGACCCCTTCAGACAGTGTAAATGGTGGGTGAGAATCAGGTTTAACAAGTAACTCTTGTAGCAGCTTGGAGGCAAAAGGGTCCTTGTCATAGCTGGCAGTAACATCGGCCAACCACGATGGGGTTGCAGAAGATATGGCTTGTAATTGAGCCGGAGGAGCAGGGTGGCGAGACAACGCATCAGCCGCCTGATTTGAAGAGCCAGCCTTGTAAACCACTTTAAATTGGAGACCCACAAGCTTGGTGTAGAGCTTTAGTTGCCAAGGTGTGTGGAGCCTCTGATCAGTTATGTGCACCAAGCTCCGGTGATCAGTGAAGATCACAAACTCACCATGTTGAAGATAGGGACGCCACTGCTCAATGGCCACCAGCACTGCCAAATATTCTTTGTCATAAGTGGACAGCCCTTGGGTTGGAGGACCGAGAGCCTTACTGACAAATGCTAGAGGATGGCCTTCCTGTAGGAGAACAGCGCCCACTCCAGTAGCGCTTGTGTCTGTCTGAATATGGAAGGGTTTGGTGAAGTCGGGTAGAGCAAGTACTGGATCCTCTACCAAAGCTTGCTGCAGGGCACGGAATGCAGTAGTATGAATCGATGTCCAGACAAACAGAATTCCCTTCTTGAGCAAATCAGACAACGGCTGAGCAATCACAGCAAAATGGCGCACAAATTTGCGATAGTACCCTGCTAGGCCCAGAAAGCTGCGCAACTCTTAGACATCCTTAGGCACTGGCCAGGCCTTGATGGCTTCGATTTTAGATGGCAGCGTGGCAACACCAGCAGCACTAACAGTATGGCCAAGGTAAGAAATCTGCTGTTGAGCAAAATGGCACTTGGACAGCTTGACTTGCCATTGATCCTTGGCTAGAAGAGAAAGCACTTCACGTAGATGAACAATGTGCTCTTCGAAGGTCTTGCTGTAAATCAGAATGTCATTGAAGAAGACCAAAGCGAAACGGCGAAGAGCAGGGTGTAGAGTACAGTTCATCGCTCCCTGAAATGTATTTGGTGCCCCTGTAAGACCGAAGGACATCACAGTAAACTCAAAATGGCCCCAATGTGTTTGAAAAGCGGTCTTCGGTTCTTCCCCTGGAGCAAGGCGGATCTGGTTAAAACCGGCTCGAAGATCCAGCACAGAGAACCATTTAGCGCCTGCTAGTTCGTCCAGCAACTCATCTACAATGGGAATAGGAAACTTGCTCTTCTGTGTGATTGCATTAAGCTTTCGGTAATCAACACAGAAACGCCACGTGTTGTCCTTCTTGCGCACCAACAAGACTGGAGAGCTGAAAGCACTGTTGCTCGGTTGTATAAGCCCGAACTGAAGCATATCCGTGACCTGACGCTCGATTTCAGACTTGAGAGCAGGGGTGTACCGGTAAGGACGAACAAACACAGGCTGAGCACCATCAATGAGGGGAATTGAATGGTCACAGTTGCGACGAGGTGGTAGCCTAGATGGTTCTGCAAAGACACCTGCGAACTCACCAAGAATGGACTGGACTTCAGGGGGCACTGCTGCTGGTTCTGAAGAAGAAGCAGAATCACTGGCAATGTGATATAACTGAATAACCGAACAGGAAACCTCTGGAGAAGCGATGCCCTGTATAGCAATTTGAGAAGCACCGTACTGGAAGGACAACCACTTCCGAGTCCAATGAATCTTCATAGGCGAAAACGCCATGAGCCAATCCATACCGAGTATAACATCATAGGAACCGAGAGGGAGAACCTTGAGGTTAGAGTGGAATGTGTACCCTTGAACAGACCATTCCACCAGAGGAATTTCCTGGGAGCAGGCAAGAGAAGAACCATCAGCCACCTGAACAGAGACAGAATTAGCCAAATCTTGAATTCCAGGCAGTTGAGAAGCCAAAGGAGTATTCACAAAAGAGTGACTGCTGCCCGAGTCCACCAAGAATAAGACTGATCGGCCACCAATAGTTCCCTTGAACTGCAGAGTGCGAGGAGCTGGCTGTTCTGAAAGAGCTGAAGATGACAATAGCATGAAAGCCTGAGGCTGCTCCGTGGCTTGCTCCGTGGCTGTTTCCTGCTCCGGCATATCAGCAGATTCGCAGAACTCCTCTTGACAAATGTTCCATACCTCCTGGAGAGCGTGAAGCTGGACTGCTGGGGCACACCTGTGACCGGGCTGCCATGGTTCAGCGCATTGGACACACAGCCCTGGGAGGAGGGCGACGCTCGTCAGCAGGTCTTCGGTCTTCAGAGGCAGCTGCAGGGACCCCTGAAGAAGCTTGAGGCTGGGACCCCAGCGCCACCGTCGTTGTAGTCTTGATGAACGGGGACCCATCGAAACGACGGTGTTCACGGCGTCGCCCCGGCTCCACCGTTTCCTCCTGCAAGAGCGCCAAAGTGCAAGCAGTATCCAGATCGCGAGGACATTGCATAATGACAATGCTACGAATGTCGTCACGAAGGCCATTGATGAAGGTGGTTTTGAAAAGTAGGTAATCTAGAACTGTGGAATAAGCAACAAGCTACTCTATGAGGTCGATGAATCGATCAACGTAGTCCTGAACAGTGGATGTCATGCGGATTTTGAGAAGCTGGCGCTGGAGTTGCTCATGCTGATCACGGCAGAAATGCTCGCGAATTAGACGGCAGAAATTGGACCAATCCTGACCTGAAATGGTGCGCTCGGCCGACTGAAACCAACGGCGAGCCGCACCCGTAAACTGCATAGTGGAACACTTGACCCAAACAGATGGATGAACGCCATACATATCAAAGTAATTGCGAGCGCAAGTCATCCAGTACTGCGGGTCCTCACCATCAAATCTAGGAAACTGCATCTTAGGAAGTTGGCCCAGGTCAGGAACATGGTTGGGATGTGAGGAATGATTAGGATGAAATTGGTTGGAAGTGTGAGGAATTGGGGGCTGATTGTTGGTTTGATGGGGAATTGGGGGCTGATTGTTGGTGTGGTGGTGAATTGGTGGCTGGAAATTGGAGTAGGGAGGGTGGGCAGATTGGGGAACATGGCCTTGTGTAGCTGGCGGAACAAATTGAGGATCACCAAAGTATGGAGCCGAGGACGTACCATTGGCCGGGGACGGCGCCATGGTTCGGAACGAACCATGGCCCGGCACCCGTGTAGTCGATTCGACGCGGTGCCCGTTGGGCCAATCGACCCTAGCTCCGGCAGGTGGGCGCGCGGAGGTCGATTCATACCACGCCGGCCTTCCATGGTGGGGCGGCGCCGGCTCGCGGATCCGATGGCCGCGTCGGAAGTCGAAGCAGATGTCGTAGATCTCCGCCTCGGTGAACTCCTGCCACGAACGCATCGCCTCCACGGACGACTCGAGAGCCTCGACCCGGGCGTCGCGCTCGTCTCCGCACTCAGCGACCCGAATCATCTCGAGCTCTCCCGAACGGCGCTCGAGGTCGATGACGCGGTCCTCGATGTCCAGGATGCGGTCGTCGAAGAATCCGCCCCAGTTGTCGGCCACCACCGCAGCGTTGTACTGTGACGAGGCGTAGTTCTCGAGCGAACCCAGTCGCGTCTCGACGGCGGCGTCCTTCTCGCGGAGGGCGTCCTCCGCCTCGTCGAAGCGCGTCTCCAGCTGGCGCCAGCGGTCGGCGGCGCGCTTGTCGAGCTCCTCGAAGCGCTGCTCGAAGCGCTTGAACATGTCATCGAACGCCTTGGAGACGACGGGATCCATGGCTCCGCGCGCACGCTGCAACCTGGTGAAGTGCGCGTGCGTCGCCGAATCCAGCACGGAAGCGCCCGATTGAAGAGCTGATACCAGATATGTTAGCAACCCACTCGATTACGAATTCAACTCCGACAGATTACAACCCTAGGCAGCGCTCGCCGGCACCGACGAGGTCCGGGGACGAGCTCCTCACTTTTCCCCACACTCGGGTTCAACTGAATACAAGATAGAAGATGAGTTTGATTCACACGTCTCTCCTATTTATCTATTCCTTCTTCACTTCACAGGCCTTGCAGGCCCATTCCGGTCCTCCAGTCCGCACGCTCTTCTTCTTGGCCCGCGAGCTCTTCCTTGGCACCTGGGCTTCCTTGGGCTGGCGTAGATGAGGCCTTGTAACACTGTTGAATTCAAATGGATTTGATCTACGTTTCATTACACCGTTTCCAAGTCTGTCATGTCATCTAGAATAAAATAAAATTTGGATAAAATACTCACTCTCAATTCAAAGTTTATTTTGTAGTTTCATAGACATTTGATCCTTTGACTAGAGTCTTTAAAACATTGCTATGTCATCAACGATGGCATATGTGGCAGGCTATTAAATGCAAATGAAACTCCCACTGAGATTGCCATAAATGTATAGAAACTATTAATTGGAGGTCGACTCGGCTTATATGAATAGTTTTGTTTGCATCGGTGGTATAGTTGAGAGATGAGAAAGTAGCTGTGAATTTAATTGGATTTAGCCTATTTTTTATTCTTTTAAATGAATATAAATCTAATATTTACAATAAATGCTAGGTGCTATAAATGTATAATCTCATATGGGAAAGTTGACTGAGTTTGATCGAATGACACTGCTGCAGAAATAATTTGTATCAACGACTTTATTTTTGGGAAGAAGGACTCAACTTCGTGCAAGTGGTTAGGAATCCCAACTACCACTATAAATGGGGGAAATTTTATTTAACTTGAGGACAAATGGTGCAATAAGCATAATGATTTCAATTTATTTAACTTGAGGATAAATATTTATAGAAACAAATAAGTTAAAAACTGAAAAGTAAAAGCTACATCCATGAGTTCATGAGACAATAGTTGGCTGCAACGGAAGTCACCACAACTTAAGCTAAGGTGAGCTGGAGCGTGCATATATATATATTTGAAGATAAATGGAGTAGTATAAATTTATCATGATCGGATATTCAGTTATAGAATATATAGTACCTGTCTGATTATTGCGGTAGAAAATAAATAGAGAGGGCACACAAAGATAAGTAATTTGTGTTAATTATTTAAACATGCACAAACTTCTAAGGGCAGTCCCAATGCAAGACTCTATCACAGAGTCCAAGACTATTTATTATCATCCTATTTATTGTATTTTGCTGATGTGGCGGCATATTTACCTCGAAGATTGTGGACGTAGAGTCTAAATAAGACTTGGAGTCTTGGTTTTTCTATCTCTCTCTTCAATAAATATACCGCCACATCAGCAAAACACAATAAATAGAAGGGTAATAAATAGTCTTGGACTCTGTGGTAGAGTCTGCATTGTGAATGCCCTAATGATTTTGATTCCGAGATTTTAGCCTAATGAATGGATTAGCTAGTTCCATGTTCCAACACAAGTTCACGTGATTATTTAGTGACTCTAGCATGGCGCTGAGTTAAAGTATGTTTGTCTAACTATATATATAAAACATATAAACTATATGATATCAAATAATTAAGTAGAATTAAAGGTTTCATGAAATATATTGTTAGTGGCATAAATATGTTAATATTTTTATCTATATAATTGGTTAAAATTTAGATATTATAATAAATAATACATCTAGAATTGTATTCTTTTAGGATGGAGCAATACATAGAATCTTTTGCAAATGATTGTGCTGGCAGAAAAGTAATGATGTTCACATGTTTACTAGTTGTAAATTGTTGTTTCTTAAATCTTGTGTTGCGCTAGTATCAAACTATATCTACATATCTATATCTATATCTATATCTCTATATATCTATATCTGTATTTATAACTATATATATCTATATTATATCTCTATCTCTATCTCTATATATCTATATTTGTATTTATATCTATGTATCTATACTACATCTATATATGTATTTTTATCTATATATGTCTATCTCTATATATCTCTATCCTTATTAGGTATAACACTTCAAGTAAATTGTTGTAGCCACCAAAAATAAAAAAGCCTATTAATTTTTTAGTCATTTCTCTTAACCACTATATAATATAATGGAATCATTATATGCTAGTTTGTTAAACATTTCATGTTATTGCCGCATATGCTCCCTCGGCATGTCTGTGGGATGAAACCGATTTTTTCTTGGTAGAATAATCCAACAAAAGATACATATTTGAGTTGTTATTAGAGAATGCATATTGGCAATTAGGGGAGATGACTAGTTAGCTTAAACTAGCATGCAACATATTGGATGATCAAATTTTTATATCAAGGTCATTGCAGAGCTTGAAGAGATCTACAACTTTGTAACTAATGATATTTTCATTTCAAATCATTTGAGTCATCAGTACTATATATCCTTGGGGTTCATCTAACATATATATTTTCTTGGGTGCCATTAGCACTAAAGAAAATATATATCACTAGATTTGTTGTATTTCCCTGATGATATGAAAATTTTGACCCCCATCTTTGTTTTCTTGGTGGCAAAACCCCAATGAAATATTTTCGTTTTTTTAGGAGCATTGAAATTGTTTTTGGCCGTCAACCCCCAAGGTAATTGAATTTTCCTTGCTCTCTATTTTTGGCGGTCCTTCCTTGAGGATTTGTCACCTCAAATGATTTCGCTGATGGTTTCCTTAAGGGTGTTTGACCCACAAAGATATTCAATTGTTTAGTAGGGTAAATTTTATTCACTATTCATACAACAACCTGTGGAGTATATATATTCCTAGTATCTTCGCATCATCCCACTCCATCGCACACAGTATTACAACACTGTGAATTTCTGAAGAGTGAAGATGAAAGTATTTAAAATCTGAAAAAGAATTAACTGCATATATACCGGTATGTAGCTATTTTTTATACTACATAATGTTAGTATATGTGATAGCTGCCAAAGAAGCCGTTACTTTTCTAAAATAGTCCACGCATGACCCAAAGGCCGAAGCCTCTATTCCTCCCCTGATTTGCTCCAGAGCCATGTGACCCCTACCAAAGCAAGTCGGGTGTGCAACGGCCGTTGATGGCGATCGCGGCCCACTCCGATCCTTCGATTCATTTCATTCCTGCCTATAAATACCACTGCAAGGTTGCTCTTCCTCGACCATCGAGACACACACAACTTCTCCTGCTTGCCTACTGAGCTCTGAAGTTGCCCTCTCAAGTACTACGATGGCCAGCTTGTCCTCCACAGTAGTTGCACTTTGTGCACTTCTGATCTTGCTCCTTGCATCATGTGGCTCATGCGCGAGACCGGTGAGCTTTAACGCCTCCGACTTCACCGCCGATACCGACTGGGACGCTGCCAGGGCCACCTGGTACGGCGCGCCTACCGGCGCCGGCCCTGATGACGACGGTACGTATACATGAACGACGCCGGTGCACTGCTATCGTCTCATTGTGCACTCAGTCACTCAGTGCATAGCATTGTTTTGAACCGAGTCTGAACTACAGTGCGCCGCCGTGTGCCATCAATCATACTATTTGTTCTGCTGTATTCAGGTGGCGCCTGTGGATTCAAGAACGTGAACCTGCCGCCGTTCTCGGCAATGACATCCTGCGGCAACGAACCCCTGTTCAAGGATGGCAAGGGCTGCGGCTCCTGCTACCAGGTATGTACCCTCCTACGTAAGATTGACTGGTCAGACAAACTGACAAAGATCCTTCAATTTGGTGCCTGCCTTAATGAAACGTAAAACTGGAGCGTAGTGTTGACTTTCGGCTAACCAACTCCGATCCGTTTTTCTTTCTTTCCCAGATACGATGCCAAAACAACGACGCCTGCTCCGGCAACCCAGAGACGGTGATCATCACTGACATGAACTACTACCCGGTGTCCAAGTACCACTTCGACCTCAGCGGCACGGCGTTCGGCGCCATGGCCAAGCCCGGACGCAGCGACGAGCTCCGCCACGCCGGCATCATCGACATCCAGTTCAAGAGGTGGGTAACGCGCACCGCTCGTTGCAACAAACCACCACAGTCCACAGTCGACGACCGGCTGATCAGCTGGAGGTCCTACGCCAACAGAATCATATCTCTAGACCGTCTATCTACTTTATTTAATTTTGCTGCGGAGGAGCCCTTGTACTTTTGCCCAACCAACTCCAACGAGAACGACCGTTTTAACTGGGCCCCCATGTATAGTACCTCTGCTTTGAAATTTGGCGTTTGCGTGCGTGTCTGCCTGTGGACAAAGTGTTCATTCTGAAGCTCTTGCCTATTCCAAGCATCTCACATGGCTCGCACTGTTCCTCTGTAGGGTGCCCTGCAACTACCCGGGGCAGAAGGTGACGTTCCACGTGGAGGAGGGCTCCAACCCGGTCTACTTCGCGGTGCTCGTCGAGTTCGAGGACGGCGACGGCGACGCCGTGCAGGTGGACCTCATGGAGGCCAACTCCGGGTCGTGGACGCCGATGCGCGAGTCCTGGGGATCCATCTGGAGGCTGGACTCCGGCCACCGCCTCACCGCGCCGTTCTCCCTGCGCATCACCAACGAGTCCGGCAAGACGCTGGTGGCGGACCAAGTCATCCCGGCCAACTGGGTGGCCAACACCTACTACCGTTCCATCGTCCAGTACTAGCAATCTGCTGCTGCTGCGGACAGTAATAATTATGTGTCATTGTGGTTGATGATTAGTTTGGTAATACTCCGTAGTATTGTATTGCTGCATGGGACTGGTGAGCAACTGAGCTGGCTCAGTCAGGTTTTCAGTTACTAGTAGGTGTGTTGGTGTGCGGCTTCATTCAGGGATTTGAAGACTGGGAAATGGAGAAAGCTCATATGCTTTCCCGCCCATTGTCAATGCTTGTACCAGTGCGATTAATAAGATTATACTAAATTATTAATAGTATTTTGTGTGCCATATTGCGTCGATATCTCTTTAAATTTGTTTCAGTCATTTTGTTTGTCGATAATTCTTTTCGGTGGCATGGTTATGCAGCTGACTTGAATCAATTTTTCCAAAAGTATCATATATTTATGAGGGCCGTTATAAATACGTGAATTTTCTCAGCTCCTGAGTCCTGACAAAACCAAAACCCATCACACGCAATGACGAAAGTCCATATGTTACCCTTTGACTTATTATAATAGGTATTTTTTTCGAGACCGGGATATATAGCCTGTTTTTCAATTATAATAGAAATTTGATTATTTATATTATTCATTTGTTATTCCTATACCTCACATTATTTATTCGTATTCCTTTGTTGCTTATGGTGAGTCTGTTTATCAGCCAGAGGCTGGAGCCTAAACTGCGATAAAAATTGGTTATGCCAGCAAACCTCTTTCAGAGGCCAAAGTAGAAAAAAGTTTCCTTTACCTGAAAAACTCCTACTGTTATTCAGTCTGCATTTGCCAAGGATGCATGCACTACACGAACCTGATCCTGACTTGCTAACAAGGGTAGCGAATCGAGAGAGAAAAATGTCTTGCATGGCTTCAGAGTGAGCTGAAGATTTGGAGGACAAGCAGCGTTTTAGTAAAAATCTCTGGTTCCGGGGCTCAATTATTAGCGTATACAACCTTTTTCTGGTCTGTAAACTGATTGCAGCGAGAACTATCAATGCACAGCGAATTGAAGTTTGTTTTTCTTTCACGCTTCCTTTTCTTCTGACGATGGCACTCCATTCCCGTGGATTTTGGCAATCCTGAAAAGGGACATCATCATAATTCCTGCAACAGACAAAATCTCACCAATGCTCAATTACAATCAGTAGTCCGTTGGTTCAACGGAAAGGATATGCTAATCCTGGCTCCAACACAAGTCCCTTTCCGTCCAAAGCAAGCACTTTAATTCCCCTCGTAACTAAGTTTATCTATATAGGATCGGAGTATATAATTAACCCTGTGACATAATGATTTCAGCTACTGTGAGAGCCAGGCCGGCGGCAAAGTCACCGCTTTATATCTAATCTAATAAATATACGTATTTATCTTAAAAAGTGGCAAGAACAGGATTCTTGCCGTAATTACTGGCGCCAAACCACCGTCCCTGCTCCAGTCACTTCCAATGACCGCACCAAATTACGGGAAGCTGCAGGTGTAGCCCTTGAACTAGCAGCAGGTGATCGGCAAGATCTTGACCATCTCCAGCAGAAGCCATGTCAAACGCAGAAGCCAAGGTAGTAAAACTAAAAAGACAATGATAAAAGTCAAAAATTTCATCATATATTTATATACTTCATTCATAAATTCTTGAATTTGGTAAAGTGATGCACTCTTCACCGATTTATTCTAGGTACGTCCCTGGGCAAACGGTGCGAAGTCTGTGATATATCCTGAATCCTCATGGCTACCCGAGAAAAATAGTAGAAAAGCCAGCCATATTTTTACTGAGGGGCGAAGTCTGTGATATATCCTGAATCCTCATAAATTGCAACTATAACATAATTATCAAGCTTTGTTGTCAAATGTTTTTCAAAATGGTAGAAAAAAGAGTATATATGTGGTAGTAGACTAGTATTACATATTTTCCCTACATAATAAGAGAGACAAGGTACATGAGAAAACGAGAGCCGCCATCTCAATTATCGGTTTCTTCTACTCTCCCCTGAACAGTTGTTTATCTCCGGATTCCAGAACGGGACGACATAACCGACTCCCCGATAGCTGCAGGCGCATGTGCGCGAGAGCGGAGCAGAACGGCGACGGCTCTGCATGTGCGGGGCGGGCCACCGCGAGGGAGAAGGCAACCGCCGCCGGGCCCCGGCTGTCGAGCGAACCGGTGGTGGTGAAAACGTCACGTCGGCCTCGCACCGGATTCCCGGGGCCCGCGAGGTCGTCGGCCTCGCACCGGATTCCCGGGTCGCACGTCAGTCTGGGCGTTCCCTTATAACCGCAAATTCGGTTCGGTTCGGTTCAATTAAAAAAACTTCGGTTTCCAATTTGTAGCCACCGATCGGTTATCCAAAAAACTAATAACCGTATATTTCGGTTCGGTTTTTTACTTCGGTTTTTCGGTTTTAAACCGCGAAAACCGAATATGCTGCAAACCTCTATCGCAGGCCGCGCTCGCAGTCGCGACGCTGCCCCCCATGCCTAGGTTGCGCTGGCGCCGCCGCCGGCCGTGGCGCCACAGCTGGCCATCAAGCTTTGCTCGCGCTCGCGCCCCCGCCGGCACCCGCGACCCAGAGGCCGCGCCCTGCTCGCGCCACCGCCGGCCGCTGCGGCTGCTATGGCGCTCGCCATCGTTGCATCTCGCCTCGTCGTGCCGCCGTCGTCTCGCGCTGCGGCCGTCTCGCCGCCATCTCGTGCCGCTGCTCACTCAGTCGCGCTGCTCGCCCAGTACGCTACAGCGCCGCCGCCTCGGTATGTGCATGGAAATGTTAGGGTTAGGGGCTGCGCGCTGCGGCTGTGCGTTGCAGGAGTGCGGAATCGGGAGGGGTCGAGTCGGTCGGGGGAGTAGGAGAAGAGGTGCTGGCGTGGGCCGACTGGGCTGGGCCGGTTGGAAGCTGGGAGTTGGAGTATTGACGCTGTCGCTGGCTATCTGATTCGCTATGTTTCCCAGGAGTTCGGTTTATTCGGGAATTCAGTTTACAGGAGTCCAAAACCGAAGCCGGAGCCGCAAACCGAACTGGACAAAAACACAAACTGAAACCGCAACCGAAAACCGAACGACAATTTAGTTCGGTTCGGTGCGGTTCGGCTCGGTTTGCGGTTTGCGGTCAAAATGTGCCCCCAGATTGACTCGCACCCGTTGCACTGCCCTTGTTGGGCCGAGATGAAGCTTTCAGCGCCCCTGTTGTCTACTTGTCTTGTGGTCGCGAGCGGCCCGGTAGCTTGTGGAAGCGAGGCCTTGTGTCATTGTGGTGCACGCGACGGCGAGTCGGCGACGCTAGCACGCTACACGTGAGCAACGCCGGGCCTGCGGACAACGTTCTGGCGCACGTTCTGGGTCAAACTCGACTTTTGCTGGCACGTTTCACGGGTGCTGCTTCGTGGCTTCCATTTGGCGGTGGACGACTGCAAGTGCGCCGTGCAAGTGCCAATATAGCAGATTAGCAGTACCCTACCAGTACCACCGGAACGACGATCAGATGAGCTGAGAAGCAAAGGACGACGATCGACGACGGACGCCAGGCATATTTGTCACGGGCATGAAGAAAAAGGAGGCAACATCACGTTCTCCCATGCTTGCAGTTGCTGCCTTGCAGTTCCAGGCTTCCAGCACCTGTCAATTTGCAAATGGCATGGAGAAGGACGACTATACAAGATCGAAATTCACGTGCAATCGGTAGGAGGCTAGTTGCACAACACAGGCACGAACTTATACGCTACGCATCGTCGTTAGAAGACTCCACACGGATAGCGAAAATAATAGTGCGGGCTGCCATCTCCTTTCATTTGCACTATATTCGTGCTCCTCGATTACTACGGGTTTCGAAATCCAAAGGAACTCTATGTATTTTCCAGCTAATACATATGAAAGAAATATCTTATGTGTATCATGGTTTCGATAACCTAAATATTATATACAATATATGAGGCAAACTAAAGGCGCACTCCCATCAACATACATGGACCATGGTCAAGTAAGTCTAGTCTGTAAGAGCTGGGATCTTTTACCCAGGCCAAGATCAATATACTAAAAATAATTAACATTTTCAATGCAAAATGGTCCGGTAAATTCAATAGGAACCCATGCAACGACAAAATCTCTTCTTGATTGTAGCCGTGTACATTTGGATATATGCTCGTTCAGTCTATCTTCTTTTTTTTTTCATCAGATATTGCATACATGCAAATTTGAGTGGGCATCACTCAGCTTTCTTTCTTTTTTGACGAGGACACTCAACTTTCTTTAAATGGACTCTAAAACAATGGCACCTGAAATCGAACCATCCTACAATAAACACTTCATGAGACACAGGAAAGGACTTGAAAAAAAGCTACACGATTATTGTATATTTTTCATAAGAACATATAGGGTCAATTCATAAGTGCAATAATTTTATTCTTAAGAAGCGAAAGAGTTTGGTTAGAGCACCTAAGTAGCACCCACCTCGTTGGAGCGAATTTAAACATGTCTGTATTATTAAAAAAATAAAAATTTGGCTAGAATTTTCCTTGTTGACTTCGGTCAAATTTTTTTTAAAAAAAAAATCTTAAGAAACTTTCACAACAGCGCACGAGATATCCTTCTAGTACGTAGTATATATACGAATCTGTACATGAAAAAAAAACAAAAATACAGCGAACTTTTTTTAAACTAAAAATACAGCGAACTTGAATGAACGCCCTATTATACAGAATCATTTTTTTTTAGTGGAATACAGAATCAGCCCAAAATGACCTCTCTCTACTCGTTTTCCTCCCCCGCCCAAAGGCCCAACGACGCCCAGCAGCCCATATTCTCACCCGCAGGCCCAACAATGCCAGCTCCCAACTCCTCTGCCCCACGCGCGCTTGCGGTCACGGGAGTCAGGAGGGAAGCCGCAGGCGACTCCGCATTTCTCCCAAACCGGCGTCCGGCGAACCCTAGCCTAACTTCGAGTGTCGGCGGCGCGGCGCCCTGGTGGCCCGCGGGCGGCGGCGACGGCAGCATGGGCGCACTGCGCCATCGCGCTCGGCCGGCAGACTTCAGTCTCCTCCAGGGCAGGGGCAGGCCGGCAGCAGCACGCAGCAGCCTGCGGAAGCACTCAGCCCGGCAGCAGCCGGCAGCACGCACCGCGGCTGCGCGGCACCGGCTCGCGGCAGCAGCTCCAGCACGCAGACGCAGCAGGCTAGCGGCGACCGGCCGACCAGCGAGGCAGCGAGTGGAGGACTGTTCGTGTAAGTTGAGATTCTGGTTTCGAATTTCCTATTCAATTTGTTAGGCATAGGCAATTTGTGCCAAAATTACTTAGTATAGTCTCTTGATTTCGTTTTAGGTCTCAAGTATGAATAGAAAAAAAAAATTAGTGGTACCATAGATTTGAGAACTTTTCCTTCCAACAAAGGGAAGAAACTGTCACAAGATGAGGTTAAGCCCAAATCGGCGCCGCCCAAACAGGTATATGCTCAATTTATGCGAAAATTCTTGATGTATTATATATTTCCTATATATACTATGTAGCATTGTACACGTCAAATGCCTTTTGGTTTGGTTAGGATTCTTTTTTTACCCCTATACATTTTGAATAAGCTCCAGAATCCTGAGCCTGCCACTGATAAATACCACTGCAAGGTTGCTCTTCCTCTCAGTCTCAGCCATCGAAGCACATAGAACTTCTCCTGTCTTCTGCCTGCTAATTGCTCTAATAGCTGCCCTCTGAAGTACTATGATGGCCACCTTGTCCTGCACAGTAGTTGCACTTGGTGCACTTCTCTTCTTGCTCCTTGCAACGTGTGGCTCATGCGCGAGACCAGCGAGCTTTAACACCTCCGACTTCACTGCCGATCCCAACTGGCAGGCTGCCAGGGCTACCTGGTATGGTGCGCCCACCGGCGCGGGCCCTGATGACAACGGTACATAAATGCCGGTACATGCATGGTCTTATTGTACATATGCAGTGCATAGCATTGTTTTTAACCGTTTGAACTACAGTGTGCTGCTGTTTTTGCATGCAGGTGGCGCCTGTGGATTCAAGAATGTGAACCTGCCACCATTTTTGGCAATGACATCATGCGGCAACGAGCCCCTGTTCAAGGACGGCAAGGGCTGCGGCTCCTGCTACCAGGTCTATATATGTAGCTAGATTAATTGGTCGACAAAGATCTTTTATTTTGGTGCCTGCCGTAATGGAAACGGAAAGCTAGAGCATGGTTCTCTCTCTCTTTTTTTTTTTTACTTTTGATTACTTTTGATGGCTGGTGGCCAAGAAGGATAGTTTTCGGTATCTAGGATCAATGCTTCAAAAGGATGGAGACATTGATGAAGATGTTAGACATAGGATCTCACCGGTTGGTTGAAATGGCGTCAAGCTTCGGCGTCCTCTTTGACAAAAGGGTGCCCCGAAGCTAAAAGGTAAGTTCTATAGGACGGCGATTCGCCCGGCGATGTTATACGGTGCGGAATGTTGGCCCACAAAAAGGCGACGTGTCCAGCAACTGAGTGTAGCGGAAATACGTATGTTGCGTTGGGTTTGTGGACACACTAGGAGGGATAGAGTCCGAAACGACGATATTCGGGATAAGGTTGGGGTTGCACCAATTGAGGAGAAACTGATCCAACATCGGTTGAGATGGTTTGGACATGTCCAACGGAGACCTCCTGAGGCACCAATGCGTAGTGGGGTTCTAAAACGGGTCGATAATGTAAGGAGCGGTAGAGGTCGACCTAAACTGACTTGGGGCGAGTCGGTTAAGAGAGACCTTAAGGAGTGGAATATCTATGGATAGGAGCGCTTGGAGACTAGCTATCAACGTGCCTGAACCATGACTTTTGGGTTGCCCTGTAACGTGTCTCTTCTGGGTTTCATCTCTAGCCTACCCCAACTTGCTTGGGATAAAAAGGCTTTGTTGTTGTTGTTGTTGATTACTTTTGATGGCTAACTAACCCCATTTTATTTTATTTTCCAGATACGATGCCAAAACCACCCTGCCTGCTCCGGCAACCCAGAGACAGTGATCATCACTGACATGAACTACTACCCTGTGGCCAAGTACCACTTTGACCTCAGCGGCACGGCGTTTGGCGCCATGGCCAAGCCCGGCCGCAACGACGAGCTCCGCCATGCCGGCATCATCGACATCCAGTTCAAGAGGTGGGTAACACGCACCGCTCCTTGCACAGAACCACCATAAACCACCAGCTGATCAGCTGGAGGTCCTGCACCAACAGAATCATATCTCGAGGTCGTGTAGCTACTTAATTTGCTGTGGAGCCCTTGTACTTTTGCTCAACCAAAACGACCGGTTTAACTGGGCCTCATGCAGATTCAATGCGCACAATATTAGTATTACTTTTGCTTTACAATTTGGCATTTGCGTGCGTGCCTGCCTGTGGACAAAGCGTTCTGAAGCAAGCCTAATCCAAGCATATCACATGGTTTGTTCCTTTGTAGGGTGCCCTGCTACTACCCCGGGCAGAAGGTGACTTTCCACGTCGAGAAGGGCTCAAATCCCGTCTATTTTGCTGTGCTCGTCGAGTTCGAAGACGGCGACAGTGACGTGGTGCAGGTGGACCTCATGGAGGCCAACTCTGGGTCATGGACGCCGATGCGCGAGTCCTGGGGATCCATCTGGAGACTGGACTCCAGCCACCGCCTAACTGCGCCGTTCTCCCTGCGCATCACCAACGAGTCCGGCAAGACGCTGGTGGCTAACCAAGTCATCCCGGCCAACTGGGTGCCCAACACATACTACCGTTCCATGGTCCAGTTCCAGGATAATTGGCAAGACGGTGGTAGCTGTCTAGTGACTAGCCCTGGGATTCAAACAGGGCCAAATTCTGTGTCATTGTGGTTGATTAGTTTGGTACTAGTATTGTATTGCTGCATGGGACTGAGCCATTGAGTTGCCTCACTCAGTTACTAGCTAGTAGGTGTTGATGTGCAGTTTCATTCAGGGATATGAAGACTGGGAAATGGAGGAAGCAAAGTTAATTTGCATATGCTTTCCCGCCCATTGTCAATGCATGTAACAACAGTGCGATTAATAATTTTATTAAACTATTATTAATAGTATTTGGTTTCAGTCATGCTTTTTTTTTTTTTTTGTGATGATTGTTTCAGTGATGCTGAATGCAGCCGACTTGAATCAACTTTTCCCTTAGTATATATGAGGGCTATTATTATAAGAACGTGAATTTCCTGACAAAATCAAAACCCATCACGCGAAGTCCACACATGCGTTACCTTGATTCCTAGACCTATGATTATTTATTTTATTCATTATTATTTATTCTTCTTCCTTTGTTGCTTATGGTGAGAATGTTTATCAGCCAGAGCCTGGAGCCTAAACTGCAATGAAAATAAAATTGTTCGTGCGAGCAAACCTCTTGCAGAGGCCAAAGTATAAAAGTTTCCTTTACCTAAAAAGCTCCTATTAATTATTCAGTCTGCATTTGCCCAGGATTGCACTACACGAACCTGATCCTTACTTGCTAACAAGGGCACAAATCGAGAAAATTAAATCTCTCGTGTGGCATCGGAACAAAATGATTGAGATTTGGAGGACAAAAGAAGAGCGGTGTTTTAGTACAAATCGCTGGTTCCAGGGCCGACTATTAGCATAGACTACCTTTTTGTGGACTGTAAACAGATTGCAGCGAGCACTATCAAGTATCAATGCACAGTTTTATCAAAAAAAAAAAGTATCAATGCACAGCGATGTTTGTTTTTTAGTACCCTTTGTTTTTCCTTCACGCTGCCTTTGCTTCTGACGATGGCACTCTATTCCCGTGGATTTGGCAATCCTGAAAAGGAACATCGTCATAATTCCAGCAACGGACAAAACTCACCAGCAATCACAGTACTCCGTTTGTTCAACGGAAAGCATATGCTAATCCTGGCTCCAACACAAGTCCCATTCCGTCCAAAGCACTTCAATTTCCCTCGTAGCTAAAGGTTATCTAAGGTTATCTATATAGGTTCGGAGTATAATTAACCCTGTGACATAATACTCCGTAATGATTTCGGCTACTGTGAGAGGCAAGCGGCAAAGTAACTTAAAGTGGCAAGAACTGCATCCAGTCACTTCCAATGACCGAACCAAATTTACGGGAAGCTGCAGGTGTAGTAGCCCTTGAACTAGCGCAGCTGGTGTTCAACAAAGATATGTCCACCTGTTTTGCACGGCAACGGCAACTGCTGCATGTAAGGCGGGCCACCGCGAGGGAGAAGGCAACCGGCCAACCGCGGTTGGCCGGGCCCGCGAGGTCGTCGGCCCTCGCGCTCGCACACGCGCCCGGCACCCGTTGCATTGCCCTTGTTGGGCCGAGATGAGGCTTCCCCTCGCGTCCAAGTCTTGCGGTCGCAAGCGGCCCGGTAGCTTATGGAAGCCAGGCCTTCTGGCACGCGGCGCTAACCGCTGCCCACGCTACACCTGAGCAACGCCGGGCCTGCGGACGACAATCTGGCGCACGTTCTGGGTCAAACTCGACTTTTGCTGCACGTTTCCCGGATGCTGTTTCGTGCTAATTGCTAGTACCGTTTGCCGGTGGACGAGTGAGCCACCAACTGCATTGTGCAACTGTGCAAGTCAGCAAGTGCCAGTCTGAACCAGTACCACCAGCACAACGATCAGGATGAGCTGATAAGCAAACGACGACGACGGACGCCAGGCATATGACAAGGACTTGGGCATGAAGAAAAAGGAGGCAACATCACGTTCTCCCATGCTTGCAGTTGCAACCTTCCCAATTCCAGCACCTTGTCAATTTGCAAATGGCATGGAGAAGGACGACTACAAATAGTACAAGATCGAAAGTCATGTGCAATCGGTGGGAGACTGCTGCACAGCACAGGCACGGTACGTGAACAACGCCCCGTTCTGCTGGCTTCTGAACTTGTACGCCACGCATTGTCCATAGACAGACCACACGGATAGCGAAAATGATGGCGCCGGCTGCCATATCCTTTGATTTGCATATGTAAAGTCACGGCCATCGTCGTTTTCATGGCAAAAGCTTGCGTACAAATACTTGCCACTGCAACGGATCAGTTCTTTAATAGTATCAACCAAGGATACACTCATACACATAGCCCTTTATTATTGCTAGTACTCGTACAACTTTATCCATCAAGCAAGCACACAATGGTAGTTTTCATCCCCTAAACTCTTAGACACATTGGTAAAGATATCCATTTTTAGAGCCTTGAAGAAAGGAAAGAAAAAAAGTTATATTCCCAAAATACACATGAAAAAATATAATATATATTTGAACACAATTACTTGAATCCTTCATCTTATTCTTCTCTAGTGGCTTTTGCCCATGCAACCGATCTCCAGTCGAATAAAATCCAATCAAACACTGAAGCCAGGGTGCAGTCATCATGCTAAATCCATCAGCTAACTCAAAAATCTTGGACATGCCGTAAAATTCAAAATTTCAGAACTAGACCAAAAAGGTAAGTTCTTGAAAGAGCATCATCCATTGAATTGCTGGATATTGCATAGGCTACAAATTTTGGTGAAAAGCATCCACGCCAGTACAAGCGACCGCAGAATCTATTTCAAAAGTCTTGCATGTCGCATTTAGAAATTTTTGAAATTTTACACACCAATAATACCAAACTAGTTGGGTATTGTCCCAAAATTTAAGATTCAAACAACTTTTGTAAAAATTCATATGAAAAAAAACAATTTCACCCATCCTGAATTTTGTCCTCTAGTGGCTGAGATTTGTTTTTTTCATATTATTTTTTACAAAAGTTGTTTAAATCTCAAATTTTGGGACAATGCACATCTAGTTTGGTACTATTGGTGTATAAACTTTCAAAAAAATTTAAAACTTCTAAGTACGATATGCAGGACTTTTGAAATAGACAACCTGATTAATTTTCTAGCAAGAAGTTTCCAAGACCACACTCCCCCTTGCAATTTCATCGAGCACAAAATTGATCCTTGGCCATATCATCGATGTCATTGTAAGTAACAAACTCTCGGCCCAACATATAAGTGATAATTTCTCTAATAGATATATTTGGACTGAACTTAAATAAATAGATCTAAAGGATCACAGGGGGTGGGTCCCCTCTCCTTCTCTTGGCATCAATGGCCTTGTCAGAGATGAAGAAAGAGGAGGCTAGGCTGCGACTGCTAGAGTGCAAGGAGCCCTAGAAGACACAACTATCACACCTCGCTTCCTTAAGAAAATCAAGCACTTGTCGTATGTGTACAAGAATGTCCACAAGACAAATATAATGACAAAAAAAGAAGGAAATGTCAAAAATATTGCTATATATTATACACAACGATAAACACATTATATAGCACTTGTCGTATGTGTACAAGAATGTCCACAAGACAAATATAATGACAAAAAAAAGGAAATGTCAAAAATATGGCTATATATTATACACAACAATAAACACATTATATAATGTTGCATCACCAAGAATCATCTAGGGTGTGATACTGTGATTTATACGTGTGATACTGTGATGTTACTAGCCTAAAAACTTCTTCTCTCCTAATGAAAAACTTGTGCCATATGGCGCATGCTGGCAAAAAAATCGTGTTGTCGTCACCGTGTGCGGGTCTGCGGGAGCCTACAGCCACTGCCGCATGTTCGACCGGGAGGGCGCTACTGTACTTGCGTCCGCACTGAATTCCAGGCTGCACACGCCTGCCCGGGCTGTTGTGGCAGCGAGACACGATCGACATTTCCCCGTGTCACAAAATAAAACGGAATGCTCTCTCTGTTATATAAACAATCCTGATCAAGTACAGATCGAAGTTGACGAGATGCAAGTCTCCGATCTGACGCTAATGTAATCCACCAAATCATAAAATACATGGTGGCTGATAAACTGAACATGCTCAATAATCGAGGCTAAGATGTTGGCATCCAAGTCAGCCGCTCAGTTGTGTCTCTCCCATGGTCTACGGTTTACAGTGACTCTCCATTCACATTTGCATGTGGAAGGTGTAACTACTTAATTATCATATATAGTATAACCACACTAAGACAATTTACACAATGTACTACTCCGGTATCTAACCACACCAATAGAAATTTATATGGTATTTTCACTACAACCGAATGAATTTAGGCCGCCGGCACATGCTAGCTCAATAATTTTCTGGAACGGTCAAAACGGTTTTTAAGAGCTTTTTGTATTAAAAAACTAACGCTAAGCATCGATTGCAAAAGATGCAACCTTTTATCAATTTGTTATCAAACCTTCTTGTTTTCTAAGTTGCCCATAGCCAATAGCTGCTAAGCCAACGACTGTATGGAAGATCATTTGATGCGTGATTATTTCCTATGATTCAGAGATTGATGTCCAGGCCGGTGTATCATCAACCACCCACCGTTGGTTTTCAGTTGCTTGTGAGCGAATCTCTTGCTGATTGCTAGCGCAGCACCCTCATCAGATTAATCTAGAGCTGGATCTTCGTAGTTTGCAACTTTAATTTGCATCCCGATCCGAACTCTGGTTAATGGTCAACCCCTGGCCGGTGGCCACAGCACAGGCCCACTTCCACCGATTTTGTGGTCCGCTGTCCGCTGATAACTGCCAGAGTGGTTAGTTGGGAATCATTGGCAGAATGGCAGGGCACCGCACCGGCGTACGGTACGACCTGAGGACGCGTACTATCCCTGCCCTTGCATGTGCTACCACTCCAAGATGTGTGTTTTTTTGCAATGTAATGGCTGACTGACTGGCTCGCGGACCGAGTACTCCATTCCAACATGATTAGCTTGGTACGGTGGCCATGTGATCTTCACCTCTAAACACGGCACGTCCGATGTGGCGCGACGACTATTGATGCCGCGAACTAGCTGCTCATACTGTACTCTTTGCCTGCTTGCCCGCCTATAAAAGTACACCGGCGATCTCGTCCCTTTCCACCATCAAGACACAAGCAGCCAAACGCACATACTACAAGGTCAGGTCGTCGAGCTGAGATAATGGCCGCCATCGGGGCAGCTGCACTTCTTGCGCTCCTCGCCGCGCTTGCTGTCACGCATTCTCGCGCAAGCGCGCTACCGGCGGTGGTGAGCAACCACACCTCCGCCGCCCGCCAACTTCGCGGCCGCGGTCGCGGCGGCTGGCAGGCGGCCAAGGCCACCTGGTACGGCGCGCCCTGGGGCGCCGGCCCCGACGACAACGGTACGTACAGTAGTCCTTACGGCCGCCCTGCGGCGTCGGTGTGCCCGCACGCCAATGCGGCATGTTGTTGTCGTGCTGACATTTCGGTTTTGCCAATGCCGCGGCTCGGGCTCGGTGGCTGACATTGTGTTGTCCTTGCACCGACGCGTGTTCTGCAGGCGGCGCGTGTGGGTTCAAGAACACCAACCAGTACCCGTTCATGTCCATGACGTCGTGCGGCAACCAGCCCCTGTTCCAGGACGGCCAGGGCTGCGGCGCATGCTACCAGGTACTACTTACATAAACTACGGTTATGGTACTAGCTTTGTAATCTAGCGATTCCGTTCAACTTGCTGTTTATACTACACGTCCACTTGTCCGCTTCATTTAATTCAAATCGGTCAAATGTATAGCTAGCAGTAGCAGAGTATACTCCAAATCTTTTGCCCTCAAATCGAAGTTAATAACAACATTTTTTAAGTTGATGCATATAAATTGAAAATTGCTGAGGTCAAACGAAGCATCTTTTCACGTGCTCTTACATTTGTGTTAAACTAATTTCAGATCAGGTGCACTGCCAAGAACAACCCTGCCTGCTCCGGCCAGGTGAAGACGGTGATGATCACGGACATGAACTACTACCCGGTGGCGAGGTACCACTTCGACCTGAGCGGCACGGCGTTCGGGTCCCTGGCGAGGCCGGGGCTCAACGACAAGCTCCGGCACGCGGGCATCATCGACATCCAGTTCAGGAGGGTGCCCTGCAACAACGGCGGGCTCACCGTCAACTTCCACGTGGAGGCCGGCTCCAACCCCAACTACCTGGCGGTGCTGGTGGAGTACGCCAACAAGGCCGGCACGGTGGTGCAGATGGACGTGATGGAGGCCAACTCCGGCAACTGGATGCCCATGCACCGCTCATGGGGCTCCGTCTGGCGGCTGGACTCCTACCGCCCGCTCAAGGGCCCCTTCTCCATGCGCATCCGCAGCGAGAACGGCAGGACGCTGGTGGCCAACAATGTCATCCCGCAATACTGGAGGCCCAACACCGATTACCGCTCCTATGTCCAGTTCAATTAACTGACCGCATAATTAATCAAGCACTGGTATAATATTGTGTCATTTTTGCAAATTCTTTTTGCAATGGGTTCGGAGAGTTTCAGTTCCGTGGTGTCATTTGTGTATCTTGAGAGTTGAGGCTCGTCGGAAATGGAGGAGGCAAAGTGTAATACATACATGTGCTCTCCCGCCTACCGTCCAAACTCCAAAGTGTGTGAACAAGTTGGTACGAGGCATACAGTGTCAGTGTGTGACCAAATCACGGGGCTATGTACGCATTATCAAGCCATGATCAGCAAATATATTTCTGATTATTCTAGTACATTTATATGAGTCTATGATGACTGGCGGGAAACCAGTTTGACAAAGCGCAACTATAAACTTCTAGAAACATAAATTCTACCTCTGCTCAACAATAGAACATCTAGAGAACACCTATTGCAACACAAAAATGGCTAACCTCAGATGAGATAAAAGGTTGTCGCCCCAGGTTTAACCAATTAAAACATCACCTTTTCACCAAATTGCATTTAGATTTCCTTCAGCTCATGGGCGGATCTAGGATGTGCTCCTGGGGGAGGGCTAAATAGTGAATATTAAGCAGAGTTAAGAAAAAACTCATAGTTTAGGGACTAATGTATAGTTTTTTTACATGGTAATTAAGGCTGCCAGGAGGGGCTGCAGCACGGGCAGCCCGCCCCGTGGATCCGCCCCTGAGCTCATCAACAACTCGCGTTAGGATCTCCTCCACACCACTCCAACTTTCTTATCCTTCAAGGCTACCTTCCATTGATTGATCATCCTCTTGCACTGAAAATCGTCTCCCTTGGATCCTTGAGCAACTTGTCTCCGAAGGCCACATTGTTCCTCATCTCCGAGAGCGCCCATATCATACCTTCATCACAACAAAATAGAGCAATTCTCCTCATAAGTATTTTCTTATTGTGCAAAAATAGAAACAAAAAATCAGACCAGTCAACATGAACATGGTTAAGATGAAAAACGACAATAGAGCAGGTGAAAACAATATGGCTTGTAGTTTCCTCTTTTACACATAGCTTGCGATGAATCCCTCCTTTTTGATTTTTTTCCTTCTTAAGTCGGCGTGCTGTTGAATCATATCATGAGCCACCATCTAGAGAAAGATCTTGAATTTAAGAGGTGCTCTACTTTTCCAAATTCCCATCATTTGTACATTAGTCACCCCCTCCAAAGCTCAATCCTTTGTAGAATGATTTCGTTGAATACCTTCTAGACTTCTCTAGTGCCCATCTCATTGAGTATTTGCCACACTGCAACTAATAGGGATGAAAACGGATCTGATCGGAGTGGATAATAACTTTCCATATCCTAATCAATGTCTCTTGATTGGATTCGGAGCGGAGTGGATATTGTACGGTTTCGTATGCGAATGCGGATTTTTAGGATGTTGAAAATGGTACGAATTAGGAGCGGTGTAGGAGCGGAAGTGAACTTTTCTAAGTCAGATAACATGTACCTACGTGTTGTTTTTTTATGATGAGAAACAATTCATTAGACGCCTTTATGCTTATAGAACAATAAAAATAAATCGACTACTATGCAATAAAAGATATATATTACTGCACTTTAGCACTTGTAACAGATACATCACCGATGATTGAAAAAACTACCATATATTCACTAGGATTAGTATATATAGTTGAGGACCTTTGTGTGCGGGTTACAATATAATACGAATGTCGATGTCATGGGCTGGGCTAGCTTGTATTCTTACTGATTTGGCTCCTTAAAATATTCGGTTTATCCTATTATAAGCATTGGATAATTCGCGTTCAATTACCGATAGTCCATATCCGTCAGATTTCGCCAATTCCACATCCGCATATAATTGGATTCAAATTATCTGCATCCACACATATATTAAAAACACTTCTCAATATCCTTAAAATTCGGATCTAGAGCAAATATAAGCGAAGCATTATCCATGCCACTTTCGCTCCTAGCAACTGAACTCCTACCAATCTTCCTAAGACCTTGTTTGGTTCCCATTATTTGAGAGGGTTTGGAAAGTAATCTAATAATGAAATGGGAAGCACTCTTTAGATATTGGTTTCAACTCATGGGATGCTTGCTCTTCGAGTAAGACGATATCTGATTGTATAAATAATCTTCTAAAGGTTAGATTAACCTTTCCTCCTTCTAAAACCTTTTCCACACTTATGTCAAGTTTGGAGCAAAAGCTCATGAAAGATAATTATGAGTGGGCATTCACCTAACCAACTGTCCTCCCATATATAGTTCGGTTTGTTTGACACTTGTCACTAGCATTATTTACATCTATTATAACTCTTTCTACAATCCTGTAGATCATGCCAAAATACGGTCCTCTTCTAGACTTGACTTGGAAGATGCTCTTATTTCTTAGGTATTTATTCATCAGTTGATTGCATACATGTCTATTATCTCCTCTTTTCAATAATCAATACATTTATAGAGAAGAATAATATCCATCGTCCTCACATCTATGAAACCTAATCCTCCAAAATCCTTCCAATGCATCCCACTTAACCATTTACTTTCTTTTTTTCCACATGGCCTTACCCAAAAAAAACTTTGCGTTTGGATAGTACGTAACCGCAGTTTGCCTTGCCATAGTTACGCCACGCCGCAAGTTTGGCTCTGAATTTGTTCGCCGCATGGATGGAAAATTGCATGCAAAACACTAGCCATAGGCATGGGGCGATTGGGGCACGCCAAAACTACGGACGTGAACCAAATGGGAGCTAAAGCCAGTCGACGCGCCTAACTTTAGGCCTAGCAAGTTCTGGTTACTATCCAAACACACCTAATCTAGTTTAATCTAATTGTCGATAGCCCCCTTCATACACACCCGTTGCATACATCGACACACTTGAGAGGCATGATTAAATTAGTATCATCTTCCCTCTTGAAGACAGTGTGTCACATTCCTAGGTTCCCGACATTCAAAGATTTTATCCTTTACACAACTTATAATTGGTCCTTAGTAAGTTTAACATTGCTAATTAGGAACCCCAAGTATTTGATAGGTAATTGGAAGTTTTGTGGTTTAGAAGATTCTCCACTCTAGTTTGCTCCTCAACTTCCACTCCCACAACAAACACATCACTTTTTCATAGTTTATCTTCATACTGACATTGTTCTGCATCACATCATAAATGTTTTTTATCACTCTAATGTCATTTTCTGTTAGTTCAAAAAAGATGTCGTGCTTCATTGCCTCGACTGTCCATCTCATCTGAGCCTCTATTTTTCTCTTCACACTTGCAACCCGATCCTTTGTAACCAAGCCTCACATCTTGATCTCTCCACCTAGCCATATGACACTATGTCATATGTATCATATTCAATGAGCTCCATCATCTCTCTAGTTGAGCACTATCATCTTACACAAAGCCTGATGTGACCATGCCAAGGCGATCAACACTCACTGATAGTTCTAAGCATCAACGCAAGGTGAAAGCTGCACTTTGTTATAAATACATTTGGTTTCCACCGACAAGGCTACTACTTGGTTTATATGATTATAGATTCAAACACCTCACTGTGATGGAAGAACAAGATCGTAAAGTTATCACAATACTACAAGTTGATGGCCTAGTACAATTCTATGGACCACAAGACTTAGAGTCGAGGACGACTCCTTTTCAAGAGGGAGAGGATGATATGCACATGCCATCGATAACTCAAGTTATACATGAAGCAACAAGTGCAAGACCGGTTACATGCAACCGTGCCAAGCAAATCCAATAGAAGGTGCACGCTTTCCTCTCTAAATTACATCCTAAAATCGATGAGAATTATATACTACCTAAATTGTGTACTCTAATGTTATTTAGATTTACACAAGACGCTACATCATCGAGCTACATGAAGGACGCAAGGGCGTTTCACACTATGGATACGAAGATTGCTGCCCAAGATGAGAAGTGTGACGCGCCAAGACCTAGGAGCATTGCAGAACCCTCAACTTCTCGTGCAAAACTGCACCATCTCAAGAAGAGACGTGGGCCACATCATACATGGTTGGAAAGCTCTTCAAGTCTAGTTTTCAACGCAATAAACGGCACGTCATTTGGAGTTCCGAGGAGGGAGTTATGACCAGTTGATTGAAGACTGCGCAGAAGCCCAGAAGACGAGCGGAAACGAAATTCCACCTCGAGAATGCTCCAGCCAGTTGGCCTTCCACCTCCTAACGAGGCCCCTTCAGTTCATATTTATCTTAGAGACTTGTAACCCCTATAAATACCCCTCTATGCTACTAGAAACCAACTCTGGATGATATGAAAACCTGATATGGTATATTGCAGCCGAGCTGCCGAGTGTTCTTATTACATACACCTCTGTTCTTGCGAGTTCTTGTTGGGCTTGTGAGAAAGATCTCTTTGAGATCCCCTAGTTCATGCTCTACGGCTTCCGTTCGGCTACGCCGTATTGTGTGGATTAGTTCCCGGTTGTGGTTCTGCGATCGCTCGGAGATCGAGTCGAGATCCTCAAGGTTTCGGTGCCTCTCTCCCTGTCCGCTTGGTCACCTCCAATCTTGGCAGGTATAAAGCTTCCCCGGATCGTGGTTCTGCGATCGCTCGGAGATCGAGTCGAGATCCTCAAGATTTCGGTGCCTCTCTCCCCGGCCGCTTGGTCACATCCAACATTTGTCAGGTATAAAGCTAGTTATCCCCGCTGTTTTTCAGCAAGTTATCTTTGTTCTTAAACCTACTGTCGTGAAGATCGGGCCATCCTTGTGCTGATCTAGATCGGTACTCATCAAAGCCACTTCTTCACCAATGGCTCCATGTCTTGCTCACACTAGCATACCTGAGGACTAAGTACGTGCTCATCTCACCTAAAACATATTAGTCCACCTATGGTTGTTACTCAATTACCAAAAACCAAACCAGGACGTTTAGGTTCGCCTTATGTTGACATCACTTAGATGTGACCACTAACATTAGCTGAAATGTCTTGTAGGGGACCTAGAAGGACTCTAGTTTCTGATAGTGGTGGTTTCTAAATGCCGCCTCAGTGTCTCATGAAATAACCTTCCAAGGAGTTCTGAAAGTGGAACCAAAAACATGGTGTCAATCATCTCCAAAGGTGCTAGTGTGAAGGCAACTTTGGGAACAAAAATACAGGTTTTTTAGGATGACGTGGACTGAAGCGCACCAATCATGTGAAGGGGATAGCTTTGGTGGAGCGTGATATTACTTTGCTCAAGGACAACATAATCTAAATCAACCAAACTATAAGATCATACATGTGCGCACATGACCCTTACACCAGCAAAACCAAATGGAAACCATACGACCCATAAATGCTATAAACATGGCTAGAAATTAAAGAAGAACTAGAGATCTCAAATAACTGATAATCTATCTTTTGCATACTATTGACTCAAACAATCAAGTTACAAACATAATTCCTAGGTAATCCATTGACCCTAAAGATTTGCATCAAAAGGATTTTTTACCTAGGTTTAGTGTGGAAGTAGGATTTAATTTTTTCATAGAGAGAGAAAATGATGGATCGGATCACTTTGCTGCCACTCCCACACAATCTTGAGTTAGGGTCTATTTGTAGTGCTAATTGTTAGTATCTAAAATTAACACTAGTAGATACAAGCACACTCACTAATGGTTGAACTACTCAAAATAGACTATCTAGCTAATGAAAAGATATTAGCTATAGATTTCCCCCTAAGCTAAGTACTGTCCTGAAAAATAGTGGATTTTTTATTTGCTCTAAGCCAAACCATGCTAAGTTTGATCAAGTGTAGAAGATAAAATTAATATTACAATATCAAAAAAACTTCATTAGATGTATGACAAAATATATTTTTCATAATTTAATCTTTTGATCCTCTAGATGTTAAAATACACTTGGTTAAACTTAGAATCATTACTTAAATAAAATAAATAAAAATCCATTATATTGATGGAACTCTAAAAATATAAAATCCAAACATGATTCAAGATTAGCTAATACAATATCTTTGTTAATAAAAACACTATTTGTTAGTTTCCTTTTGATAGTTACTCCTTTCTAATAGCTTCTATTAATATAATAGCATTAATTTATAAGATTTAAATTAATTGATTTAGATAGGACCTTTTGTCAAAATGACTACAAAGTTTTGGTTACATATACCAACCTTGAAGTTTGAGACGTAATTCACAATCAAAATTTCCAACCAAAACATGGAAAAAGATGTTCGGCCAAACAAAACCCGCCCAAAACCTGTACTTTTATTGTGAAAAAGAAAAAAGAAAAAAAAAAGCAAATAAAGAAACCCTGACGACTGAGTAGGAGGAGTTCTTCCAGATCCAGCCCTTGGCTCGCAGTACACCACAGCAGACCCAGATCTCAACGTGCCCTTCCTCTCAGATCTCAATTCCCAAATGCCCTCGCCGTCGTAGCTGCCGCACCCCGACCCCGCGCGCTCGCTCGGATCCATGGGCGGGCTCAGGGCAGCATCGCCGTCGGGCGCAGGATCCGGGGCCGTCGCCGGGGCGGGATCCGATCACGGGGCGCCGCGGCTGGCGATGGCGTGCGTGCTGGCGTCCGAGGCCGCCACGGTGCTCGCCGTCATGCGCCGCAACGTGCGCTGGGCGGGCGTCCGCTACGGCGGCGGCGACGGCGGCGCTGGCGACGACGAGCACCTCGACCACCCGCTCGTCGCGGGGCTCAAGGCCCTCCGCCGCCGCGCCGCCGCGTGGGGCCACGGCCGCTGGGCGGGCGTCGAGCCGCTCCTCTACCTCCGACCCTTCCTCGACGTCGTCCGCTCCGACGAGACTGGGGCGCCCATCACGGGCGCCGCGCTCTCGTCGTTGCACAAGATCCTCACCCTTGACCTCGTCGGGCCTGACGCACCAGGCGCCGCCGTGGCCATGGCCGCCGTCGTCGACGCTGTCACGGCCTGCCGCTTTGAGGTCACCGACCCGGCGTCCGAGGAGGCCGTCCTGGCAAGGGTCCTGCAAGTGCTGCTCGCCTGCGTGCGCAGCCGTGCAGCACCGGTGCTTGCCAACCGCCACGTCTGCACGATCGTCAACACATGTTTCCGCGTCGTGCAGCAGGCTGGAACCAAGGGGGAGCTACTTCAGCGTGTCTCTCGCCAGACAATGCAGGAGGTTATACGAACTGTCTTTGCCCGCCTGCCAGACATTGATGTCACTGTGTTGCCCGACGAGCAGGTATGGAGCATTGTTATACTTGCTATTACTTTGCTGTGCTGATGAACATGGAAAATGTTCCGATATCATTCCTCCCTTAGCATAATAACTCAACATACTCCTACTGTGCTTGCGTACATTGGTCTGAAGTGTAAACAAGTGAAATGATCTAGACTTTTTAGTCCTTCTTAGTTTTAACTAATTGTTGTCATTTGAGCAATATGACCACGTTGCAAATACTGACAGTCTGACACTAAGATCAGCTCTTGTTAGTTTGGAACTAAGCTTTTGTTAGTAGGAACTGAATGAATTTTATTAATTTGCTGGTAGCATTTGTTATGCAGGTTGCTGGTTCCAAGAACCAATGTTTGGGTGCTGAGGAGACAGAGAACGGGAAGAGTGACTATGTATGTTTGAACAGCTCTGGCGATGAGGTGGGAGATGGTTCTGGCGTTGTGCAAGACAAAGACTTGATGGATCCCTTTGGGGTTCCTTGTATGGTAGAGATATTGCAATTCTTGTGCTCCCTCTTGAACATAGCAGAAGACATTGAGGTGAACCCAAGGATGAATCCAATTGACTTTGATGAGGATGTGCCGCTTTTTGCGCTGGGGTTGATTAATTCGGCTGTTGAGTTGTCGGCTTCATCTATACACAGACATCAAAAACTTTTAGCATTTGTACAGGATGAACTGTTCCGCAATCTAATGCACTTTGGCTTGTCAATGAGCCCCCTGATCCTGTCAACAGTATGCAGCATTGTTTTTACTCTCTTTTACCATCTGCGCCATGAACTTAAGCTGCAAATAGAGGCTTTCTTCTCATGTGTTATTCTAAGATTAGCACAGAGTAGATATGGAGCAAGTTATCAGCAGCAAGAAGTTGCCCTTGAGGCTCTGGTCGATTTTTGCCGGCAGAAAGAGTTTATGGCTGAGATGTATGCCAATATGGACTGTGATTTACAGTGCTCAAATATTTTTGAAGAGTTAGCTAACCTTCTGTCTAAGAGCGCATTTCCTGTGAACAGTCCTTTGTCAGCTTTGAATGTGCTTGCTTTGGATGGTTTGGTTGCTGTCATTCAGGCAATGGCACAGCGGACTGATAATACACCTCAACATCATGATCAAACAGTGCCAGAAATAAGTGAATATTTTCCTTTCTGGCAGTTGAAGTGTGAGAGCAGTAATGATCCTGATCAGTGGGTTAAATTTGTCCACCAGCAAAAAGGCATCAAGAGAAAGCTAATGGTTGGTGTTGAACATTTTAATAGGGACAAAAAGATGGGTTTCGAGTACCTACAAGGTGTTCATCTTTTGCCTGAAAAACTCGATCCACACAATGTTGCTCTGTTCTTCAGGTACACACCTGGGTTGGACAAGAATCTTCTTGGGGATTACCTGGGTAATCATGATGAATTCTCTATCCGGGTCCTTCATGAATTTGCTAGAACATTTGACTTCAAGGATATGAATTTGGATGCTGCCTTAAGGCTCTTCTTGGAAACTTTCCGGTTGCCTGGTGAGTCACAGAAGATACAGAGAATTCTTGAGGCCTTTTCAGAGCGATATTATGAACAGTCACCACAAATGTTTGTTAATATAGATGCAGCTCTGGTGTTATCATATTCTGTAATCTTGCTCAATACTGATCAGCACAATGTAAGGGTTAAGAAGAAGATGACTGAGGAAGACTTTATTAGAAACAATCGCCGTATAAATGGAGGAAATGATCTACCAAGAGAATATTTGTCAGAGCTTTATTATTCTATTTGCCGGAATGAAATCAGAACTAATCCTGAGCAAGGAGCTGGTTGTTCTGAGATGTCTTTCAGTCGTTGGGTTGATCTAATGTGGAGGTCAAAGAGAACATCAGTGTACATTGCTTGTGACTCCTACCCTTTTCTTGATCATGACATGTTTTCCGTTATGGCCGGACCAACAGTTGCTGCTGTTTCTGTGGTTTTTGACAATGTTGAGCATGAAGAGGTTCTTACAGGATGCATTGATGGCTTTCTGTCAGTCGCGAAACTGGCTGCATTCTATCATCTTGATGATGTTCTGAATGATCTTGTTGTGGCACTATCTAAATTCACCACTCTGTTGAACACTTCCTACATTGATGATCCTGTAACAGCTTTCGGGGAGGATACCAAGGCTAGAATGGCAACAGAAGCTCTTTTCATTATAGCAACTGCTTATGGTGACCACATACGTGGTGGATGGAGGAACATAATAGTTTGTATTTTAAGATTGCATAAGATAGGACTCCTTCCTGGTCGCCTCACTGGTGATACAACTGATGATCAGGAATCCTCTTCAGATTCATTACCCAGCAAACTTACTTCATCTGCTCCTCAAGTTTTGCCAATTACCACTCCTCGGAAAACTTATGGACTGATGGGGAGGTTCAGCCAATTACTGTACTTAGATGCTGATGAACCAAGGTCTCAACCAACTGAGGAGCAACTTGCTGCTCAGAGGAATGCCTCAGAGACTGTAAAGAAGTGCCAAATAGGTACCATCTTCACTGAGAGCAAATTCTTGCAAGCTGATTCGCTCTCAAATCTGGCAAGAGCCCTCATTCATTCTGCAGGCAGACCTCAGAAAATCACCAGCTCGCTTGATGATGAAGGCATAGCTGTCTTCTGCTTAGAGCTTCTGATTACTGTCACATTAAACAACAGAGACAGGATCGTTCTTTTGTGGCAGGATGTTTTTGAGCACATAACCCATATTGTCCAGTCCACTGTGATGCCCTGCAACCTAGTGGAGAAGGCTGTTTTTGGGCTCCTGCACATCTGTCAGAGGTTGCTTCCCTATAAGGCGAACTTGGTAGATGATTTGCTGAGGTCATTGCAGCTGATTCTGAAACTTGATGCCCGTGTAGCTGATGCTTACTGTGAGAACATTACCTTGGAGGTCACACGGCTTGTCAAGGCCAATGCGACTCATATCAAATCCCAGATGGGCTGGCGGACTATCATTTCCTTGCTCTGCATTACGGCACGCCATCCTGATGCTTCTGATGCAGGATTTGAAGCCCTGGTTTTTATCATGTCAGAAGGGGCGCACCTCTCACCTGCTAACTTCATCCTTTCAGTGGAGGCATCGAGGCAGTTTGCAGAATCTCGGCTTGGGTCTGCAGAAAGATCTATCCATGCTTTGAACCTAATGGCAGACTCAGTTAACTGCCTTATACGATGGTCACGAGAGGTTAGAGAAGCTGGTGGAGAGGCAGACAGAATATTGGAAGGAATTGCTGAGATGTGGTTGCGGCTAGTGCAGGCTCTACGCAAGGTGTGCATGGATCAAAGGGAAGAAGTGAGGAACCATGCGTTGTTATCATTGCACAGATGCTTGGTAGTTGATGGAATATCAGTGAAGTCTTCAACATGGTTGATGGCATTTGACATTATTTTCCAGTTGCTTGATGAACTGTTGGAGATTGCTCAGAGCTACTCACCAAAGGATTTCAGAAACATGGAGGTGTCTCTCTTGCATGCTGTAAAACTGTTATGCAAGGTGTTCTTGCAGTCACTTAAAGACCTCTCAGGACAGGGCAGTTTTGGTAAGCTGTGGTTGGAGGTCCTTGACATGATAGAGAAGTTCATGAAAGTCAAAGTGAGAGGGAGGAGGACTGAGAAGCTACAAGAGGCTATCCCAGAGTTACTCAAGAACATACTGATGGTGATGAAAGCGAGTGGGATCCTGTCAAAAACAGGTGCAAGTGAAAACAGTTTCTGGGAAGCAACATGGCTTCAAGTTAACAAGATTGCACCCTCTCTACAATCAGAAATTTTTCCTGACAATGAGGATGGCAGCACAACTCAAGTTGAAGAAAACAAATTGGATACTCAAGCGCAATCTGACCAGAACAATGATCAATAGGACATTATACTTTCTCCCATCCAATCAAGTTAGTTGCAGCTGGATCCATTCAACTTTTTGTTCAAAAACCATACACAGATGCTTGGCAGTTCTGTATGTGCCATTAGGAAGAGTAAGGTGGTATATTGTAATTTTCTTAGTTTATATATATAATTTTGTTATTGACAAGGTTGTTGGTTTGGGCATTATTGTTGCAACAGCAAAGTTGTGTGATAAATATATACTGTGTTACCAGCCATGGAGAATCAAAGCTTTTAGCTGTTTATTGTTATGATCCCGGCACCTGCGTACACTACTGGGGAAACTTGCTTATAGCAGTTGGTGCAAGGGTTTTCCCTCGCCACTATCTGGGTTTTTCTAGGCGTCCAATATTAATGTGCACTTCAGTTATTTCATATATGGGTCATATGCTGGATTGTTGGTTCATATGAATTTATTAACCTGAGAATGTGAAAGAGCTCATAATAAAGATGCCCTTGTTTTCCTTTATTGATTAGAGGCCAGGCAGGAAGGACAAGCAGCTGAGAGCATGCATGCTTCGTCTCGTCGCTCCTGTTGCATTCTTTGGTTCTTTTGCTCTATGTACCTCCTGCATTCCTTGTTTAATTTGTAACCATAATAATGTTTCATAGGCTCAAATGGTCCTGTAAATAAAAATTTGTTTACGCTTTTTGGAATATTAGAATTGTCGTTTGACTGCAGAACTTGAAAAATGAATTCACAAGATCTAACTGCAGGCTTTCTTAACTGAAAACTATGCATTACACAAAGGTAACGTTTCACATTGTTGATAACTTCCAAATATGTGTATAATGCAGATAACTAAGAACCAAAAGTTGTTCCTTCCTTCCCTTAATAAGAAAAAAAAAATGAGAGGAACCAAAACTTTTGTAAAAAAAATGTATACTTGGACCCGCTGTGATAAAATCATGTGGGATTGCTTATTTAGTGCAATATGAATGTACTTGGAAGCAAAGCTCGAATGGACGTTCGTTTCAACGTGTGTCTGCAGTACTCCTGATTCTAGAAATCTAGATGTGAAGTTTTATTTCATTATTTGAAGGCCAAAATTGTTCTTTGGCACGTAAGGTACTGAAGCAAGCAAACTTTGTTGCATAGACTTGCCATTGGATTTAACACTGAGCAGACATGATCATTCCAGCTTTCATGTACATACATACAAGAAATTGAAAGATGCACATGCAGTGATAAATTAGCTGAAAGCGATTGCTCATTTTTCTGTGGGATTAGCAACTCATATGCCCTTAGATTATGGCAATGAAGTATCAGAAATTCTGAACTTGTAAGTTAAAATTCATTTAGTCAGCTAGATTCTTTTTTCATATAAGAGCGATGCTACGTACATAAGTTCATTTACCATGTATAATTATCACTATTATTATATACAGACCAGTGCGATAGGTTCAACTACTGTTGAAGTGTACATACATTCAGTTCTACAAAATCACCCTTGTTGCTTGCTTGATTGCCTTTTTTTTGTAGTTATTTAAGACAGTTGGGTTATCTAGTAGTAGCATCTAAATTATACTATGCCCAGACACTAATCAGTAAATTAGTTACTCCCTAGAAACAACACTCTCAGATTCAACAAAAAAAAAAAAAACTCTCTCTATAGGTGTTTGTTATCCCACTCCAAGTAGGTGTGCGCCTTGATTGTTTACTTGTTCTGGTTCGTTCCTGAGTCTGCTTATTTTGCTGCATTAATGGTTGCATTTGCTTTTCAGTTTCCACTCCTATTTTCTCTGGCGTGTAAGAGCAACTCCAACAGTTTGCTAAAAGCACTTGTCATCCTAGGATTTTTGCCAAAACCACAAAATCCTTCAATAAATTGGCAAAACTACTTGGTATTTTTATGAGCTTAGCAAAATTCTCCCTTCACTTGACGGCACATGCTCTTGCTTGTTTAAGCCAATTACTTCTATGAGTCCCGTGAAGCCCTTCACAGTACGGACTGTATGGCCATAATACCTCTGTTCTCATTACTAAGAGCAACTCCAACACTACCCTAAAATCACTTGGCAAATCCTATTTTTTTGGCAAAATCAGAAAAAAAACTACTCCAACACTACCCTAAAACCACTTGGCAAAGTAGCAAGCTTGGCAAAAGGGGGGCTGACCGGCGCATATATGCGCGCGTCTGAGGCACTTGGCGAATGGTGCATGCGTCATCTCCTTCACGCGAGAGGAAGATGAATCACCAAGCTGCATGCGTCCACACAAAAAATTAATACATGTGGACCGCTAATTTTCGATTTGCCAAGCCCAAAATAGCAAACTGTTGGAGAAGGGCTATTTTTTCACTTGGCAAATGAGTTTTAGATTTAGCAAAACTAGAGATTTGCCAAGTGATGTTTGCCAAAGGGTTGGAGTTACTCTAAAACAAGCTGGGCTGCAGCAAAGTTGCTTGCTGAAAAAAAAACATACTAGATGTGTGGTAAGCTTATGGGCCACAAATCCACGATTCAGATGATTTGACCTTCCAACAAAACCATGTGACTCTGTGAGGTTTGTGCAATCACGAGTTATTGTTCGAGGAGTTGATAAGTTAATTCCTGTGGACGTCTACCTGCCGGGTTATGGAGGTGATCATTAGATTGACTTTCCGTGCTCTTGCAATACGTTGACTAGTAGCGCGCGCGCGGCCGACCTCATTTTGCCCTCCTTCCCCGGCCCTCCTCAGCGTATCGACGATCGTGGGCGGCCCGGGTTACTTGCGAGGGCGCCTGTTATGCTTGCGCCCGTACGCAGACGCAGCAGCACGGGCCGCACCCTTGCTGCTATACGCTAGCCGCCGCGTACGCTACACGTGAGCGACGCCGGCCGGCCGCGCGCGGCTACGGACAAGGACAACGGCGTCGTCCTCCGCTGCGCAACGCTACCTTGCTGCAATGCCATAAACAGACCAATCTTTCATCTTTACGAAACAATAGTACATAGACTACATACACTAATCCTATATGTGGACGCACCTAATCTGGTCAGTCCTACTGGAATTTGAAATGCCTGAAAAAAATAGTTTAGAAAGTCGACCAAGTTGAATTGGTAGAAGTCTTCTTCTGTCGTGATAAAGTAGTCCACCGATCATAGCGCTCATGCATAAGGACATTAGGATTCATCGTGACTGCTGTAAGTCGTAGGCAGCGTTGGACGTTCTTAATACCCACTAGCTTAAAGAACTCAGGGGTCAGATGTACGAGACGTCGATGAGAAGCGTTGACGCGCCGTTCTGTTTTCAGTTTTCACAGCGTCCGTTCACACTGAATCTGCATGTTCGTTGCACGCAGCTACCATAGAATGTGTAGCACAATCGTAAAGGAACAGTAATACGTCTATGATGATTGATTTCCATGATCCGAATAATGTCTAGATTAGCGTTTAATCGATCCGCCGGCCGTCCACTTTTTAAATTCCTTGTGCCCACCTCCGTTTTATTAGTGAAAATGAAGGGGATGTTCGTATGACTCAAAAGTGAGGGGTCGGGTCAATTGGAGTTAACACTAATCAAGGTTCCAAGTACAACGGTGAGATAACTATATCAAAGCTATCTAAAGGTGCAGATAAGTTTTATTTAGTGTTTCACCCACCTATATAAACCAAGTATTGCAATTAATGTGATTGTGAGCAAGCAATATATATCTTTTTGCTAAACAGGATCTATTAAATATGTAATTCATTAGATTCGATCCTTATTAGCATTGTCAACTAGATACCATAAGTAAATATTTGTCGTTCAATCCTTTGGTAACCAAGGTGACTTTTTGCTAAAGAAAAATTATCACTATATGCCAGAATTGTCGTTTTGGCACAATAACTGAAAATACCACATCGGTAGATCTAATTAACTTAGAGCATCTCCAAGGGTTTTGAAAACCCACTCCAACCCTTGATTTTTTTTTTTTGTAAGATTGAACCCACACTTCAACAACTCCGTATCTCAACTCCCAATCTTTTGACACTTTGGAAATTTGTTCTGGTTATGCGTCTATTAATCGGCCATTCCGAAGGTGGAAGGACGTGGAGAAAAATAAGAGTAAAGAAATGTTTATAAAAATGGTTAGGGTGATTTGGAAATAATCCGGGATTTCTGATGGAAAATTGAGTGAGACTATAAAGGAAGAAGAACTCATTGATTTAAGGCCGGAGCACATTTTTTGTGAGGAGTTGCTAAAAAACAGTCCTGTTTTCCCCCCTAGTTTCAGGTGACGTTCTCCGGCTGTAGTATTCTAGTCCAGTGAATACCGTGCCTTCTTTTTCAAGGTGTAGAGAAGCACAAGGTCACCGGTGGTGCAGACTGAGATCAGGCGCCTGTACTTTAGGTGTGTTTTTGGTGCGGTTGGTAAAAACTCATCATTGATTTAAGAACTGTTTTTTTAGAAAACGGTTGGATATGCTCTTTAGTTAGAAGCCAAAATTCAAGCATGCTGCAGTTATTCAGCTAAATGCGAGCATGCCCCGGCAATCATGGTAGATTAAAATGCGACCATAGTTTTTTAAGATTATGAAAAACTTCTGGCCTCGCACCGTACAGAACGTAACCCCAAGATTCGAATTTTACCAATCATCGGCAGAGCTTCCCATATGGTACGAGCATGATCGCATTCTGCAACTGCCGGCAGCAGGGTCGCCAGCCGCCTACTCCATTTCGCCTGGTGGCCATGTGACCTTGCACCTCTAACACGGCAAGCCCGTCGTAAGAGACGAGCCGAACGGCGACTCTTGATGCCAATTCGATCAACCCCGGCCGGCTTTCGCCTGCCTATAAATGCACCAGCAGTGTCATCCTCGGGTCTCCAACAAGAACACCGACCGAACATCCAAGTACAAGTGCTTGCTAATCTTGAAAATATTGCAAGTGACTAGCTAGCTGGTTTTCCATCGAGCTGAGATGGCCGCCGGTTTGATCGTGATCTCCTCAAAGGTGGCTGCACTCGCAGTGTTCGTGGTGCTCGCGGCGATGTACGCCGAGGCGGCGAGCCCCAACGGCGGCTGGCAGGCGGCCAAGGCCACATGGTACGGCGCGCCCAACGGAGCCGGCCCTGACGACAACGGTACGTGCGTACGGTGCGTGTTACTACCAGTGCCCGTGTGCATGTCTGACGTTGCTGTGTCATACTCCTATCTGCAGGCGGCGCGTGCGGGTTCAAGAACACCAACCAGTACCCGTACATGTCCATGACGTCGTGCGGCAACCAGCCGCTGTTCAAGGACGGCAAGGGCTGCGGCGCATGCTACCAGGTAGGAGATAAATTAGTTAATCTATCTAGACATAATTAACCTGCAGTCCTGGTCAGTTAATAATTTGATCATCGGTCAACCGTAGCAGTAATAACCCTTTAATATCCTCGATACTGACGACGACGTCGTTGAAATGAAAATTCATCAGATACGGTGCCTCAACAGCACCCACGACGCGTGCTCCGGCAGAGCGAAGCGTGTGATCATCACTGACATGAACTACTATCCGGTGTCCAAGTACCACTTCGACCTCAGCGGCACGGCGTTCGGCGCCATGGCCAAGACGGGGCTCAACGACAAGCTCCGGCACGCGGGCATCATCGACATCCAGTTCCGGAGGGTGCCCTGCAACTACAAGGGCCTGACCGTCAACTTCCGCGTCCAGGTCGGGTCTAACCCGAACTACTTCGCGGTGCTGGTGCAGTACGCGGGCAAGGACGGCTCCGTGGTGCAGCTTGACCTGATGGAGACCAACAAGGCCACCGGCAAGCCGACGGGCGTGTGGACGCCGATGCGCGTGTCGTGGGGCGCCATCTGGCGCCTCGACACCAAGCGCCCCCTGCAGCCGCCCTTCTCGCTGCGCGTCCGGAACGGCTCCGGCAAGACGCTGGTCGCCAACAACGTCATCCCGGCCGACTGGAAGCCGATGACAAACTACCCTTCCTCCGTCCAGTTCCCGTAGCTGCACGCTGCGATCACCCAGAATGCGGTCGTCCGATTGATTATATTGCTTAATTATGCATGTGTCGTCGTTGTAAGTACGTCGTGTCTTGCATTGAGATGCGTGGGATAATATGGAGGAGGCAATGTGATCTCCCGCCCACGATCGCAACATTTGAAATACAGTAATAACATGCTGTTTGTTTAAGCTCTTGTTGTGTTGATTGAAAAGCTGGCTTTTACGAGCACTCCTACTGAAAAAGCCCACCTTAATTCTGGTTCCTACGAGGCTGCGCTTTGTTTAGGACTCGCAACTCGCGTTTGCGCTGAAGCCACGGGCGCGCGCGGGGCGGCCGGGTTACTTGTGCACGCACGGCGGAGCAGCGAAGGCACGCAGCGTACGCTTCACGTGAGCAATGCAACGGCTCAGGGCTACGGGCGGCAGACCGAAAATGCCGTTTCTACGAGCGCCGGCTCAGCTTATCTGGACGGCCTCAGTTTCGTCGAGATTCCCGCTGACCCCACGCTTGCATGCGCCTTTTTCTTTGTTTATTAGTCGTGGGGTCCACTGGTCAACATTGCTGTCCCTGGGAACCTGCCTGGTTTTTTTGCCTGAGTACTGTAGGTAGAAAAAATAGGCACATTTTAGCAGGCCCACGAACCATCGCTACGAGGCCCATGAAAGGTCTGATCGATTGAAAGGAAAAGAAGCTCCGTTCGTCCACAGGCAAACCCTACAATTCCAAATCCTCTGTCGGGCGGCGGCGGCGGCGGCGGCGCCTTCCAGTACAGCCAGAAAACACTGAGCACCATGGAAGGCGACCGCGGATCTCTAAAAAACCAGCTCATTCCAAATCCTTTCTCCACCTCCGGCTGCGCGTTGCATTCCAACTACAGCTCCCACGCGCCTATCGCTCCAGATCCAAACCTCTACCCTGGCCAAACTTATTCCGGCGTCGCAGTACATCCATTTCCTCAAGTTGGGTTTGGTGCCGGAGTCTTCTTCCCTGATGTACATGGATTTCATCAGGTACACGGATCGAGGCCAGTGGTCTCCTATTCCGGTGGTCATGGTTTTCCTCAGGTCCATGGATCCCATGAGGCAGTTCCGCAGTTACGCCCAAATTCGTCTTGTGGTAGTGTGCAGATGCATTACGGCCCGCCAGGTAAGGCGTCGAATCAATCTGCGGTAACTAAGTGTTGTTGGTCCTACTGCATTTTTACGCTGCGCTATAGCTGCATGCGAATGGTGCTGGGTCGTACGAATTCTTATGCTTCTTTGGCTACATTAGACTTGCTAGGTGATTCAGCAACCGTAGCAAATTTGTTTGTGTGATGGTGTTTGTCTTCCCTTTTGTATCCATGACAGGATTTTGTTACTTTTTCTTCATACATGTAATGCCGCCTAGTCTGTAGATTAATTATGGTGGGTAGATCTGGTTCAGATTGGGACCATTGTCTTCCAAAATGCTGTGCTATGAACTTGCTGTACCTTTCTGGGATGTTGAAGGCATGGGTTCAGTTGTGGTTGAATAATTTTAGATTCTCAGTGAGCATAGCTGTTTTGATATGAATTGATGGGAATTATGTAGACTAGTTTGTACATGTCAGTACTTCGTTACTTCTTTTGGACAACGTTGGAATGTACGTACACCGTTTGTTGTTTCATACATTTGCTCTGAATCCTGTTCACGGTATTGTAAATTCCCAAATGCTTTTATACCTTTTATCAAATCCTGTTCATTGTTGCTCAAACCAGTGATCGACATTTCATCTCTTGTTCTGAAAAATTACCCTGCATGGAATCTGGTAATTTTGTGATTGGTTATAAACACTTAGTTAAATATTTTATCTCCTGTTCATTGTTCCTCCGTACATTTCATGTCCTGTTCATTGCTTTGGTCATGCCTTAGGACATGCTTTGCTTATGGGAAGTTAATTAAGTGATACAACTTATGTTCAGTGTTATATGCATGACAGACCTTTGTTACTGCTACATGCTGTTGTTCAACCCAATCATGGCCATTTCATGTCTTGTGAAATGCATGTATCCATGCTGGTAGTTTATTTTCTTGGCAACAATAAGGTTCCCTTTTTATGTTGTTCTAGTCATGGGGCCTTGTATGTTTCCGGAATTTTAGTCGTTAGGGTATGCAGGCTGCTCTATCCATGTCAGAGTTTTCGTAATGCTACATACATGTTTTGCTGATTCATATGTATGCCTGATATATATCACAAAAAATTGCTGCACAAAATACCTTACTACACATCATATATTGCTAATGTAATTTTGTTGGTGATACTGGTCATGTATTATCCTCACTCCTCTATCAATACAAGATTTTGGATACTGCTATATACCATCTATTATCCTGAATGCTCAGTCCTGACTGCTCTGTCCTGATATATACTGATATTGTTCAGTGGTACCAAAAAAATATATAGTTAACCAGAGTTTGGTTTGTTTTGTTGTGTTCACAGTTTGGCATAACCATGCACAATCGCCTATGCTACTGAACCAGCAACTTGGCAACTTCGCTGGGATGTTGGGTGGCATGGTACATCAAAAAAACGTTCAACCTTCTCCTGGGGGAATAATGAATAATATTGGGCAGGGCTACGCAATTCATGTTCCACTGCTACGACCAGACAACTATGATATGAACCAAGGTTTGTCTTGGACCCAATCGAAATGAATTCAATGGTGAAAACTGTTCTGCCAGTCCTGTTCATATGTGGTTAACATTCATGCAGGGACAAGTTGCGTGGAGTTAGGACAGCCAAATGGAAAGTTGCACAATGTGAACAACACAGAAAGCATGGAATATAGAAGAGGTAAATGGCCCTAAACTGCGAAAGGTGGCGCATATTTGAAGGTCTTCTATATGGTTAATGACCAAATGAATTCAGGTCCTCTACAAGACTTGCTACGACATGTCTCAACAGGAGGTGCTACAATACAGGCACCACAAACTGTGGCTTCAATGGGTACATGCGTCGTCACGGAAGGGTCAGACCCTGGTGAGCTTGAGATTGGCGAGAGCTGTGAAAACAACGCAGATGGAAATGATAACCCTGTGAAACTATGACCATTGTGTTTCTATTTTGAAGTATTGAGTTACTAAGTAATGAAATCTTGTCATGCATATTTAGAAGATGAAGAAAGTGTAGACACATATAGTGATGTTGGAGATGAAGAAGAGTACCATGATGCAGATGATGAAGATTCAGATCCTATATGTGACGAGGACACAAGAATAGCACTTGTTCCGTGCCCCCCCGTGGGTAGCAATGATGTGGATGCAGTACCACCGATGGAGTTTGTTGCGCTGAATAATAACAACAAATTGGCAATTAAGAAGAGGTACGTACTGTCCTCCTGAGTGCAAAATGAGTATATCATGTTGGGCTAGTGCAATATAATTACTGCATAACAATGTATCTGGTCCAATTCAGGAGGCGATTCCCCAAGGGTTACGAGGTACCAGACTGCAGACCAGCTAGAGAAATTGGTGCAATAGAGAGGGCTATGAGGCTTTCAACAAAAAACCCAGAAGGGCACATATTTGAGCCAAAACTTGGGATGGTGTTTGATTCAAGGATAGAGGCATACAAGTTCTACAATCTGTATTCCTGGGAAATTGGTTTTGGGGTCCGTTTTGGTTCATTTGCCAAAAATCGAGTTAACCAGATGAGAACTATGCGAGAAGATAGTCTGCGAGAGACAGGTATGACAAAGTTAACAAGAGCAATGGTAATAAAAGAAATATGAGAATGTACTTGACATAAGTGTTATTTTTGATCGTGTGGTGTGTGCAGGGATTTGATGCAAGAATTCAAAGCAAGTCAAAGAGATGCCGTTGCCCGGCAATGATCATGATGCATCGGACAGAAGACATGGGTTGGTATGTAAGTAAACATGTTACTGGACACAACCATGAGCTCTCTGTTACTTGTGGAGAAAAGAGAGAATGGAACTCACACAGTAAGATAGAGCCGCCTACAAGGAACATGATACGGTACCTGAGAGAGAGCAATATTAGCCTGGGGAGAGTACATGTGTTCATGGGTAATGTTTTTGGTGGAATGGACAACATTCCATTTAATAACAGGTCATTAAGGTCAGTTTGTGCAAGCATTGCAAGAGATCAGAAAGATAATGACATTGGGAAAACTATGGAACTTTTCAGAAAAATGTGGGCCAGAGACCAGGGCTTTCAATTCAGTGTTGACCGTGACAGTGATAATAAGGTGAAGACGCTTATATGGACAAGTGGTCGGAGCCGTAGCCAGTACCAATTCTTTGGAGATGCAATCACATTTGACACAACATACTGCACCAACATCTACAACATGCCTTTTGGTATGTTTGTGGGGGTTAACAACCACTTCCAGAGCATTTTCTTGGCTGGTGTCCTAATGAAAAATGAAGATACAGAAAGTTTCAAATGGGTATTCAATGAATTTCTTAGCTTGATGGGTGGAAAGGCACCTACTACCATACTGACAGGTGCGGCATCCGTGATCTAGTTGTTCCAATGGTGAATAAAAAATAGGATCCCTAGTTATATTCGACCGATGATTGATAAGTTTTAATATTTGTACCCTTGCAGATCAGAGCAAAGCGATGACAAAGGCTATTAAAATTGTTTTTCCAGAATCCACAACACACCTGTGGTGCAAATGGCATGTCCTTAAGGATGCACCACAAGAAATTGGTATTGTGTACAGTCAGAACCTTGAATTCCAGCGAGAATTCCATTTAGTCATTAGTCAAATGCTGACTACTGACGAATTTGAGAGAGCCTGGGAAGATTTGGTGACTAGGTATGGTCTTAAGGAAAATGAATTCATGCAGAGAACCTATGCAAAGAGAGAGATGTGGGCAAAGCCATGGGCCAGGGAAACCTTCTGTGCCAGGATGGCTACTACACAGAGGTCTGAAAGTGCGAATAGTATACTGAAAAAGATTGTCCCAAGGAATTGTTCTATGAATCGGTTTGTAGAACAATACAGTAAGTTGGAGTTCCTACGTACAGCAGCAGAATACAGAGCTGAACACGAGACGAAACAGGTATCTTTCATAATAAATAGAACGTTACTCGAATTTATTTTGACATAGCCGGTACATATGTATGGTAAATGTGGTTGCAACTTGGGGTAATTCGTGAGGAGAACTATGGGTACCTTCATTATTCCATCGATGTTTGTCTTATAATGAAAGTCGGCTTGGTGCAATGGGCTTTACATTTAAATCCAATGTTGTTCCATATGTTGTGCGGAGTTTTAATATAGAAAATTGAACCGTACCATATTGCAGCCACGTTTTCTGATCGATGATATGAATTTTGTGATTTTGTAGTTTATTCATCGCACGAAAAGAATGTATCCCATTGAACAGCATGCCCTGACGGTGTACACCAAGAAATGCTTTGAACTTTTCAGTGAAGAGGTTGATAAGTCTGCCAATTATGTGGTGAAGGATGGCAAGGAAGAAGGTAGCTATTTGGTTGTTCACAACAATGCCAAGAAAAGAAAAGTCTGGTCCCGTGTTGTTTTCTCTGTGACAGTTGAGGGGGATAATGAGCAATTCTACTGCGAATGTGGACAGTACGAACACTTTGGCATTCTTTGCTGCCATGCAATAAAGGTAAACACCTGCAAACTTGGAGAGGTTGTCCCTGTTGAGTGCTAATATAAACTAATATTTCATCTTCCCAAACACAAAGTTATGATAACAAAAGGTGTTGAGAAGATACCTGAATTCCATATCATGAAGAGGTGGACCAGAAATGCGCGAGATTTTGTTTATGAAGCAGACGTACAGAAAAGCACAGCTGAAGAAATTGGACAGGACATAATGTTCAGTAATGCTCGGATGTTGTCAATTGTACTGAGAATAATCCACAAGCCAAAGACATCGTCATTATGCACCTGAATATGGCAAGAAGGGAAATTGCGGGGATAAAGATGATGGAGTTGACAACAGGGGGTTTTTCTGATGTGAACAGTGAACATATGCAATCTGACTTTTCTGCGAATGCAACTGACGGCGCTTATGACACAGGTTACGAATCAAATGTCCAGTTGAAAGCTGGTAATAGTTATGGTGCAGCTGGTTGTAGTGCTTACCTTAGTGATGTGGACATCCAAAAAATACAAGCACCGCTGGCTCCAGAGCATAAGGGGAGAAGGAGGGAAAACGCATTCAAGCCTTTGTTTAAGAGGAAGAGAACTGGGAGGAAGAAGTACACAGCAGCTGGACCTTTGCCTGAAGCCGTTGCACCAGCTAAAAAAACTAGGAAAAGGCCCCAGAAGAGGTCGACTGCAGCGTAAAGATGTGGTACTGCAGAATATCCGCCTTTGTATTGCCATCAATCTGAGCACAGTGTTGGAAATGGGTGATTCTTCCTGTTATGCTTTTGGGTACTCTGATGTGCCTCGAAACAATGAATTGAATTGTATAAGCTATTCGATTTTGAATTGTATGACCGTAAGAGTGCAAGGTTAGGGTCGCAGTGGTGATTTAGATTGATATATTGACATCGTATGCATCGGAGAATTATTTGTATTGAAGGCAGCGCAAGTAAAACATAAAATTGGCATTTTGCTAAATGATTTTAAGGGTTTAGAGAACTGTATACTGGACAACCAAATTAACCAAACGGTAGTTAACGTGTTTCCCGTGATTTCGAAAAGTGGGTTAATGAGAGAATCATTGATGGTCGATAGAGACTGTCTCAAAACGTGAAGAAACATTGAAGAAATGTGGTGAATTTGTCATGGTTTTCATATTCATTACATCGGGAGTATGACTTCTTTGAGAAAGGTTTTCATCATGATCAACGCCGGAACAAATTTAAAACGAACAGTTGGAGATGAATTCTTGACATGAACATGAAATTAAGGAAAAGGCAATTTCTAAAATTAGAGCATGAAATTTGCTTCAAAAGATAGCGCGTTCACAGTGCCCACAGGTAAAACGTTTAGGAACAGCAAAAAGTGAGCTCCTTTTACAAGAAAAGTACTCTGATGAAACGGACAAGTACTTGTCTTCAAATGAGTAGTACTATCGTTCTAGTGGCTAAATGGGGGTAATGTGGAAGGGAGGCGTCCATGGTTCGGACTCAATTGCAAGATCTGGTGCAGCATGTACACTTTGAACTTCGATATGTTTTCCTGGAAAAGAGGAAAATTGTTTACAAAAAAAGATCAGCTCGAGGTTCAAACGGACCTTAACAATTTATAGATACAAGTTCATAGGTGTTAGTCCAAACCAAGTTAGCAGGCCACGTGACCTTGACGCCAAAGTGCCGATCTGAAGAGACTCATAATACCCGACACCTTGCTGAATACAAAATATAGAAACAAAAATTATTGATACAAAACAAAGGCACAAAATTTCGAAATTTATATACACTTTGTGAACGCCGCGACTAAGAGAAGAAATCAAATGAACCTGCTATATGGCATTCCCGGGATTCTAACCACGAGTAGTCTTGAAGGAGTGATGGTTGGATCCCAGCCACTGAAGAGTTCAGTGATTGTGGTTGATAGGGCCCCGCCTATCTTATGAACAGTTGCAATATGCTTATTTATTATAATATCATCTTTGTGAGAACTTGCAGATGGTTCAATAATGAAAACAGAGGAAGATTCGATATTCCATGCATAACAAAACCAATATGGGGCAGCAAAGACAGGTGTGTAGATCTGTATAAAAGAAGTGAAAAGATAGATAATTTGTTAGTGACCTACAAAAAATTAAATGGTCGAAAATGGAACCATTATATAATGGCAGGCCTTACCATCGGACATCTAGAAACCTCATAGTCCACATCAGAACCCACAAATTGTTGAACTACTGATTGGTTTTCATAAGGAGTTTGAGCAGCCGAGGTGATCGATGAGCGGGCAGCGAGAAAAAAATACAAAGTGCGTTAGAATTGTGCAATAACTTATATATATGCATAAAACAGTAATAAAATGCTTGATTTCGGTCTCATAGCAAAGTCCGATTCCATTATATGCCTCCATCTAAGAGGCCAAACTCCATCATAAATTTCCCTGTCAATTTGTATGAGCCTGCGGATTGCAGCATCGAATACATCAAAGTTCATGGGATTGGTCGAAACAAACTGAAGCTTGAGCTCGTAACCAGAAATATTTAGAAGACGTGGAACTTTATGGATGATCCAGTTACTGTAAAGCAAATAACCGCAAAAAAGTGAGTGTGATTGGCACATATCACATAACCAGAACAAATTTTGTAAATGACGGGTATAAAAACACCATACCTTTGGAGTACATCTGAGTCATTCGTCGATACACACTGATAGACACTGTTGGTATAGCTTGGATCAGTTTGTGGATATCCCAAATTCATAACAAAATGAGAAGTTGAAAAAGCCCCTGGGAAAGCAGCTTTCTTATGGGCGCGAGGGGGGGACAAATCATGAGGGCTATAGTGACTGTCAAGCAGTTTAGCATTCACTGCCAGGTCTCTTCTCACTTGATGAACAGATGAAGGAATTTGGATGTGATTATTTGGAGACAGAAATTTAGATATTCCAGGAACCTTAATGGTAGGTCTTTGGAGTAGTGAAATCGACGGAGCTACCTGCGGGAGTCCTTAAAAGTTTTTTAGGGGTTTCGATCGTAAAAGTCCCTTGTTGTGGTCATCGGTACAAAACTGAGCTACTGGGGCGACATTTTTGGCGGCAGATATGTCCTTTCCACTGGTTGGTGGAGACTCATTGGGAGAGAACCCATACGAGGAAAATCGTGCATGTTTTATCAGTGCGGCAGATGACATGTTCTCAATATGTCTGGTTTGTCCGGATAAGTTGATACCAGAACCTGCAATAAAATGGGGAGTAAAAAACAACAACGAATCAGGGTTGAAAAAAGTGCAGATTATAGGTTACCGTTAGTTTGCAAGAAAAAAATGGATAATATATGGTTTTCTTACTTGAACTGGGTAATGTTGTATCAAGAGGATTGTTACAGATAGCATACTTAGATCCAGTGGCACTGTCTGTAGTGGCACACAAAGGTAACATGGTGCGCGGCATCTTATAGTGTAAGTTAGTATCTTCACCTGGAAAGATAAGTTAAAAAGTTCATAATTAGGCTGGATCCTCATTATTACACAGCAAAAAAATGATCGGGAAACGTGCTTACCATCGGTACTAGAATCTGTGGCACTATTTATATTGTTTTGTCTGCGACGCCTGTGTTCGAATTTATTGATTCCTTCGAAAAGGCTGTTTCTAACCGACGAATCAATCCGCGCCTGTATTAACTTTGAAGCTATTTGTGTGTTCTCAGTCACAATAGAATCAGCTAGAGCATGAAAGGAATTGGACAGATGATTCAAACAACGGGCATTGTGTTGCTTGAGTTCGTCTAATAATTGGGAATCCACCCGTTACAAATAGAATAAAAAATTTACCCAGACTATAAACAAAATATACATAAACGAAATGATGAATAGGGCTATACCTGGCCATCGTATCTATGGGCAATAAATTCATTGAAGTGCAGCACAAGTTTGTTGAAGGCAAATCCTTGACTGGCTATGGCAGGAACCAGAAAATCAGAATTGAGGTGGTGTCCAGTAGCATGAACAACAGACCCAGGGGTTGTAGAATTCTGCAGAGAAGATAATCTTTGCCTCAATGGGTACATTGTTGGGCATGGTGTCAACTCAGATGATGTTGTATCGGCCGGTTCTTCGTGATCAAATATATAACAAGACCTTGTGTTCCTTTGAACCTGATATTGAATAAGATAACAGTTAGTAGGTACAAATATTGACATCTAACCAAACAGACCTAATTGTTGATGAGAGTATCACCTGGACACGTCCAAAGTGCGGGGTACTAGCGCCAAACATGGTTGAAATACAGTCAGCTTGTACCAATGTATTGATTGAATGCTCGGAGTAGGACGCCCACCGTGGGAGGGTTTCGTGCTCAAGATTTAATGCTCCAAAATCAATGTTGTCCAGATAAAAAATCTGCACCGAAATAAGGACAACCGTGTGTGAGCTTGAAATAATAAGCAACAAACAATACAATAGGCCTAAAATAATGGGTTCAACAAAAAAAGAATACCTGAAGTATGAGTGTGCAACCAAAAACTGACTGCAGCGGCTTGTTTTGCGGGGTAGACCAATTAAGAAGCCGTGCTGCCTGTTTAAGGTTTCCATAAACATAACCACACCAATTGTATAGTTGGATTGTGTCAGGGTCTTGGAGGGCACCCCAGAAATTATTGTTCCCATTGGGGTGATCAGTACTTGGAGCAAGAAATCTACCAATAACATATATGACAAATGCAACCTTGAAATTGTCAGTGTCTTTCTTGTTTATAGGGACTGAGAATTCTTTCTGAACAAACAATTCAGCGGCATCAAGAATACCACTCTGAGAACCAAGAAATGCCAAATTGGTTCGCAAGAAATTGTACTTGTCATCGAGAGATTGTAGTGGATGCTGAGAGATGTCCATACCACAATTACTCAGACCAGTGATCTTACCAATGTGGTCCTTATTAAGTGGCAAACTAATATTGTCACCTACAGTGATAGTAGTAGTGAACCATTTCACACGGCTGAGTAGCCAATAACAAAACGATTTCTTCAGAGTAGTGATCCGAGGTAGGGCAAACAAACCCCCAAATCCAATTGAACAAACTAAATCCTTCTTGAAATCGTCAAAGTGAGATATGACCTCCCAGATTCTAAAAGGAGCACTGAGGAATCTCAAAGATTCAATCTCATTACAACTGGGCAAGACAGTTATGCTAGCAGTAGCCTCGCGTGCCGCATTTGGTGAAGGAGAGGACCGGGACGAGGATTGTTTTGACAACCGTCTTCTACGAGATTTTGCAGAACCTCCAGATCCAGCTTCGGGGTCGGACATTGGAACTACACCGTGAAAAATAATAAAGGGCAACCACCTTAGCACAGGCGAAATCTAACGCAAAAAATTTGGGATAACGAGATAACGTATATGTAAATGTACGACCGTGCGCGAAGAAATAATCAATGTATAGTAAAGAGATTGGAATGCGTACAGCCGCAACGTAAGGTAAAACCTGATTTAATCCGGAAAATAGTTGGAAAATGCGACGAATCGGGATTTTGGCCCAGGGTTTCATACAAGACTCAAAACTTAGATTTGAAAAAGTGCGCGAAACCGACCTTAGATTCGAACAGAAAGGCGAAACTACAAAGCTCGTAATGAGCCCACGACGACGGTGTTGAACTGGGGAGAGATTAGACCGGCCGGCGGTGGTGGATAGGATAAAAGATTGTGGTGGTTGCCAAAGCTCGATGGATGAGAAGATTACGATGACGGGCGAATGAACTATGGAACACTTTCCATGGATGCGGGTTCCGATGACCGGGAGCGGGATGACATATGTCGCGACAAAACCGGGGGGGGCGCGATTTTAAAAAAAGAAGGGTCTGTGGGACCCAAAAAACGTACGGAATTGCAGGTACATTATATTAGAAACGAATATTAGCTACGAGAAGATGTGTCGCGTGGAAACAGTGGACGGCTCCACGGAGGTAATTCGAGAATAATGAAAGAATTAAAAATCCAAAGTGCACGGGGGTTAGGCAAAAGGAAAAAATGATTGTGATGGCATTAATTTTAAGAATACAACAAAACGATTAAATGAGAAATGTTTTCATTAATATTAAAAGAGGTCGCTCTTCTTAATGATATGGGGCACCAACGACATAAATATTTTATAGCCGAAAATTTTGTAATCTTGGAAATAAATCAAAAGGGAGGCCTCGAACCGTCCAACGCCCTCAACTATGACATCAATGCTTGCATATGGGAACGACGCTATTATTTCCTGAATGAACAACTGCAAAAGCAAAATTAATATATGTTAGTAAATCTGCATGTTTTGGAATTTTAAAAAATTAAAATCTATTCGCGTAGAAATTGTGTTAGCACTTACACCATTGTGGGTTGTGACGAGGTCTAGGATGTCTAATTCTATTGATCCTTGCTTGAAAGGGATATCAGTTGCATAGAACGAAGAACCTTCGTTGTGAACATCATTCATTGGGTAGAATTCCATTGGATCTTGCGCAGTTTGTACACCTGCAGAACAATCTGATCCATCGAGCTCCATGTTGTCCAGTGGAAGATTGAGGTGTCGTGACATGTCTTTGATAGAATGTAGTAATACATCACTAAAATGCTCCATAAAATTCTGTGGAAACAAGAACTGTTAATTTAACAAATAAGGTTCTAGTACACGTGTTCGGATTTTAGACTACTACAATTACCAGACAAAAGTACTTACCAAGCTAACTCCATCAACAAGGGACAGGTTGTCAATGGTGGATGGCCTCGCCTTGGTAATGTTTCTAATAACTAAGTCACTGCAGATAGCATACCTGGGGCCAAATAAAAGAAGTAGGCTACTGTTTGAAAATAATTCACTGCATATAGGTGAAAATATATTGACGAAATATATAAGTAGGCTAATATTTGGAAATAATTCACTTACGGTGCTGTGTCGTTGTCTAGAGCTATACTCTTCCGCACTTCAAGCATCATTTGATACAATTCCACCTCCTCCTGTTACAAAAAAATGGTGATGCTGTCAACCTGGTTCGGGTGTAATTAATTAAAGATAACTGTTTCATACGAGTGAAAAAGGGATGGTGAAAACAATTATTATACCGGGCTCATGAGATTATAGTCGTTGACATCCAACTCAGCAGATGAATTGGAGATATCATCGTCGCTACACATCTCATTAGTTAACCTTAAAATTAAAGGCTCCGGGCTTATTTCGTACTGCCGAACGAATCTTGTACCTTCGGCAGAAATCCTATAAAAAATTGGGTACATGGTTTTGTTACAGCATGAATTAATATGCGCTTGGATTTTATTAAAGAACTTTGTAAGTTATGATGTACACACGATACAACGGAAATGACCATTGACACTCTCGTTCAAATAACCTTTCACAAATAAAATAGAAATACGTATCGGAACCAAACAACGTTTAACTCGCGGCAAAAACTTACATAAGAAATAAGTGAACTTACCATTTGCAACCGATTGCACCCGAGAGACTTCCACCAATTCGGATCGTGGTGCTTCCCTTCGCCATGAAATTTGGAGTTACGTAAATTGTTAGCCTTGATCTTCTTGTCCCGTCCCCAAAAAAAAAAAAACCTAATATTTTGATTTGGACTTATTGTCATGAACACTTCAAAAAAAAAGTGATGCGCTATCTCTTACATTAGATCCTCTTAAGACATTAATAGGGACATTTAGACCCCACCGGCCACCGCAAGCAATAATACAACCGAGCAACAAAAAAGCGTCTTGTCCGACATCCTTTTCCTTCGAAAAATTAGATGAACAGTTGTCACAATTGCCTACATGATTTATCAATAAGAAAGGTTATATTAGGTACAATAAAAAATAAAAACATAGAAATAAAAGGATAAAAACTATAATACTAACCACAATTGGATGGACTAGCTTGTCCAAAATATCGAAGAAGTTGCTCCCGACGACATGTAGCTAGCGCACAATATCTTTGTGCGTCGTAGAATGCTTTGATGATCTTATCCTTCTGTTCGTTCTGTTAAAGATAAAATTGACAAGGTATAACATTAAAAAGATGTAGCAAAGTACAAGAGGATAATGGAACGAGTGAAGGGGGGCTCACAGTCTTGACATCCAAGCAGTAAAAATCAACCCTCTTAAAATCTGCCCTGCTATAGTATAACCAACAAGTCGAAGGCAGTCCATCGCGACCACATCTACCACTTTCCTGGTAATATGACTCCAGGTTCTTGGGACAACCGTAGTGTATAACACAACGGACGTCTGGTTTGTCTATACCCATACCAAAAGCAATAGTGGCAACCATTACGAAAACCTTGTCCGTGATAAATGACCTGTTACAACAAATTGAATGTATGGAATTATAAAAAAAATTAGAGTAAATCCATAACAGTAGCCACACACATACTTGTGAGCTTTTTCTCTTGAATTGCTTTCCATTTGTCCATGATAAATAGCTGCTAGGACACCTTGGGAACTTAAATAAGCATGTACCTGTTACGAAAAAAAACAATGTGCGTCAACAAACTTAACCATGTCTTTGCGCAGAAACAAAAAAACATTGTTTAGTGTAACCAAGTGGTACCTGCTCAGTGTCGCGTACTGTTGCACAATATATAATAGTGGACTCGCAAGACAAAGCACGGCGAGGGACATCGTTCAACAATTCAATCATTGAATCGTTGCTACGGGGTGCTGATTTCAATAGCTTAACACCATAAAACAAATTCGGCCTATCAAAAGATCCTATGAACTCAAATGGATCATTAAGGCCGAGGGAATCTTTGATGTCGTGACGAACCCTATACACAAAATGAAAAAGTACTTGATAATGCAAAACATATTACATTTGTCATAAAGGGGGTTCTTAAGTTAATAAACCACAAAACCTTTCTGTCGCCGTTGCGGTTAATGCAATGAAAGGGATGCCGGGCAAGTGTGCTCGTAATTGATTAAGCATCTTGTACCCCACCCTTAAAAATAACATGTGCTGGGGTTAATGGAAATGAACTTTTCTAGATACAAACATAGTTGTTAATTACGTGAAGATGAGCAATGGAGAGCTACCTAAAATCATGGCCCCACTCTGAAATGCAATGCGCTTCGTCAATGGCCAAAAGGCACACGCCAGCTTGAATCATATTCTTCCAAAAACTATGGAAAAATGTCCCATTTATAAACGTAGCCATGACAGCTCTTTTATTGTATGAAGTATAATTTGATACTTACGTTTCATTAAGCGAAATGGACCTTTCCGGTGTCATGTACGGGACATCGTATAACCCTCTTTCTGCAAATTTAGGCACAGCAGAATTGGTCTGCGAACTCCCTAGGTAATCCGCACGAATTCCTTTTTGTTGAAGACTCATGACCTTGTGAACAATAAAAAAATTAGCACAACCTCTAGCTGTGCTTAAAGTGTCTGAAATATCTTGTAGATGAATTTGAAAATGTAATAAACAAAATTGTAAAACCGTTGGGATACCTGGTCCTGCATGAGTGAAAGCAGCGGGCTAATCACAATTGCCGTCTTTCTGGTCAGAAGAGGTGGGAGCTGATAACTGTCATCGAAAAAGTTTAATTTGCACCTCATATAAAATTACAGCATTCATTAATGATATTCAGTCAAAACAAGGAAAAATACCACATTGACTTGCCACCCCCCGTAGCAATAACCACCAGACAATCAGATCCTTTTATGATTTGTTCAACTACGTCGCGCTGGTATGGCTTTAAACTTGAGAACCCAAAATAATTCTGCATGGTTGGACATGTATATTGCGTAAAAAAAATAAAATCATTGTTTGCATTAAAAAGTAATTAAGGGGGATGTGAAACCTTGAGCACTTTATCCATGTTGGGGTGCGGGTGTTCTCCGGCCATCTTCACACTTGTAAAGAAATCAAATAGTATGATAAGCAACAAAGATTGCTATAGCAGTCCGTCTTTGATCCTACTCGAGCCAGTCTATGAGAGAGACTGAGTGTTGGGATCGGTATGTGTGAAGTGCTGGGGGTGAGGAACTGGATGTGTTGGAGTGAAGGGGGAGGGGTGTGCTGGTGTGCGGTGGGGCGGAGAGAGAATGATGCATGGCACGGCGTAAAAAATCTGGTGCTTGCTGTACTAAAAACTTTGAATGGTGAGGAATCTATCTTGCGCAGTTCATCGGGTCACGTCTTGGATTAATTCGAGTCCGATGCCTCTCACAATAAAAGTAGTGGGTAGTAGAGTAGCCTGCAGAGTATCTACACGTTCCAACGTCTCTGTACTGGGTACTGATGAGGACGCCTGGTCTAGTCAAATCAGTATGGTGTGGAACAGCTGTATAATACCACGTCTCTGTACTAGACTGGAACGGCCACGCCTCTGTTCAGAACGGCGACGACGAGACGACACACGAAGGACAGTGGAGCATCTTTTTTCCAGCATGGCAGTGCGCGGCGTGGCAGCGAGCGACGTGCGAGCGCGCGGCGTGACAGAGCCGTATAAATTTTTGGTACATGTACCTGCATGTACAGACTTTTTGCCATGCAACGGGAAAAAAGGTTCCACCAAATGGGTCCAGGATGCACTTATCCAAGCAAATTGTCCGGAAAATAATGAGCAAATTCATGAAAATGTGTTGCTATAAATTGAGCAGTGGCCCTCGTGGTGGAAAAGAAGGACATACACAAGTGGTGGTAGGGAAGAGCTGTAGGGCGAACGCAGGCCATGGAAAAAGGCAAGCTAAGGTAAAAGAATGAATCTGCTGTGTTTAAATTATGCACACAATGACATAGTTTACGATTGTTTGCAAATGCAATGCAGCGTCGTGGTTGCCAGTGCCAAGAAAAGAAGAGAAGAATCGGACAGGATCTTGGGTTTGGTTACACAGCTGTACAAGGACGAAGACGCCAACAATGAGGTGGACAGGGGCCGATTAGTGAAAAAGGAGAGAATTCTACGAGATACTACTACGAGAGGACTAATGGCTGGAGGGAAAGATTACAAAGCCTGCTGCAACAATACATTCTCCTGCCCTTTTTGTCGCGGTGAGAAATCTTCTCTCTCGTACAACGAGATTCTGGAGCACTCGGTGACCGTGTCGAAATCAAATGATAGAAATTCAGATGACTGTATCAAACATAGAGTGTTGGTGGAGTACTTGATGTGGAGCACGAGACATAACTAAGGCCCGTGAAGCAGCAGGATCAGGGTTCTGATTACATTTCATGGATTTAGGTGTTTTTGAGAAGGGATTGTAACCTAATTTGTGTACTCGATTTAAATTAATGCACAAATAGCGTGTGCTATGTGTGGTCCGATTGTACCAATTGTGAACGTGGAAAATAAAAATATTTGTGCGTGCCAGAGAGGTTTCAAATTCTTTTTAGCATGGTTGCGGATGGTGATGATGAGTTTGTGTTTAGTTATAATTGGATATAAAGAATACATGGCCAAAATTGTGTTTATGTATATGTGAACCTAAAGAATACATGACCACATTGGATGGCAAACAATACCATTTTATAATATACTACAGTAGTTCCCCAAAGATCTATTAGAAACTAAATGAATCAGCGCTTAAAATCGTGAATATATTAAAAATGAAAAGAAGCCATGGAGCATTACAAAAAAATATATTAAACATGACGCCGTGTTACAAACTGGCCGTGTGGCTTGTTTATGTCGCGAGCGGCTCACGAGCTATCTCGATTCGCCTCGTTAGAGTAATTGAGCTCAACTCCAAACTCTGGTCCACTCATTACCATGAAGAGCTGAAACGAGGTGATCCGAAACGAGGTCATGCAGTTTGACCTTTCCATCGAAGCTTACGTAGGGGGAGGCAACAATTTGGCATGAAATCGGCCTGATAAAAAATATGTTTTAACCAAACTATAAATGCAAGGGGCACTAAATAAGGGGTGTATCCAATAATCATCCACTATTATGAACACAAGCAATTACTGTGTTCATTTACATTGGTAGTTAGATTCCAAATAATAGGTGGCCAATGGTAGCACTGATGAGAATGAGTTTTTAAAAAAAGAAGGTTCTCTCCAAGAAACAAATAGACATGACACAAAACAACACTTTGGATTAAAAAATAGTTTTAGCTTACAATGCCTGTTCGTAAACAAATTACAGCACATAATTCTTAAAACATATTAAAATGGTCCATGGCGAAAAATCTCAGACTACATAAGATCTACTCTTAGATACTGACGAAATGATCATGTTGCCTTCCAAAATAAAAAAACCGGGTCCGACATAAAACCATTAATCAAAATGGCAGTATGCTCTTAAGATGAATGAGCTTCCACTTGGTTTTTTCGAGCAATTTAAACTTTGGCCCACATGCCTCATAAGCACTTCCACATTCTTCCATAAGAACATCTGTTGACTCAACACTTATTCTGTAAGCACTGATCTGTGTTTCAGATAGTGGACCTTGAAAAACGAGATGACGGCTCGAAGTATGCACAAAACCTTTTTGGAACTCAATTGAATTGAGCGAGACGGATCCAGCAATGCCTCAACTCTTCTCCAAGTCTAATAATGTTTGAGATGCTCATAAGCAATGTTTCCTCACGTTTTAAAACCTGCTTACAATATTCATAGTTGTAGTCTTTAATTGTGACTCTGAAGTTGTTAGCCAAGAAAATCAAAGCTTCAAATGCAGCATCATCCTCCCCTGCTACGAAGGTAACACCAGTGCCTGCAAATTTCATTGCCCCACCGTACTTGTATACATCCATCTTAGGCATGAAAAAAGCTACAGAGCTACGGACCAACCCATCAACACCGGCTTCGCTATGAAATGAAGGAATGTCAAGACCAAATGCACCCAATCCATATTCCAAAACATACTTTGCCCTTAAATCGAATAAATTGTACCGGACCTAAAAACACAAAGAACATAGTTCAGCAATCCAAGTTTTGGCATGTAAATAAACATAAAAAGGACGGATCCATTTATACCCAGTGCTAATATAAGCATGATTACTTACATTGTCAAAAATGCCTAAATCCTGCGGGAGATGCATCGTTTCAGAATCTCTAGTATCGTTGACAATTGCATCCAATCTTCCTTTCAATTCCTGGTTCTTCAAATCCAGCTCAACTATAGAACAGCTCAGGGGACCCAATGCTGAAACATAAACTTGGCCTACAGGAGTAAGCTTGCCCAAAACAATTTCCTTCATTTGTTTGCCATGGAAATCAGCACCAAATGCATTGCATCTATCAATGGTGCTGTTGAACTCAAACATAAGAGATTGGAGGCATCCAAGAACTTGATCAAAAATACCATGTGTGTTGTTTCTTTGACACCTCTGAGCAAGTCTGCTACTGAAGTCTGTTACTCTTAGATCATGATCCTCGTAAAGGCTTTCAAAAGCCTTCAACACAGCACTGTTCATTGCTGTGCAAACATTGCCTTTTGGATCTCCTAACCCATGACAAAAAAGAGAGCCCTGCCGAATTGTGGGCCGGAAAGAAGAGGCATCAATCTTGACTACATACCTAACACCCCTCTTCCCACATTTTATTTCGGTAAAGATAGGTTGCGGTGACCACCAAAATCGAGACATGATAGAATATAGCATTTGAATTGGCTCCAAATCAATAGATACCTGATTCCCCTGTAGATCCCATGAAACATTTTAAAACCATTCAGTGTGCCGAAGTACTTAACTGAAAAAAAACCTTGACACACTAACTACATGGATACTAAGACATTGAAGAAATTTGGATTGGTCGATGATTGAACAGTCTTATGTACATATGTTATCCTAAAAAGGTTAATGTTAAATTTATTACATTTCGAGATTAACAGTACTGAAGTGTGGAGAAATTAATCTTGACAAAAACATAATGATTTGCACTCCTACACACCATAGCAGCGACAAACAACCATTAACTCAGGTGCAGTTCACTGCAATCTCCCACGCGTTTGGAACAAAGAAAAACTTTGTCCGGAATCCAAAGTGATATAATAAAAAGTGTGTTGACGACATGAACAAAGGACAATGGGGGGATTGATCTACATAAAAGGACAGTATTTGTTGCACCTTCTCAAGTAATTGAATTGGTGAAGTCCCACTGGACGGAGTGTTTTCAAGCTGGACTCCATTTGTCAGTTCTGCACTCTGGATAAAGAAGTCGTTTACTGAAACCAAATTGCCTCCAGCAGAAATGTCTTCCATCGTAAAGTATTGCTCAGCTGCATCACGGAAAATGTAAGGATTAGTACCTCTCACACAAAAAACAAAGAACTACCTCATAGTTGATCGGATTTCATTACAATTAGGACAGGCGAACAATTCGAGGGTACTAAAACCACAGACCCATTTCTTATTCTGGACAGTGAAGTGCATAGGCAAAACAAAAACCTAGGTTTTGGATCTAAAGACATTTGTGGTAGATATACATCTACAACAACTGATAGAACATAATGGACAGCTTGAAGGCTTCGGTGGAGAAGATCAATAAGCAACTTACCTTGATGGGTGAGGATAGCTGAGATACGAGGAGGCGGCGGAGTCGAGCGGAGCAGAAACAGAACGGGCACCAGACTCAAAATGGAGGAGAGGATTAGGCGGGTGGGGGGATCCAACAAATTATGCCACTCCGGCGGGATAAGAGGACTGGAGGAGAAAAGACATCTGTACCCCCGGGGCCATGATAACATAAAGGGGCAGCCCTGGATAGAGCTGCCATTCTCCCAAGCCCAGAGCCGATCTCATCCCAAAACTCCTAGGCACCACCATTGAGCACGCGACCAACCGCCGGCTTCCACCATCCGTCGCATCGACGGCGACGAAAATGTCGGATAGGGCGGAGTCCAGCGCAAGTATTGGGTCGCGGTTGAGCTCCCTAATCGAGAAAACCATGGCCTATCCGGCAGGATCGGATACTGGGCTCCCCCTGGTTATGTGCCCAGATTGCAATGCAGCTCGTGTGATTGAGCTTCGTGTGGCTTCTGATACGCCAAACAAGGGGCGCAGCTTCTTCAAATGCCCAAGGCACGGGGTAAGTGCTGATAAAGCTACCATGGGTGCATTGAAAGTTGTTTTTGGTTGAATCTTACTTTTTTTGGTTCTGCTTCTTGGTCAAAGCTCTGTGGATACTACAAGTTCCAGAAGGCCTATTTCGACCATTTGGTCGACAAGAAGATAATAAGGATTTGCTGTGAAGAGATTGAGGGAGTGAAGGAAGAAGAAGAGGAGGACAGTACATCCGCCCAGAAGGAGGCCGTGAAGGACGTACGTGTTGCAGCTCTGGAAAACAAACTTGAGAATATGGCTTCCTCGCTGAAGTATATGTTTGCAGCCATGATTGCTCTTGTCTTAGCACTTGTCTACAAATGTATGACGGCCTAATGTGTGGTCTGTAAGATGCTAGAAGTATGTCAGTAATGTGTGATCTGTAAGCTGTATGAACTAAGTGTGTTGTGAATGTTAATGAACTTTGAGCTTCAATGATTCAACCATTTGCTTAAAAAAATGAATGGAATCAGCTTGGCATAAATTTCGTGCCCAGGAAAAGAACCACTAATTTGAGCGTCTAACCGTTGCATATTGTAAGTAACATGCATCTTTCCATTAAACAGATTGTATCTAAGATGAAAAAAAAAGCTATTTTGGTAGCGATTACATAACAAAACATATCTTCAATCCATACCATAGCTGAATGGTTCGTGCCAAATTCATACGAAACTAGTACATGAATTTCAAATTACCCAGTCTGTGATCAATCTACAAAAAAAAGCCCTGATCAATATGGCCACAAAACAAGGTTTGCCAAATTGCCATACACCTATACGTCAGGCTGCCCCTACCCTGAAATCGATTATGCTCCTTAATTAGTAATTTAGCCTATTTTAATGGGACACCATGAGTGCCTCCTCCACTTCCTGCCCATCCTCCTGTAATAGTGACATAAAAAAGGTTGGGATTAATACAAAACAAAGCGAAATTTATATGAAATGGATGAAACAGCAATTGTATGAATGAAAAGAAACAGGAACTTTACAAAGCAAAAAACAAAATGCTGATAGAACAGCTACGGCGTTCCCAATAAACACACGAAAGAAACTGGCAGTTCAGTACATGCCGTCCAAAAACAGGAAAAAGGGCAAAGAAAAGACATACCAAGCTCCTGCTTGCACACCCTCAGCTGGGATTTTATCTTCCTCAAACTAGAAAACCATGGCCAGCACTCTTGGTAGCATTCGGAAAAAAATTCAAAAAGGGCCTCCAATCCATCAGCACAACACTTTGAGGCCATGTTTTCATCTTCTGGTGCGACGGTAACAGATTCAGCCACTGGCTCTGCTGTTGATCCTTGACGCTTTTCATTGACAGGATCGAACGGGGATTCCCGAGAGGTCCTTGACTTCATCGCTAACATCTAAAATATGAGAAAGCATATCCATTAAGATTTTTAAATCATCCTCTCGCCGACACGTTCCGAATATTTGAGATCAACAATCTTAACATTCAAATTCTTCTCAATCAGCATCAAAGCCTCGAAGGCCGCTTTTTCTTCAAGATCTTGAGTACGGTCACCTTTTGCCTTCACATTGGTCAAACCACACAGCCTGAGGTGTTCCATGTAAGGAACTGAAAACTGAACAACAGACTTAACCATGTGAGATCGATGAAGATTGCTGCTATAAGTGGGTTCTGGGAATCCAAAATATTGAAGGACGTGCTGAAGGATTCCCTTGGAAGGAATGACCACATTCCTAGCAAAGCCCTGGGGACCAATAATATAGAAGGTCAATGGACAAAACAAAAATCCCCCCTCAATAAAGCTATTTTAAAAGTCAAAAGCAAAGAAATTAGAGAAAGGGGAACACACCATAGCGTGAATTTCCTTGCTTTTAGCAAGAGTTTTTTCTTGGTGTTTCAACTTTTCAGCCTGCAATCCTTTAATGGTCTTCCGCGCAGCTAATGATCTACGGGAAAAACTTTGTACAATGGACATAAGATGCTTGGATAGGTGTATATATTTCTGTGCATCAGCATCAAAAGCCCCACTAATAGGTGTCCTCATGCCTTTTCTCTCTAATTCTAGACCAAATTCTCTGCATTTCCACAATGACACATCTAATCTATCTATCATCTTCCACACCAGACCCAAAGTTTCAATGACAGAACTTGAAATGTTGTACCTAGAAAAACTAGAAGCAACTTTACTGCTATAGTCCAACACCCTGATGCGGCAGACCTGTTCTATATGGTTCACAGCGTTCATGACAACACTACCTACAGCTGCATCCTTTGTCATAAATGCCTCTCCGACGATAACCTCGGAAATGGTTGAGTCGCCGCAAGTGATTTCAAGATTAAGGGACAACTTGACACCATTGCCTCCACAATCAATTTCACTATATACTGGCTGCGTCTTGGCTCCAAGTAGAGTCATAATTTTCAATAGCATTGCCTTAGGGTCGATCTCAACCAACTGAGGTATACCCCGCAGCGAAAGAAATGACAGCCTTGCAAACATAAATTGAGGAAAGCTACATTCGTATTATGATGAACTATATTTAAAAATCAAAAAAAAATTGAAATTTACACAATGCGAGAATGAGCACTGCGGCAAAAATTAAAATCGCCATGAAGTTACTATCGCTTGTACATCTCTAATCGATAATCGTGGTCATATGAATCAAAGAGACGGGCACTTGGGTACAACAAAAATATAAGTGCAAGGTTAATTCTAACCTTCTGGAGCAGCGTATATGGTAAATTACTCGAAGACGCTGCATTACAATCGGATTGTCCTCCGTCGGCCATGTTTGGAATCCCTTGAACAAACATATAAAAATAAAAAAGGAAATCGGTGCAAAACCTAGATGTGGTGGCTGCAACCACATATAAACGAATAAAATCTCTGAATAAGATGCGGTTTGATGAAATCTCGGAATAAATTGCAACGTATAAGCGGCCGCCGCAGTTTATACCTTTGGTGCGGGGTGGGTAATCGAGTGGATCTACGGGCTAATCCCTCAACTTCTTGAGGGCTACCAATAGTGAGGAACTGGCCGCTTGGTCCGGTGTCTTCTTAATTTTTTTGGGACGAGGTGTGTAGTGACTGCTGGATAGCCACGATGGATGGGGGATCTTTTTTTCCCGTTAAGATGGGGACGATGTTGGACGGTTTTACCCCCTATGTGAAGCGTTGGAAAAATTGTTCGTTAACCCAAATAAATGTGGCGAGAAAACATATTGTTGTTATTTTGGAGAATATACGAGAGAAAAGATTATTGCACGTAACTAATCGAGAAAAAAGATTTAACTGCGTTTAAAAAGAAACAATTACGTATAGTGCTCCAAAAAAAATGTAACACAATAAACGGGCCAATTTTTTTTTTTTTTTTTTTTTTTGGGGGGTGTAAACAACACTTTTTGGTAATTCAGAGATGATGTGTGGGACCACCCGAATCTTCCGTCGACAACCACCGTTGAGACGTCCGCCGTCGAGGAAGGCGTCATGGCCACCATTGATTTGGAGAAAACCCGTCACACCCAGTCTATGAAGTGAGGCACCATGGACACCGACCATCCACATCACCAGGGGCTGTCAACAAAGCAATACGTAGGATCATACAAATTTGTCGGACAAGACCAAGAGCCTCGTCGTTGCATGTTCGTATTTGTGCAGCGGATCGACGAAACATCTTGCCCCGATTGAAGACCAAAAAAAAAGAACGATGACTAAAATACCAAACCTACAACTAATGTCCTAGGGTACACACAGAAACAACAGAAGTCGCAGTCGAGGCCACGGGAGACGGAGAGGTCACGGCGAATTTGGCGCCTACCGAAGAGTGACCTGGACTATACGTGTGGACAAAGACTAAAGAGGCATATGAGAAGCGGGTCAGAAAGGGCGCAATTGCGAATAATACAGGTGTGCTGCAAGCAATAGTAAGGGGGACTAGTAAATGTGAGCATTAAAGTAACCCTACAAATGAAAAAATCATCGATAAGCGGCATATATGACGAGAGCAAACGGAAGAACATTGAATGTACTACAGGAAGAAATTTTCTTTACCCCTACGTAAGGCAAGGTTTACCGCAAGAAACATCATTACCGGGCCGAATCGATAAGGATTGAGCCCAGTTCGGTGAGGCCGAAGTTTTAATGGAAAATTTAATCCACGGTTTACCGCGGGAACCATCATTACCGGTCAGAATCGATAAGGAAAATTTAATCCCAGATTTGAATGGAAAATTTAATCCCAGATTTTAATGGAAAATTTAATCCCATATTTTAATGGAAAATTTAATCCCAGATTTTTATGGAAAATTTAATCCCAGATTTGAATGGAACATTTAAAATAATACTTGAAGAAAATGTTAACAATATTTTATGCTTTACATCATCCAATGGTGCAAATGATTTTAAAATTTTGAGTTCACTTAGTACTTATTTATATGTTTAGAGGTTATGAAAAAAAAGGCCGGCCCATTAAAGCGTGAAGGTCGGAAAAAGTACTAAACGCACTCAAATTTGAAAAAATTTGGCACCATTGTAATCTATAAAACCACGAGGTGTCTTTACGAATTTGTAATCATTTTTTTTGAAAAGGTTACGATTGAATTAGGTAAAAAAACACCGTACAAAACCGACAAAACCCAAATCTGTTACCGGGCCAAAACGCTGGGTATACCGGCCAACGCCGAAAACACTTAGGACCAGTGAACCACTCCGGTACAGCGCAACAATATGGATGCGATTGCCCAAATGCATTAGATATGCAAAGGAACAGATGTAGCCATGGTCAGTATGACGAAACATGGTCCATATGATGTACCTTGGGAAAAGTGAACCTAAGAAATGACTGCGAGTACAATCAAAAAAATAACAGAACAATTGAAAATCATCAAGGGTCCTGAAAGTAGAAGCCAGAAAGTCTGTCATGGCTAACAAGCCCACGATGGGTAGCATGACATCAAATTGTTCAGTGGCCTATGGCATTAAAAAGCTAATACATAGGTGCACCAATGACACCAACAGCAATATAAGGTGGGACAGTGTGCCACCATATGCAAGGGCCATCTCACTTTTGAAGGCTAATATTGAGCATAACAAGCTGCCACTTCAACTTGCTCATCTTCTGAAAATGAGACACACAAGAAGCATAACCAGCGGCTGCGTATTTCTCCACATCTTCAAAGCCGCTGGAACAAACCTTGAAAGCATCAATCTGACCTTGGGCAGATGCACCAGAGAAGATGTTTGCAAAATCAATGCTGAAAGTGTCCTGCTGGCAAGAAATTTCATGGAGAAGCTCAGACCACATCTTCTTGACCTGGTCACCAAGGCGGAGAATAGCTGTCAGCATATTCACCAAAGAAGTCTGCTCTTTACTAGCTTTCTTCCGCTTCGAATAGTTGCAGTCAACAATCTTGATAGGGAAGTGCTTCGTATGAACAAAAGTGCTTGGAATGCGGCATCTTCATTGGCTTCACCATAATTAGTACCACGACCATGGATAGTGATAGGGCCACCAAGCGATAAAGTTCCATCTCGGGTATGATAAAATCAACCCTACTGTGGACATAGCTATCATCACCGGGGTGATGGTATATTTAACTTCGTCAAGCTGGAGGAAAATCGGGACATAGCGTAGCACCTCCTTTGCCGGCAAATCCACCAGGTGTGGAAGTACTTCGTGGCAAGATGAATGTATAAAAATAAAAAATTAGCTACTATGGACTAGAAGCCTACAAAACACAAAGAATAGTAGTGAAATAAATTTAGGTAATTGAGAACACTTGCACTAGGGGAAGGGTAATAACATATGCCAAAAAAGATAGAGGGCGGTCTCATGCTATAAATAGATTAATTCAGTAAAACGGGAGACAAGATCTATGACAAATATTCACCTTGGTTAACATCATCTGGCATTTACGTGACCTGATCTTCTCATAACCGCGTACCTCGGGTGACATTGTCTAATTCAAAATGGAGGTCCGTAGCCCTCTGGTCCAATTCCACAAGAACCCTGGTAAAAGATTTTACTGGTACCGCAAACACTTGACCCTTGTCAGAAAGTTCGCCTCCCACAACCTCATCCCACTGCTTCCCCTCAAGATTGACAGAAAGATTCTCACAGTACATAGCAGTCATATGAAACTGCCGAAACACCTTCTCAAGAGAACGCAGACCGTCTATCACAAGATCATATGAGTTGTGGCTGTCCAGCCGATCTGCTACACGACTGCTGAAATCAATAACCTGAACAAGATGATGCTCATTCAGGTGCTTCATAGCTTCCAAAGCAGCCTTTTCTTTTGCACTTTATCACGATTTGTAAGAGGGTTCACCAAACACAAGTGCTTCGGGTGTGTTATCACCATAAACGAACGCGGCGAAACATCCAACTTCACCGAATATTTGAAACCAATCTCCCCTGCATCAAATTCAGTGAAAACTGGCTCGTCGTTTGTTGCTAAGGTTTGCATTATGTAACGAAGGAGTGAAACCGGGTCCATCCTAATGGCAATAGGAGTGCCCTGATAAGAAGAGGTGGCAAAGGCAGTTAGGACTGAGATAAAGCGCAAAAGTGAAAAATTTGATAACAAAATATGTTCCATAGAAAACGGTGAAGTTATAATAAGGAAACAATAACAAGTAACTACCGATGAGCAAGAAAAAAAAGGGGTCCAAAATGTAGTAACCCATGAATACAATGACTTTTTGGGGAGTGGAAACAATTAGAAAGTATGATGTAATAAAATGTTGAAAATTTATATGGGATACTCATTCGGCAAAAAAACATAGGTTTCATTTGTTTCTACTTAGAAATAAAACTGAGAAAAAAGGTATAAAAAATGAACCAAAATTCAGCTCGAGTATCATAAAAAACATAGGTTTCATTTTTTGGGGATGCGGTCGAGTGCATCATAATTTAGAACCTCCAAAAAAAACCAAAAAAACAAATTTGAATAGCCCGCGTAGAGGGCAATTTAAACTAGGGTAATACTAGGGAAACATTGATGAACAGATCCATTCCATATACGGTCTATACAGCTAGTACTCAAACGGTGATTCATCTTTACAAGAAAAAAAAAAGACACATGCAGTTCGCTGCCATGAGTAATCACCTTCAAAATTGTTCTAAATAATTCAGTAATTGGGGCAGTCTAACAAAAAACAAAACTAAAAATACCTTCTTTAGTGCTATCATGTTTAGTGCTATAAGCTACTCAATTTTCATACGGCAGACAGGCTACACAACTGTCCCTAATCAAAACCGGTGATTAACCTTAACCGCATGCCTTCCAAACCAAATACTGAAAGTGTAATCGTCTGACAATTCGTAGACATTGAGAGGGTGGGATGGACTAACTCGTGTGATCTTGGCAAATGAACTGAGGAAGGCCTAAGACAAAAGTATGATAGGGGGTTCCTGAAAAAACCTGTTGAAGAAGCGAGAGTGGTTCCTCGTCCATGATGGTTGGGTCGACGTGCGGATCAATGCTGCTGGATGGTGCTGAGAATGACCCTGAGCTAGGAATCGACGAAGAGCCGGGAGACGCCATCGATGAACACACTGACAACGAAAAACAAATCAACACAACATTAATACATGTAGAGCACTGGCAAAAACGAAGTTCCCCAGAGCAAAGTTTCTGTGGCGCCGAACCAGAAGAACAGGAAGAACAGCGCAGTTGAGACGATGGTGAGGTGCGGGGAAGAAGAAAAGGTAGAGTGAACTAGAGGAATAGAGTGGTGGTGAGTGTTAAGGCAAGCGGGGCGAAAGGTACGTTGGGATGCCAATGAAAATTGATTCCACTGTGCCGCCCTGCCTCAATGAGTAAGACTGACGATAGACGTGTTCAGAAGATGGGTCAGGGCAGCAGACGTTAGGAGCGAGTCTAGACCCCCAGCTAAAATTTCGAACGATTTTTATATTTTGGCGATGGGACATTGTACCTTGCTGTCCATCATGAAGCTGTACGAAATCGTAGTGGTACAGAAGAAATGAAATTACCTGGTAAATGTAAATGGGTGTGGCATGAAGCAAACGTAACACATATGAAAAGTTCCGGTAAATACAGAGTTTTTTGAAAACATAAATTGTTGACCATAACAGCGCATGGTTTGTTAGTACAGTGCATGGAAATAGCTTTGCTAATAAAATTACATTACTCAGCTGTCAAAGCGGATCAAAATATTGCTGCACATGCCCATGCGCCTTAAAACCAAAAGCCTGCAACAATCGGTCCGCGTGTGGGTTGGAGGGGGAGTCGGACTAGCATGCGCGGCGGTGGCAGGACGTGGTACACGCGAAGTGTGGCCATGCGCGGCGGTGGCAGGGCGTGGTACACGGAAAGTGTGACCGGGACATCAACGGCAGACTGCACGGGGTGGCACTGGTACACAGCTGTTTACCAGCATCGTGTCAGTGAGGCCGATGAAAAAACTCAAGAAATGTACTCTGCTACAGCTGTCTAAGTATTTGTAATTTAATCCATCAAATCAAGAATCATGAAGAACTTTTTTTTAAATCTGTGACCTGACTAGACTTATATAAGAACGAGTCCTCGTCCTGATTAATTTGAGTTCATGAAAAGCGTCAATATAATGCAAGCTGTACAAATTTTTAAAAAATTTGATAAGAGATAAGAGTCCTAAATAAAGGCATTTCATTTAATCCGAAGACGGCCGCTAAAAATAAATCGAGAACAAACATTAAGCTACAGCCTCCGTCGTACAATTCGTAATTGCAAGAATAAGAAAAAACAATGATTTGGACAAGCTTCGACGGCTCTTTAAAACCGAACGTACAAATATAAAGAAAAAGTAAAAATGTGACGAAACGATAGAGAGGAAACATGATGAATTTGTCATTTCTATGTTCTATGGTCCATAGGTGCCAAAATTTATCACACGACGCCAAAATTTTGATCTCAAAACAATTTATTCACTAATGTGGTTCCAATTTTCCGATGCAAGGCACCACGGAACGCGCAAGTACCTAAAAAATTTACGCTCTGACACCGGCCATGCCTCCACTATGCTGACGCTTCCTTTAGGTGTTTTTTATCCTGCCACAGGTAGCGCCTGCAACACGCCACACCTACGTTTTCTGGCTCGTAGACCATGACGTCCGCGCGGCCGTTAGCACGTCTCCGTACACGTAGCGCAGGTAAGCACGTCTCCCTCGCCGCAGAGCACCGCGCACTTGAAGCGGCCCGACCGTTATGAAGTTTCCATGGGTTTGTTGTACACATCACCTTTGTATTGCATACTAGTGCTATTTCATTGCACATTGCATTTTTGTGGACATGGTGGCAGAGCGCCCTGCAATAGCTTCATCTGACGAATGTTGCGGGACAGTTATGGTGGCAGAGCGCCCTGCACTAGCTTCATCTGAAACGAACATTATTTCATTTCTATCATAATGGCGAGCGCCTGCAATAGCTTCATCGACAAAGGTTGCGGGACGGTTATGGTGGCGAGCGCCCGCACTAGCTTCATCTGAAACGAACATTATTTTATTTCTATCATAGTGGCAGAGCGCCCTGCAATAGCTTCATCTGACAAATGTTGCGGGACAGTTATGGTGGCAGAGCGCCGTGCACTAGCTTCATCTGAAACGAACATTATTTCATTTCTACCATAGTGGCTAAAAATGGATTGCCAAAAAATATTGTCGTGTATGTCACGCACAACTCTGCTGCTATAGTGCCAGATTTGAATGAAGTGGTTTTCATGAAGATATCTCAGGGCCTTGAGCACTGCATCACTGTGCGCCTGTGGCCGGGTTGGTAGTGTGTCGCCTTCAACATTCCCGCTGGTCGCCAAAATTTATCACATTTAGTCGTATAATAGGGTGATTACAAGTGCAGCAAAATGAATATTACTTATGTTTTTAAATTAATTTTGTTAACAAAGAGTTACTCGTTAGGGATTCTACCAAACTAAAGGAAAAAACGTTTACAAAATTAATAAGTATTTCAAATATACAAATGAGAACAAGTAAAAACACATGGAAAACATTGACTAAGTGAATAATTCCATGAAAAAATTAAAATCTTTAACACAACAAAACTTATATAAAAACGAGACTTTCGCATTATTAATTTGAGTTCATAAATGGAGTAAACATAAAAACAGATACAACGACTTGAGAAAAACCATAAGAATAATAAAAAAAATTCATTTAACCAATAAAACAAAATCGATTGGGCCCTAAAATGGATCTGTTAAAAGACAAACAAAAAAAGCCTCCCGATACACCAAATAATTGGAAAATAGTAAGAAATTTTAATTTGATTTGGAATAGCTTCAACGGCTATTAACAACCGATCCGACAAGTAAACAAGACCAAATGTAAAAGTGACGAAACGACCTCGAGGAAACTTGAGGAATTTGTCATGTCTATGTTTCGTGGGCCATAGTGCCACGTTTCATCCCGTTTACTCATAAAATGGGGTGATTGCAACTGCAACCAAATGATAATTTTAAAAAATTAATCCTATGTAACAGAGTACATCAGAGTTTTTTTAAAAACAAAAAATTCACGGAGGCCAAAAATAGAAAACGAGAAATGTGGCGGCGACCTTTTTTCCCCAATAGAGGAAATTTAACAACAATATAAGGTCAGCTTGAGTGTCAACAATGAAGTTTATTTTATCTCTACATGGTTATTTGGAAATATTATTCTAGTACAGAACAAAACTTGTATACAGTGGGGAGAATATTACTATAGTGATTACTCATAGCAAATGCCAAAACGTAGGGGGGCGGAGTCAGATCATAACCGAAATGCATCGACGGCGATCATTAATTGCACAAATAAAAGTAAGAAACCCCAATTCACATGTAACATTAGATGCTAAAATGCAACAAAGGAATATGGGGGAATAGTTCATTACAATAGGCCGACAACTTCGTAGAAAAAAGGTCCTTACAACAGAAACACACTAATTATTTCACCATGAAAGCAAGGAGGTCCTCTAAATGTTCAATGAAAGAAAAGAAGTGCAACTGTCTGGAACTGCTTAAACAAAAGGTGACAACTTAGATCACTAAACACCATGGTGAGAACGCGTATGAGCGGGTGGCAAATTAGCTTCGGACCCTAAGCTTCATCGCATACATCTTGGCCGTAATCTCTTCCATCCCATCAAGAGAGCGCGAGCATGCGCCGAAGGAGTTTGCAACTTGTTGCTCAAGGGAAACTAACCACTGAAGGCATAACTTGTGAGCATTCAGATGATGCCCGCCAGCGTCAGATTGAGAAATAAGAAGACTTTGGGAACTGATTTCTGCCACCTTGCTAGATAGCTCCTTCAGGAAATTTTCCCACAACTGTTTAACATTGCCTGCAATCTCTAGGATTTGACACAACATCCTCCTAAGCTTGATCTGTTCATTCTCAGCATGAACACGGTCAACGAAATTTAGGTCAATAAGGGTTACTTTGAAGCTATCTTCAAGAAACAACAAAGCTTCATAAGCAGCATTTTCTTCTGCATCTTGAGAATGACTTCCTTTAGCCCGAATTTTGATGTTACCACTGTGGTGGCTGTCCTTTATCTGGGGGAAGCACAACTTAACTTCAGCATCAACAATGGAATCACCATTAGGACTATTGGTATACTTGGGCTTCTTCAGACCCATATATGCCATGACATAATCAAGCAAAACCCTAGAGGTGATGACAACCTTCTTCAGATAAGCCTATTAAAAAAAAATTGATTAGATACGACTAAAAATGTGATAACAATCCAACTTGATCAGGAAATAAGGGGATATTAGATGAACATGTAGTACCTTTCCAGCACTAGCTTCAGAGTTTTCTTCCATACTGGCACGGTGCTTCAGCCTGTCAATCTCTATGATGTTGATCTTTGATCTTAGCACCGATGATTGTGCTGAGAATTCTGTGACCATGTTGCCAATAAAGACTCTAAGAGACTGAAACATGCTTCCCCCTCCATAAATAAGACCTGAAGTGTTTTGGTCCACACCACCACCTTCAAGACGAAAGGCCAAGTCCATGCATTTGCCAAATGCATTATCAAACCTATCTAGAAGATCCTGTGCCGAAGAAACTGCTTCACTGACATGGCCGAATGTGCGGAACGCACTAACACACTCAATGACTCTGCTGCTGAAATCAAGCACCTGAACCATGCACTTCTGTTTGAGATACATGAAAGCATACATCACTGCACTAATTTCAGCTGTAGGCTGGAAAGGGAATGGGTGGCCTTCAATGACTGTGGTCGGACTTAAGTTGCAAAAGGAAAGGTCAAGGGTTACAGCAACCTTGACACCGTCAACACCGCAATCTGTTTCCGAATATGCAGGTGGAACTGAATCACCAATGACACTCATAACTTCCTGTAACATACCCTTATAGTCAACCTTGATAAACTGCTCTTTACCCTGCAAAAAAAACATTGGTAAAACACAATGAATGAATCTTATTCAGACAACAATCCTGTACGCCAAGATTTGTTGGAACAACTACAAAAGGGACCGAAAGAAGATGTGGAGGTGCCGAGGGACAATAAAGATATGTAGTATGAATTATTTTAAACATGTGGTGGTCCGTTGAGATCTAAGATTAATAAACAAAATAGGTGCCGGGGCAAGAACAACACAAAAAGTTACAGCAGTGTTGATAACAATTGGAAAATGCCAGCTTGTATGGAGGTTAATATTTGGGGAGAATAGATGAAATGTAAATGTATGAAGTGTATCTTCAGAAACAAATAAATACTCTGACAACGAATGAACGGTCACTTACAGATTTTGTAGCACATTAAAACTAACTGTTAAAAGGGGCAATGCTTGCTAGGAAACCTATTATTCAAACATAGTGGCGGCTAACTTGATCAGGTTAAGCTAACTTCCCAGTACAAACCAAGAAAAATCCGGGTGGACACGAAATATAAGAAAGTCTTACATCTCTGCACAGAACAGGAATTAAAAATAGGAGAATTCTACGCGAGTATGCGGGGATCAAACATCATTATTTCATCGACGTGATCTAATCTAATCTGAAAAATAATATTACAAGGATTGTAAACACGATAGCAAAGGGGGAGAGGAGGGGAGCGTGAGCATGCACATCCGCTTAAAGGCAAGAAACAAACCTGGACTAAGAGTTCCACCGGAGAATCCATTGATCCGGGAGAAAAAGATTGCGCGACCTCCTACGGTAGAAGCTGTGAAACCTGGAAATCATAGAAATCAAAGATGTGTTCAGCAAAATGCGAATGACATGAAGGGGATGAAAAAGGGTCTTGAGGAAGAAAAACTACTGAACAACCTAGCTTCAGATCTTCAAGGCGAAATGCGCCTTGAAACAGAGCCGCGGAATGAGTAGAGTAGGCAGGAATGTGAAGGGATGGTGGAGCAGTATGAAAACAGAGCTAGGGATGTGAAGGGGTGGTGGAGCAGTGTATGAGCAGCCAGGAATATGAGAGCGCGGTAGAGGGGGCTGGTGGAATTGAAGCATATGAAAACTGAAATGAAACCCGGAGGAACGAGTCCGCTTCCCAGATCAATCCTATCGGAATGACACCATGCTAGGCTTGTGAGTACAGCGTGTCAGAGACAAAAAAAAATCGTGCTTGTATCAACAAAATATTGTCAAATTTATTTTAAAGAAAAATTACACATGGATGCTTAGAGAGAGAACGAGTCTCGTGGTAAATGACAGCAATTATATATATGGTGACACCTAGTGCGGCAATGGAAGACTATTAAAAATTTGCTTACATTCGCACGAGACTTTAATCGGACAAACGTGGTATATTTACGATTATAGTTATGTTGACCAAGTCCTGCATAATGGTTACCACACGTCCACAAAATTTAGGATAATTGTGAGCCAACTATTTGAAATAGTAATTGCATTACCGGGACTCTATTTTTTATCCAGGTTCGAACTATTACGGACCTATGATGTCATGGACAGTGATTCAAGAATACTATAAATAATTAACATATAAACTAATATGCACATAGACGAAATAATAAGGGCAACAAAATTTTTTGTATGACAAGTAAATAATTTGTTTCGTTATTGATAATGTCAAATATGAACAAAATTGCTTTGAGTGCCAATTCCTCGATACGAAAAGGCCGGCGTCGGAGACAACAAGCGGGACACCAAAGACATTAAATATAAGAACTTCAATGGGTTGAGAGGTGAAGAGATAAGATAAATAACAAAAGACGAAAAAGCTTTGATGACCAAAATAACCATTACGTCATAGGATTGAGCATAGATTGAGCTAAGAATGAGAATGGTGTTAAAATCTCAATGGGAAGATCGTGCCGGGTTCATCAAAGAAGGACATAATTCACGACAACTACTACTACGCCGCGGTGTTGTTGAAGACGTTGGAGCAAAAACGCGGGTGTGAGACCAGCACAGAACATCATGCAGTGAAGATTCATGTAGGTGCCAGCATGAACTACCACCTGTTCGCATTTAGTGTGCATGGGCAACTTAGTTTGAAGGAGAAACCTGCCGTCCAAATATGAGATGTGGCTTCCGGCAATGAAAGCGAAGTTCATGTCGATAATGATTACATCGACTACACCTAATCCGTGATGATGTCATCGACTCAAAGAAAAAGTCGCGGCGACGCCTATGCCGTAATGATGACAACGGATAACCCTTATCTGCGGCGTATCATATGTCCCGTATAAGGTGCATTCTGTAAATGGTAGCAAAAGGGTAACAAGTGAGTTCAATCTTTACGGGATGTGCATTGTTTAAATGGTGGCACAAGGGGGAGCACTACGCTGAGCATGACTAATAGCCAATTGTGACATAGCAAGTTGTTACACGTAAAAAATTGTGACATAATTGTGACATATTTCCATAATTGTAAACTAGCAAATTGTCAAATAGCAAATTGTGACGTAAATGTGACGTAATTCCATAATTGTAGGCCAACTGCGCTGACCTACAATCCCATAATTGTTTGAGGTAGACATGCATGTAGTAGTACCGGTTTCGAACTATAATACTATTTTTGAATTGATGATGCAAATACCACAAATAAGAAGGGTTTGCCTATTCCTGTAAAAAGAAACCAAAAATCTACAGCACAGAAAAAAAGTAGTAGAAGAAGGGAAAAATGCTTAAACATTGCTTGAGCTGGCGATGAATTACTCGACATCTAAAAACCATGTTGCAATGATAAATCAAGCTATACTTAAGACAATCCGTGTAAAACATTTGTAGCCCTAATCAAAATGAAGGGAGAGCCGGGTAGGTACACTAGGCCATCGTGAAGGCAATGCAGGGCGACCAGTGCGACCTGAGGCCATGGAGTGGGTGGGTCCGCACCAGTACAGACTGGCGGGCTGACACGGTACTGCATGCGTATGGTCGCGTCGCGTCGATTAGAAAATTGAGAGCAAGGAATCAAACAGACGAGGGCAACCAAAAGAAAAAAAAAGTAGAAATCCAAAACTTCCATCACTCTTCACCTTGCTGCCTGGCTTCCATCGTCTCCTTCCTCCCAACCTCTCCAAAAGCCATCCACCGAAGCAGCTTCCGCAGTAAGGAACATTCAGCGGACAAGCAGCGGGAAATCAATCCAACTTCTTCAGCGCCTAAACACCGATAGGGCGATCGAGATTTGGAGAGCAGCTACATCGCCTGCCCCGTAATCGGAAGATATCTACGACCGCGGTTCCGTTGGACTCCGTCAGGGAGGATAAGGTACTCCTAACTAGTAGCCGATTCAATAGAAACCGCGATAGATGACTCTGGGGAACCGTGAACTGTAGGGTGTGCTGATTAAACTGAAGTTCATTTCAATGCAGAGTGTCAACGATGCGGGGGTCCGAGGGCAAATGGAGTAACGCAGAACAAGCAACAAGCGCTGGCTCCAGGACTTCAGAAGGTGGAGGCACTATCCATGGATTCAGCCAGAGAAATGGCAAGGTGAGTTACGCCAATAGCTAGAAATAGAACAAGCCTTGTAGTAATAAAAAACAGTGCGTAGAACCTAATTAAGGTTTATATAATCCAATGAAACTGTTACCGCTTATTAGACTAGGAATATATATTTTTCTTTAAAAATTAAGAATGGCTTCTATTGCTTAATCATGTAGGGGTGACCTAGATGATTGCAAGGATACATCCTGTGGCCACAAAAATATAAATTCCCTAAACCTCTTAGTACTCAGTAAATTTGAACTCCCAAGTAATGGGTTAGGAAAAAAAATGTCAACCTAGTAATACATTTTACTGCGTCCCAAATATGAGGGACAACTAATGCTTTGAAAGATACAAAATAGTTTTTTTCACTAACTACATCATGACATATATATACAAACAAAAGTAAAATAAACAAACTCCTGCTGAAACACGTCCTGTTTAGTGGAGTGTGTGACTCAGAAGTATACATAGATACTCGGTGGTGCCAAAGACTGCCATAGTTAGCCTGACTTTATCTTTACAGGTGCATTCCTCATTCAGGATTCCTCCTCTGGTAGAAATGTTCAGCAATATAAGTCCAGACAAGGAAAAAGTTCTGGATATGATGAGGTTCAATGGGTTGATGAAAGTACCGAGAGATGAATCAAACGACGAGCCATTCAAACTCAAATTCTCATTTTCATTGCTTATGAAGATTAACTCGGATCTTGGCCATTTGGACCTAGGACCAAATGGTCGGATAGAAATGGAAAATGAGGATGTTGGATTGGTTTTCGGTTTACCAAGCTGGGGTGAGGAGTTAGATGCCCATGATCCATCAAAGCTGGAAAAAAACAAAGAAATTATCAAGAAAAATCTCCTCCTAGAGAGTAATGAGGAAATTGATCTAAATACAATCAAGAAAGTACTGCAGCGGGACATCTGTCACAGTACAAGAGGCCCACTCGGGAAGGCTTACATGACAGCAGTTGTGATCTACACTGTAAGCTGTTTCCTGGCCCCAAAGGGAAGACCACCAAGAGTAAACACAGAGGTCTTTGACTCCATAATAAACCCAGACAGGATCTTGAAACTAAACTGGTCCTCCTATGTGCTCAGAACATTAAGAGAGTCAAGTGCAAAAGTTAAAGCGGACATAGCAACTGAAAAGTCATCGGTTTGTTTAGATGGATGCCTGCTATTCCTACAGGTAATACAATATTTCTTCCACAAACATGTTGTACCTGTTAAAACTTTTACTGAAGAGTTCATGCCAAATTTTGAGACATTCACATCTGATGGGGAGTGAACTCTTCTTGTATGCAGATTCTTTACTTGGACAACATCGACGTGGGTGTCCATAAAACAACACAAATTAAATGGCCGAGAGTTGCAGATTTCTCGTACGGGAAACCGAACGAGCTAATTAGTATTGACAAGCGTAAAGGAGAAAATTCAAGTGAGGACCGACGGCGTCTCAAAGGTGCATCCTAACATAATAATTACTCTCATTTCAGCTGAAAATAAAGATCAAAACTTACCAGATACTTAAATGCAGCTGAGGCACCCAGCTGAGAGCTTCTACACCAGGGGTGTGCTATATAGGCAAATGGTAGACAGGATGCAGCCAGGCCGCAAGAAGAGACAAATAGAATATGAACTGGAAAAGGTGAGCAACTCGAAAGAAATTAAAAAAAAAGAGAAGAATGGTTCATAGTAGAAACAAAAAAGGACACTACATAATATATTAAAAAAATACTGACTATGCCAATGCAGGTGATGGAATATATAGACGGAGCAAACACTGAGAATAAAAGGAAAATATTGAAGCAGATGAAGGAATGTGCTGACCATCTTTGCGACATCAGTGACATTCACACTCAAGAAGTCAAAAACGTCGTGTCAAGGTGGATGTCAATTTCTATTTCAAAAGAGAAAGATACTAACAGCAGAGTATTCATGCAGTTCCACAGCTATATGAAAGGTGATACAACTTAAATGATAAATTCTTAACACACTAGCAAAGCATTAGATAATTTCAGACAGCAAAAAATTGAAAACCAGGATTCCACCGATGTGCAGAAGGGTGCAGAGGAAGCGAGCATGGTGAAGGGGCAACCAAATCAATTTCGAGAGGGCAGCAAAGTGATGGTCATTGTAAGTACCTATTCTGAATAATATTTGTTAAGAAGATGCTATGTGCCTCAGATATAGTAATGCAAGTTGTTATTCTTCTTGAAACAAAGACAAGCAGAAACATGGTCGAACAAACTTAGCAGATTCAATGCGATGCCATCTGAAGCATAATGTAGTTGATCTAACAGGTGAACAATATATACGTACATGGTAATTGATTGATGACATTGTCTTGTACAATGTCTCATGCATGACATTGTCTTAGACAAAAAAAAATAATATTGTAGTGATGTTATGATGCAGATAGTGACGTCGATGGAGACAAAGAAGATCCAGACAGCATGGCTGATGATATAGGTAATCCTATACCAAAATTCTGAAATGCCAACCTGAACATGGCAGATAATGTGTGCTGCCAGGCAGATCAAATATATGGAAGTTTGTTAATTGTATTCTGCATAACTGACATCTATTCAATAAGAGTAGGTGAAACTAGGCATCAGCATGATTCCAGACCAAAACATAAATCGCCGCCACAGAGGTGCGGGACAAAAAGGGCTGCAAACAGGACGCCCCTAGGTACGCCAACTTTAGGAAAAAACGTTGCATTGTGATTCAATCGAAGAAGATATACTGCATATAAGCTAATGGATCAAATGTTGATTTGCAGCGGTAAGGCGATCATTTCTGGAAACTCATACTGACCAAAAAGATACTGAGGAAGTGGAGTGGAATACAGCTTGGGGGCAGCGATGTGCATGTAAGATGTCTCTGTAAATGACTCTGCAATTTTGCTCCAAAAAAGATGAGAAAACTAATTTCCTGAACACAAATGTGATGCAGGTGAGGCAGCTGTCCCGAATATGGAAGGAACTTCAAAACCTAAGAAAGGAGGGAGAACAAAACATATTGCGCACAAACGTCCGAATGGTGAGGAAAAGAAAGTAATTTCATTTAAAATGCCTTGTACCAGACAACTGAATCAGGTTTTTGGTTTCTCAGCTATCAAATGTATGGAAGAAAATAATCCAAGAGATGGGTCTATGGCGAGTGAAGATGCTGTTGTGCACAAAGTGGTGCCGTGATAGTTTTTAGTAATAAATAACCTGGAACAAACAGTCAATATGTGTATTTGCTAAACCGGTTACTAACTGGTTACTAGCAGTGTAATTTACCTATGTACTTTCCTTTGGTAATTCTTCTATGCCGCCAAATTGCAGGATCCCTGGAACAACATACCATGACGGTTCTGCGAACAGGATTCTGTGCTTTGCCCAAAACACACGCAAAAGAAAAAAGATGATAAAAACGAACAAATGAAAAGATTAAAAGGACCTTGCTTATCACGAAATTAGATACGCAGTGTGCACGACGTAAAAAAGGTTCGGTGTATCCTGGAAGTGGAATAAACAAACCATGCCCTCTGTTGCCTACCACAATGCCACACACAAGCTGAGACAGGTACAGTACCATACGATGCGATGTGACTACCCAGTCATCAAATCAAAAGGCGTCCACTGCAGCTACGTGCTGAGAGCCCGCCTACATACATTGAGCAATAGGCTGTACAAAATACAATTGACAAATGCAATTCACATTTGGGACTGTGCGAGCCAAAATTTGAAATGGAGGGAAGGGAGGGAATTTGAAATGGGCAACCACCACTGCTAATATACACCCACCCCCTGTAGCAACAGGGACATAACGGAGAGGCATAGTTACAGGGAGCCAAAGAGGGTACCAAGTACACTAGAAAAAAAAAAGGGAAAAAATGTCTGACTACATCAGCTCCTCCTCCAAAAACAATGAGATTACTAGTTCAACCGAACCAAGCTGCTGCTACAACCCAGGCGATGGATCTGAGTTCAACAGTGAAGACAACTACCATGGCCAGACTGCTGAAGACTCAGGATACTTGGCTGGTGATGAGGCCGGCCAGGCGATTTCTGAAGAACTGACGGCGACCAGCGCAGCCTCAGCGGATGGAGCGGAATCGGGGACAGCTGCAAATCAGGTAACATTGAATTCGGCAGTATAAATGAGCCTGGCAGCTGAATTGTCTGAGGATTCATGCCTCAATCTATAATGAATGCAGGTGATCCTGGGTGGTTGCGCGGTTCAGTTAGGCTTCAATGGAACAGCGCTTCATCCTCAGGGACAAAACATGGTCAGAATTCGGCGAAATTTATTTGGTTCAGTGTACCAATACACTGGTACATGCTATTGCATTTATACATAAACAAACGCATCGGCATTATTACTGCAGGCTGGAGCTCCATTAGAAGAGGCGGGGGACAGCGATGAAATCGCAGAGTCCAGCTATGAAGAACCAGCAGCTGCATCTGAAATTGAAGACACAGAATCAACCAATCAAGCACTGGGCGATGAAGCGGACTACAGCGACGTCACAAGCAACCTCAAACGTCGACGAGTCTACACGTTTGGCCGCTCGATCCACCGGAGGAACTAGCGCAGTGTTTGCAAAAGGATGAAACAGCCAGGCGGGTGGGAATTTTGGGGGTAGTAGTCTTTTGTGATAGAATACTATGAGCACACCGTGATGGAGTTTCAGGCAAAACTTCATTACCAGTGCAAATAGTCCACTGATGTTGTATTTTGGGAATTCTGCTTCTTTCCTGGGTAACTAAAAAAAAAGAATTGTATTAGTTACGAAGGAAAGATGAGGAGCCAACTGTCGTTGGCGGGATTAATCTAATGTTATCTGGTCACTTATTGATATGTTCGAATACCGGTGCATCCAATTTAAGTAATCCGATTTACATGCTTCAAAGTCCAATCTAACTCCGCGATGAAACCAAAGAAAAAAGAGTAAAACAATGAATATTATAATTGGCGTTTAAAAGCACGATCTTCGCGTAAGAGACTTGAATTGTTGAAAAAAATATAAACTACTATTAAAATAGTAAACAACAATCTAATCATCGCTGCATTGACGCAAATGCAAACAAAAAAAATCAAAATATTCTCATATCAATGAAAATGGTCATCTCGGACCACTCTGTCTAACTGATCCCAATGACGGTAGCAAATGGTATGGGCCTCCATGTTAAGGCCCATATAAACTTTTAGCCGCGCGCTGAGGAGAAGAGGGTCCATAACATCAAAAAGGGTTAAAAACGATTAATTTGGATGAGAGGGGCTAAAGTGGAAAAAAACAGATAACTGGATCAAAAAATGCGACACTAGGGTTTGTCGCTGGAAGATAACCAAATCACGAAAATGAGTACCTCCTTCGATGAAAGCATCAACGCCCTGGGAGAGACGACGAACTGACGGCTTCGACAAGGCAAATCATAGCGAACCTTGCCGTCAATCATATAATCAGTGTACGCGAGGAATGCAGCTTACAATCTTGAGTTCTTTAAAGTTTTATTAAATAGATTCATCGAGATATGGAATCGAAACTTAACAGATCTGAAAATACACAGATCAAACTCCAACATACCAAGAGATAGATGACGATGGAGATGTCGTCCCGGGCAGAGGTACTAGGGGTGCAATCATCCGCGCGCGGTTCTGCAAGAACGGGGAGAGAATTGAAAGCTCCTGGAAGGAGGAGCGGAAAAGATACCAGCTGTGAAGGTTAGTACTAAACATGGCAGCATAACTCCTGTTGCTAGTACATGCGGAGACAAGAGGATCCACCTCATATTTGAACGCATAGGCTAAATGGTCATGCTGATTCAATGCAGGAAGTACCTTGAGTAGCTCAGATAGTATTTCAACCACAGCAGAGGAAGAGCATGTGTCCAGATCAGAAAGTGCCAAAATTCAACATAGTAACAGGACTCAGGACAGGAAAATATTATCCACTACGTTCTCCATAACAAGTGTAATTTCAGCTGTCTCCGAATTCAGTGAAGAACAGAGGGAATTAGTGAGGCAAATGGGGGTTTGGATCCATTTTAAAACTAATACCACAGAACAATTTCCCTAGGCAGCTAGCTCTATGGGTCATTAGGAGCCTACATTGTGCAGAGGGTGAGGTCAGGTTGGGCAAACATGGGGATATAAGAGTTAGCGATTCAGATGTGCAACTGGTAATTGGGGTGCCGAGAAAAAGTAAAGCAGTCAGGTATGGCTGCTATCCATCAGAGATAAACATCTGTAGGATGAGAAATGTACTTCTTCTGGAGAAGGATGAGGAAATCACATTGCAATGTGTTGAGGCTATATTGACTCGTCAACATCATGGCGATATGGACCTCAATGAGAAAGAAGCTTTCAAGGTGGCATTTATCCTGTATATTGATGCTTATTTCCTAGGTGCAAAAGGCCCAAAACCTAAAATTAACGAGGACATGATAACTAACCTGACTGGCAACGACAGTATTAGTGAACTCAATTGGAGTGGTTACATCCTGAATGGTCTGATTCAATCATCAAGGAGGATTGAACAAGCATTAAGAGCAGGCAACAAGACAATACCATTGGAAGGGTGCCTGCTGTTCGCTGTGGTGAGTGCAACTCAATGATTCTATGAGCAAATACAATTAACTTCAAAAGAAATTAAAAATAAAATGCCATCTTCGATTGCAGTATTCTACTTGGACAACCTAGACTTCGGCAGCATAACTACACCGAAGAAATTGCTGCCTAGATTCCTAAACTATCCAAACAGTATCATGAGAATCCTGGAGAAAGAAGACAAAGACTCAACGACTACATCTGGAATTGTGCTATATGGACGCACTCAGGTGGGGTGTTCTAAAAAAGCTTCTGTATTTTAATATCTGATGAATATATACACTGAGTTCATGCTTTACTAATTACTACTTCAAAACCATATTCTGAATCTCAGGTGCTTGGGGGAGATAAAGTTATATATAGTAGGCACAAGGTACTATATAACAACGGCTGTGATGAACCAGAAGAGGTTAGACAGCACAACCATTTCCCATTAACCTGCGAGAGTATTCTGAGAAACTAACTGCACCCTACAATATTCTGAAACAGGATTCGATGGAGCCTTGTCTGAATCAAATTGACAACTTCACAAAATTGCTGAATTCACTTGAGACCTGGGAACATAACGTTAGCAGGATAACAAGTGAGACAAGGAAGGAAATTTGTGCATATTTGACAAAACAACATGAGTGCGAGAAAAAGGGGAAATACCGATCAGCGGATGGTGAAAAAACACAAGGTAAACATACAACATTTCCCGGACTATATAGCTCCACTATGATCAACTAATGTGTTTTGGATAAACTGAAAATGCCAGTACCGCCGACGATGAGAGTCGAACCATCATTCAAATGGGCTCTAGTGAGGACATTGGTGGGGACCAAACAGTACCTTTAGCAACGGATCCTATATGGGAGCACACCACAACTGACTGTAACAACCAAGAACACCACCATGAGCATGCAAATTTCTATAAGGACGATGAGGACAACAAAAAAAAAAGCGAGCACAACCAAAGATAACGAAATGATTCCTATAAACGAAGATGAAGATGCGGACACCACAACGGATGAAGATGCGGACAGGGATAGTGAGAGCACTGATGAGGACTACCACATCACTCCGTCGAAAACACACTTTGGTAATGATCCAGCACACAATAAAAATAACATGTATTTTGATTGAATCGAAGACCGTTGCATTTGATACTAACATACGAAGGCAAAATATGTGCGAGGCATGCTATCAAAACCTGCTTGGGAAGATTCAATTGACATAAAGGAGTACAAAGAAATGAAACGTCAAGTACTAGCAAAGCTAAGTGAGATGGGAATAGTACTTGTATGGTAAGTGAGAGTTCTTTCCTCTATTCATTACAAATCAAAAAGTGAGAACCTCTTATCTATGCAAACTAATTTTTATATTTACTTTAGAAGGGTGTGAACTCAGTGGGAATGCCCAAGAAGATTGGAATATGCAAGAAGAATACAGCTGCCCCTCACCAATACTAATAGTGACACCATCATTGGGGAGTGAAATCACGTGCTATGAAGGTACTGTCACTGTAAATGAATTCAGAAATAGTGAAAACAATAGACACAAACAAAAAAGATTTGATTCTTATTGAGTTCAAAGCTTATATTGCAGATCACGTCACTAAGGGGGGGAGGACAATAAACATGTAACTCTCCAAAAACCAAGAATGGTGATTCAATATATCAACAATGATACGAGATTTGGTATTTCTCCTTTCGCAATCGGATTGACGCACGAAGAAACAATATTGGAAGCGCAGCTAGCTTTACAGTTTGCACTCCGCCATGTTTCGGAAAGCGACAGGATGAGGTATAATTGTCTGACTACTCCCCACCGCATAAAATTAACATTGCACCAAACATAAAATCATTAGCTGCCTTAGACATATAAGGTGGCCGCTTTAACAAATTATTGTAATTATGCGGCATGTGGTATGTACATTTGAGTCCGGTTCGAATTGAAATGGAAGGAAGTTTAATGCACACCATGTTCCAAGGCGAAAGTGACTTCATTCCCAAAACTATGGACGCACTGGTAAGGTTGTTTAGCAAAATGGATGAAGCCATGTACAGAAAGTGGGACGAAAATAGGTGGAGACACTTCCTGCCAACTGATTTTGCGGTAAGCAAATAACATAAGAATGGTACCTCCTGTGACATACATACAAATGATGATTCTGCCAACGTATTAAATTGCATCTGCCAGGTGTGGGCGCTGAAAGCTGATAGAGAGGAACCATCATTACAAGTAGAAGAGCTGTTTCTGGGGCACAACATCAACTACAAAGTATCAGACTGCAGGCTGGTAAGTGCGCCAAAAAAAACCTGACATCTGAAAAATATTATGTACAGAGAATGAACTCTAACTAATAAATATACTATGCAGATAATGGTTCCAGTACTGGTTCACTGGCAATGGAGCCTGTATGTTTGGGATTTCAAAAGAGAAAATGTAGCTGTTCTAGATCCAAGAGGAGCGGGGGGGGCAGACACTATGAAAAAAAAACACGAAAAAACGATGAGCAAGATGCACTCAGCAATGAAGCACTGCCACGGGAAGTTCCTCAGTGATTACAAACAGTGCATGGACAACTGGAGCATCAACTACGTCAGTATAAACGGAGGGCAGGTAGATAGGTAATGAAAGCTTACAATTCGTACTACACTATAAATAGTTAGTTTCATAACCTGATCTAAAACAATTGTTGACACTAACAGTATGGACAGTGGGCTCTACACTATGTTCTGTGCAAGATACTACGACGGCGATGTGGTCACAAGAATACTGACAAAGGTAACCATGAAAATGCAATGAAAACAACTTAGCTTCTAACTAACCCATAGCAAATTTCCAGGAGGCGTGCCAGCTACAGAGGGTGAACATCATGTGCCAACTTCTGAAGATGGAAGGAAACATTGGACATCAGCCGATGGAGATCAAAGAGGCCATAAACATTTGTGTCTAACCAACTTGAATGTAGTGTACCCATGAATTACTATGTCTTTTGGGCTAGTGAGGATTAGTAGACTTGAATTCACCATTGTTAAAATGGTGCAAGTCGAATCTGCGTCATGAATTACTGTCGTTTGTCAAAAAAAGAAAATGTTGTATTAAGCTGTGTCTGCTGCTAATCAGAAAAAAAAATTAATGCCAACAATCTCTCAATGGGTTATACACCAGCTCCTCGGTTATATATAAAATTATTAATACTTTGCAATCCCCGTATCCATACCGAAAAAAAAAGCCTCCCTATGAAATAACAGCAAAAAAAACTCATACAAATTTGTAAATTAAGTCACTGAAAAAAAGGGAAAACAAAGGATCGAACAGACCAAACGGGAACAAATACTAAGGATGGAGTTATTAATAATATCGCTTGGAAAAAATCTAAAGCATAATTTACAAATCCGTTTATGAAAAAAAAACTACCAAAAAAATAATAAAGGGGCAAAAGGTCAATATATGGAACCGAGACCGCTTAGGAGAAACAACAAAAAAAAGGAAAAGGGAAAAGTATACAGAAGAACAAAGAGCAACCTGGAGGCCCATAAAACTCGCCGGGAAAAAAAAATGCCAATGGTCACTTCTGCCTGGTGAATGCCAAAATCTAACTAGCGTGGGGTAAAACCAGGCACGGCGCAACGCTTCAGGACAAAAAAAGGTTGACTTCGCGGGGTCCACACTTGGATATAACAAATGCATGCATGCATGCAAGAGCGAGCCATGCACCCAACCCCCACCGCGAGAATAAGCCGAGCCGGCGCTCATAGAAACGGTTGTGCTTTTCACCTACGGGCGGCCGCATCCTCTGCTTGCGATGTTTTCCTCGTTTCACGCATCACAACGAAGGATCAAAACTGAGGAGTTCTATCTATAAAAAAAAGGCCTTAAAATTTCTACGAATAAAGAATTAGGTTGCTACAAATCTTATAAAATTCCTATAGAATGACTTGTTTGAAAAGAATTTTGGAGAAATTCTACTAAGACTGGCCACAGTGTCATCGGTGCTGAAATATTTCTCTCAGGCCTTGTTTAGATTCCAGAATTCACCTTTAAATTCTACTATGCAAAAAGAAGATTCCTCATCACATCAAAATGTCGGCACGTACATGAGGTACTAAATGTAGATGAAATCAAAAACTAATTACACAGTTTAGTTGTACTTTACGAGACGAACATTTTGAGCCTAATTAATCAATATTTGGACAACAATTCACAAATACAAACGAAATGCTACAGTGACGCATTTATGGCAAACTCCAAACTTTGCCACTCCCAATTTTGGGATCTAAACAAGGCCTCAGTGCCAGTTTATACTGATGCCATAAATTCCTGTAGACCCACAACTTTTAGCATCGATGCTTCATGAATATGGACAAATCATGAGTAGTCACTGCTCAGCCTAGAGAACACAGCCAAGGACCAACGGGCGGTTGGAGAATCATTTTTTTAGTCTTTCAGCATCGAGGAGGAACAAACATGCCACAGCTCAACAAAATTCCAACTTGGCATCTATGGCCACATTGTTCAGCACCGATGCTCCAACACTCTCTTCTCTTTTAGCACCGCACATTGTGGCCAGTCTAAATAGATTGAAATTCAAGGACACTTTCTCTCATCAAATTAATTTGTGTCTTACTGTGCTCTATCCAAATGTTATTTTGTGTGAGGACTGCACCAGAGTCAATTTCATGCTAGCGCAGGATTGGTGTCAGCATGGGTCTCATTCCAAACACAAGAATGTACTCCGTAAGTGTATTTTGTGTTTGGGTGGTTGCAAAAATGTATTGTACATAACAAAATTGATGTACCTTACACAAGGGAGTTCACAAAGGTATTGAAACAAGGGTGGATGTTATCACGGGTTAAAGATTCTTTTCTACACTAATAAAATGTTGGCTTTGGCATAAGATTTTGGACACTGTACTCTGTGACAATGAAACAAATGAATCATTTTAGTTAGTGAGCACAAAACTAGAGACCACTAAGTTAGAGTTGTTTCCTTCCCCGGGATGAAAAATTAATAATAGACTTTGTCATTTTTTTTTTTTTGCATTTCTCATTCCCCTTACTCATCAGCAATGCCATTGAAACTATGTAACAATGTAAACTTAACACAAAAATGGGAAGTCTCTTCCATTTTCTAAAAAAAAAAATAATCATAGTTTCCATGTTTTAAACTCCATTCATTTAATTTTAACCAACTTCACACAAGGCAAAAGCACAACATGATATAAAAGAGGGATTTCAAAACGTGCTCACAAAGTACCCTTGAAAGATAAGATGTGCCTCTTCCGTATGATGTGAAAGATTTGTTGAAATGTACCAGAACGTCTTGATTTATCTTCGATTATTAATTCATCTCAAAAACCTACCCTCCTGGATTTTGTAAGTTTTTCTACAAGGATTAGTTCATATATACAACCAATGTCTACAAAAGCATTTTTAGTTCAGTAATAAACTAAACACCATGTCCAATTTGATTAAGAAAGACTATTTAACCTAAGCACCATGCTTAACTTAAAACCTATGGAAGTGTGAACAAAACACTCCAAGCCAAAGCATACTAGAATAGAGAAAAACGAGGCATGATAGTATGCACAAGATTCATTCAAACCATGGTGAGGACATAGTGAAATAAAGGATCATTATTATTTTTTCCTTTTAGTTTTATGCAAAAAAATAAAAAAGAAGTGGATGAATGCAATTAAACATACATGCTATATAGTTTGGGGAAGAAAATTCAATTTAAACGAGGGTATGCATGAATATCTAGGCTTAGCCTTTGGGCAATCTGACACTGACGACTGGGGTCTCCCTCTCACGTGGTGGCCCTTGAGGTGCTTGGGAGCATCGAGTGTGGGTATGAAGTTTGGTGTGCATTTGATCACCAACGTAGAAATGGTGGACCCATGGATTCATGGATGCATCCACCCATCCAGACTATTGATCAAAATCGTTGTCCAACCAACTATATCACACAAGTGGTAAGCAGCGAACCTACGACACTTCTATGTATTCGTAGTTGTAGGTAATGTTGCATGATATAGTAAGTGGATCCATGGTTTTGGGTCTAGTTTCCCTTATAAATTCGGCTAATTCTCTTCTTGTTTTTAATATGTGCTGAAACAATAAGCTTTAGATATTTAAAAATGAAGAACAATGATCATTGTAGATCTGGTTAACTATAGAGTTCATTTTGGTTCAATCAAATTGTATTTGAAGCTAGCGAAAAAATAATTGCAACATAGAGGAAAACATGTTGCCGAAACAATCTAGTTCAAGCAAAAGATAACAATGAAAAAAGAGTTGATGAAATGGCTTCTATGCTATGGGATATCAGAGCATCATATGAAAGCAAGTATACTAGAAGAATATCACTTTGAGTCTATTCAATGGAGTGGAGCTAGAAAGGCCATTCATTGGAAGGAGACATGACAATAGCTATTTATTAGTTTAAATGGAGTGGATCTAGAAAGGCCATTGGCTTGTGTACACTACTACTGTTCAGTTCAGTTTCTTCCATTCGCTTGATGTACACACTATTGTTTGGTACAGTTTCTTTAAGATTGTCTGATGACGTGGATTGTTGTGGTTTTAGATAGAACTTGTAGTGGGGTTATCTTTATAAGAGATATAGAATATGAGACATGAGTTTGATTTGGGATTGATTTTAATAATGTCTTGATTTGCATGAATAAGGAAAAAAAATGATAGTTGACTTATAATGATCGAGTTGGAAGCATGAAGAAGTATGAAGAGTAATTGTATTATGAAGTAATTGCAATCCAAGGTACAAAAATATAAAGATACATAGTCTTATGCAGATCCATGACCTCATTATTTTCGATTGGTCTTACGTCATGAAGATAGACATCGAGATGAATATTAAAGTCTTCAAGCCAAAATGAATAGGATATGATGACTCATGAATTGGCTTGACCATATTGATGTTGATACATATATGTCAGTCAATGTGAATCAAATTGAAGCTTGATTGATCTCAACATTCCTATCAATTAAATATTGAAGCACAAATCATAATATTGAAGAAATGGTTTTCATGGATGCTTAATGTTGGTGAAATTAGCAAGGAAAGGGTTTCATGAAACTAAGCAGAGGTGAAGTGCAAGCGATGGCTACGAGACTAAGGTACAATGGCTAAGGTGAAGAAGAGAGCACTTGCATTGAGTCTAGATTCTAATCGAGCTATGAGAAGTCATATTGTGTTAAGAACCAAATCATTAGGTGGTTTGCTCAAATAGACCAGACAAGATGATTGCAACCTCCTTACGAAGTGATATTAAGAAGAAATGACATATGAATACATTAGATACTCAAGTGGTTGAAATGATTATATTCTCTTATTCTTGAGTATAGCTATGACATACTATCAAGGGTAATGCAATACAAATCATAGAAAAGTCTCAAGTGCTCAAACTAACCAAAGCCTAAGTGCTAACATGAGAGGAGCACTTGGCACAACACTTGCACTTTTGGATCTTAAGGCTTGTTCTTGGTTGGGATGGATAATCCTTGAAACAAAGTTTCCAGAAAGTCCAAGATCATTAAAATTAGAGTTTAGAATAAAAAGTTATGACATTTTCGTGAAGTGACCTATGTTGTTATTTTTTAGATCCTTGGAAGTGCCGCACTATTCAAGTCATAATGACTAGTTTTTGAGTTCCAATGTCTACCTTTGGGAGTGTGTTATATAATCCCATCCCATGACCCTTGGACGAGCAGTTGGTGCCCTATTCATTCTAAATCCTTTACAGGCCTTATATGAGCTCTCTTTAACCCCTCTCTTTGTGAGAGTGAGTAACTAGTGTGTGATTAATAATTAGAGTGCAAAAGAGAACAAGCCAAACCCTGAGCACTTGTTGGGCTTCGCCTATCTTTGTCAGAATAGCATTGGGCTCCATACAAATGGTATATTTATTTTTCTAGCTATATATATGAGAATTAAGAGAAATTGATCCTCATTTGGAAAGGTTTGTATACAAAAGGCCAAATATTTTGGCACAATTAAATAAGTTAATAATATTATACTTGACTGATCAATATACATGCACATCTACATCTTAGTCCACGTACAATTTAGCTAACAACATGCTCTTTTTTTACATGTATATGTATACAAAATACGCGACTGGCAGCTGTATAAACGTGATTCTATTTATGGGTCAAGTATATACACATATATAATGGATGCTTGATAGCTTCCATAAAAACGTACATAATGTGTCATCTCTCTGATATGTTGTATGAACGCCAATACCGATTATAGAGCGCAACAATTTTGGTCACTGCATCATCGGATCAATTCAAGAGAAGTGCTTTCATTCCACAAGCCGAGTGGAGCTGCCGCGTTCTTTTGAATTACTCTCACGACTATTCTAATGAACTTGCTGGACTCCCGTTTATAAAAAAGCTAGGCAACTCTAGCCTGAGGGAGAGAAGAGACCAAAGCCACCAGTCTGCTCACACACACCCACATCTCACCGCAATACTAGGATGTACTAGTTCACCAACCCGTGCTCTCACACGGGTTAAAATCTTATAAGATACTAACTAATAAGCATTATTTATATTAAATTTCTTTTTCTCTTCACTAATATTCTAAAATAATAGCTATAATGTGTACTTTAAAGTTTATATTCAATTTAGATAATCTATCAAATATTAATTTATTTGTTTTCTATTGAGTACTCTACATAGCACCTCTAGGTATCTCCAATTAATATACGTTTTTTAAATTCTGACAATTTTGATCCTTTTTCCTGAAATTTAAGCTTATTCATTCTTAAGATACAATAGTTATTATTTATGATGCTGATTATAGTCTACTGAGTTGATGGCAAACTGTTTTCGAATTTTCTAAGAACTTTTGAATCCACGTTCGCTTTTTTATGTCTAATGCTTTTGTGTGTAACAGTTTGTACCATTAATCTTTTTTTATTCTACTCCTTTTGGGCATAACAATTTGTATAAAATAAACTTAAAGTGTACAAACTCTTATTTGATCTCTTTACGTGATATCACTTTAAATCCTAGGTTACCCACCTAGTTTTGACAATGTTAGAAATACTTGTTCCAGCAAGCAACTTGGCACTAAAGATATTGTATTTATTGTATTATATTAGTATTAAAATATTAAAGAAATAATTCTTAAAATTATGTTATTAATTAATATCTATATGACAAATAATTCTTAAAATCTCCGTGCAATGACATCATTGGGGTAAAGTTGACGTCTGTAGTCATCTCGACATCACCCAGTGCAATGGTGTTGTTGATGTAGATGTGGGACCATTCTTGGACGTCAACTTTGCTGACTCCATGTAACCAAAAAATACCAGCTAGGATACATAGATCTATGAAAGAATATGGAATAAATCACATTAGTTACTCACCTACAAAGGATAACATGCACGGCATCAACCTCGTCACTTCTGAATGCACTTTCGTCGACCTCTAGTGGATGGCACAGACCATGAGATGATCCTCGGAAGCTTGGGACATTAGGTGATCAACTATTGATCATGAAGAAGCTTCTGAAGATTTGTCTGTGTTTGTCCAGCTCGCGCACAACCTGTCTGTGCCGCAGATGGTGTTTCTGATAAATGCATGTGTCCCCTCCAATAATCCATAGCCGATCAGCAACTCTGTACTCTGTTGAGTGCCGAGGCCTTGTTTTCTCGTGCAGCTAGCTTGTGTGCATCCGTGGTTACCAAAGATCCAGACGCCCTTCGGTGCGTTAGCGTCAGATGAGGCGCTCGTTTCTTCGTGCAGGGGTTGAGATCCTTTGAAATAGAAAAATAGGTAGCAGGCTCTCTTGCTAAAAACATTATTATTAAACTGATAAAACTTATACTTGATGCTCAATACAAAACTGATTTGTGAGAAGTAATTCATGGACATCAAAATTAAAATGAAAATTATATCTAATGGTTAATAAATATCATATCATGTATGTCGCCGGAAACAAAAGTGGTCAAAATAAAGAGCAGAAGCATGTAGTAGTGTATGAGAACACCTTCAGACTGATTCCACAAATGATTGCATGACATCTGGTACAAAAATAAGAGTACCCATCAAAAAGTGAACAAATGAGAGGAATATCCTAAGGAATATAATGTTGGCAGTAGCTTACGTGAGAGGTATTTACTCTATTCGAAAGTTTGCCTATATTGTGAAAACTATATTTTGGAATGTCTCATGTATCTTTGATCTTTTATTGTTCTCGGCAAGAAGTTGACTACCCTGTCATTATCCATTGATCATTATTTTTGTGCAGCTATTTTGACTCTAACATTTGCAATGACTTAACCATTCATCACTAGTTCGAGGTTTTGCATATATGTGTTATTCATAACTCCATGCATTTTTGTCCCCTGTATTTTATATCATTAGCATGTAAAGTGTAAGTAATTAAGACCATTACAAACACACTGAGAAAATATTATACCTGATGGTCACTAAGGACCATGTCAACGCTGCCGCATTCTCTTTTCCAGGCCTAATCTCACTTAAAGCTTTGGTGACCATTGCAACTTGTACACTAAAATAACATAATAATGACATCATTAATTTAACTTTTTATATGTAGATTGTAGGAGATAGATTAGATCAATTCAGCGAGAAGGGGTGTACCTTTGTTTGATGAATGGTGGAAACAATAATGGATTTCTGATTGTGTCTTGGTTGACAAATAAAGGAGGGATGAAAATAACAAACGGTGATTAGATCAGCAAGATGGCTTTCCTAATTGCATCATGCTTGACAAAAAATATAAGTTAAAGACAGTCTGCTACCTTTAGTAGTTTGAAGATGAAGAGACTAACAGTGAAAATAGATGAGCCGAGGAAGGACGAATGGTGAATAGATTAGATGGCTTTCTATTTGTAGGAGTATGTGGTTTTCACAAACTGGGAAATGTGTATACCGCCCGGGTTGCTCAGGTCCTCATTGTAGTCGTAGTCGTAGACGTTCTCCCGGTCCTTGAGCTCGCCGCGGTTGTAGCCGCGGAGGCTCCGCAGCTCCTCATCGCATAGCAGGCGTTCGACGGCGACCGTCCTGTCGCGAAGGTAGCTCGTATTGATGAAGAAGAAGCAGTCGGCATTGGTTTTCTTGTAGGGATATACACCCACGAATTGAACTCGAAGTGGATGCTCCGGCGGCCGTCGTCGGGCAGGACCAGCGGCACGTGGCGGAGGACAAAGTGGTCGTTCCGCAGCTCGTTCTTGGCGTTGGGATCTATAGATTGCCTCCGATCTTTTATCCAGGATATTTGTTTGAGGTGTCCACAGTATTATTTCAATAATAACAGATCAAGGTATGAAGTTGATCACATGGATGGATTTTCTTGGTCAAAGGTTTTTCTCATAAAACGTTTTTTAACAAAAGGTAAGTTGATTGCGTGGATGTATTTTCTCCCCTACGTGGTTTTAGTTTTTTTTCTAGGAAAACCTTTTTAAAATTTATAATGGCAGGGTCGGTAATTTTTTAGATAATAAAATAGATCCAATGGCCATAGATTGCTAGACTTTCAATTTGATGGCCAGATGCTTCTGATTAACGTGGGAATTTATAGCATTTATCTTTTTTTCTAGAGCATCGTGGAGCCTCCGTTGGAGCCTCTAATTAGTAATAATAGTAAGATTGTAGTTAAAGAAGTGATGGTCTAGAGTTTCTAATTCCCCATGGTATTTACAAAACCCTGACCCACCCCTTTGCTTTCCTCCTATAATGCTATGCTCCTATTTGGATTTTGTCATACCACATCATCCACATAAAGATCTAGGTAGAGCTCCCACCAAGACTAACACTACTACTAGTAGAGCTACATCTTGAGGGAGGTGAGAGAGAGCTGTGTCTTGATGTGTGTTGTAACTGATGGAGAGGGGTCCAATTTATAATGCTAGGAGGAGTGGGGGCTACTCATTGCCACTTTATCAATCCGTCGAGTAGCCCCTCACAACCCTTCAATCAACTACCAATGAAATCGCCTTAAACCCACGCACCACATTGCTCCAAACTATGCCTTTTTTGCATGTGTTCATGTTGAGTCAGTTTGTTGGAAGTTGGGCGTTGGCCGACACCCCACTGATGAGTGGTCCCTCCTCCTTTGGTTTGGATACCTTGGAGGTGTAGTAGAGTGTGGGTGTGAAGCCCCTTTTCCATTTGAGCACTGATATAAGCATGGTGGGTCCAACAATCCATGTGATGCACATTTTCAGCCCTTGATCTTGCACCGACTTGGGATCAACGGTGGAGATGGCTTGGGAGTGTGTTTCTTGGCCACTCCCACACATTGGTGAGGTGGCACTAGAAGTGCCACGTCGGCCGATGCAATCAGGCTCGACCGATCCCACCAAGTGGCCCATGGTGGCCCTGCCTTGCTCCAATTGCCTCTAGTGCTTGATATTTGGTATTTTGTATAGTTTTCTTGCATAAACAAAGATCTTCATGTACAAGTGGAACTAGGTCAATTATAAACATAAATCACTAGTCATGTTGTTATTTAATCCCATTTTTGGTGCAAAGTTGATGGTCAAAATTGATGTTTAAGGACCATCAACAAGCTCCCCCACACTAAACCTTTGAACATCCTGAGTAAAGTGGGGAAACAAAGATTTAGGTGCAACTAGATGATTCTTGAATAGAAGATATTTCATGTCATTTCTCATACTTGTGGATTTTGAAGTGGCTATCATGTCACCTTGAGTGGTTGAAAAGTGGAACAACATTGACACCAAGTCATCACTATCCCCTGTGAAGCATACTTGGAGTTTTTATGACCGTTGAAATTAAAAACATAGCTCAAACTTCTCAAATGGCACTCTCAAGTCACTCAATGGTGCATATATATATATATATATATCCTCTATTTGTAAATAAAGTAAGTTGTGTATACTATTTCCAAATTCATATACAACAGCGTTGTTGCACTATGCTAGAACATGCAACCATTGCATTGATAGAGCTGGTGATAGCTTGTTTTGTGCAAAAGATTATAACTTTTTCATATGAGGTCGGGACAAGATAAACTTTATATCAAAATTGTAGAGTTCGAAGAGATATTAAACTTCCTAGTTGATAACTTTTAAATTTGTGATGATTTTTATGTCTAAATATTCAATATAAATTCTCATACCAGGTTTTAGATCGTTAACAACGTCGAATGAGGATATGTCCAAATCTACGTACTTTTTTGCAGTTAACAACTTTTCGTTTAGATCATTTAGAGTATTAAATATACAATATAAGGTTTAAAATCGTGTATAATATATATAAGATTGAAAATAGTGTAGTTAAAAGAATAACATCAGTCACATAATAAGTTTTGCGTCGCTCGGCTGGTATACGTTCGAATCCTAGGAACACATATATTCTATCAAGTATATATATTGTCTCTTCTTTTTCTATTTCTACATTTTGCCAGTCCCCTGAGGATCAGTATGCAATGCAAAATGTACCAAAGTCAGCCCAGAGTTGTGCCTAGCATGATCTAATAAAGCTTTCATATATAGACTTTTCCATCACGTTGCAGCTGTAGTTTGTTGCAACAACCATATATAACATTCTTAATGGGATGACAATGATTCGGCGAGAATGCAGTGCATATACAAATGTCAATAGAGTGTGTATTCATCGTAACACGACATTTGCTTTCTTGAAATCAAAGCAAGTTTAGGCCGTATATAACTAGCTACGTGGTGGCACATCTTTTAGCTGCACAGCGGACGGGTGGACACGATGAATAACACGGCACCACGTCGGGGTGCAAATTAAAGAGTCCAAAGACCTGTGTTGTGTATTGAAAATGATGAATGTGTCTCCCCTTTTTGCCTGCTGTCTATATATGCGTATGCCGACCTCGCCCCGTTCCGACAAAAACCCAATACGACCTTGAGCTGAGATGGCCGCCGTCGCGATGTCCATCAAGGTGGCCGCACTCGTTGCGCTCGTCTCCGTGTTTGCCACGCCTGGCGCTCGCGCGCAGCCGAGCTACAACGCCTCCTCCGCCCGCAGAGAATTGTACTACTCCAGCACCACCGGCGGCAGCTGGCTCCCTGCCAAGGCCACCTGGTACGGCCGGCCCAACGGCGCCGGCCCTGACAACAACGGTGCGTGCGCCGTGCGCGTGCCAATGCAATACTGCCGTGTTCCTTGTGTTTTTGTGTCTTGCTTGCATGAATGCACGCATGCGTGTCGATCGTGGTGCTGATCGATATGGTTTTGCAGGTGGCGGGTGTGGGTACAGCGGCACCAACCAGTACCCTTTCAACTCCATGACGGCCTGTGGCGACAGGAACACGTTCAGGGACGGCAAGGGCTGCGGCTCATGCTACCAGGTACGCACAACGTAAAACTAGCATCAGTCCTTTTTTGCTGCTTGGTCGAGTGTTGTGTGAGTGCGCACATACCTGCCGATCGTGAGCAGGAACATGTCTTGATGCATCCTCTGTTTGCATTGGTCTGGTGCTTGTCAGATAAAATGCGTGAGCAGGAACAACCCTTCCTGCTCTGGCGTGCCCCAGACGGTGATCATCACCGACGTGAACTACGACACCAGTCTCGGCACCAACCGTTTCGACCTCAGCGGCACGGCGTTCGGCGCCATGGCTAAGCCTGGCCTCAACAGCAAGCTCCGCAATGCCGGCGCCGTCAGCATTCAGTACAGGAGGGTGCCCTGCAACTACAAGGGCCTGAACGTGAGGTTCCACGTGATGGGAGGCTGCAACCCGTTCTACTTTGCGGTGATCGCGTACTACGCGGGCAGCGATGGCGACGTGGTGCAGATGGACATCAAGGAGGCCAACTCGCGGACATGGAGGCCGATGTACGAGTCGTGGGGCGCCGTCTGGAGGATAGACCCCGGCCATCCGCTCAAGGCGCCCCTCTCGCTGCGATGCCGCAGCGACTCTGGCAAGACTCTGGTGGCCTACGACGTCATCCCGGTCAACTGGAGGGGCAATGCCGATTACCGTACCATCGCTCAGTTCCACTGATCATGAGACGACCACACGCCGACAAATTGCGTGATTGAAAATTTAATTTGCAACATCTCTTTATTTATTATACGGTCTTTTTGAGCTTTCAAAATCATTACTACTTTTGAGAGTTCTAGATACTTGTTCTTGTGTGTCTTGAGATGCATACGTGGAAAGTGTCCCGCTATCACAACTGTTTACAACTACCTTCCTATTGGCAAAAAGAAAAGATAGTGTACCTCTATCATGTAGCGCGTGCAACCAAATCGATCAAGTTGGTAAATTTTTATATGCTGTCAGTGTGTGTATATATGCAAGCTCAATCTTCCTCACATGTGCGTCGTAAGAGAAGCAAATTACCTACAGGACGATCGGAGGTGCTTCGATGCTGGCGCTCTCTTTCTGATCAACCACGCGTGTGTATAATCACGTGATTACAGACACGTCATCAACGGATTCACTTCCGAATCAGGCGTTTCAGATTGTTTAATAAGTATGTTTTGTCATGGAACAAAGTACCTTTATAAGGGTCATTATGATTTGTGGTTAGAAAACAAAATGAACCATGGATTAATAATGACATAGAAGACTTTGGTCTCATTTTTTTATAGATAAAGGATAGTTCATATCCGGCCTCTACATCCAATGGATGTACACAGCCCTTATTACAAAAGTATGGTAAACAAACAAACAAAGAGAGCCAAAATCTTAAATTTAGACTAGGACACTAAAACAAACGATACAGCTTGGTCTCATGGATGTATAAGAACTATCGCTATACAAGAATACATACCAAAGCTCCAACAGAGGGGCAGTAATCAAATCTGTCAAAACGATGGGGCACAACTTGGAAAGTTGCATCAATTTGCTCACGTTTAATCTCTTCAAAACATAGGATCAAGCAGGCACTTTCATCAATTTTATTACAGAAACAATCACATTTTTATCATCATTTAAGCATTTCACGTTATAGTATAAAACATTCCAGTACTGACAAGTTAAATCCATTTAAGTTCTAGACAAAGTAAGTGAAAGATGAAAACATAACTTCCAACCAAGAACAAACTATCTGCTTGACAAACCAAAAAGTGACACAAAAATAAGATAATAACCAGAAGCTCAAGAGCACCAAATTAAAAGTGGCAGAATATGAATCTAGTGTCCAAAACGTGGCCATGGACTTCAATCTGCATTGGATGACTTCTTCTAAAGGATGACAACAATGATCTTGTAACAAGCATGGCGGCGGGGGTGATCGGCGACGACAGTGTGGGGGGCAGCGGTGCTAGAGCTGGGTGGGGGGCAGCATGGGGAAGAGGGGGAGAGAGAGAGAGAGAGAGAGAGAGAGAATAAAGCCTTTCAGCTATTTCTTTCTTTGATTACAACGATTACATCGTCCTAATATTTATAGTCATGACTTGACCTCTAGGCAACCTAGGAGATCCTTATAGGATTTGGATTCTCCTTCTCAAAGAAACCCAAAATCAATTCCTTAACTAACCGACTCTTTCCAAATCTAATAAGACTCGATAAGGTAACTTGTCAGCGATGATGCCAGTGGGACCAGCGGTGGCGCCAACCCACATGGGCATGTGGCCCGCTTGGGGAGCGAAGCCAGGGAAGCCCAACGTCTCCTCTTGAGCCCTCAATAGCCCATTTATTCCACCATGGGGGCAGCCTGTGTTGGGCATGTGACAAATCTCCTCAAGAAGCACACCATAGTACTACGTCCATAGTTCCTGTATGAAAATAGGATTAATGAACTTTGATTATCTCTTTAGCACTCTTAGCTTTTACCTCATCTAGCTATATCTGGAGAGGAGTAGTGGTTTCCTTCTTTGTGACGACTTCCTTGTGTCGTTCATCATCACAAGATATGTAAACATGCCTTGTGTAGCCTAATGCTTTTTCTAACTCCATCATCAACTATGGGAGATGGATACTTCCTAGACATTTCTTGTTTGTTGGCATTAGTATGCTAGCTTGCCAAAGATAGACTAGAGTCAGAAGTAGCAGCTGGAATAGAAGTAGGGTGAGATTCAATTGTGGCAATCTTAGCCTCTGAAAGTCCCTAGTTTGGTTTTGGCTAATTGATCAAACCTAGGACTAACCTTGTTTATCTAAGTGGTTGATTTAGAGAAAGGTTGTCCACATGATGAGCTTATTGCATATGAAGCATGACACGTATCATGTGATCAAAGATGAAGATCAAAACGATGCTTGGCTCCATGGACCGGTGTTGAAGGTGAAGGGCTAGTAGAGACTTGGGAGTGAAGGATCATGCGATGGTGAAGCTCGGGCAAGACTAGGCGCCGATGGACCGCTGCATGGTGAAGAGCAAGTGAAGTCGAGGTCGATGGATCGAGACGGTCACGTGATGGTGTGAAGCGTTCATATCATTTGGAGGAACAAAATGGGCTCAAGGCAAAGGTATAACCGAAAGGGCCATTTTGTTTTGCACTTAAGACACCATAGAGGGTGTGAGTGGTTTAGGATCGATAGCCGCACTATTAAGAGGGGAAGTCTTATCGGCTATTCGACGCATGGGTGCCACTAGGTGATTTCATGAAGTGAATTGCATGTAGGGCCTAGTGAGCTAATTGGAAAATCCTTTGAAAATGATTGTGAAAAGCTAACACACAAGCACATGGCGATGTACACTTGGTGGTGTTGGCACATTTGCAAGGGAGGCGATGTTGAAGTTGATTGTGATCAACTTAGAGAAGAGAGAAAGGTTTGGAAAATTGCTTTGATCCTTAATGTTTGGGATCATGAGGATATGTTGGTTTCATAGTCCTCTGAATAAGCTTTCTAACGAGTCTAAGAACGTCGAAAACGGAGTTCGGAGCTAAGAAATATGACCATTTTAGTACGGGGTGGTGCTGGACCGGCGGAAGTTCCGGGCCCTTGGCCAGAAGTTCCGGCTATAATTAAAATGGCAAGTCGGACGCTCGCAGTTGGTTTTTTAACTGGTACCGGAAGTTTTGGTGGCTGACCGGAAGTTCCGATCTGAACAGTTTCTGGAGCGTGCGCGTGCGAGGAAATGGTTCCGGGCTCCGACCGGAAATTCCGGTGGATGACCGGAAGTTCCGGTGGACCTGTCCGGAAGTTCCGGAAGTGGTCTGACTCACACGCAACGGCTAGATCCGTGGACTGACTCACGCGTAACGGCTAGATCTGGACTGACCGGAAGTTCCGGTGGGCTCCCCGGAAGTTCCGGTAGGCCAATCCGAGGCGACTTTATAAGGGATTTGGCCGGCTGTTGGAGGGCTCTCTCGCCCATTCTTTCATTCGTGTGCATCCTTTGAGCTAAGAAACTCCTCCCCACTCTTCTCTCTTGCTTGGTTGTTCATCCAAAGTGAGATTGAGTGAATCACCTAGTGCATTTGCATTGCTTGAGGGCATCTAGTGGCACTTGTGGGTGGTTTCGCTGGTGGATTTCTTGTTACTCTTGGAGAGTACCGCTCCTACCTGGCTTGGAGGATTGTTGGAGGCGTTGGCAAGAGAAGGTGATTGTCTTGGCCACCTCCGGTTGATTTGTGAGACGTTGAGCTCACCTCGTGGGGATCACGAAGAGCATCCTAGTGGATTGCGCGTGTCGTTGAGTACCTCGCTTGAGAGTGGTGTCTTGCGGTGCCTTGCGGGGTGAGCCTTGAGGGGCTAGTGACTTGAGGGTCACACCGAGGAACCATCTAGGTGTTGGTCGACACAACGGGTGATGTAGCTTGGCGGTGCCCAAGTGAACACCCGGGGATAAATCATTGTGTCATCCTTTGTTCCCGGTGATTGGTCTTCGATTGTGTGTTGCCATTGTGTTTGATTGTTCATCTCCTTGGTGATTGGCAACCTCGACTCGACGCATCGGTATAACAAGTCTCCTCCCTCTCGTGTATTACATTGCTTACTTTCCGCAAAGTAGAATTGCTTGTTTGGTCGCCCGTGAACCATCATTGTGTAGCTTAATCACGGTGGTTAGAATTGCTTGTTTGGTCGCCCGTGAACCATCCTTATGTAGCTTAATCATAGTGGGAATTGTGTGCTTGAATTGACCACTAGAATTGTTGGATATGAGGCTTGCAACACCTTGTAGGCTAAGCATAACTTGCATTCCGCCGTTTGTGTATCTAACGAAGTTTGCTTAGTGAGTTTGTAGAAATTTTTTATAGGCTATTCACCCCCCTCTAGCCATCTAGGACCTTACAGTCTCCCTGGAAACTATAGGTTTGACACCACTAGCAATTTTAATAGTCTTTTGGCACTAAATAGCTAAACATTATTTGGGAAAAAAACAAGAACAACATAGAAATCTACTTGAACATTATTATCATTAGTATAATCTAACCATCTAGTGGTCATCAACCTCCCTAACAACTATAGGACTGAGATAACTAGCAAATTCAACAGTCTTCTAGCGATCAAAATGCACAACATTCTTTGAAACTGAAGCAACATCAACAATATTGTCCCCTTCAAAATCATTACTAGCAATATGATCTATATCATCTTGTAGTATCAATAGTGAGTAGGACTTAGTTGTTCTGTCAACTGAGTAGTTACAAAGGCTTCATCAAAGAATACTAATTGAGAGTCCCTCCTACCTAAAGGGGAGGCCTCCAAATTGTGAACCCAAGAAGGGTCTATTGATGAAGAAATCTAGTTTGAAACCTAGGTATGAATTCATATTTTGAGGAGGGGACCTTACAATGTGAATCTATGTACTAGCCACACTATCCAAGGTAGTGATCTTAGTGAGCAACATTTCAATAGATGGTGATGGTCCAAAAACTTGGTGAAGACCAAGATCACTTGCAATCTACTTGATGGAATAATCACTCTCGTTATCTAGTGAATCTTCAAAATGGGACCAAAGCTCTGATCTTGGAAGGCAGTGGTAACTCTAGATAATTAGAATTTATTGGGCCATATATAAATCCTTTACCTCAGAATCGATAGCTACAGAAGGTTGTGGTTCATCAAGATGCAATATCAAGGCCTACTCAACTACAACATTAGCAAGTGTGGGCTAAGATTTGAGAGCTAAATTGCAAAAGGCATAGAACCAAGGGTGAGAAACAAGCAGAGACTATATGGATAAGACAATTCTGAAAGTAATCTTTAACCATATCCCTTGCATCATGAAGTTGGTGTTGTTGAGGATGAAGAAGAAGAGTACCTATCGCATATTACTCATGAAGGATGTGTGACCCGTGCGCATCACCGCCAAGCCATGAGCATGATGTGCTCGAGCTCAGGCTTGGGCTGCAACATGATGTGGTGCGGGGTGGTGTACAAACTCATATATGTACATACAGAACTGGACCATTATGGCGTATGTAAAGCTAGATATCCATCAATTCAAAGCAAAAACTGCTAGATCGTAGACGGGAGGAATAAAATTATGGCCTTTCAACTCTTATTTGGATCAAACATATAGTATTTGGTCTACTTATATGTATGATAAATGTAATGCATAGTAGTTGTAATTTTTTTCTCAAAATTATTGGGTGTACATTTGTACACCCATGTCCCTATACTGCGTCCGCCAATGGGTGGGTCTTAGTTGTGCCGCTTGGTCTGGTTGATAGAGCCACCAAGGTCGACAATTACATGAAGCCATTATGGGAGTACTAAAGATTTAGATACATACTCTCCACGGTTACTCGGTTCATCTGTTCTCGGTGACTCTTGAAGTTGTCTATCTTCAAGCCTCACGTGAGACAACACAAAGAACCACCTGCTTCTAGGTTTTCCTGTTCCACATAGGAAGTTGGAGCTTAGAACCACCACTCCTTTTTTATTGCTTGCAACTCCTACACGCTTAGAGAGGTTGGAAGAGTGGAGAACACAAAGAACCACTGTCCCTTATTTGTTCTTATTACTTATAAGTTTTTCAGTTCTGGTCTTTTGCACGTACAAAGAGGATAGAACCACTACACCTTTCTTTGTCTCCGATTTCTCTGAAGATCGAGTGCACAGCGAGGTTGGATGAGCAGACCTCTAAAACCGTCGTCCGTCTATGACACGCTCAATTGTATAGGTAAATCAGGTTTATAGGGAGTGCAAAGTTCTTACGTGATTACTCTTGTTTTTTTCCGGTGTCTTGAGCGACTACATCGCATATTTCCTAGTGGAGGTTTGAGATATTGTTAACTTTAAAGGATGCACCAAAATAAGTATTTTTGATGAAACTGAAATAGAGACTGGTGTCAGGATTACTTTGTAGTGATAAAAGTTAATAAAGTCCATCCATGTCACCATGTCCATGTGTTCTCCGCGAGAATCATGGCTCATTAAGTGGCGCAAAGTATCACTAGCATCCCGAATGCCCCCCTGAATCTAGATCCATTCTCGATCATCGTTATAATGTGTGTTCACATTAGAGAAACTAACTCGACCAGCAATTTCCTTGAGCATGCATCACGTGATCGCGTTTACTGACGTGGTGACAACAGTGGGATTAAAGTCGCCTGTTCGTCGAAGTTTCTATTAATTGCAAGTCAGCCATATTAGCATGGGGTTTAGCGCCGAAAATCACGGCTCGAATCCAGTAGGACCGTAGTACGATTTACCTAGCTTTGAGGGACAATTTCCTCGGGGTCCCACATGAAAGTAAGGTCCGTGCATGATTAGTTCGAGGACTGACGGTTATGGAATCGGTTGCGCAAAGCGTTTGGCGGGAAAGCGACTTTTGTTGGGGAGATTTGCAGTATCCCTTTGCTTTCGATGAAAGCACTTACTATCAAGTATCAACCACTGTATGTAATGTGTGCTACTGCACTGCACCTCAGCTCTTTCGCCTTTGCGGTGGCGCCTTTGCGGTGGCTGCAAAACTATGATGAAATTTTCTCTGAACGTACAGCCAAATCTCCTGGGTATCAGAAAAGCATCAAAAAGCTTGTCGTCGTTAACCAGTCATCTCAATCTCTGTTCTAACGCTAGCTGTGCTCTACTGAAGAAAAGAGGTGCACTCCAAGTCAGCTACAGACCAGCAGCCTGTACTAGGATAGCAAAAATACTGACCCCAATCGTCTGATTACAAAGTCAATTCATTTAAGAGAGGCACGGGTCCCCTGGCCAGCTGACATAGTTAGTTGTGAGTATGCCATAATATTGCTGCACTCCTACATTGCTACTACTGCACCTACACAGCGATCGGGAAGTTTAGGCTGCAAGTGTAGTACTGAAACTATGCTTTGAATGAAGCCAAAATGCAGGCACACGAAACAGAGGACCCTTTTTCAGATAGGAGGCGGCATGGTATGGTAGTTAAATAGCAGCACATATACTATATAGTAGTAGTATAAATTATATAACCATGATTTGCTGGTTACACACTCTGGTAATGGTAGAGTGACAGTGGGCGGGAGAGCACATTGATGCTTGCCTCCTCTAATTTCCCACACATCTTCAGGACACACTCACTGACTCACACACACCACGACGGAGTTGAGGTGAAAAATCCTCAGTCCCGGTTGCCTGCCAATTACGACCGATCCACTAAATAAACAAGAACACTTAAGCTAGCGCCCCAGCAATGAGCTCGGACGACGGTTGCGTGCAGAATTGCAGATCGCGCGCCCGACAGGGTCGTCGGTTAATTAGTGTACTGGACGTAGGAGCGGTAATCGACGTCGGCGATGTAGTTGGCTGGGATAATGTCCTTGGCCACCAGCTGCTTGCCGGACTCGTTGGTGATGCGGATGGAGAAGGGGCCCTGGAGCGGGCGGCTGGGGTCGATCCTCCAGATGGAGCCCCAGGACTCGTGCATCGCCTCCCAGTAGCCGGAGTCGTGCTGCATGATGTCCGCCTGCACCACGTCGCCGTCCTGGTTCTCGTGCTCGATTAGCACAGCCAGGTACATGGGGTTGGACCCGTGCTGCACGCGGAAGGTGATGGTCAGGCCCGGGAAGTTGCAGGGGATCCTCCGGAACTGCATGTCGATGATCCCGGCGTGCCGGAGCTTGTCGTTGAGGCCGTAGGTGGCCATGGCGCCGAACGCCGTGCCGCTGAGGTCGAAGTGGTACTTGGCCACCGGGTAGTAGTTCATGTCGGTGATGATCACCTCCTGCGGCACGCCGGAGCAGGCCGGGTGGTTGCTCTTAAGGCACCGTATCTGGGGAAGAGAAAAAAGCCAAGCACAATGTCAGCGGATGCACGTGGTCCGCATCGATGAGCAATCTAAGGCCGGCGCGCGCAACGGACGCTAGCTACTGGTATCTCTTCAATTCATTTGACCAACCAAATAAAATGATTGGGCACCAACTACTAGAATACTGTATAATGACACGGTGGATCGTCGGCCGTGGACGACCGTGGTGAAAAACGGTTATCACCCACCTGATAGCATGAGCCGCAGCCCTTGCCGTCCTTGAAGATGGGCTCGTTGCCACAGGACGTCATGGACGAGAACGGGTACTGGTTGGTGCCCTTGAACCCGCATGCACCACCTAGCAATGATTCAGCACCAACATTGCAAAGGGATGAGCCACATTGCAGAGGACAACAAGGAGAGATGCATGGCTTGTAATGCGCGCGAATCCTTACCGTTGTCGTCGGGGCCGGCGCCGGTGGGCGCTCCGTACCAGGTGGCCTTGGCGGGCAGCCAGCCACTACTGTAGGATAACAAGGATCTGTCCTGCGACTCGGTGGCGTTGCGTTCGGGTTGATGCTGGTGGGGGCGAGCGCCATAGGTGACGACCACGGAGAGGGAGAGAAGAGCGGCCACTGCCAAGACCTTGAAGGAGAGCGCGGTGGCCATTGTTGCACTAACTGGCTAGGCACACCTCGCTCGGCTTGCTTGGCAGTTGCTGCTGCCTGGTTTGTGTTTCGATGGTGTGTGAGCTGTAGGACATTGCTGGGGTGGTATTTATAGGCAGGCACAGGACAGCCAAATGGGGACGCTTGAACCACCAATCAGCCAGCCGGCCGGCCGCGCGCGGCCTCTTCGATGGTCGTTACACCTGACCTAGAGGAGCTCTCGCGAGGTCCGTCGCGTCACATTGGGCACCGCGCGAATCAAGGAGGAAGGAATGGCCGGAAGGCGTCGGTTAACGCGAGTAGTATACCATTATACAATCAAATCTTGGCAGTTGTGGCATGTTACTGCTTGTTATTGCAAATAATCTCGTTCACATCGAAGGCCACACTGTATACATCGCTTTAACATACCTTGGATGGGCGGAAGGCTGGAGTGATTCGATGTATAAAAATAGGATCGGATATGGTGCAACTGGAAACCAGTACATACATGTATTGCTCCCGTGCAATACATGGATTATATCCTCATCATTGCAAAGCTAATTTAAAACAAAATGTGTATTGATCCCGTGCAGTGCATATGAAACTGACAGGTATGCACGTACACCTACTAGCTCCCACTGCATTAGATCTAAACTAGTCCATCAAAGCATGGGCTAGAATTACAGATGATATAAGAATTAGGTTACTAACCCTTCACTCTAAATTTTAAGATGTTTTACCTTCTTAGATATATGTTTTTTTACTATATATATCTAGACAGTACATCTAAGTGCACAACAAAAAATTATATAATTAGAATACTCAAGACGTCTTATAATTTGAAATGGAGGGAGTACGTCTAACTAATAAAGAATTACTTATAGAAATTGTATTTTTTCTCTTTATTTATTTTCTAACATACTAGACGTAATAGTAGATACTCTGTAGTCTATTTCTAGTTATCATAAATTTATTAATTACTCTTCATATTCATGGTTTCAAGGCGGAGGATGGCCATTGATGATCACATGCTCTCTTGTAGGACGATCCTAGTGCTCAAAGCTCAAAGCCTTGAGGAGAAATAGCACTCGATTCAATGCAAAATTTGTCATGGCAGCGATGCATTGCAGTAGCGGAGATGTAGGACGCGGCTGGAACAATTGCTCGGGGGAAGTTGGGGTTTTTTCCGAATTGCCCAGGGAAGTCCAAGAATGGCACAATCTTTAAGGATGGTTGCCCCACCAATTAAGGGCGAGTTTGAAAATGCTTCTTTCCTTTGTTTTAGGTGAAACATTGAAGACTATCTTGGACCATCTGAAAACTCTTAGGCTGGACCTGGTGAGACACCATCGAGCTTTATGTCAAACCAGGCCTTAGAGCATCTCCAACAACTCCTTAAAATAGGTTGATATTCTTATAACTTTGCCAAAATCACAAAATTCCTTCTCCAACAACTCCTCAAACCAACTTGCTATTTTCCGCACTTGCTATTCTGGGGTCTCGCGCGCGTATTGTTCCGCGCTCGGAGCCAGGTTGGTATATCGCCGCGAGACCGCACACCGCATGCACCGTCCCCTTTGCGATCGCGCGACCGCATGCACCGCTCGCCGCGAGACCGCATGCACCGCCCGCTGCGCGACCGCGCGCGCTTCCGCGGCGCTCGTCGCCGGCCACAGCGCCTCCGCACGCACGCCCGCGCCGCCCGTTGCGCATGCGCCTCCATCTGCGCGACCGCCCGCGCCTCCGCGGCGCTTGCTGCCGGCCACCACGCCTCCGCCACGCCCGCCTGCGATGGCGGCGATCACCCTCCGACGGCCACGACGCGAGCTTAGACGGCCACGACGTAGCGGCGGCCACGGCGCGAGCTCGGCCCAAGGCCGACAATGGCACAAGGGTTCTAGCAACATTTTATTACACTTGCTGGATTAAAATGCAAAAATAACTAGACTAAGAGGTTTATTAATATAGGCTTGATTAATTCTAGAAAAATCTAGGGGCTAATCTGCAAAGTGGTTCTACGTTAATTGTGCGGGCTTCTTTTGTTTTAGCAAGCTGAATTTGAGGAGTTGTTGGAGACACCATGTTTTTGGTATATATTTTTACCAACTTGCTAAAACACGATATTTGGCAAGTTAATTATACCAAGTTGATGGAGATGCTCTTAGCAATGGATTTGCTGAGAGCACACAACCGACGAATGGCCTGACCAAGGCAACTTTTTTTTATCAGCGGGCCAAGGCAACGCTGACAACAAGAGGAGCCTAAGGTAGGTTAAGGGCAGGCAAAGAATACGACAAATCGCTTGTCGGTTCAAAATTTGAAAGTTCAGGGGCAGAAGAACTCGAGCATGGGCTCAGATCAACAATAACCAAAGGAGAAAACATCCTGATCATTGAGCACATTCAAACCAAAATTGAGACTATACCTCTCACAATCTACCGGAACGTCTCAGCGATGGTTGCATCGGTGCAAGGAGGCTCTATGACTGACAACCGGAGGACGTGTGTGACACTTCTACCTCTGTAAGACAACTAGGCTACTGGAGGCAGCGGCGTGGGCACATGGATCTCGACAGGCGAGGTTGGATTGGTGTGCGGTTGAGGCAGCTACTCTCGCATCGGTTTGGTGGCTACTCCGGTGTGGGACAACATCTTAAGAGATGGCGCAAGCGGATATGATTGCGGAAAGGCTACACGGCTTGCAGCGGAATACAGCAACTAGCCCTGCTTAGCAGCGGGCAACTCGATGTGGGACATCGTTGGCAATGAAGGTGCAAGCGGTGACAATGATTCAAGGAGTGGTAGTATAGTGTGTAGCGACCAGTTCGTGGTGGTGAGATGGCGGTGAGTTGCGGCTCGTGTTGATGTCCCATTCTGACCGACCAGTGTTGTTTTTCTTCTCTTTCCATGAGTTGGGGTTTCTGTGTGTAATGATGTCCCAATCCAACTGACAGGAATTGTATATGTTTTTGTTTTCTTATTCTTGGCTTCATCTGCCTTTTCGGTAGCTCTCTGTCCTACTAGTTTGTTTTTAAAAAATAATTAACCAAAAGAGATAGTTTCAGACACAGGCAGATTTTTATCAGATGTGATCTCTGAATCAATTGAGGAGCAAAATGCACTTTTTCCTTAGACTTGGAAATTCTTTTCTGAGGTTTAGAGAGAACTCTAGTCCATTCTTTCCTATTCCTCCTCCTAAGGGCATTTTCTCCTTTGCTGGTGGGCCATACCATTGCTCCAGAGATGAAAATAAGTACCAAACTGTACTAAGAAATCACTTTAATTTGTACATGTGAAAAACGACTAATTTGTTGGCAATTGAGAAGCCAAAATGAGAATAGTTAAGGAATTTGACATGAAAACAAAAGCTTGCGATCCACCTAGACACGAGATCAGTGCAAAAGCCACCTATCCTTAGTGAGCCGAAAAGTATATCGATAAAAAAACGAAAAGGGAAGCTTTATTAATTTCAAGAAAGGTACATCAAGGTTATACAACATCTTGAAATCCTTGTGGCCTCTACCTGAAAGGCACAAAGCACAAAGCAAGAAACAAAAATAAAATGAATCTGATGCACCCTAATGACTACTCCCTCTGTTCCAAAATGTTTGTCGCTTGCGCTTCTCGAGAAAAAAATTGCCGGTAATTATATATTAAAAAATATTAATATTTGTAATACACAACTAGTATCATTAGAAATATCTTTGAATCTAATTTTTCAACAAATTTATTTGGAGATCAAAATGTTGCACATATTTTGTATAAATCGAGTCAAACTCGTGGCACGGAAACCAAAAACGATAAACATTTTGAAACGAAGGGAGTATCAATCTGTAGACCAGCCACCCCTGTACCCTGATAAAAAACTCATTGGCCACCTACACTAAGAACTGAGAAGCCGCTACAACCACCTTCTGGAAAATAGGCTTCTTAAGGATAGACCATGTACAAAGCTAGTCTGTAGTTGAGTAAATGACCTGCAGAAAAGGAAGGTCGTTTATTTTCAAATATATCTGCATTTCTGCAGAGCCACAAAGACCAACACATAGCTTATATCTGCATTTCTGCAGAGCCACAAAGACCGACACATATCTGCCGCTCCCAAAAGAACTAATGGATTTAGGTCTTTTCTAAACCTATCTAGCCAAGCACCAAACATATCACACACATTTAGAGGTCTAGGTAACCCCCAAGCTGTGTATATAGTGGCCCAAGTCAGGTGTGCAAACCGGCAATACATTTCAAATGATGACAATGTTATTATTGTAGTACTTACGAACATACTCTATGACCTAAAATCCTTATATTTTAAATGTGCAAAAAGGCACATAAGCCACATATTTAAGCTAAGTCAACTTTTAGTCAAAATGGCATATGAAACTGAAATTTTATTGCACCTAGCTTTTTAATATGGGTATATAGTACGATCTGTTGATTCAACTAAATTAAAAATGGGCTAGCCCAACTTAAATCCAACAATTTTAAGAGACGGATCGAAATACTATATTTATAGGTTGACGTGTCTCTAAAATTCTTCCATGAGAAACAAAGCGCAGGTCGCGGGAAATAAAACCATCGCCTGGCTGTATAGGTGGAGGCAAAAGACCGCTTCTGCAATCCACCAATCAAAATTGCTTGCGCGGTGAGTATTATTTCTACGCACATTCTTTTTCTTGTACGGATAAACTAGAGATACGCAGATCTTCCCTACCAGGCATTCAGCATTTGAGCCCCCACCATTTTATCCCTTCTTGTCGGAGCAGCGACGAGACGATTGTGGTATCGTGCCGAGGAACGCGACGCGACGCGACGGGGCAATTTGGCTTGAGCCGCACCGCAGCCGGGCCCGGGGGCCGCCGCGGCCGCATGTGCGCGCGAAAAGAAAAGCCGGACGCCGACGGCGGCGTCTCGCTCTCGCGTCGCCCGCGTCGCGCGCATGTGAGGTGCGGGCCACCGCGAGAGCAACCGCTGCCGCTCGCTGTCCCGGGCTCCCGGCCGGCGTTGCCACGTCGGGCAAGCTGTTGCGCCCGCGCCGGGAGTTTTGCCGCGCACGCACGGGGCTTCTCTGTTCTGTGCTCTAAAACGGGTATGTCCACCGTCCGTGTACCGCGGCGTCTGCCTGCTGCATGTTACTCGGGAGACTAGCTACAGTCGTGTACGTCGTGCGTGATTTGACGCCTGCTTTGTACGACGAATGATTGAAGCATGGACGTGCTCTTGGCCTCTTGTCATGATCGTGCGTAATTGACTACAAAGCAGTAACGAAACTTACATGGCACTCCACGATATCATGCCGGATTATGGTTGATGATAAGGTAAGGTCAAGTTGCGCAGCGCACGTACTATACTCCCAATGATAGAATTCGGATCGATGGATTGCCAGAATCGGGGCCCGGTTTTCAGGTGTTGGTTCGTGCCAGACTGCTAGTAGCGAGCAGCTAGCTTCGTCCTTTGCTACTTGACAGACCTCAGACGGAATGTTTGAACAACTGAATGAAGATAAATAAAAGAGAAAAATAATGGAGGTTGGTCGGCAGCACAGCACTAGAGCTAACTAACTGAAACAAGTACTACGTACATGATTTCAGAGATTGGCATTCATTCCTTTGTCTACACAGACAGATGAAGAATACAGGGGCGCGCGAATGGCCGGGTATGGTATGCTCCACGTCACGGGCGGGGCGGGGAGGGTCGAATCGTTGCACACCACATGTACGCTAACTGAATTTGGCAGTGCACTGAGGAGCTAGCTAGGATCAGGGAACTTCACTGATGATGAGTTGTTCAGATATGGGCATACCTTACAAGCTGAAGCAAGCAAACGTGCAATGCTGCGGCGATGGCACACAGCAAGGCCGGTCACATGGCAGGTTTCTTCCATCTAGCTTGTGGTCAAGAAAAGAAACACACAAGCAGGGGGCGTGGACTGCGGCGCCGGCGCGTGTGCGTGGCGTGCTCGTTTATCACGGAACCCCGTGATCGCCGGTTATTAGGGCGTTTGTGATGTGATGCGCACGCTAATCGTGTCAGCTGGTTTGGAAATTTTCTTCCCAGCTCACATGGGTCTGCTCGCTCGCTACCTCGCTCGCTCCAGAAGCATGCTGGAGACGCAAGTCGACCGTTCACCTATCGTCCTATCCTGTATATGAAGTCGGTCTGTTGCGCTAAAGCAGCATGTATTACTCGGAGGAGGTGCCGACGTACGTACGTGTCAAATGACGCTGACAGAAGAGGCGCCTACCCTAAACTGGTTATGCGGCAAGGCCGGCGGGGCAGGGGACCAGTAGTACTCGCTGCAACAACTAGTACCTGACGATCGCTAGCCGTGCGTGGTGCTGCGACCATCGGACGGCCTAGGCAGTAGCGATACCGATACGTACAACAACAAACGTTCCATTGTCTGAAACTCCGAATCCGTTTTCCTGCACCCGCTGCTTTTGGGCTTTGGCGAACAACAAACAACCAGCAGCGGCAGCAGGCCGAGCATTGAAAAGGTGAAAGCGGCGACGGAGCGGCCTCCCCATGTGCCCGCGCGCTCCTCCGCCCACCCGTCGCGCTCCCGCCGGCATCCCGTGGCCCCCCATCATATCCAACCGATGGACGGAACCGCGACGTCGTTTTCGTGCGCACGTTTTTGTCCACGGCGAACCGGACCGCGCGCACCGGACGATGCGACGCCACGCAACGCAACAAGCAGGCCGGCCACTGGAGAGCTAGCTGCTGGTGCTCCTGGTGCTGGACCACTAACTACCGGTGCGGCCGCGCGCGCGTCTGGGCCGGGCGGCTGTTAAGTTGATGCATGGCCATGGTGCGGCGGCCCCGTGTACGTGGTTGGTCCGGAATATAACGACCGGCTAACGGTCGGGGAGGCCTAGCCTTGATTGGCGTTGTCGGTGTGTTTTGCTTTTGGTTCGTTGGTTGTGTGCGCTTTTAATGATGGCTTTCGCCGATGTGTCTCGCCATGTGACCGCAGTGGTACGTGCCATGTCGCTACCCGTCCTCGACGTGGACATGCCATTGCACTGCATGCCCATCATGTAAAAATCATCCCATCACGATGCCACGGATTTGCAACAGCATATGCCTAGCCTTCTTTTTTTTTTCGAAATACCTAGGCCATTCTTTCACCTGGTGTAATACATTCTTTTTATTAGATTATAAAACGTTAAGCTTTTAAAATAGTGGACATGCACGTGTGACACGCACGTGTCAAAAAAATTATAAAAGGAATAACAAAAACATCTTCTACTTACAGCTTACAAATTGGAATGTTACAATCCTATTATCACATTAAAACTTGTTTCAAAAAAAATTATCACATTAAAATAGTTACTTTGATTTTTTTACAGAACCGCTAAGTGATACGTGTGTTATTTTGGTTTCTAGCACACTGTGCGATCTCCACTGTTGGCTTGCAGGCGCTGGTGCCGATTGGGTTCCTCTGTTTCACTGACATGTGGGTCCCTCCTCCGTGGGCACTGTTCAAAATTTTCGGGGCACGTGCTCGTCTGTCTTTAAGCGGCCGAGTGAGGCGGTTCCATTTCCCATTTTCATTTCTCTCTCCTCTCCTCGACTTCTCTCTCTCTCATTTGATGTTTTATCAGTGTTAACTTGGTCCATTTTCTTGTAGGGGGTACTATCTAGATTTTCTGGACTTTGGTTTTATTCGCGAGATTCCCATAACTCTTTCAAGAATAAAAGTTTGGAAAGGTAAAGATTTTGCTAAATATGATTGTGCCTCTGAATATAAGTTTGGAAAACGTCTGGTAGGTGTTGGATCTCCGCCCTTTGTTACAATTTTTATGTGTCTCTTTTTTACTTGTAGCTTCACTTCAATCTTGGTCACGCTCTTGTTATTTTTAAAACACACATGTCATTTAGCATTTCTCTATTTCTAGCATCATAGAAGAACAAAACATGTTTTACTTCATTTGTACTGGCTATTGATCTCTATTGTCCAAATTTTGAAGTAGAGAGGAGAGAGCTGGCGGCTAGAGTTTACAAATGAGTGAGAGGGAGAGAGACCCTTTGGTCTCATGCTCTTGGCACTATATATATATAAAGGCAATGCTAATTTTACAAAGCGGCCTCTCAGTGTGGGGGATGACACAAACTACTACACTAACCCATATTGGGCCCCTTCTAGGGGGAGGATTGGCCCATGTGTTATATGGACTAGATGTGTTTGGGTGCTGGAACAAGGAGATGCCATAGAATTTCTAAGCCAAAGCAACATCAAGATGCCCAAGGATGGCTAACGGAGGTATGGATACACTATCGCGTGATAATCTTATACAAGTTGTGGTCATGTTGTGGACAATTTGGCATGCACATTGAAAAGCGATGAGAATATATTTCAAATTCCACCGTCAATAAATTGTTTGTTGATAAATACATAGCTAAACTAGAGCAGACAAAACCAAACTTGCTAGAAGCAGGCTGTTCAGATGATAGCACCATGTTGGATTTCTCCTCCAACTAGGTTCAATAAGTTAAATGCGGATATAGCTTTCTCTAAGAATTCAAATATTTTGGGAGCATCAGTAGTGGTACTAAAAGGGATAACCGATGCGAAAATAGCTGAAGCTCTCGCACGTAGAGAGAAGGTCTAACTATAGCTAAGGATAGTGATTTTGCCATGGGCACCTATAGCTAGATTGTTCGACGGATCAGATCAGGGGCACAATTGTTTGATTCTATGGAGTTTGTTTATGAAATTGCAGACAATAGCATCGGAAGGCATGCATTAGTTTTTTGTCACCACTAGATGATGTTTGGATTTCTATTCATGAATAGTTAAATAAATTAGGAAGGTGTGCATTTAAAAAAAAACATTGGCGTGTCTTAAAACCAAGGGAGGCCAATTTCATGATCGTGTTAAATATAGTTAAATGACACTCAAACTAGCTGTACCTAAAGCTAGTGAGACAAAAACAAACAAATTCTAACAAGAATACATACTGCCACCCTGCAATCACTGTGGAAAGTGTGCAATATGATGACAAGAGAACTTAAGATGGCTACGAGTCTAGATTGCACAAATGATATGCATCACAAAAATAATAAGTGTGACACCTACAAGCAGCGACAGTGCATCACGACCCTACAACTACACGAACGATATGACAAGAGTGGTGATGCATCGCGACCCTACAACTACGCCAGCGATATGGTAAGAGTGGCAGTGGCACGACTCCACTAACTAGCAACACAAAAGCTAGCTTCTAGAAGACTCCAATGGAGCGCTTGTTGGGCTAAAACAAATTACATATATATTATTAGGCTGCTTGGCTCTTCTTGCTCGGCAGAGTTTGGAGGATCATGCAAAACTCAAAGTCCCTTAGTGCCAAGCTGCTGAAAGCTTTATATTTTCCTGATATAAACATTTTCTTGATGCAGCGCTGGGAGTAGACCGTCAAAAATTTGGAGAGCTATACTTGATGGACGGGACGTTTTTGAGCAAGGTTTGATTAGAAGAATTGGGAATGGTGATAGTACAAATATTTGGAAACATCAAAGTTGTCAAGCCCACCCAGACGTGTTAGTGAATTAATAGAATAACTACACAATGGAGGCTAAACGTAATTAAAAAGTACTTCTATAATATGGGCATGGCACTATGAAAGAAATGGTATATTCTCTGTTAAATCGGATTACAAAATGTTTGTTCATAATAGGAATCAAATACAAGATTTGCTTGATGGCAAAGTGGAGAGCTCGGACACTCAAGGAGCTAAAAGGAGATGGAAATTAATCTGGAAGGTCAAGGTACCATCAAAAATTCATAATTTTGCTTAGAGATTAGCCCATATATAAGTCTTTACCAACCGGTGAAGTTCTTAAAGAAAGGTCAATGAGTGATCAAAGTGAATGCAAATTATGTGGTGCCATTATTGATTCCTGGCGTCATGCTCTTTTCTATTGTAGCAGATGAGGATCTCACTAAACATATAATTACAACTGAGGTTGATAATCCAAAGGCACGGCTGTTTTTTATGCAAGAAACTATCTACAAAAGAATTTCAAAAAACTTCTAGTCATATGTGGCAATTTGGGTGTGTGTGTGTTGGGGTGTTGGGGGGGGGAGGCGGCATTACATGAGGATATATTGCAAAGGCTGTTATCAACATTTAGCTTATTACAAAATATATGGATGATGATCTCAAACTGGCTGGAATAATCCAGTATGATGAAACAACAAAGTTAACAAGAAACAAGCAACCAACTCCAAAATGGATAGCTCTGCCTAAAGCTTTCTTCAAGTTTAATGTTGATGGTGCGATGGCACGATCTGGAGATAAGGGAACTATGGGTGTAGTGTGTCAGAATGATCAAGGGAATTATATAGCTACAAGGGCTATGGTCAGTGATGGTTTAACTGATCCGTCGTCTTTGGAAGCTTTGGCTTGCAATGAAGCAATTTTCTTGGCCATGGATATGAATGTGCAGAAGTGTAATAGCTTTAGATTGCTTGGAAGTGATTATAAACTAGTGCAAGGGGCGCGCCCCTGCGCTCCTGAGTGTTAGTACTGATATTTAGTTTTATACGTATAAGGTTCATTGATCATTGATGATGCATAGTAGATACGTATGGACGTGTATATATTACATGTGGTTATGTATATCGTACATGTCACAGAACTATGCGAAATAAAGAATCCGCTATGTTGGGTTTGTCCTTCATTTTTCCTTTCATATCCACAGCAGCTCTTCCTTTGAGAGGAGGGATGGTATGATGCTTACTCTTCTGGTATTGCGAGGGTAACACCATAGACAATGTCTCCTTGTACTCCGCAGAACTACAGTGTCCCAAGAAGATCTCATATGTAGAGTCGGATACAATTGTATCCTAGAGTTAGTTGTTTGGAAAGTTTTTTTCTCAATGGACAATAATTGCAGAACAGTCTCGCTCTTGCGAGAAATTGCAGAACAGTTTGTGTGTAGAAGGATTGACTATTTAATTATGGAGCAACAATTTATTTCAGACCACAAACTGAGCGAAAAGCATCTATTTGCGTAATTCAAACTACATGCATATATAACCATATATGCTAACTAGACAGTTCCTCCGCGCATTGCGCGGGGCAAGTCGAGTGTAGGAAGCATCACTGCATTAGATGGTTGTGTATGAGCCCAAAAACAACCATAAAAGCTCGAAGTTACATGGTTGTGAATGTATACGGAACGAAAAATGAGAATTAGGCAACTTTTAACCAAATTTTCGTAGCTGCATAGAAATTTGAGGAAGCATGGGTCGAGAAATGATATAAAAAAATAATGTAAATTGGAGAACAAAACCAAAAGTTTGGCATTTGCACTACTAATACACTACGGATACTCAGGTCAAAAAAATACACTACGGATACATGCGGTTCAACATGCGGTCATTCACAAACTTAATATCTTACATGCGGTTCAACATGCGGTCATTCACAAACTTAATATCTTCAGCGGCACTAAGTCCAACACCATAGCTGCATGGAAATCGGGCATGCAAATGGATAGAAACATAAGCACCATGCATGACATGCGAGAAGCTCAGGATGGCGGGAGGAGGCGTGCTTTCCCTTTTTTGAGCAAGCAAAAGAGGTTTCTGGAACAATAGAGATGGAAAGTTTGTGGCCATTGATGAGAAATCTAAGGATCATGGAAAGAGGGTGACGTGGCTGCATGTGGGGAGGATAAATGGTATATAAGAATAAGTGTATATAGTAGATTTAACCTTAGGGCCTATGGAACAGTACGGTTGTTCCAGTTGACAAGATGTACCAAAATTTACAGAAAACCCAGCCTTAGGCACAGAGGTAAGACCTCACGGAGACGACGCTGTTTTCCTGACAGCGTACGTGGATCGTGCAAAACTTGACATCATTATATATCAGTCTCAACCTGGCACAAAACATGAATGGTGTCACAGGATTTGCGTACTCAGCACAATGACAAAAAGGAAACCAATTTATGTTGAATTAGTCAGACCACTTCAGTCTGCACACCAGTTGAGTATATATATTAGATAATCAGTGTTACAAAGGTTACTATTTTTAACCATACTAACAGTTCATTGAATGGACTCATATAGCAATTCCTTTTTAGCCATGAATTAAGCCGCACAAGAATATTAGAATGGAGATAACTATACAGACAGGAGTCAATTAACCTCACAACTAAGGAGACAGAGAGAGAGGAAGAAACTTATGTATCCCATAAGCTAAGAGGTTTCCAGCATAACTTCAGTGATCCAGAGCAGAACATAAGCAAAGAGGTTTTCAACATAATTTCAGTGCTCCACAGCACATCATCAGCACATAATGTGGATGTGCTTTAGAAAACAAATAGTGGTATTTGTTTAGAGGAAGAGATTGGATAAAAAACATTAGAATCACAAGCAGGCATAAGCTGCATTTAATCACACGAAGTGGGAAATAAAAAATATGTGGGTTCATCAGAAGAAAAGGCAATGGCGAAGGAAAAAAAGCACAACTTGAAGATGTGTTCACTATGTAGCTGCACTGTGGATATGTCAACTATCATCACAACCACAAAAAAATACATGGCAAAGGCCCCAGATCGTAGGCAAAGAACACTACAATAGAAGCCTTTAAAAAACTGTTTTTCTTTTCTTAATTTCAGAAAAGGATAAGCCATAAATAGTGCCCTTTTCCATATTTTTTTTTTGGACAAAGTGTTCTTTTTCATAAAATTCTATCGAACCTAGCTGTGACATACAAGAGATTAAGAGGGAGGGGTGAGGCCCGGAACCTGGCTGATGCTTTTCCAAAAAGCAAGAAAACACAGTATACTGATATGAAGCAACAAGCTACTTATACTTGCTGAGAAGCCTCTAAGGTCAAAACTCCAGCTTGTTTGTTTCTATTAGGTGCTACCACTGCAGGGATGTAGGTCATAATGTTCATAAAGAAGTGCAGGTAAGGTGTTTTCTTTAGCTATAAAGTTAAAGATGGGGTACATGCATTAAGCAATAAAATACAACGAATACAATAACATAAACTGTTGTCATCAATGATGCCGAACTTACTTGACACAGTAAATATTCCAGTATAAAATTGAGGCACATAAGCACACAGAGTAAACTAAAAATGATTCTGAACATCTTTCCTTAGAAGCAGGGCTAAAAAATTACCTTGATGGTTTGGCCCTAAAATAAAAACCTATGATGTTATGAATTCCAATAACCTTGGTTCACATAACATCTGAGAGGTTATTCCACTTGATCTCAGGCACAATAGAATGCAACAGTTTATCAAACTCACTTCGTTGGAACAAACGGAAGCAGTTTTGTGGTCCCTTGGCTGAGCACAAGTGGACAACTGAGGGTAAAATGAGGATGTCAGAAAGCCATGGAATTAAAAAGGGACACGCATTAATTTATAAGGTTGAATATCCGAAAAGTCGCCATGACTTTTTTGCAGAACCATATGAAAGTTGGGCACATAAATATATTTTTAGGTTAGAAGTAAGACACAGAAGATGACCATATATAAGCTTGCATCATTTTCATGCCATCTGTGCGTATCTCCATGTCCTTTAGGTGTAGTATGTGGTGCTTTGGCCGCCTTCAGTCCATATCATATTAGTGGAGTAGGTTTCTGCGTTTAAACGCTTTTCCCAAGATGGCACTATATCACAGCTTTTTCATTCCTAGTGCATATCTATAGGCATCTGTGACTCAAGGTAAGGCGGTAGATTTGTTTAAAGCAAAGCATGCAAATTTAACCGTAAAGATTTTCATTCCACCACTGGAGAATCCTCCACTATCATCCTATATTCGAGAAGCTAGAACTTGGAATTGTTTGTCCCAAAGAACAGATGGAACTGATAGAGCAACCAACCAAATTGAAAACGGTAACATAAAGAATTAATAAGAGGACACCGTGGGGCAAGGCAGACACATTTCGACACTATTGGTTACAGACCCATAGTCTGAAAGACACAAACTGGAACTATAACACTAAAGGGTAGCATCCTATTGACCTGCGTAGTAGCTAATCAGGTGTAGCAAATATACTAAAAATAGGTAAGGAAATCCTACTATTTATATGATATCAAACCACCTGTAAACCTGCAAATAAACCAGCCTAAGCATGAAGGTAGAGAATCTAATTGTGAGGCTCATGCTCTTGCTAAAAGTGTTTGTAAATTGGCACGAGGGAGATATGTATGAGATATGTATGGCTCCTTGGGTGTCCAGATATTTTGCATGTACCTCAAAACATTATGAATTAATAAGAGTCTACCTTCCTCTCTCTCAAAAAAAAAAAGGCAATGCCTCAGTCTACTCCCCAGTTTTCTTGCTCCGGAAATTCTCTCTCATTGCTGCAACCTTTTTCTTGCACTGGACTACAGTTTTACCTGGGACAGCAGCAGCTACACGCTCCCATCTTTGGCTTGCATCCTTGGGAAAGCCTTCAAAGCTTGGACTAGAGCCAGGACCTGCGCCTCTGTCCACGCATCTGGATCTGCCACAGATGGTGCTCCATCAGGGACAGGATCAGCAGCAGCTTTCCCATTGGCTGTCTGGCTACTCGCAGGTTGTGCTGCGGCCTTTGTCGATGCAGTCCCAGCTCCCTCAGTTGAGGAACTGATTTCATCTCGGGTCGAGAGAGGTGAAGCAATAGATACGGCCGGTTTGCGCTTCTCAAGGAAGGAGTCAAAAGCTTTCGATGAGTCTGGCTTCTGCAGAAGAACAGTCTTAGTGGCCTTGAGAATTTCCTCAACTGATCTGTTAGTCCCAATAAATTCTGAAACAACCTCCCATCTTCTCGAAGTTCCCTTAGGATACTTTTGCATTGCTTTCCTAAGCATCTCAACCTCTTCCTTTCCCCATGGTCTCTCTTTTTCTCATAGCTGTTCAATATGCTGCTACTGCCTTCCGTCGCCCTACCTCCTGTAGAGTTGGATTTTGGAGCAGAACTCTGCACACCATTGGCTTCAATTTTCTTCGCTTCCTTTGAGGAACTTTCATTGTGAAGTGCATTGTTCATCAACCTGGCCTTTTCAGCTGCATCCTTCCCATCTATTCCATCACAGAGCTTCTTCAGCTGTTCCATATCAAGTTTAGCACATGTTGATTCAACATCTTCCTCTGACATACCAAAGCGGCTATCTGCAACAACAGGTGCTGCAAGAGTGCGCAAACGAGTTTTCTCTTTGCGGAGCAGCTTCTTCTCTTTCTCCTTTAGCTTCTTCTGATGTTGAGCAGCTTCTGCAGCTTTCTTAGACTCTTCTTCTTTCCTTACCCTTTCCTCTTCGGCAGCTCTTGCTGCTTCCTCTTCTTGCATTTTCTTTGCCAAATACTTCGCCTCCTTTCTTCTCTGTTTCTCAGCTTTCTCCTCCTCTTTCCTCCTCTGGATCCTTGGGTCTTTCTTATAAGCATTGTCCACAAGAGTGCGTACTCGTGCATATTCCGCCTTTTTGGCCTTCTCTTGTAGCTTTGTGTTCTGCCTCTCCATCCATCTCTTATGTTCACGAGATTCAGCTTGCTCCAAGTCATACTCATCATCATCAGGAAATTCCCTCCAACTCTTGAAGTTGTACCAGAAATTGTAGAACTTATCAACCTCATCTACAGGAGTAGTATCATCTCCTAGAGAAGGAATAGGCTGGGTAACAGACCAGCGTCCATTTCTCATGAAGGCTGGGCCAAAAACCTTGAAGAAGTCTTGTGGGGCACAGTCTGTTGGTACATCATCATCAAACTCATCTGTAGAATCATAAATCCTCCTCTTTGTAGGGTCTATGAGGACTTCATAGGCCTCCTGGATGGCCTTGAAATGGCTCTCTATCTCATCCTTTTTTGCTTGTTTTGCCTCCTCTGTTGTCTCTGCAAGAATCAAGGAAGCCTGCTTATCTGGATGATGTTTGAGAGCCATGTCACGGTAACTTTTCCGAATCTGATCTTCAGTGGCCAAGAACCTCAAGTGTCCCAACCCAAGCAATGCATAGTGATCCTGCTGTTGACTGCCAGATGACTTCTTCTTCCCTTTGCTGCTAAAGGTATCAGAAGCAGTATTAAAATCTTGGCTTTTGTCATCCGATGAGACACTGCGATCATCAGTTTCTATGTCTTCATGCTGCCCAAGACCAAGAAGCTTCATTGCCGCAGCATGGAATGAATGACCAGCAGGTTCATATTTCAAAGCTTTTACAGGCAGGCAGTTTGATGAAACATACAAAGGCACTCCATCTACAATCTCCTGGGAGTAAGTGATCAGAAGACAACTCTTCTGGGACTCCATATGTCAATGATCTCAAACTGTTAACAAAGCTCCAGAGTCAAGATAAAATGACACAGCCTGCAGAAATTAACAAGACTATTAGCCAGATACTTAGCAAATCAGTTCCAAATTGAAACAGCATATTTCGCAGTACAATATATATACAACAATTATTATAATTAGTAATCAGCGCAACCCAAACAATGAACAAACATACAATAAGAAGCTATGTTCCATCACCCAGTTGAAAATATGTAAAATTAGTCTTTAGCATGCCAATCTGCTATCTAAGTTGATAAAGTGGTAATACAAGTTGCATGTGAGGAGTCTGAGGACCAAATACATGCAAAGGCAACTTGGTAGCTAAAACAGCATAAATGCTATATTAAGGATTAATAGTTAAGGTAAACCATCAGGGGAATTAAGCCCACTTTCTGCCAAAAGAATATGAAACCTAAGACACTTCATCGAATGCAGCCCCCTTTCTAGTTTGTAAGGCTACAGAACCTGTAAAAGTTCAACAATGAGTGCACAAACCCTGTTGTGCCTCATTATAATTATACATACATAACATAGAACATGAACGAATGCAGCACCTTTCTTTCAAATCTTAAGGCTACAGAACCCTTAATTGTTCAACAATGAGCAGACAGACCAACTGAAACGCTGAGAACACGTAACAAAGGAAGGGGATTTGAACAAACAATCACTTTCTTCAATTTGGAATGTGTAACATTGGACATGTGAACAAATGCAGTACCTTTCTTTCAATTCAATTTTTATAAGGCTACAGAACTCTTAACAATCCCCAGACAGACCAGCTCAAGCGCTGGGAATATGTAACCAAGAAAGGAGATTTGAACTAACGCAGTCCCTTTGTTCAATTTGCAAGGTCATGTAACTCATAATTCTTCAACAAAGTGCAGTCAAACCAGCGCCAACGATTTTAACTTGCAAGTAAGCAATCAAATGCAGCATGACATGGAGACAGTACTCTGCAAGCACACAATCTATCTACAACGAATTAGGAGAGCATGGCAAGCTCAACAAGAACCTTACTTGCAAACCAGCATGACATGGCAAGCGCTGGGAATATGTAACCAAGAAAGGAGATTTGAACTAACGCAGTCCCTTTGTTCAATTTGCAAGGTCATGTAACTCATAATTCTTCAACAAAGTGCAGTCAAACCAGCGCCAATGATTTTAGCTTACAAGCAGGCAGTCAAATGCAGCATGACTTGGAGACACTACTCTGCGCCCACACAATATATCTATTCTATAACGAATCAGGAGAGCATGGCAAGCTCAACAAGGCACGAGACAAGCTAAAAGAAGGCACAGGGTGGTGTGGGTAACCACCCGCTGCATATGCTCCCTCAATTCAAATTCATCAGTTACCATAAATCCCCAGCGCGTGTCAAAAATTACGAATCATCACTACGGCAATAAAAATCAAAGCCTCGCCTCGAACATGGATTGGAACAAACGAAGGTCTGATCGGGGCTTCCTTACCGAGAGAAGGACCGGGGCCGACGGATCTTCCTCCGTTCCGCACGTCGGCTCGTTGGAAGGCGGCGGCGTGAGGGTCAGGGAGGACGCAGGGAACGGGAGCTGAGGACGGGGGGGATGGCGGCGATGCGGAGTATCGGGCACGCGATGAGGGGGCGGCGTCGGGGATGGAGGCGATTCTGCTCGGGTCGCGGCGCCGACCATAAAACCCTAGCAGCTGGCGATAAATAGAGGCGGCGCTGGGGGAGAGGAGAGGAGGAGGAGGATGGCTTCCAGCTGCCTTCCATTTTCCGGGCGCCGCACGCTTCCTCTGCCCCTCACGTCTCTCTTGAATCTCTTGATGGGCTGGGCTGAGCTAGTGCTGCCACTTTGCCTCCTTTGGTTGGTTCACGGGTGAGAAAAACGTAGGAATCGATTCCTATGGTTTTGCTGACGTCATCATGTGTTTGGGTATGGAGGAAAAAAAACAACACAGGATCGATTCAAGAGGGAAAAGGATCGTTTTCACCCACAAGAACACACGAAAGAAAAACATCCGGTCCGAGCTCATGTGTTTGGCACTAAGTCCGAGGCAATTCTCCGTCGCCGTCGCTCGCGGAGGAAGAAAGGACTCGCTCGACGGCACCACATCGCAGCTCACCTGCGTGACGCAGCAACAGCGGTCGTGCCTTCTACTACCTCTGCTCCACGCGCGACTGCTCGGGCTGCAACTCGCGCGGGCCATGACGCCACGCGCGCTGCGATTCCGCCGCGCCACTGCAGCCCAGGCGAGCACGGCGCACTGCTCGCCTCTTCTCGATGCCTCGCCATCAAGCGTGTTGACACAGACACCCGCCGTGTCCTTCTCCTCTTTCAACGGCCAGGGACAGTCGGCGGGCAGATCCACCACCAGCCCACCGAGCCAGCCTCCACGAGCGACGAGGTGGGCAGCTCCGCCACCAGGGCGGGCCACGGAGCAAGGCATTGGTGGGTCCAGGGGCAAACACCACCCCCCCCCCCCCCTTCCCCAAAAATAGCTAACATGTATTCATTTTTTGTCTATTATTAGTATTTATTTAGTGTGTTTTATATTCTTTTCGCCTATTATTAAGACATAATTAAGATAACGCTTAAATTTCAGAATATTGTAGTGCCCTCCAGTCGATTTCTGGATCCGCCACTAGAGCAAGGAGAGGAGGATGTGGAAGACAAGACGAACGGAGGGGGTCGGAGAAGCGTAGGGCGGCGCGGTGTCGTGCGGCCAAGAGTGGGTTGACCATGGAGCAAGAGGAGGCGCTGGTCCACTGGAAGAAGAAGATGCGACGGAGCCGGGCCACGGAAAGGAGGAAGGAAGGAAAGGAAATATCCAAAGGACACGTTTGAGAAGCTGCTTCCTTTCCTATACCGTTGGATTCCTACGTTTGAGCCGAAGGAGGCCGGCTTTGGGGTGGCCCAATGACGGGTTAAGACACGAAATTGAAAGCCCGTGAGAAACATCTTTTGCATTTGTTTTGTGTCGGACATCAAATTCAAATGTAAATCTGTCAAACAGGTTTGGAGAAGTCTCCACTCTTGATTCAATAAGAAACACAGCTGAAACTGAAGGTGGCCACTCTCTTGTGGTGCTGGTGGAATGCTAGAAACAAAACAAATCAAGGAGAAAAGGATGTACACCACTTATGCAGTTCTGTTTCGTATCACTCTTGCCAAATGCAGAAGTTAAAATCAAATCAGCCCCTCTTAGGACCAAAACAACATGGAAAGTGGAGACCTCCTCCAAATGGATTTTACAAAACATGGAAATATGGATGCTGCCAGCTTATAGTATGTTTTAAAAGGCTTGGAACTGGCAGCATCTGTTGGAATGCAGAAAGTGTTTATTGAATCAGAAGCCCAGACCCTGATATCTGTACTTTCTTCTAAAGGTCTTGAACGATTAGAGAGTGCTGTTCAGGGAAATAAATAGCCACATGGCCTTTGGTTTCATATGTCGTAATATTTGACCGAAGTAGGCAAGGGAAACCCCAGCCTATATTTTTGATTTTTTTATGTAACATATGTCGTAATATTGCTAAGTGCCATAGGACTTGCAATGTTGTAGCTGAATGTCTAGCATCTTTTGGTGCTTGTTTGAATGTGGGTAAATCTAGGTTGTGGATAGATCAGGCAGCAGAGTTGTAATGCGGTAATGCCTCTCGTTTCCAATGATTTACCAGAAACTGGTTAATTAACGGAATTGAGTTTTCATCTCTAAAAAATGCTTGTTAAAATTGAATCAGATTATGAATTTATCGCCAAAGCCGCTTGCAGTTCTTTTCTTAAAAAACAAAAAGAGTCCAAACATGTCAGCAAGTCTGCAGTGTGAGTGAGACCGTCATACCGGATATCGACTTTTGGCTGAGGAGACCCCAAAAAAAATGCACACATACACCAAAAATTTATTAAACAGTGGCAAGGCATATAATAATCTCAGACAACTTAGGGTCAGTTTAGCAGACAACAAGGCTACGGCTCTACCTTTTGGCAGGTCTTTAGCTGAAGCCCTTAGACTAATATTGATACATCCAAAAACGAGGACCGAATGATGATCATCAGAATTTAGCACGCAGATACAGAAAGGTTTGCAGTCAATGAGCTTGCATACAAAATGGTCACACATCACGATCATTTCCATTCCATGATAGACACCAACCGATTTAAAGACAGAATAAGCACACCAGCAACATCTAACAAGGTGCAGGGCACACCAGCAACATCTAACAAGGTGCAGGGAATATGTACCTTGTTAGATGTTGCTGGTGTGTGCAGGGAATATGTCAGCAACATAGACAGGTACAGAGCTTCACTCAGAGCGTATTCCTCCCATGAAGGTTCTTGGGTCAGGGCAGGTTCCACTGAACTGGGCCTGTGAAAAGTCGAACCCTGGGTTCTAAAAAAGTAAAAATGGTAGATAACAGAATTAGAAAAGGAGCATGCAAAATAAAACTCGAAATGTACCTGTCTATGAGATAAGGCTGCTGCATGTCATATGAGACCTCTAGTCCTCTACATACATTATCCGTCGTTGTCCTCAAGAATAGTATTATGCACACTGTTCAGGTTTTGAGAAGGGGCTTCAACCACACCTATAAACATGGCAGTGTTTTGCCATTTTTTATTTATTACCACCAAATTACTACATAATAGAGCTAGTGTTCTCTTTATTCTGATGTTTGACAGAGTCAGGCTACCACACCCACAGTAAACTTCTCATATAGGCAGTAGACATTTTTTGTGATTGCAGAATTTGGCAAGATCAGTGTTAGGAAATACAGTAACTGCCAGCAGCCTGAGCATATTAGGATGAAGTGTCGCATACACAATATCAGAAACAACATGCCCCTGCAAGTACTAAAATTCTTGACTCAACCAAGTATTGTCAACTCCAGCTTATTACACAACACCAATCATTTTCAACTCAAAGTTACCACACCCAAGTGAATCATGCAACCTACATAGTTTTAGGCCCTTATTACCAGAAACAATCATGATATTAGTATTAGATCGTGGGAAAACTGTCAGATCCAAATTAAAACTGGTTAGATATCGTTATTAGCTTGTTTATCGTATTCTGATTCAACCATCTTGGCTACATTCTCTAGTTACATTGCAAGTTCTTTTAATAGTACACAAATTTGAATGTGAAACTAATCTTGCCGACGAGATATTTACATTGGATCTTAATTTGACTTGCATTAGCATGCAATCCATATGGTTGCCGTTTCAAATATATTTGTCCCACTTTCATATTGTACTCATGTACAGATGAACTGAGTTATAAAACAAATAACTCAAACTAAGAAAAGAAAATGAAGCATGAGATGGGAATGCATGGAAATAGAACTTGTACAGTGGAAGGAGGGAGGGAGGGAGATCATACCTCTTCCTGAAATCTTTGGAGCATAAGCCGCTTTTGCTCTTGATCTGCAGCATATGGATCCAGAATTCCTTGCCCTTGTATCGGAGATGACCATGGTTTCCCCTTCTCTCTTTTTTGCAGTGTGATATGCATCTCACCATCCTCTATTGTTATCACCATTGTCCATGTAAACAATTATTATAGTCAAACAAGGTGTATATGACTCACATCTCATTACAGACATATCCTAATATCCATAGTACTAAATATCATGTGAGCGGGAGATGCAGCATGCCCTTATACATAATCTCATGGTATCACTAGCTCACAAGTTTTACTGGCTGTTCCAAAAATCATCACAGCACAGAAGCATATACTTGTTGATTCTACCAAAGCATGTTGTCAAATTCACTTGTTCTGTCAACTGACAGAAAAGATGTGTTTTTCACTTTTCTACAGCCCCAGGTTGGCTGCACAATTCAATGCTGCTTTCGCTCTAGTTCTGCACTAACTCAGATAAAAAAAAAAAAAACAGCCAACAATAGCCAATACTTGATGCCATGTAGTTTCTACCAAAACTATACAGACCAATAAGATCATTGGCATGGTATTGATCCAATTTGTCATGAAAGATATTTCATATCATTATATTTATGATAACTTGATAACTAAGACTACAAAATGTCAAAGATGTACGCTGGAGACATATTTTGTTGTCTAACGTAACTAGTAAAACACAAAAGGGTAACAAATCAGGAGCAGTAGTACACTTGTATCCATCAACAATTTCTGCTATCTAGCTCTCAACTAACCCAGGCAAAAACTAAAGCAACCCAACAATATGAACGATTAATTATCAGTAGCTGCCAAGTAGTAGTTTTCTATTTTCTCAGCGGAGCAGGAGCAATCGCTTTCATCAATTAACCCTTGTGTTAATTGGTAAAAGCACCATGCCAATTTCACAATCATAAGCGCAAACAGCTTGTACCAACGGAACAACAATTTGAAGAACACTTCCTTGAAGATGTCAGAAACACTACATAAATCAACGAATATCTACATTTCACGTTCAGAAAAAAAAAAATTGATGCAAATGTTCACGAGCGGTAAAAGTTGGACGACCACACCTATTGTCCAGAACGACGAGTCGGTCTTCACGGGGTGCGTCAGGTCGTGCTGCAAAATCACCCAAAAAAAAATACATTAAATCCCCAACCAGACGCGAGAGGAAATCTTGGGGAACCGAATCGCAAGGGAAGCCTTGGGGAGGAGCACGGACGTTGAGGTACGGCGGGTTGCCGCGGATGCCGACCTCGACGTGTCCAGCCTGGATTTTGCAGTGGAAGAGCTTGGTGGGAACGCCCTTGGGGAGCTCGACGTACATGTTCGCCTCCTCCAGCGTCTGGTCCCACTCGAACACCTTCTGCCCTGCTCATGGCGAGGGATGGGGATCAACCCAGGCGGGCTGTGAAGGATACGGAGGGGGGGAAGCGGCTCACCATTGTGCACGAAGGTGTGGCGCTTCTCGGGGCCCAGCTTCTCCGCTATGACTGGCAGGCAGACGGTGGGAGCACGTGCGCAGTGCTCCCGGCGCGTCTAGAAGATTCCGGACTCTGGCTCGTGTGACTCTGCTTGGTACGGGTGGCCCTCGAAGTCGAAGACCACGGTCGCGGGCTTGCGGCGATGAGAGGCGCGAATTTTGCGGCAGGGGACGCCGGGGGCTGGTGCGCGCGTGTGGAAACACCGGTTCTGCGGCGATGGGAATAACCGAATAACGACCAGAATTCACGCTGGGTCACGGTCCGTTACTAAACGATGTCAATTTAAATGTGGAATCATCCCAGACGTGATACATACATAAGTGAAAATAGGACGGTACTAGATCAACTTATTTTATTTTACAGATCAGATAAAAAATGAAGAGTTAGAAAAAATGGACCATCTCATTTCTCAAACCAAATACACATCATTCCTCACTTTTTTGTTTAGTTTATGAAATAGAATAAGTTGATCCATTACCATCTTATTTTCATAGGCTAATAATTAGTATATGTATGAAAAATAAGTTAATTCTACCAAAAACCGGTAGCATGAACTCACGATGCATCACCTCATGAAGCATGGAGTGACTCCCTCCAGAACCAAACACATCTTATGTAATGAGAGGAATTTTCATAAATACATAAATAATAATTTTCTTATGACCACTTTAAACTAGTTTAATGTGTCCATGTGTATGTAAACAAATTCAACAAGCATAGGTTGCAATTATATATGAATTAGACCTGAGGACTAACCAGAGAACTGTAAGCTTAACGGATGCCATGGATTAGTAAGCATTGGACAATAGCCTATAACTATAAGTAAAACAAACACAATAGTCAATAGATATGAATTACATAAGTCGTTGACTGTGATCATAGGTAGAAAACAAAAACAAGAACCTATAAAAGACAAACTAAAAGGAGTCAAGGCACCTAAATTTATTTTAGAGGGGGAAAATGTGTGTCAGTAATTTCTTCCATAACTATATTGGTACACATCCTTCTCACAATTGCAATTTTGGCCTCCACTTGCCCAGCTGCCCATACAGGCGTAAAAGGTGCGCGCAGTCGGCATTCTATGGAAGATTTGGTAGTAGCTTGGTGGTGTAGCATTTCATCGACCAAATGTGATGTAGAAGCCAATGACATGTCACATGAATTAAGGGATGTTCTTCTCAATTATTAGTTCATGGATGCCAATGGAGAGAAGAGGAGGTGCACGACACATCGGGTCAATTCAAACATTATCAGAAGAACGGATGACATGAAAATTTAGCCTTGCACGAAGATAGAAACTGCGAGTTAAGGTAGATGACACGAACCTGGGCCATGTCGGAGGCAAAGGTGTGGCCCGACCTGACCAGCCTTGATGATGAGGGCTCTGAAGTATGTTATTGCCTTTTTTGCCTTGTTGGCGCTTGAGCTTGTGAAAATGTTAGAAATAAAAAAAAATAAAGAGCTTGTGAATGAAAGGTTACAAGTAAAAATAGAAAGGCGTAAATAAAAATAGTCTGTGATTTTGAAAAAAGGTCAAAAATAAAAAAATTATTTCACGAGAGTGGGATTTGAACCCACGCCATTTGTGATTTGTGAAAAAGGTTAAAAATAAAAAAATATTGACGAGAGTGGGATTTGAACCCACGCCCTTTCGGACCAGAACCTTAATCTGGCGCCTTAGACCAACTCGGCCATCTCGTCATATTTGCACATGGGTCACCTTAGATTTTACTTATAGACTAAAGTAGGATATTGGCACACACAAAAAAGAGCGAGGAAATGACACGGAATCTTTTATGTTATGATCATCACGAGCATTGAGCAAAAAATTAAAAGCCAAAGGTATGTGGCGTCACCGCGTCAGCTTCTGCAGCGGCGCCCCGTACAACGTCCGAACGTCCGGTGCAAGAAGAGTTCGCCGTCGATGTACGCATGCGCCACTGAGTCACTGACACTGGGTGGCGTCGTGACGTCGTGTGGTAGACGACGGCCTTGTTTAGATCCCGAATTTGGCCCGAATTTGGCATGCCAAATTCGGGTGTTCACACATCGCAGTCGACCGTAGAATTTCGTTTGTATTTGTGAAATATTTTCTAAATATTGATTAATTAGACTCAAAAGATTCGTCTCACAAAAAAGTACAATAAAACTGCAGAATTAGTTTTTGATTTCATCTATATTTAAGACTTCCACGACGCGCCAATATTTTGATGTGATGGAGAATCTTCTTTTTGCATAGTGGAATTTGGTGAGAAATTCTGAAACTAAACAAGGCCGAGGTTGGTTATTGAGACAAGACAGCGACCATGCGTGGACAGAAGGCTTCATGGGGCCCCAGTGTTCTGCTCATGTGTGGCAGTGTGGCCCATTCCATGCATGGGCCTTCTCCATTGGTTTTGAGGATTTCCACTAGTTTTTCTAGCCCCCGCTCTCCATTTCCTAATGTACTGCATCGGAAATTCAGAACAGCAGAAGAGTCGCTAGGACCTGCATGCGCCCATCGATATGGGCAATGCCGCCGCAGTGATGGCAGCAAAATCACATTCACATCGACAAGAGGCGAAAGTGAGCAGTAGTAGTCTCCAATCTCCATGATGATATTCTACTCACAGCGTTTCGAAAATAGGGATGAGTTTGCGATGACAGGGTGCAGTGTGATTATTATTGTTAATGGCCAGCAATCGCACCTACCCGGATCACAGCTAGCTTGGCCAGATTTACTATTGCATGGACGAAAACGAAGCTGTGCCAAGTGTCAACTAATCCTGGCGCTACTGAAACAAACCGATGGCCAGCTAAAGCTAGCTGACGCAGTGACGCGCCTTGCGCTGCTCTTTCTGGTATGGTCGATACAACCAAAAGGTAGGCACTAAGTACTAGCAGTAGTAGCAACCAATCAAGACAAGCAGCTGCAGCATTTTCTTTCCTGTAATCCCCTTGTTTGTCTAAGCTCGCATTGCATTGGAGCCATCGGCCGATCCCCATCCGTGACTGGAGGAAACAATATGAAAGCTACTAGTAGTAAGTAGCAGGAGACTTGTTGAGCAAAAAAGGCATGTGCGATACATGCACTCGGCACTCTGTACATGCGCGCCGACAAAAGCATCGCACGTCCATGTGGGGCACCCGCATCGATCCCCCTGCTTCATCCTCCAGTGGCACTGATAACCGAACATCACAAGCAAGTACTAGTGCAGTGTATGATATGATGCACAGTTGGTAGCACACACAGGCACAGCAATCGCATAGTCTTTGCCCATTTTGCAAGTCAGTGTTTCCAAAGAACAGGGCCTAGCTAGAGCCTCTTCTTGGAGGCATCACGATCTAGCTGCCAAGACATTGAGTACAACGGATCCGCATATGGACTTTGCAAACTTGTGGATCAAATTGGCCCTATAAGATAGGGGAGGAATTGAATTGAATTGGAGAAGATGTGAGAGAATCTCAAGTGTCAATACATTCCATTCATTGGCCAGGATCACACATAGTCTCTCAGTGGTCAAATGCAATGTGCCTTCGGTTTTGCATTGCCAAAATATTCCACGCGCACAGTTAATTACATGTTGCTTAATTTTTTCCCACCAATAAATTGTCTAATTGTAATGTGTAAAACTGTAATAACTTTTACAGGCTACAGGCAAGCTGCCGTTCCCTCATGCGCAAGCAAGAATTCAAGAATTACCGAGTAGTATGACGCCCAAATCCTAATTGATCTCCGTATTCAATCCGGCCAGTTATGCAAATGCGAATTCCTCTCTGTTTCATTTCATTTACAGGCAGGCAGGCTACACGCCATTTCCTTGGAGCAGTTATTTTCTGTTTTATCTTGTGGATCTTCAGTTTTTACAAGTGCCTTGAACGCCCTTAATTCTGTAAAGCCTGGCTGGCCCTGTGCTGTCTGTATTTAAGTGCTGTGCTTAAGCAACTTCCTTTCTCACCTCCTCCGATCCCACGAGGAGCGATGCTTGTCACCTACTCGTCCTTTTAATCCCCGCCCTCACACTTCTTCCGCCTCTTTTTTCCATCTGATTATTGTTATGATATCCTTGGGTTGAGTGAGTGAGCCCCGCTCAAAGGCAGCACAGAGCAAGAGCAAGCAAAGGGAGAAAGCAAGGGAGCCAGAGGCCAAAGCAAGCAAGCAGCTTGCTGCTTGCAGCTACCTGCTCAGTGGGCTTGCTCCTCCAAGCCCTCAGCATTGCAGCAGCGTTAGCTCTGTGCAGCTGTGCTGGTTGAGTTCCGTTTTCAGGAGAATTCCCTGCTTGTTGCTTGGTGATGGACAAGCACACCTGCAAGCTCTGCTTCCGGCGGTTCCACAACGGCTGCGCGCTGGGCGGCCACATGCGCTCCCACGTCATGGCCGCGTCGGCCGCAGCGTTCCACTCGCCGCTGCTGCCGCGGCAGCCGCTGTCGCCGCCGCTCTCCCTGGCGTCTACCTCGTCGACAGAGATCATGGATGACGACAAGCCGGCGGCGCAGCAGGAGCCACCACCGACGCCGTGCGTTCCACGCGAAGGCGCCAAGAAGAGGTTCCACGACTCCCCTGGACTCTCCTACGGCAGCAGGGCGGCCGCCCGCGGTGGCGAGTCGTCGGTCGTGCAGGACGGGGAGAGCGACACGGAGTCGTCGTCCCCGCGGTTCGCCGTGAGCCGGCGCCGATCGAAGCGGGCGCGGCGCCGGCGCGCGCCGCTGCCACCGGCGGTGGCGGTGGCGTCCGACGATCCTGAGCAGCCAGCGAAGAGCAGCGTCTCCGACGCGACGCCCGAGGAGGACGTGGCCATGTCCCTCGTGATGCTGTCTCGGGACTCATGGACGCGGTCCAGCAGATCCGGCCCGGCGAGCTCGGAGGCCGAGCAGAACAACGACGACGCCGATCACGAGGACGACGACGTCGGGCGCCCGCCGCGCGGCGCCAGCAGGCACCAGTGCGGCGTGTGCAGGAAGGTGTTCCGGTCGTACCAGGCACTGGGCGGCCACCGCGCCAGCATCAAGAAAGGCAAGGGCGGGTGCGTGCCGGTGCCGGTGCCGGCCACGCCTCCCGCCGCGCCGTCGTCGTCCAAGGCTCACTGCCGCGCCGACAACCGCCCGGCGGTCGTCCACGAGTGCCCGTTCTGCTTCCGCGTGTTCGAGTCCGGGCAGGCGCTGGGCGGCCACAAGCGCGCGCACATGCCGTACGCCGCCGCCGGCGCCACCGCCAGCGCGCCTGCCGCCCCGCCGCCGACCCCGTCCCCACGGACGCCTGGAGCGAAATGTGGCGCCGACAGCTCCGGGTACTTCGATCTCAACGTGCCGGCCGCCGCGACGGACGACGACTTCGAGCTGTCCGCCGTGTACGACACCGAGTTCGGCGGCGCCAGACAGTGAGTGCGGCCAGGCCAGCTGCTGCTGATCCGATCGGTTACCTACTACTACGATACGACGCCAACTTCAGAACGGCTGACGATGCTCTTGCACAGCTACTGCGGTAAGCCGAGAGCGTGCGTTCCATTCCATGCAAGAACCAGATGGAGAGCAACAGAGCAACAGTTGAGCATTTTTGTTTCCTTCTCTTGTTTCCTCTGTTATTACTACTCCATTGTTGATTGTTAGTCTAGGAGGACGTACCTAAATTAGATGAACAGCATCACATTCATATTCTTTGGTTGTCCTGTACCTAAATCAAAGTGGCCCATTACTCGGATTTTGTTTATAGAAAAGTGCATTCACCATGTTCTTGATCTTGACCTGTCCCATTAAACTCTGTTCAGGAGTGCTACTGTAGCAGCAAGCAAAAAAAGGTACCAACAGTGCTCCTATAGTGCTCCGTATTTCGTAACTTGGGGGTCCACTGTTGGGCAAACCACCCACCAACGCTGCATTGGGTACAAGTACAAGAATTTGTCACTATTCAAATGCCATCACCCAAAATCCCGAAGCAAGTAAACGCAGACCGCGGACGTTTTAGAGCGAGCTCTCCTCACTGCTCGACGTCATTAGCAGCTAGCTTTCCAGTTGTTGGCCACACCACACCGTGTCCTGCGTCCTGCCTAGCACGCTACCAGTGCCATCCATAAACGCTGGTACATGCACGCATCACACGACTCGCCATGCATGGCGTGCCGCTTTGCTGGGTAGTGGGTACTCTCATCGGTTCGGTCACGAAGTCATGAGCTGTGTGTGACAGTATTTCAACAGCGAGGTGAGTGCCTAGCTAGCGCCACCAGTCCTGGTCGCTTTGCTTGTCTCGGACGCTGATCGAGATCACGGCACCACAGTCCTGCTCTAGTACCTGTCCGTTTCCACACCGCCATGCGCCCGCACGCCACTACCGGTGCTCGTGCTCGTGCTCGTGCTCGTGCCCGTGCATATGGGCTGCAGGTGGGGGCACCTGGGCTCTGGCGCGGGTCCGTCTGCGCGCGCCGGCTTCTCCAACTGCTCGCCGTCGCTTCTTGTCGTGGCTCCTGCCCACCTTGGCGGTTGGCTGCCTCCCCACCACCTGCGCCTAGCGACTCTGTCGGTCAGCTCGCTTTGCCTTGGTCTCTCATCACATCTGTCTCTTCCTTCCATTTGCCCTCACTTGGCACCTCCGAGTCCGAGACTCCGAGGTGAAGCAAAACAACCCCAGTCCCATAGATTTCCCACTCCCGGAGCTAGTCAGCGAGCCAGGGAGCTTTCTTCCTTCGGGTCAGCTTCACTGCCAGTCTAGCACTATTGCGCTAAAGTTCAGTAAAGCGATCACTTGTGTTTGGGTTGGTGCATTCACTATCTAGACTACTGGTAGTGATCATCGGGTGGTGGAGGCCTGGTGGGCGCGGTTAAGCCTGCGTAATCCACGCTTGACTCGTAGGATCGGAACGATCTTGACTTTGTTGCAGACTGGCGTGATGACACAGTCGTCCGCGCTAGTTAGCTAGTAGTGCAACCATGCCAGAAGGTCGGATCCGGACTCCGACCAACCCGCATGGCCGTGCCGTGACGTCCGGGGCCAACTACTTCACCTTCGGGACAGTGTGCAAGAGCGTTGTGTACCAGCTGCGTGGCTGCGTCTGCGTGCAGTACGTGCGTCGGATCGCCGATCTCCGTCGCGTCATCACCGGCGAGCGCGATCGAACTTATACCTGCTGCGGCGTCGATGCATGTCGCGCGTCGTCATCACCCGGGGCGCGTCGATCGGGCTGATCGCTGATGAGAGGAGCGCCAAGCTGCGGCACGGTGCACGGCATGCTGCCATGCTGGTGTACACTGTACGTTTACTACGCAATAAAAAACCAGAACAACTTGTAGAGATAATTACCCGTACAAAACAAGTGCTAGTGGCGCATGTGGTCTCGATCATGTTGATGATATCTAGGCACGTAGCAGTGTCCGTGGAGATGGATGTAATCATTTGATTAGGCGTAGCTAGTTGGTCATCAGTGTTCGTTTGACAACGATCGTCGCTTGATGCGCCATTAACGGAATAACCTAACCTTGCAACAATTTTCCTGCCAAAGTTTCAGCGTGGTCTGGCGCTGCACCGACGGCGATCTGGATCCGCGCCTCTGCGCTCTTGCGCATCAACCGCAATGCGCGTGTGCGTGCATGCTCGGTGCCGCTGAAGTAAAAGCCACGGCGAGATGCGCGGTGCCGTTGGGTCCGCGTCCGCGGCTCACACGAGCAGCGTTGGCGACGACGTACAGTACAGGTACAGCACAAATGCACAATCGTGTCGTACAGCGGCCTACCCAGATACGGTAGGTTCAATAAATCTCTGTTTGGATTTTAAACGGCCAGCGACGATCGTGTGCTGTTCTATTAATTTGGAAAAAAGATGGTGGCAGATGGCCCGTACTACGGTACTAGTACCTGAAAGGGAAATGAAACAGCACATTTTGCGTAGGAAAAAAAATATTCTGCATTCGATCTTTACTACTAGTGCAGACAGGTAATCGAATTACTGTGTCGGCTCAGGGTTTCTGATGCGCTATCATTGTCAATTGGCGCATGATTTGCCTTGTAGCATGACAGGCAGTTAGAGGCCTGGCTGCTGATGGCAAGGTCATGTGGAAGAATAATACCAATATATAATCATCTCTAGCAGAGCTTCGCCTTTACTGCTCAATCGCAGAGGAAGGCTGCTGCATGTGGTGCAATAGAAGATGATGCCGTCAGAAATGAGAACGAAGAATGCTTGCCGACTTCAGGCCGGTCGAGAGCTCCATGCCTCCATTTGCGATATGGAGGGAAGGTTCAGGAGCACTGCTCGTGTCGTCGCTCCCATAGCCTCGAGCTGGGTTTAGTCTCGCCTGCTGGGCCAAACACGCTTTGCTGCTGATCCAACCGAGAGGATTCTACTTGTGCTAGCAAGTAAGCAAAGCATCGTGGTACATAGAAGTGGACAAATTCCGCACTAGCAGCTGACTATTATGACACGACTCTGAAAAATCCGAATGCATCTGCCCGCACTAGTAGTAGTAGCCAATTAAGAAGTAGCAGGCAGTAGGTAATGGACGACGTGAATGGCAATTAGCAAGTCAAGACTCAAGAGTTGCCCATGCCGAATTGTTTGCATGGTATTTATTTAAAAAACATTATTTTGACACCCTCGGCTATATATTCTAAAAGTTTCATTTTTGCTCCACCATCTATGACACTGGATTTTGGTCCACGAGTTAGACAGAGCAAGAAGGACATGGAGGAGAGACGACTTTAATTTTTGCATGAGTTGCAAGCGCTCAACTAGTGAAAAGTTGATGGAGTCGAGGTGATCAAGAGAGAAGAAGCATATTGAACATGAAATGTGAAACAATTTTATTTAACAAGACGGTGAAAAGGCAATGTTTCATTGCGAAAGGACCGTGTCCAAGTGTAAAAGGAAAACTAGAGGTTCGGGACACGACAAACTGTCCACGAGGTGGAGTGCGCGTAGATGCTTTTGGTGTTGATGAACCAAGATAACAGAGAAAAGCAAACAAGATGGACTATGAAAAACATGTGGAGTTGTGAAGTGGATGATATCATTTCATTGAGTTCAAACTAACTAATGATATCAAGTGACAGAATGAAGATGGAACCAGAGGAGCTTTATGCAATGGACAATAGTTAAGTGGCAAGGCTGGCCACACATGTTGATGATCATCGTTCATTACGTTGGTAGTGAAGATTGGATGCTCGAGAGCATCACGTGGAGATGAAATGTAATGGACAATATATGACTCGTACAATATTTTATTTTACCTACTTTTGGTGTGTAGAGAAGTGCAAGGCTAGTTTAACTTAGATAGTACTATGAATAGAGATAAACCTGTTTGTGTGACATTTATCTAGTGCCACTTAGAGCAATTTAACTTTGCACATGTGATAGATTCGAATAGCGGTTTGAAATGTGTTCGAAAACCTTTGTGAATGATTTTAAAAATGCTAACATGTGCTAAATTTGTTGGTTGTCTCGTGAAACTACCATGTTTTTGAAAGCTTCAAGAACACTTTGAAAAAGGAGGCCATCTATACTAGTGAGGGTGAAAAAACAAATGGATTTAAAAAGTTGTGGAGGCTAAAATCCAGTTAAGAGAAGAGAGCAAAATCAGATTTCTAGAAAGGGGTAAGATGTTTTTAATAAAATTTTTCATTTTCTACAATGTCAATGCCCACGAAGGCTAAGAAATGGCCCAACACGCGCACTTATGATCTCTCCTACTAGCGGTGGACCCAAAATTTGAATTAAGACTAAGGCGAATTTCTAGTAAAAAGTATCAATATAAAAAGTCTTCAACTATTCTATAAAGGGTTAAAACATAAAATCAGATCAACAATTGTTGTAGCTATTCTCCTAAAAAGTTTATGAATCATAAAAGTTCTCAACCACTATACAAAGTACTAAAACTAGAAACTTAGAATCAAAATTAGTATAATTATTAGAACTTGGGTTATGAACAGGTTAGATGATGAATAGAGAGGAGAGAGAGGTGGCAACTAGAGTTTACAAATGAGTGAGAGAAAAAGAGACCCTTTGCTACCATGCTCTTGACACTATATAAAGACAACAATAATTTACAAAGCGGTCTCTCAGTGTGGGAGATGACATAAGCTACTACACTATGTTGGGCCCCTTCTATGGCGGAGGATTGGCCCATGTGTTATATGGACTCGATGTGTTCAGGTGCAGGAACAAGAAGATGTCGAGATGCCCAAGGATGGCTAGCGGAGGTATACACTATCATGTGATAATCTTATACTAGTTGTGGTCACGTTGTAGGCAATTTGATATGCACACCAGAAAAGCGATACATGAGAATATATTTCTAATTCCACTGTTGATAAATTGTTTTGTTGATAAATATATAGCTAAACTAGAGCGGGCAAAACCAAACTTACTAGAAGCATATTGTTTAGATGATAGCACCGGGTTGGATTTCTCCTCCAACTAGATTCACTAAGTTATATGTTGACACAACTTTCTCCATGAATTCAAATATTTTGGCAGTGGCTGGTGGGTGCTACACCTCATGATAGTGCTGAGTGGTACTAAAAGGGATAACAAATGCGAAAATAGCTGAAGCTCTCGCATGTAAAAAAGGTCTAGTTCTAGCTAAGGATATTCATGTTCAGAAGTTCTGTTTGGCAAGTGATTGTGCCAACGTCATAAGCAATATCAAAGGAGGCTTCATGGATACCTGTAGCTAGGTTGTTCGACAGATCAAATCAGGAGCACAATTGTTTGATTCTATGGAGTTTGTTTATAAAATCAGAGACAATAGCAATGGTAGGCATATATGTTTTTTTGTCACACCATAGTGTGTTTGGATTTCTATTCTGAATAGTTGAATAAATTAGGAAGATGTGTGTTTCTAAAAAATATTGTCGTGCCTTATAAGCAAGGGAGGCCAAATGCATAGTTGTGTTAAGCATAGTTAAATGACACTCAAACTAGTTGTACCTAAAACTAATGTGACAAAAACAAACTAATTCCAACAAGAATATGCACTGCCACCCCACAATCACTGTGGCAAGTGCATTATGCAATATGATGACGAGAGAATTTAAGATGGCTATAAGTTTAGATTGCACAAATGATATATTGATATGCATCATAAAAGTAATAATGGCGGCACCTACATGCAGCAGTAGTGCATCGTGACCTTACACTACACGAGCGATATGGCAAGAGTGGCAGTGCACCCTACAACTACGCGAGTGATATGGCAAAACTGGCAGTGACACGACTCCGGTAACTATTGGCACAAAAGCTAGCTTTTAGAAGGAGCGCTTGTTGGGTTAAAACAAATTACATATGTATTATTGGGCTAGTGGCCCAGGGCCTGGGCCCGCCCCTGTCTCCTGCTCCAAGCTTATGGGCCGGGCCTTCCATTAGAGAACCCAACCAGCCCAGAGGTATAAGGCTCCGTGCCTCCTTCCAATAATAGGCATCCCCAGTTCCCAACCTGCGAATCCCACTCCCCACCATCGTCGCCGGCGAGCCGTCGGCGATGGGCCACGACCAGGGCCTGCCTCCCCACGGCGCCTCCTGGCCGCAGCGATCCGACTACGATCCATACTCCTACGCCTACGCGCCCCATCACATCACCGCTGCCGCCCCCTACTACCACCAGCCGCCCCCACCGGGGACAGAGCAAGGTGCTCCGGCTCCCGCGGCCGACGCCTCGTCGTGGTCGTCCGCAGCGGGAGCATCGAACGGCGTCGTAGTGGGCGGGCCAGGGGCGAACCCTTTAGCCGTTCCCGCGATGCCGCAGCAGACCAGCTTCGCCACCTCGATCGGGTGGCCCGGGCGCGATGTGGGATACCTGCCGCCGTATTACAACCCGCAGTACCCGCCGCCGCCGGTGCAGCATCCCACTGCGGTATTCAGACACCTCGCTCGCGTCTCTCTATTCACTGTGCTGTGTACAAATTTTATCATCGATAGGGTAAAAACCCCACCGTTGTTTGCCGAAAAAAAAAATACACTTTGCTGAGACGGTCTGTCCCCTTAGTTAATTCTTGATTCATTAAAGGAAGTCTATTCACGCTCTTGAAACCTTTGATAATAATTCACGAGGGAAGGTAATTAGTTTTTTAAAAAGGAGTTTCTGCGTCTGTATTGTGAGTAACTGATGAATGCACATGGACTGCTGATTAGTAGCTACAAGGCCTTCATAAAATTTTCACTATGTGTGTTTGGTGTTGCAGATTGTGCTAATAGGAGATAGGCACAACCTTCTAGATTCCATTCCAGAGGCCATTCTAGTTTGTCTTTTTGGAATGGAACATCACGGTACCAGCTTATGCCGGTGTACCATTCCAGATTTTATAATAATACTGTACATGAGTATGCCTATACATATATTTACTTGTATGCACACAAAACTTTAGTAATAATCATGCTTGGATTGAGTAGTTCAGATTGACAAACAGCAGCTGCAGTGCAAAAGAACCAGTTGGCTTCTTATATTCCTCCAGTTTTGTCAAATCAACTATAAATCACCTATATCCAAACGTTTGTTCGACATATCTGATCTGTATAGTTTCCCAGAATTAGATGTACCTCTTGTGAAGTCGGTATATTAGCTGCATATTCAGTCTGTTTTGTGTGTGAAGTAAGATATGTATTTGAAAATGTTATGTTTTTTATTACTAGAGCATCTCCAAGAGTTCCTTATCTTTTTTCTCCTAAAACTTGTAGTTTCAGGGAAAAGAAGATCATCTCCAAGAGTTTCTAATAAATTGCTTCTAAAAAAAAAAATCAAATTTGGGTCCCATATCAGTTTTTTCATTTTTTTTTTCTGTTGCTGGACTTGACATGGCACGTCAAGGACTCTCCTGCCGCCGCCGCCGTCACCACATCAGCCTTTCCCATGGAACAGTAGCATGCAGCAGCCGGCCAGCATCCACAGCAGTAGCAATCGGCCATGACCAAAGGATTTTGCAGCAGCCGGCCAACAGGCAAGCAGCAGTTATCCACCAGGCAACCAGCGATCGTTTACCAGGTTCACCATGGTTGTCGGCAGAATAGGGCCACAGACGGGTAGCCATGGCCGGAGCTGGACATAGTCCCATAGGGAGGCAGGGAGGGCCATCCTAGGAGCGGGCCAGCGGCCAGCGGAGAGATCAATCTGCTTGGCCTTGTGCTGAGCCAGACACATGGAGGCAGGGAGGGCAATCCGCGGGGCGGCCAGCGGCAGGATCTGCTCGGCCTCCTCCCGGCGACCAAATCCTCTAGACGATGACGCCGGAGACCAACTTTTCCCCTGGATGGTGGCACGAGAAGGAAGACCGCACGGGAATAGACCAATACGCGCTATGACAACGCGTGTGACTTTACACGGATCTGATGTTTTTTTCCGAACTCCTAAAATATTAGGAGAATGTATTAGGAGTTGTTGGAGATGGTTTTTTTCTAATCTTTCCTAAAACCAAGTATTAGGAAGACATTTAGGGAACTCTTTGAGATGCTCTTAAAGCTGGAGTTTTGATGGACTTTTCCCTGTATTACATGAAAGTAAGTTTCTTTGTATGCACTCAATGGATAGATAATTTGTATTTGTATATAAATCGTTTTGTTTAGACAGTATGGGTTGGAATGCGGTGGTCCGCCATCTTCTCACTCATGTTTTTGATGCAAATCGTTTTGCTTAGACAGAATGGGTTGGAATGAGTTCATCCATCTCCACCTCATTCCTCATAGGGTAACAATTAGTATAATAAACACATAAAAAAGTCAACCTGCAGGGGTTGTTGGTGGGTGGGTGTGTTTGGGGAGGGGGGGGTGGGGTGGGGGGTGGGGTTTAAGACAGTCCCCGGTCATTGCATTAAGAAGACATTCTCTCATAGGTCGAGAAAACCCCGAACCTCTGCCCCACCTATGATGGAATGGTTCCTCAAACCAAACATTCCCTATCTTTTGGACCAATGAAAATCAAGTGCAAGTGACTTCATCCCCTAGAAGACAGGAGATTATTTTCTTTTCAAAGGTTTCATGGGTATTGGCTTACTGGGGTGATTTAACTTTGGAGTCCTGTACAACAAGCAGTAATATTCGTGATCACCGTAAAAATTGTAGTCTACAAGTGCAATCATTAAGTACTGCCTTGGGTACACATGCACACCTGTGGTCGTGTATATTGGTTATATTAATATATGCCCATGCGCAGCTCGTGTTAAGTTAGTTTGAGGACAGACTCAACATCCACATTTACATTTCACTTTGATGTTCCAAGTTCCATCCATGTCGTTTGTTTTTATCGTTGCTGCTGAAAGATGAACTGTAGGCTAGCAACTTGCCCATGGTTAATCCTTCAAATGAGCGTTTGCTAGCGCAGTTAAATGGTTTCTTCTGTTACTATACTAATAATGTCACATACTCCATGATCACACCAATAATTCATGGATAAGTGGAACACTGATAATGTATTTTCTCTGCCTGACATCTGCTTTGAGCTTTGCTTGAGATTCCTGTTTATTAGTTCTTCGTGAAGATTAAAATCTCTTTCTGGAAATAAGATATATGCAAGAGAAGAGTATTATGCTGGCTTGGAATTCTGTGATTTAACTTTTTCTTATTTATCACTTGTATGTGTCTGCTGCACACAGACAGGTGGTAAATTCTTGTAAATTTGTGTCTGTAAGTAAGCTGCAGCAAACTGTTAACCGTGTACTCCTAAATTACTGGCCACAATACACGATTTCTACAACGCGCTGTGGTTTAGTGCAAATTAACGCGAGTCATGTTACCAGATACCTAACCATGGTGTCTGTAAGTAAGCTGCAGCAAACTGTTAACCGTGTACTCCTAAAGTACTGGCCACAATACACGATTTCTGCAACGCGCTGTGGTTTAGTGCAAATTAACGCGAGTCATGTTACTAGATACCTAACCATGGTGCTGTTATGTTTTCTTGCAGGTCGGGGGTATAGGTACGCTCACAGGTGTAAGCAGAGGTGGTGGGCCTTCCCATGGTGGGGGCAGAGGTGGAAGCCCTATGTATCACCCTCTTACATGGAATGCAGGAATTACATTACCATGTGGTAGAGGACGAGGACGAGGGCGAGGGCGTGGGAACAAGAGCAGTGATAGGCAGTTAGCCATTCAAGCATCCAATGAATCATCTGCATCAGAGGCTCAGCCCGAAACAGTGTGTGCACCAGCACATGTAGTGCAGGCTACAACCACCAATTCCACACAAGGTACTGTAGTTCCAGCTGCTTGGTGTGATATATGCCGAGTGGGGTGTAATAGCACAAAAATTCTTGAGATGCACAAAAATGGAAAGAAGCATAAACGGAATGTGCAGAGGATGCAAGATATGGCTCGCCTGCAAGGTATGACTCCTGCCATAGCTGACATGGGTGCTCCTCCATCAACATCTTCTCAGCTGGCTGAAGTAGAAGGCCCCAATACTGCAGTACATATGGTCCCACCTCTTGGTTCAACCAGCCTTGGTGGGGAGCACAGAGACTTGGCTCCTGAAAATGTTGTAGCTTCAGTTTCTGGAGTGCAAATTACTGAGGTGACAGGCAGTTCTTCCAAGCAAAACACAACACATCATACAGCAACAGTTGGTCAAGCACAGGTAGAACCACATGTTGCTGTTCAAGCTTATCAGCCTTCGAATGAGATGAAAGATAGCGTTGAAGCTCCACCAAATGCATCAGGACCATCAAATGTGCAACTGGTGGAAGCAAGGATGGATGTCAACGGCACCAAGAATGGCCCAAAGAGGAAACTAACAGGAGTTGGCAGTGGTGGAAAGAAACTGAGAGTGTCTCAAGCCCCACAGCAAAGGCCTGTGCGAGTAAGAGAGCAACCGGTAGTCTGCACCATTTGCAATGTGACTTGTGATACAAGAGCTGTATTTGATATCCATCTGGGTGGCAAAAAGCATCAATCACGACTCAAGCGTTCTCAAGGCCCAGACATGTTCGGTCCTTTGGTTGCGCATATTCCTCCTAACCAGTCGGCAGCTCAAATGACAGGAGCTTCTGAACCACTATATTATGGCTTCAAGAGTAACGGAGCTCCTTTGGTTGAGCAGGAGGCATATCTGGCTGGCGCGATGCCGCACACGTTCCCTGTTCTTCCTCAGGCTGGTCCAACCATCATGGCTGCTGATTTTTTTTCACAACGGTGACTGTAGCAGTTGGTGCTGCTGTAACTGCACTGATCACTGCGTACAGCCGCTGGGGAAGCTGAAGTGAAATAGGCATGTCTGCATGTGCCCCCGCCGCCTGCTGTCTGCCTGCCTGTCTATACTGCCTCACAGGTTTCATTGCTTTTCGGTGTGAAAAATGCACAAAGTTTCCGTTTATACAGACATGTGTTCAACTTCCACCTGGTTGACATAGACTTGGTGTATGGCTGCAAAACTTTTTTTTTAAGGCCAGTTTTAATGGGAAGTTTCATGACAGTAGTTACCAAGACTGCCACATTAGATTTTGATTTTGTGTTGGTAATTGTGACAAAAGGATTTTATCTAGATAGAACTTTCATACTTAATTTGTCAACTCAGCAGCGTTAAAATGAGAATGGAATTCCCTTAAAACGTCAATCGAGACGACTGGCCTTTAAAATTAACACGTAGAACTCCACCTCACCTCACATAGTAGAATGTTCTCACATAGTAGAATGTTCTTGCTTGCTGGTTGTTCTGCGGTTTTCTATCGCTCATCTGCTTGCTCAATGCCTTCTTTTCCTTTCTGAATTTGTTTCCGTATATGGCTCATCTGCTTACTGAATCCCTTCTTTTTCTTTCTGATGAATGTGCTTTCCCCACTACGTGGAGGTAGCTTCCTCTCTGTAGAGCGGGACTCACATGTCAGTCAATGTGGCCGTTGCTTTTTTTAGCAACACATGTGGCCGTTGCTAATCGAATGGGCTTGATTGAAGAAAAACTATGAGCTATTTCGGCCTATTACGGCCCAATAACTTCTCCCCCTATCCGATGCAACGAAATCAGCCGCAACGACCGCCGAATCGCCTCGCCATGACAAACGCGGTGGCAGTGGAGCCGGCGCCGCTCGTGCGGGCCCGCGCCTGCCCGGCCGCCGCCGCCTCCTCCTTCCCGCCCCCGCGCCGCCGAAGAGCTGCTGCCGGAGCTATCAGGGCGTCTCCCGCGTCCGGCCGGACCGAGGGCGGCGGCGGGGGCGCGACCCGCTCTGGCACGGCGGCGGGTTCAGCCTCGGCGTCGACCTCGGCGACGCCCGCACCGGCCTCGCCGTCGGGAGGGGGATCACCCTCCCTCGCCCCCTCACTGTACGCACCTCTCGCACTTGATTTGAGTTCCACCGTCCGAAGCTGCCAGCCTCACCAGATTGAGGCACGGTTGGACATGACGCCAGGTTCTGAAGCTCCGCGGGCAGAAGCTTGAGCTTGCGCTGCTCGACGTGGCTCGGCAGCAGGTGCAGTTTCGCTTGGCTTGTTCTCTTCTGCTCAGTGCTGGCATTTCGAAACTGAATGCGATGGTGGTTCTGCTGTCCTGAACACGGGGCGCTTTGCGACTTGGAGATTGCAGGAGGCGGACGAGCTCATCATCGGGCTTCCCGTGTCCGCTGATGGGAGGGAGACGACGCAGTCCAACAAAGTGCGGAGCGTCGTCGGGAGGCTCGCCGTCCAAGCGGCCCAAAGGTGCGTCGCATGTCTGTACTTGTAAATTTGGATCGCTTCGGTGAGCTAGGTTAGGAGCCCGGTGCTCAGCAGACTCATCGAGACATTTGAACTGGCTGCTTTGCTTTTGCTTCAATGTGTGGTGTGAATTTGTGATAATTGTTGCTTATAACTTAGTGGATTGGTTTCCACGGCAGCAGGGGCTTGAGGGTATATCTGCAGGATGAGTATGGAACGTCCACGGACGCCCTAGATTACATGATCTCCAGGTGAATCTTGGTTTTGTTTGGATCCTGCAAAAATCAGCATGCTAACTCTTAGCATTTGCTAGCAACATGCACCTTGCTCATTTTGCTAGTAGCTAGCACACGTAGGCATGTTTGGATCCAGGCTTGCCAAAGTTTAGTTGCTACTACTATCGATTCAACTTGGATCCAAACATCCGACAGTTTCCCATATCGCTGTTGCTGCAATACTTATAGCTGGACCTTGCTGCTGATTTTAAAATCTGACCATTTTAGTATTTACAGTACTGCTCCATCCTATCAATGCAAAAATTCAAGAATGCAAATTTGTTCCTGCACATTGCTGACTATTAAATTGTGTCAAACTGTTAGTTTGAGAAGGATCACTGAGAAGCTTGCCTGATTATATACCTTTTTCAGGGGTGTCAAGAAGTCTGCTCGTGATACCAAATCTGATGCATATGCTGCTGTGGTATTTGATGCTATATGTTTCTACTTGGTATTTATTTACTCATGTTTTTTATTGCTTCTGGCTAAAGTTACAGCTGATTACTTTTGTTGTAGATGATTTTGAAGAGATATTTCACGTCATCAGGTCAAGAGGCTAAGATTGTCCTCCCCAGGCAACCAGAGTTACAGGACAAGTTAATAGTTCAGTCTAGGCAAGATGCTGAAATTTAGGAAGGCACGTCTTCTAGTTTCTCCGTCAGTAGAGAACATGTCCAGTTGAGAGCACCTCATTTTCTAGACCATCTCATCCATTGTGATGTAGATGATTGTTTGAGGTACTGTAATGTAATTTTACTGCATCAAAATCACAAGCTGTTTTTGAACGTGGTCCTGATTGCAAATTGAGTATCATCCCAAAACAAAGTTTAGTAACATATTCATAGTTGCATTCATGATTTTTTTTTCTGGGTATCCTACCTAGATTACTTCTTTTCTGAACTCTTGTATAACTTATGACCATTCTGTAATGTAAGGATTTACATTTGAAATTTGTATCAAAATATAAGATGTTTTGGATCCTCAATCTTCTCTGTTTTTGGGGAAAATATTGAGACTACTTTTAAACGGGTATCATTAAAACAACCTATCAGTAATTAATAAAAATAACAATGGAACTACTCTCCCATCCTATTTACTGAGGGGTAAGATAGTCCTTTGCCAAGCTCTTTATTTTGTCTAAAAATCGCTTAGATACTTTATACTTCTGGACAGAGTAGTTCTGTTGAGCAAATCTGTGCTAGCCTGTTTACCTTCTATAGCACTTAATCAGATCGTGTATTTAAATAGTTTCCACCATGAAGACTGCAGAAAAGAATTTGTTCAGAAATAGTTTGGACGGTCCAAATTGGCAATAAATAAGGCACTTTGCAACAATCCCCAGCCCCGCTCCATGCAGCCAATACGCTTCCTTTTTTTCCCAATTCAGTACAACTGGCCTATCTTTCCTATATCTGCATCAATCATGGTTGCTGCAGGCAATGTTTATACATTACTACGAGTACACAATGGAATGCCTGAGCGAAAACCACCAGAATCAATCGAGAATAACTGATCTGAATCAGCTGTTCATATGGTGCTGAAGCATATCAAATCTGTGCATAAAAGAATCAGTACAGCTTGCTGAATTCAGTCTCCTGTGCTGGTTCACCAATCCGGGGGAAGAATGGATCCCTCTCCAGCATCGTTTGCAGTGAGTCCATCATCCTCACCATTGATCCCCACAAGAATGGTGCCGAGCAAAATGCATATCCAAAGACTGCCAGAGCTCTCACAACACCATCATGGTACCATGGGAATGCCATAACGATGAGCATGCCCACAATCGCGAGCCATGTAGTAAGCACGTCAAGTGGTGGGAGCAGGAAAAGATTGATAACGAGAACTGACAAGGCAAGCGCACCAAATAGGTACACGGACCAGCCCATGATCGGGTGAACTGTGCGTGGGATCACAAAGAATGGAATGGAATATGCCGCCACCATAGCCACAATTGCAGCCAGCTTGATCAGCCACTGCACCAAGGCACTTTGCTTCTCAGGCCGTCGGTTATAGCACAGTTTGGTCATCCCTGGCCTTGCCAATCTGCTGACAGCTATGATAACTATGTACATCAAAACCTCCATCAGAATCACTGGCATTTCAGCAGCATACCTGTAAATGTAAGCAGGTAATTGTTAAGTGGATAGAACAGAAAATGATATTTCTGTCTGCTCAGGTACATAATTTGCTTCTGTGTTGTTTTGTTAACTCACCCAAGATCATCCCACCGCTGCTTGTGCCAGGAAAGTCCTAATGGCAAGACTGGCCAGGACCACCAATACCAAGGTTTAAACCAAGGTGCGCTGGGGAATGTGATAACACTGTTTGGCCCACACGGGACATGCCAATGTAACTTGAGATCTGCAATGTTCAATCAAAAGGGTGGTTGAAATTTTCGGAAGCAATAGCCGCAAGCAGGTGCATTGGTATTGAAGCTGTGTAGCTGCAGCACTCACAGTAGTAGGACGCATCCATTTGATAGCCGAGAGGAAGGCGATAGGTCCCATTGAGCTTTGTGCCATTCTCAGGAGGGTGAAACATTGGTTTGTCGAGCAAGTCTGGGTAGCACCCAACCAAAAAGCCCTGGTCAGCACCATCAGAGTTTTCACGGCCAGTGTCCAGGTCATGAAGCATGCCCTTGAATACATCAATAGAAGGCTGCAGATTGAAGAAGAATCAAATATTAGCCTAGTTGGCTATTACATGTCTGAGCACAACATATCTGAGTGTGTGAGTTTAACAATAATCTATTTATGCATGATGGGCATTTTCTTTTGTGTGGGTCACTTATACTTTTTTGAAAGAACTGGGTCACTTATACTTGCAGAAGACTTATACTTCATCTTTGGCTGTATGCATGCTCAAATTCTATTAGTTTGTAATTGGCATATGATTAATTGGTGTCATTATTAACACAGCTGTATATGCAGGGAGATTGGTTCAATTTATGTTACATATTGTTACTAGACTAAAGAGGTTTTGTATGACATAGCTAAGTCAACAATCACTCACGGTTTCAAGCAAAATGACATAAATATTGGTTGTACCAGACAGGTCACAAGTGGAAGAATAACAAAAGTTTAGGACATACCTGGAGCACGAAAAGACCAGTGTGGAAATAGCACGGGTTGATGAAAACAGCACAGAACTGTCCACATTGGAATAGCTCGTCTGTGTTCTGGAGGAAGATGTTATCGGAATCAATCATGACGACACGCTCATAGTCCACCAGGGTCCACGCATAAAGCTTGTTCAGTGTCAGCTTAAACCTCTTGTTGATCCCTCCTAGGTAGCCTTCGTAAGGATTCCTGAGGTTCTCCACTATCACCACCCTCAAGCCATCCTCTTCTGTCCTGCATAAGCACCCATGTACTGTCAATAGGCGTCGCATTTCATTTCACATTTTGCAGTAAGTTCGTTGAAACAAGTAGGAACAAACAAGTATTGCTACGGCAGTAAAACAAGTAGAAACTGTTAAAATGTTTTGTCGAGCGTAGTGTGAAATGACCAAGCCATGTCTTGGGGAGATTCACCGATCGCTATGAATCATTTGGGACTGACATTAAGACCGCCCATGAATGACAAAGCTATGATATTGAAGAAAATCCACTGTTCAATCACTATTATAATGAAGAAAAAGGAAAGTTGACTAGTGTAATTGGATAGCAGAGATTTTAAAAGTACAGGTTGCAACCAGCGACAGGAAGCCAATAGTCAAAGCTTCGGAGCTGGTGCATCCATGACAGCATATTCTGTGAGACTAACAAGCACCTTAATAGCAAGTACTAATGGTTTTTTTTCTCGAATGCAAGTACTAATGGTACTGGCGGCAAAATAAGCATGGAGGTGCAGTGCATATGTGTCCATGTGAATGGCCGATGTTACCCCACAAGAATTTGAAAAAAAAGAAAGGCAACCAGGAGAAGGTTCCTCTCTGCAGGTGGTCCCTGTTCCACTTCCCAAACCTGCAAATCGTCGTGCTCTCTCTCAGGTACCCGAAACACGTCACCACCCCTTGGCTTCAGTTTCTACTGTAGTTTGTGGCTGCCGCAACGCGACGCGACGCGGCTTTGCAGTGCGCAATAAAAATTCGAATTAATTACTGCTAATAAAAAATGAGCTGGGAAGCTTTCTTCAAAATCTGGATTGATTCGCTATTGGTTGATGATCGAGCAGTGCCCCAACCCCAAGGGGAAGGAAGGGGAGTCGAACAGACCAACGGAGACGCGTCGGAGCGGAAGAAGAAAGGAAGGGCGGCGGAGCGGAGAGGAGGGCAGCAGAGCGCTACTCACATTGCTTGGACCCAGTCGCGCGGCACGTCGGCGGAGGCGATGAGGACGCGGTCGGCGTCGGCCCGCACCCGCGTGAGCGAGCGCATCATGACGCGCACGGCGACGTAGAAGTCGTAGTCCCGCGGCGTGCCCATGTACATCATGGCGGCGTACGCGTGGCGGTGCCGCGCCGGCGGGCCCTCCGCCCGCGGCCGCGCCACCGCCAGGCCCCGCCGCTCCTCGCCCGCCGCCGCCGCCTTGGATGACGATAACGCGGTCGCCGCGAGCAGCAGCAGCAGGAGCAGCGACGCAGACGCCGGCGCGAGCCGGCGCCGCCTGCTGGCGACCGGCGGCGGCAGCGGTTGCCCCGCCATCGCCGTCGCCGTTCCCGCGGTCCCGGCGAGCGCGCGAGACGAGGGTCGGTCGCCGCCTCAGCCGGCCGTTGACTACTAGCCTGCTGGTGATCAGCGAACCAATAGGCGCCGCGCCGCGCCGGGGCTCGCTCGCCTGAGAGGCGCTGGCTGCTGGCCTCTCTGCCTTGCTCGGCAGTCGGCGCCGCTGGGTATGTATTGTACGCCGGTGTTTGGGGGAATAGGAGAGATGAGAGGGGAGATGCTTGGATTGGATGCCTCGGCTCGACGCTTCTCGTTGGCAAAAGCAAGAGAGGAAGGAAGAGGGGGGAGAGGGAGGGACTAGGGAGGGAGGAGGTCAGAGGGGAAACGGCCGGGCGGCGTTTATTTATGAGCTGTGGGAGAGGGAAAGAGACCTGCCCGGCCCGTGCCGGAGTAGCAGATGCTTTCCCCTTGTCCCGGTCCAGCGTACTGTACGACGCTCGCTCCCCCACTTGGTACGTACCTGACACGCGGGACCGGGTCTCCGCTTGGCGACGGCGACGGTTCGGCTACGACGCGGCTACGCGTAGGGTGGCCGCGGCTAAAACGAGCGAGCGCAAAAGGCAACAACGCCGGCGTCGTCCGTCACATCCTCGGCATCGGGCCGGACGGCGGGGACGCTTCCTTGCTTCCTCGTAGGAGAATGGAGAACTGTCAATCAGCCGCCAGTGGAGCGGAGCGGAGACGACTGGGCGGTGCGCTGCGGAGTCCGGTCCCGGTGTGGGTTGGTGGGACGCCCGGGATGGACCGGACCCGTTCTACACTACACACGCGCTCGACGACTCCACACGTTTTTAGCGCTGGCGATGGCGAGTGGCAACTACAACAGGCCATGGCTGGCTGGCTCGCCGATTGATGAATGGGCGATCCGAGAAGCCAACCAGATTTTTACGCCTCGGACTGCGTGTTTGCTGCGGCTGTTTAGCTGGACTTCAGTATCGTCGCTCCGATTTTGGCAGCTGGAGCTCCCGTGGGCTTCCATTTCAAGTTTCAACACTGGCAAATGAATAAAAACAGCCCTGGGACGCGGAGGGGGCTAAAGCTAACGTGTCATCCAGCCGGTGACGTGTGGGCCTTCCACCGTTGCCAAACCTGTTTATCCCCTGTGTCTCTTCCAAGCTTCCGGACGGGGGCGCCCGAGTTTCGAATTGGAGGGTTATGGATAGGAGCAAGCCAGCCAACACAGCATGAATCCAGGACGAACATGCTTGGACCATCACAACCTTTGGCAGGGACAAGAAAAAGACCTGACGGTCGAGCTCGGCTGCTCGGGTCTACTCCCTCCGTCAAGAAAAAGAGTACTTTATATGCATCATCAAACAATCTCAAACGAGAGTTATGGAGTTCCAAGTCTCTAGTATACGAGTACTCCCTTTGGCTCGGCTCACCGGACTCCGGAACCATGTCACGCGACGCGGCGCGACACGCCGGTGCACTGGTGGAGGATAGTTACAGCTGTTCGTGTCCGTGTGTTGAGGTGTGCTCTAGCGCCTACTGCTCACCAAATTTTCTGGGACTGGCAGATGGCGCATCGACGTCGTCAGCGACGGTTCGGAGCTCAGAACAAGGTCAACCGCCCTGCGTTAATTATGGCACACCCGAGTTAAAATAATCGAAGCTTGCAAATATCTTCTGGATCCAAAGAGGCAAAAGACAAGCCCGGAAACGATATGGAGTATACTTCATTCCCTATGACGTAACCAAATTAGTCTAACTCAACTGGTTAGAGACTTAAAGTAAAGTGGTCGTACATCCAACTATACAGCCTTGTCAATTCAAAATTAGAGATGACAATATGAGTCTAACTCAACTGGTTCAATGTAAACTAATTAAGGTCATGCACCCCGAGTCACTACAGCAGGCCGGTTCTTTGCCGAGTGCCTGCAAAGACGCACCAGCGAAGAGACATCAGGTAAAGCCTTCTTTGCCGAGTGCCGTGCGCGCACTCGACAAAGACGCTGTCGTTGGGCGGCCAACAACCTTCTATTTTTTTTTTGCCGAGTGCCACATTCGGTAAAGAAATTTCATTTAAAAAAACCCTTTGCCGAGTGCCTCACGCTCCGGCCCTCGACAAAGCCAACTTTAAAATTCTTTTTTTTTTGCTTTTCCAACAAAGCATATATATTGAATTTATAGGTTTCTTCTTTAAAAAAACAAGCAGAAGAGGTACTGATTATATTGGTAAAGAAGAAGACTAAAAGTAGAGAAATAATAGCCCAAGGGGTCTACAACTGAAGACCACAACTAGAGCTTAATAGCCCAACTAAGACGGCCAACTATAAAACATTAAACCATTCACAACAACAAGAGTAAGAGCACACCCACAAGTACCGCAACAAACTAAACACTTAACAAGAAGCCAAAGGAAACTTTCACCACGAGGTTTCAGAAGGCATGACCTTTTAATCCCACAAATCAATGACTTATCATAGGACTTGCTCTAAGCCTCTTTGTCATGGTTGGTAAAGGCAAATGAATTAGAGGACAAGCAAGCTCATCGTGCCTTGCTAGCTGTGGTGACTAGAGAAGACGGTACCGTTGTCAATTGTGGTCCTTCTCCCTTGACCTCTATTAAATGTGGTCCTTCTACCTTGATCGTAGTCATAGAATGGGCATGGTCGTTTTCCATGGGGATGGGAAAGATGGAATCCTTTTCTAATTGGTAGAGTGTATGCAATCTTTTATGACCACCTTATATGATGTGCACCAAAAGGTATGTCGTTGAGCACTTCTTCTCACCAAATCATAGGAAACACGCCTTTGGACAACGTCGTGTATAGTGAACAAGTCTATGGACACCATCAGACTATCCTTTGCACTTCTGTCTTCACGCCAAATCGTCGGTTGAGTACTTTGGCATATATTACAGCGTGGAATAGTTCCTTTGACGTTTTCGTTCTTCAATTGCCTAACAATCTTCTTTTCTTCTAGACGGACTATCCTATCTGTGTACTTGAACAATGCCTTTTTGCGCTAAATCGTGCCAGACCACACTCATTTTTCCAACGTGTGTAGAACCTAGTTTGTCGGATTTTTCGGTGTATGCATCTTCTGCACACTAGACCCTATGGTAAGAAGTTTTAGTTGGTTATAAATTTTAGACCACGCTAGTACACTTTGTGTGGTCTAGTGATTAGTGAACTAATGGTCTCCTATAAAATTGGCTAAACTTTAGACATCACTTCTAAAACATTTGTTTGGAGCCTAATCCAAACATTACCTAAATCATTTTTTATATGTTTCTTCACCGATCTTTTATGCCACTTCTCTTCTTGCATCCCAAGATACTTCATTAATCTTCAATTTTTTGTTTCATTCCACTTAATAATCTTTTGGAAGCGCTAATAAGAAATAAGTTTTGTGTGCGTGAGTTTGTGCAAGGGAGCGTACATGCATTACATGTGAATGTGCACTCACTCTGTTTTTTGGGTTTGACTAAATCTATAGAACATATTAATAAAATTCATAGATCTAAATAAGTGTATTATAAAAGAATATGCAATGATTAATCTTTACTACTTATTATGCACCATAAAGATTAGGAATCTTTTGTATATATTTGGTTAAGATTGAATATATTCATGTAATCGTGAGAACGACGGTGAAAAGGAACCTGACGGTCGTGTTGAAATGAAAATTAAAATAGAAATCGGAGATTCAAACATCTAAAGTAGCTCCTCTGAATGGACGTGACCATTCCCCATCCCGACCATCGCTTTGCTGGGGCCACGCGGGGGTGTACTTGTTCACTTGTTCTATACCCCAGTGTTTGGATAAGAGCAAAGAGCACCGAGCGAGAGCGACGACGAAGGGCACGACCGAACGAGGCACACATCTGGGCGATTAAAGAACAAAATGAATATGTTGCTGCTTCTTTCTTTTTCTTCTTACGTATAAACTCCGTCGTCTTGGCTGCATCGACTATATCCTTTCGTGTACTCAAGATGGAACGAGTGACGCGCCTACACGTCTGAATTATTTTAGCGAAACGGGCGTTTTCAACCCGGTGTCGCTGATGAAGACAGAGCTCCATGATTGGCCCCACCCCCAGTGTGCAGAGATATATGAATATATACGAGACGACACAAACATTGCCGTCGATGCAACAAGCCATGAATATACGAAAGGAATCGGCATATTTCCGTCACTGCCATCTCCTAGAAACAAGTGGGAATCGGCATCCGTTGGGTAATCAGTGGCATGACATCCTGCTAAGCTCACCATCTAGTTCACGCGGTGCACAAGCGTCAGGCTAGCGTACAAGATTTTCTATTTCCAGGAAAAAAAAAAGCACTCTCATGTCTCTAGCAACACGTATGTACGATGAAGGTAAGTAAGGCCTTGTTTAGATTCCCAAATTTGCCACCAAATTTACTATGTAGAATCACATCCCGTCGTCAAATCTTGCCATGCGTGTAGATCTTAAATGTAGATGAAATCACTAATTACTTGTGGCTTTTGTTGTCTGCTGCGAGATGAGCGTTTTAAGCGCAATTAGTGAAATTTGGATAATTTTCACCAAATACTGAACAAAAATCTTCTGATCTTATTTGATGTGACAATTCTTATCACGAGAATCCAAATTTGGCCAACTAAACAAGGCCTAAATTCCCGTAGTAGACACAGGCCGGGTCGTGTCGCCTTTGCCCCATCGGGCAGCTCACCTCCGATTCGTCGTTGGGTTACTTGTGCGCTGTGCCTGAGCAAAGCTAAAGTGGCCTGTAGCGTGTGTCCGTTACGTGGCGCTGGTAAAGAAACGAACTGCGACACGATCCTCCTCGGCACCACTAGTAGCCTAGCGGTGTCCTTGTCTTGCTCAGTCCCTGAACGAGCACGCGCACGGGAGGAGATCCACGGACGCAACGCCGCGCTGCCGTGCGCGACCCCGTCCAGAACGAAAGCGCCGGAGCACGCCGCCGCTGGCGACTCGGTCCGCTCCGGTGGAAGCGCGAGCGATTATTATTCGTCGCGTGATTACGGCCCTAAGATACGACCGTCCGTCCTCACGGTCACGGTACGGTACGTCAGTACAGTACGTGTCAATGAAAATATCTCGGCAGTTCGATTCGATCCGGTTTTCCGTCGCCGTCGCTGTAGTCAAGTCTCGCAGCGGCGCCTTTCCATTCCCTTTGAAGTTGAAGCCACCCAGCTTCCGCGCTGCTTTGTGCGTTGACTGCCCGTCGAGTCGAGTACGCCTAACCTTTTGGTGGAGGTAGCCCGCTCGCGAAGCAAACCAGGCAGCGATGACGCGGCGCGAGCGCGATAGGCGATACAGACGTTACCCAAAAGAAGGGTCCGCGCGTCGAGGATCCCGGCCGGCAAAGAAACGGTCGCCCGAGTCGGAGCTCGGAACATGGCGCGCGCTTACCTCGTGGACTTGGGTGTCACCTCTGGTCAGTCATCTAGCTCAGCATATGAACGGGTGAAGGAAAGTTCTACTCGCGGCTTGTAATTGATCTTGATGTAAATTTAACGGAAGATCACATACATGAAGATCACTTTATTCGCTTCTTTTGACCAGACTCGATCTGCTGCTTGCTGAGCGAGTCGTCGTCTTCTTCTTGTTAACGACCTACTTTTTGGAACGTACGTACGACAGATAGTTAGGAATAATCATACATATATAGGATCTAATCCACGAGATGACGAGACACGAGATCGAATCATCGAAGCAGGTCCGACTACTACTCATCATGACCGACCTACTAGCCTACTACATAGAGGCTTCGCTCGTGCTTCGTACGTGCTGAGTCGCACTACTCGCGCCGCACAGAGATTTTTCCCCTTTGGAGAAAACAGCGCACAGATTAGACAGAGGAGATCTCGACGCGTAGGCGTAGGCGTAGCAGAGAGAGGCAACCGTGTGTTCCAGTTTGGCCTGCGGACTGCGGTTGACCGCCATTTGGTTTCGCCAAACTCACGTGCTCTTGTCAAACTCTCCGGCTCCATCGGGCTCTGTCGATGTCATCTCACTAACCATTTACAAGTTGCTCCAGCTAGGCCTGTAGCTGTCGCCATTTGCAAATTGCAACGTATGGCAATAGGCTCGGCCGCCTAAATCCAGTAATCCACACCAGGTGCGCCGTGCTCGCTCCTCCATCTCCATCCTCGATCCAATCATATCAAAATTTATAAGCAACAAAAAAAAGATGATAGTACTGGATATTTATTATGTAACTTATTTGGGGTTGGCGGTGTTGGTGATTTTAGGTGCGCTGTCTCAGACTACTAGGCTAGCGGCTTTTGTGACACTCTTCTTCCTACTCTTAATGAAAAAATACACGCTAAGACACAGTCGCGAGAAAATACGATAATACTGGATTAGATAAGGCCTGCCCTGATGTTGTGTTGAGGCCAGATAAGAACTCGATCGTGATGGTTCTTAGTACTAACTATATATTCCTATTTCTAAATAGGAGGGTTTCTGACTCGGGAGGGCTTCAACTTTTGAGCAGCAGCGATAGCATCTGGTGGCGCTCTTATATGCCGTTTGCAGTTTGCACCGTATTCGTGACGTGAATGAGAGCTAGCTGCTGAAAAATAAACCAAGTTGCTTCCTTCCTCTGGCCATAAACAAATGGCAGAACTAGCCAACTGTAGCAACAAACATATTCAAATTCAAGTAGGATATGGAATAGGATTGCCTTGCCTGTGCCAGGCAAGCTCAAGGTCAACCTGAACCAGCCTACAACAAATTGTCAAGAAACTGAAAGAAAGGAAACTGTGTGATTACTAAAATCTTCATTCATTGCAAGACTAAATTAACTGGGCCGCGTGCAGCCTCCGGCCCGCAGCACATGGAGCTCGCACGTCCCATCCCAGAGAGGCCAGAAGCAAGGCGCAGGCCTAATTCACTAGTTAATGGGCCCGTCCAAAGATAAATTTAATTGTAAACGAACTGCAGTGAAGGCTAGTGTTGTGTTAAGTTTGTTATTGCGTAATATATATGTTAATACTACTGTTGATCCTGTTTTCAACTTAAACTTTGATATTTGAATTAATCAAGATTTTATTAAATAAAATCCAATTTATTAAATAAAATCCAATTTAATTCATAACTTTTTCGTTTTAGATATGTTTTCAGTGATTTTCACATCTATGTGATCGCGACAAAGCATAGATTGGTTTTAAAAAGCTTTTCAACATGTGTGTTTTTTTATCTCTGTTGATGTACTGTTCTAACTATATCTCTTTGTTTGATTCGGTATGATTGCTTTGATGTTTGTGTATTGCTATTGATCGAGTACAGACGGTGAGTAGTCATGGGAGACTAGTACTTCCTTGACCCAGATCATTAAAGAGTCTTTTGAACAAGATGACTCGTGCAAACAAGACCGCCTGCATAAGTGTAACCTCCAGTGCTAATGCGGGCAGCTTTGTTGGCATAAGTCATCTTGTTCAAAAAGGCTCCTGCTGATCTGGGTTCGAAGAACTCCTGGTCTCCCATGCTGCTTACCGCCTATAGTCGATCAACAACAACATACAAGCATCCACGTGAAGCAAAATAAAAGAGATACAATTAGCATAGTATATAGTTCCGTCAAAAAATAGAGATAAAGTAAGTTGTACACCTTTTAAAACCAATCTACACATTTCAATAATCACAAAAACATAAAATTCACTAATCTAAAACAAAGAAGTTATGAAATCGGCCCTAGAGGCCACGTTTTGCTTCGGGATTGTTACGTTACGAAATAGGAGATAGTGGAGAACTCACCGAGACCGTAAGCATGGCCAGGGAAGGTTCGAGGACGGCGTGCGGCTCGGTGTGGTGGCGGGCGAGCTCCAGCACACGACGGCGTGTGGCGGGCGAGCTCCAGCACACGACGGCGTAAGCAAATCATAAAAAGAGGGAAACCGAACTTGAGACTTCGCGAGATCGATGAAATGATCGACAACAAGCTTACGGCGGTGTTGCAGCGGTGGAACGAAGAAATCGAACTCGGCGGCGGCTGCTATGATTGCGGCGGCGGCGGCGGCTGCGAGCTAGGGACGAGGCGGCGGCTTGCGATTAGGGTTGAGGGAGGAGGTGCGTGTCACGCCGAGCGCAACGATAGAGAGGATGCCGGCGTACTCGCGCGGCGGTCGACTCCGGCGTCGCCGAGATCGGAGAAGAAGAAGGCTCAACGAGCACGCAACAGGAGAAAATATGTTTTGCTTTTGCTTAGTTTGTCCACCCATCCTCCCACACAGCTAGTTATAGGTTCATTACAAATTGATAAATGGAAATGGAAATGGCCAAAGGCCCACAACTATTACAACCAGTCATGCTGGCCCAATATAGAGCTACTGTAGCGCAAGATCAATAGCACGGCCCAAGGCCCAGTCGTGACATCACCTCCCCCTCAAGTTGCAGCGCGCCCTCGCGATGGTGTCCTGATGACAGGCATCTCCACTGGAAAGAGCTTGGACAGCGCCTCCACTGATTGCCAGGTCGCCCAGTGCTGAGGACATGTTTCTTGCTGCACCAAAACTGAAGGTACCACACGATGACCAATAAGTTGGGTGCGATGAGCAATTACCTTCGATGGTGGCGAGATGTTCCGGGCGGACATGAAGTGGAGTTCATCATCGGTTGCTAAATTTGTGCCCGGAGGAAGAGCCTTCTTAAGTTGCGAAACATGAAGCACGGGATGAATTTGGCTATGAGCGGGTAACTGCAACTTGTAAGCAACTTGACCAATGCGCTTCAATACCGGTATGGACCGAAGAACTTGAAGCCGAGCTTGTTAGAGGAGCGTCTGACCACTGATTGTTGAATATGTGGCTGCAATTTGACATATACCCAATCCCCAACTTCAAAAGATCTCTCACGAACGATGTTTGTCGGCTGGCTTTTCATTCTTTCTTGAGCTCACGTTCGGATTGAACTGGATATGCTGCATAATGGCGCTTCTAGCCTTGAGCCGATCATCAAGTCCTGAACCGAAGCGGGCATCATCAATCCGAATGCCAAAGTGCTTTGGGGGATGACCATATAAAGCTTCAAATGGTGTCGAGTCCATGAGCTGAATGGAATGTCTTTGTTGTACGAACTCGCTAATGGAATCCAAGTGAGCCCACTTGTTAGGACAAGCATGGACCATGCAACGCGAGTAAGTCTCGAGACACCGATTCAAACGCTCGGTTGTCCATCCGTTTGAGGATGATAGGAAGAACTCATGTTGAGAGTAGTGTGTGATTTCTTGAACAACTCTTGCCACAATGAGCCGTGAAAACTTCGTCCCATGCGAGATAATGACATAAGGCAGACCATGCAGCCTATACACTTGATCAATGAATGCTTGAGCCACAGAGAGAGCAGTGTATGGGTGAGATAAGCATATGAAGTGTGCATATTTGGTGAGCTTGTCTACCACTACCAAGATAGTGTCAAAGGTTTTGGATTTGGGTAAACCCTCTATAAAGTCCAAACTGATGGTATGCCAGGAATGAGGTGGCACAGGTAAAGGTTGAAGAAGACCAGGTAACTTACAGTGTTCTGGTTTAGCTTGAGCACATACTGCACAACTGGCCACATAATCTTGTATGAACTTCTTCATATTAGGCCAAGCAAACAAAGCCTTCACTTTCTGATAAGTGGCAGTAGCTCCACTGTGTCCACCTAGACCACTAGCATGTAGTGCTAAGAGAACTGCCTTTTGTGCTTCAACATGGTTGCCCAACCATATCCTGTTCTTGAATTTGATGATACCCTCAGACAATGAAAATCCTTTGTCATTAGAACCAGATAAACTGAGTTCAGTTAATAACTTCTTGGTGTCCTCATCTTGTTCATAGCCCTCCAGAATAATTTCCATCCATCTTGGAGTGACAGAAGACATAGCACTGAGTTCAGGCTGTCTAGATAATGCATCAGCAGCCTTGTTATCCAACCCTTTCTTGTAGACTATCTTATACTGCAGACCCAAAAGTTTGATGAAAGCCTTCTGCTGTAAGCCTTCATGAAGTTTCTGTTCTGTGAGATGAATGAGACTCTTATGATCGGTTGAAATGATAAATTCCTTGTGATGCAAATAGGCTTTCCATTTATTGATCGCCATTATCGAGCCAAGCACTCTTTCTCATAAGTAGACATTGCTTGAGCTTTGGTTCCCGTGGCTTTACGAGATAGGCCACAGGGTGTCCCTCTTGAGTGAGTACAGCTCCAATGCCAAAACCTGAAGCATCAGTTTCAACAGTAAATGTCTTGGTAAAGTTTGGCAATGCCAGTACAGGAGCAGTACTAAGAGCCAGTTTCAGGGCATCAAAACTGGACTGCAAGGCAGGTGTCCAGTGAAATAGGCTGTCCTTTTTCAACAGATCAGTAAGTGGTCTACTCAGTAAGCCATAGTTCTTGATAAATTTTCTATAATAACCAGATAAACCAAGGAATCCCCTCAATTGTTTCACATTTGTTGGAACAGGCCAACAACTGACAGCCTGTATCTTCTTTGGGTCTGTGGCTACTCCTTTACCACTAATGATGTGCCCAAGGTACTCAAGCTGTTCTTGTCCAAAAGAACACTTAGACATCTTGAGAAGCAGTTTGTGGTCTTGTAAGATCTGGAAGACTTGCTGTAAATGCTGCAGATGATCTTCCAATGTTGGACTAAACACTAAGATATCATCCACAAAAACCAATACACATTTCCTGAGCAGAGGTTGAAATATTGTGTTCATGATAGACTGAAATGTGGCAGGTGCATTAGTCAAGCCAAAGGGCATGACTCTGAACTCCCAATGTCCATGATGAGTCCTGAATGCAGTCTTGGGCTCATCTGTTTCAGCCATTCTTATCTGATGGTAACCTGATCTCATATCCAACTTGGTAAACCAAGCAGCACCATGAAGTTCATCCAGAAGCTCATCCACTATGGGCAATGGATACTTGTCTTTGATTGTAATGTTATTGAGTTGTCTATAATCTACACAGAACCTCCATGTACCATCCTTCTTTTTGACTAGGATCACTGGTGATGCATAAGGGCTGTGACTTGGTTGGATGATGCCATTTTCCAACATTTCTTTGACTTGCCTCTCAATTTCAGTCTTCTGAGCAGGAGAGTATCTGTAGGGCTTGATGTTAACTGGCTTTACCCCCTGTAGAGTAGGTATCTTATGATCAAACTCTCTTTTGGGAGGTAACTTGTCAGGTTTGCTGAATAATGTAGCATTGGCATCAATTAACTGTTGAACACCAGGAGGTATACTGTCAGTTGATGGAACAGATTCCTGATGACTAAGATGAACCATCTGTGCTACAGCACCTTTTCTGAGTAAGCCCTGTAACTTCTTAGCCTTGATTTTTGGACATGAAGTTAATTTATCCTTGACACCTTTGAGAGTGATTCTGTTGCCCTCATAAGAAAACCGCAGGAGCTTCCTTTTCCAGTGAATCCACATTGGGCTATGGGCTTCTAGCCAATCCATTCCTAATATCAGATCATAATGAGGAAGATCCAACACTCTTGCTGAAGTTGAGAAGGTATGCCCTTGAGTCCACCATATGAATTCTGATACTTGTTGAGCACTCTGTATCTTTGCACCATTTGCAACAGTTACTTCAATTGGATCAACAGCAGTGACCTTGCATTTCAGTTGTGCAGCAGTAGATGTGCTGATAAATGTACTGGAGCTTCCAGAATCAATCAAAATCAGAATGTCCTGATCCTTAACTTTTGCAGTCAGCCTGATTGTTTTTCTTCCTTGAATTCCCACAGAAGCACAGTGTGATAAGGAGTAGGCTTCTTCATCACTGGATGTATCATCATCTGAAGCTTCAGACTTCCCTTCAATGTCTGCAGTTTCAACAGGTGGTTGCATGATATCAAAGTATTCCTGCAGGACATTCAAAGATACTTTTGCTGGGCATCTATGATTCCTGCCCCATGTTTCACCACATTTCATACACAAACCCTGAGCCTTTCTCTATGCCCGAAGAGCTGCCCATTTATCCTCCATACTGCCCTTGTTACTGGTTTCAGGATTAGCTCCCAACACACTTGGCTGAGAAGTGAAATTGTGCTTGTGCTTGTTGAAATCCCGATATGGCTTCTTGGAAGAGAATTTGGACTGAGCTTCCATTGTACTTTCCTGCAATAAGGCCAAGGATAGCGCCAAATCAACTTGTTCTCGGCTTGTGCAACCGAGAGCGAGCTTTGATCTCTGTTTGAGCCCTTTCATGAATTGGCCCACAAAGAAAACATCATCTAGATGATTGTTATGCACTAAGGTTTGATGCATGGCTAGATTAAACCTGTCATGGTACTCTTGGACAGTAGATGTTTGAGTCATGTGCATGATATCATTCATGTTTGTAGTGTAAACTTCCTTACCAAACTTGGCTTCTACAGCTACACAAAGCTCGACCCAACTATCAACATTATGCTGGGCTTCATATGTCTGTAACCACAGCTTGGCTATACCTCTAAAATGCAAAGTAGCAAAAGGGGCCCAACGGTGATGAGGCACATTGAACATGGTGAAATACTTCTCAGCATCCTCTCTCTAGATTCGTGGGTTTGAACCATCGAATTTGGGAAATTCTGCTTTAGGCATCCTAAACTCTCTCTGCTGATAAGGATTGGGTTGATGCACAAACTCTCTCTGCTGGTGATGGTAAGGCTGATGCACAAACTCCTGAGGCTGATGTGTGTATGACGGATCCACAGGAGCAAACTGGTAAACAGGGTTAGGGTGGGGATTTTGAAACTGACCATTGGCCAGGGGTGGATGGGGGATCGGTACCCGGCCATCATACCCCTGTGTAATCGATTCGACGCCGTGGCCAACAACGGCCCGCCCCTCTTCCTCGCGCGTCGGGGCCTGTGGTGTGGAAGCCGATGGTGAAGCTTCCAACGCCTGGATGCGCGACCTGAGAGAACTGATGTCGGTGCTGAGCGCCTTGTGCATGTCCTCCACCTCGGGGCGCCACTTCCCGAACGCCTCCATGAGCTTGGTGAGGTTGTCGAGTTTGCCGGAGATGTCGGAGAGCTTGGTTTCCGCAGTCGCCATGCGGGTGGATAGGGTCGGACCACGCGCCAGCGATGGATGCGGGAGCGGATCTGACGTATCGGTGGTGGTGGTGACAGAATTGCGGTGATGCGGCGGCGGAATTGGGATGCGGATACGCGGAATAAGTGGTGTGGAAGGACGGAGGGCGCGGAGCGGTGGATTCGACGGCAGCTGATACCAAATGTCACGCCGAGCGCAACGATAGAGAGGATGCCGGCGTACTCGCGCGGCGGTCGACTCCGGCGTCGCCGAGATCGGAGAAGAAGAAGGCTCAACGAGCACGCAACAGGAGAAAATATGTTTTGCTTTTGCTTAGCTGTCCACCCATCCTCCCACACAGCTAGTTATAGGTTCATTACAAATTGATAAATGGAAATGGAAATGGCCAAAGGCCCACAACTATTACAACCAGTCATGCTGGCCCAATATAGAGCTACTGTAGCGCAGAATCAATAGCACGGCCCAAGGCCCAGTCGTGACAGTGCGGGAGCAAGGCGGCTATTTATGGGGCGGATTGGCTTGGGCAGCACGCCAAATCGAGGCGGCGACGGGGGAAATCGGGCCGGGGCGAAGTCCTGCTCGGTTACGAGCTAGAGGTGGAAGACGACACTGCGACGCGGGCCCGGCGCGTCAGCGGTTCGCGGTGCTGGATCGGGGTCGTCGTAAGGCAGAGAGGGGAAAAAGGGAAGGCGGCTGCGCGCGGGCTTTGTCCTGGGCCGGCCCAGAAAGGAGGGGGGAATGGAGCTTGGCTGCAGCGCGGACCAAAGGAAGGAAGCGGGCCGCGGGGAGGGAAACGGCCACCCGGGCCAGAATGAAGAAAGGAGAGCTTTTCTTTTTCGTTTTCTTTTCAATTTTCAGAATATTTCAAGACATTTCCAACAACATTTTGAATTCATTTTCGGTTTTGGTCAAAAACAATCAACACAAGAACATGTGTGCACAAGCGTGTAGCTAGACCTTGTAGTTGATTTTTAATCTAATAATACATTTTCATGCTCACAAAAAATGCATAAACAAATCATTTTAAGCTATTTAGAAACATGCAATTTTCAGGTGTGGTTACACTTTATTAAATATATACTAAAAAATCCATAGATATTATTGATAGCTACAACTTTTGTATATACCATGTCAAGATTTGAAGCCATTTGAAAATTTAAATTTTGAATTGAAACCACCAAATAATTTAAAAGAAAATTTGGCACTCAAATTTTTTTGAATAAATAATTATTCGATTGTAGATTCATTTGAGCTCTATAATTCTGATATATAAAGTTTTTATTCATCTAATTTTATATGCAAAGTTATAAATTAATTTTATACAATTATTAAGGGTTGTGATATGATACACTAGGGTTCAAAACTTTAGACTGAATGAAAAGTCCAAAATTTTGTAATACACTAGTACGTGTGCTATATAATTCCAGAAGAGTCATATTTTCTATTATTTGTATTGCATACTCCTCTATTCAATAGATGTAGATGTGTAGTCATAAATCATACTAAACTTTTTTGCAATACCAAAATTAAAAACCCTGGTCCACACTTCTTTTATGGGGAAACGTTATGACTTATTTGGTGATGAGATGGAAAACGTTATATTTCACCTTGGATCAGTATGTAGCTACGAGTTTCTTCTTAAGATAGGTACACCATAGCGTCAAGTATCGCACCTAAAAAGACCAGTTTATCTCTCCCAACGTTGACACCTCTCTTTCCTCGTGGAATTCCTCTCCAGCGTGCGTGTCCGAGCGTAAAACGAAAAGGAATTCCAGCGTGCGCACGGCTGAACCGTCTCTGTTTTCAGCTCGCCGTGACGTACGAACACTCTAAACTCTAGAAATGGCTCTGCTCTCCCTTTCTCCCACCAAACCCCACCATTTCCCCAATACATGCTTCTCACATGCCTCCAAAAACCCATACAAAACAATCCTTGGCCTCTGTGTACAGAATAAAAATATGCTCCCATTGACGCATCTCGATAAATAGCTACATATATGGACTGCCAAGTAAACTTTTTCTTTCCCAATTGTTGAGCAGGTACAAATACTCGCGGATTTTGATAGAACAAACTACGAAAAGATGATGGAATTATCTATAGAAATGTCAAAATGTTGGCAGCTAATAGCGAGATAGTACTATAAATCATAAGGTTCTTCTATCGATTCATGATTGTGACTTGCCCTCACAAAATCACTTCTTTCTCTCCATGACATAAACATCGCAACTCGATCTCTTCCAAGTACTACAAGCTCTTGTGTCGTCTGATTCTTGCATGGTTGAGCTTCTTCTTCCTCCTCTTGTTAAGTGTTTAGGCCGCTTCAACAATGCACTGATAGCCAGATAACCAAAGCTTTATTTATTAATTTATTACCTTAATCATATATTATTCGATCCATATTTATCTCGCCCGTGCCGATGGAGTCGCGGCGCCCCTGCGCGTCGGCGTCCTCACGGCGCCCCAGCACGTCGGCGTCCTCGCGGCGTCCGGTGGCCTCCCGCGCCGGCTCCGGCGCCTTCGCGTACGACGGCATGCGCGCCACGCCTCTGTCCACGTCCACGCCCAACTTCACGCGCTCCCTCCGCAAGGCGGCCTCCTTCTCCCACAAGAAGCCGTCCCCTGGCGCCGACGCACTGCCACCGCGGCGCGCTCTGAGCAGCAAGGAGAACAGCAGCAGCAGTTCGGCGTCGTCGACGGAGGCGCTACTGATGTCGCCGCACCGCCGGTCGATGCCGGAGCCTGAAGCGACCGCGGCAAACGGTCCCTGTTGGGAGCCGAAGACAAGGCGGAGGCGGAGCACCGGGACGGTGGATGAGGCGGGCGTGGGTAAGGGGTCGTCGGCGTCGGCGTCGGGCGCGCTGCTGCGGGAGATCATGGCGCCCCGCAGGAAGGAGGAGCCGGAGAAGGAGGAGGCCGCGCACCGGGCGCGCATGCTCACGGCGCGGCTGCTGCAGTGGCGGTTCGCCAACGCCCGCTTGGAGAAGGCCATGGCGCGCGCCACCTCCGCCGCCGAGGTGAGCCATGCCATGCCATGCATCATCGGCACGCAACGCAATAAGGATGCAGTTTGTTTTGACATGTCATTTGGTTTTTGACGCGCATGTCGCGCCGGTGCCTGCACGCACGCACACATGCAGAACAAGCTGTTCTACACGTGGCTGCGCGTGGCGGAGCTGCGCAACATCCAGGCGGCGAAGCGGATCATGGCGCAGCGGCGGCGGCAGAAGCTGAAGCTGGCCCGGTTGCTCCGGCCGCAGATCCCGCTGCTGGCGTCATGGGAGCCCTCGCCAAGGCGCACGCCGACGCCACCGCGGACCTCGGCCGCGTCCTCTCCGCGGCGTGCACCAGCGTGCCGTTGGCCGACGGCGCGCGTGCCGACGACATGGACGCGCTGCACGAAACCATGTTCTCCTGCGTCGGCACCGTCAACGAGATCGAAGCCATCACCGACATGTTCTACGCCACGGTACGTACAATACATTACATTACACACGAGCGCCAAGCGCATCATGAAAACGTTACACGGCCATGTGCAGGCCGGAGCGACGAGCGGCGCGCTGGAGGAGCTGGCGCGGACGATCCAGCAGGAGATGGAGTGCCTGGAGGAAGCGACGCGGCTGTCGAGCATCGTCACCGGCTTGCAGGTGGGTGCCCGGTCGTTCTCGGGAGATGGATGGCTCGCCGTAGCCGAGGCGGCACTAAACCTCTGGGGATATTGATTGCCAGAATGCCAGATACTCCACCTACATTTTGCTGCAACTATAGTAGCCAGTACTTGTTGTCCACCAAGCAGCAAGTAGGCTCGTGTGTTGTTGAGCTTGAGTCGGTTCTCTTCCCTTTTGTGCAGATGCAGGAGGTGAGCCTCCGGGCAAATTTGATGCAGGCAAAGCAGAAGATAGACCTGCAGGGGCGGGGAATAGGGCTGGGACCGGCCACACCGGCGCTCGCAACTTCGTTTTCTGGTTGGTGTTTTTGATCGGACCAGCATGAACAGATCGAAGCAGAGTACAACTACTCACCCACTATAAATTAAGAAAATTGATTAAGGTGCAAGACTTGGTGTGTTCATCGTGAAGGCAGGCTACTTGATTCCACGTGTGCTAGTTTGGCGTATAGTATATGTGCGTGCCTGAAATAAGTTAAAAGTGTTAGTAGACGATGATGGCGAGAGGTGCACCCTGCACTTGGATCGCAGTGCACCTGTCCGATCTGATCGCTACTGAGTATATATTTTCTAGTGAAGTGGGGTATTTATTCATTTCCTCTTGGTGGGGGTTCAAGATTGTATTCATTTCGTGTGTGCTTAACTGCTTGTGCATGTTTATTTATGGATGATGTTTGAGTTATTCATTGGCACCTGTGCATAGACTATGTAATTCAAGTTATTCAAGGGTTTGCTTGTATTTATGAACTACATACATCAGTTGTAAACATTGAGCTGAGTTCTTATTCTGGGTTAAACAATGACTTGATTTGCTAGCATGTGTTTTTGTCTTTATGATATACTCCCTACGTTCTGTAAAACATTTCTAACTCTGACCATCAATTCTAAAAAGTTTGTACATGCTAACAGTATAAGATTTGTTCTTTTAGATTCACTGTGACAATAATTTTATATTACATAATTTAAATGCTGTGAAATCACACACACTTTTTTGAAAACATTTCTGTAACGGAATAAAGATATCCTAGACGATATATGTCCATCTTGAAAGAACTTTGCAAAGAGTTTCATTTCAGCTTTGGACACTTATGGACTAAGTAGTAAGGCCTTGTTTAGATCACCAAATTTGGTCCCAAATTTCATTATGCAAAAAGAATATTCCCATCACATCAAAATGTCGGCACATGCATGGAGTACTAAATATAGATGAAATAAAAAACTAATTGCACAGTTTGATTGTACTTTCGAGACGAATCTTTTGAGTACAATTTATCAATATTTGGACAATATTTTACAAATACAAACGAAATTGTTACAGTGCGCTACAGTGTATGAACGCCTAAATTTGGACTCCCAATTTTGGGATCTAAGCAAGGCCATAGTTTTTACCACGTAGCCATCACACAGCCTCCCAAAATTGAGAAAAAGTTTCTAGAACCTAAAAACAGTTGTGCTTAGTTTCACTTTCTTGATCATTTTTCTTTTGAACTTGCCTCTTTGGCTCCGAAACGAATTTCGTTTAGTTTATTGGCTCTTTCATCCATTCCAGCACACTAGGTGCCGTGGAAAGATAAAAATACATGTCAATCGAGAAAATGGCCCATGCCACGTGAGTCGGCACGGCACAAGATGGGCCGGGCAACATCTTGGTCTCAAATCCGGTTTGTACAACATGCTTTGTTCATAGCCTTGTTGTGGGGGTAGTTGCGGAAGTGCTGCAGGTCAAGTGGTCAACTAGAACTCTAGAGACTTTCTGACGTTTGCCTTGTCCCTTCCAATCCTCCAATCAAGCGCCGTCTGACGTCAAAGCGACACCGACAATGGTATATTTATTTATATTTATCACCCGTACCGACAATTTTGCTAGTATAGTCTAAATGTCTAAAAACTTAAGCCCAAAGCCCGTTTAAGAGAAAACCCTTGTTGCATACAATGGTCCACACGGTGTAGTCTACAACTATGGAGTAGATGGAGCTGGTGGGCATTTGGGGTTGCATGTTGCACAGTTGGATCTGCACTCTTGCAATGTCTCGTGGCAATACTCTTTCTCAGAACCATTAGGACAGCAGTAGCAGGAGCTCCCCTTCACCGGTACGAAGTAATAGCACCACACGGTGACGCAGAAGTTGAGGGTAAGCTTTCTCTCATATGATGATGTGGAGTTGACAGGAGCCGCAATAGAGCTCTTGGAATCCATCGGTTCAAGACGGCCTACAGTATTTTTACAAAACGAATATCATTATATTATATAATAGAGCAGCAGCAACAACCAACAATTGTCTACATGTACTGAGATACAACATACAAAGGATGTAATAAACATATAGCCCGCATATATAAAAACATGCTCACTGGATCAGGTGTAAACCACTCCTTCGTGAAAACTCGTGTACAACCATAGCAAAAAAGTTATCTAAATTTACCAAAAAATCACACATATATATAAATTAAAATAAAATAATGCAAAGAAGTTCTTACATTGTGCTTGCATTGCTAGAGATCCGAAAAACATAGCGCACAAGAACATGGTCATCGTCGTGCTATTGCGCCTCATGTTAGATCCCTACGTCAAGGCCAGGAGGCAGATCACAGGATGGACTTGAACGATGAGGAGAGATTCCTGGCCTCACCTCACCCTTATATGGAGCCTTCACCCGCCTCCTTTAGATTCAAAAGGAAAGTAATAGTTAGCTGCCCTATTCTCCCATATATATATATAAATAAAAAGTGAGAAAATAAGACTTCCTAATCATTGCGTTAATAAAATTCAAAATCCATCCGTCTGCCTCCGTGCGTTCACCACCCACAGGCAGTTTACGTGGTGGTTCGCGGGCATGTGTATCACAGGTATATTATATAATAATATAAATATAATATAATAAAGTTCCCATAAAAACAGTTTAAAAGCTATTAGGGAAATAAAAAATCAAGTTATTATGATACAAAGTTATGGTGATAAATGTGAGTACAATTTTATACTACTTTTGTAATCTAGGCCTTATTTAGATGGCAAAAAAATTTCTGAAAAAATACTATAGCAGTTTTGTTTGTATTTTTTGTCAATTATTGTCCAACCATAAAATAACTAGAATCAGAAGATTCATCTTGCAAAATACATATAAACTGAGCAATTATTTATTTTTTATTTATATTTAATGCTACATATATACGTCTAAAATTTTGATGAGGTAAAAATCTTAAAAGTTTTCAACTTTTGAAGGTAGGCCCTAATCTAATCTAAAAATAAGGAATCCAAACCAATATTTAAAAGAAAACGTGGGGCGCGCGCGCCCTCGCTAACTAGCAGGCCCGAGCGACGCCACCAACCCAGCGCCCCGAATTCCAATGCCGCGCACGGTGGCCGTGATCGGCGCGGGCGCGGCGGGGCTGGTGGCCGCGCGCGAGCTGCTCCGGGAGGGCCTCCACATCGCGGTCCTCGAGAAGTCGGGCCGCGCGGGGGGCACCTGGGCATACGACCCGCGCGCGGACGCCGACGACCCGCTGAGCCGCGACCCGGCCGCGCCCGGCGCCGTGCACGGGAGCCTCTACGCGTCGCTGCGCACGAACCTGCCGCGCGACCTCATGGGCTTCTCGGACTTCCCGATGGCCGGCCGCGTCTTCGCGGGCGACGCGCGCGCGTTCCCGGGCCACCGTGAGGTGCTCGCGTTCCTCGACGCCTTCGCCGAGGAGTCCGGCGTCGCCGCGCGCGTCAGGCTCTGCTCCGAGGTGCTGCGTGTTGCTCCCCTCGAACAAGGCGAGCGGTGGGTGGTCGCGTGGCGCGGGGAGGACGGCGAGGTGGTGGAGGAGGCGTTCGACGCCGTCGTCGTCTGCAACGGCCACTACACGGTGCCCATGGTGCCCAAGATTCGAGGTGCCTGCCATCTTCGAGTTTCCCTCTTTTCTTTCTCTTCCAGGACAGTGGGGTCTGAATGGCAATGATTCTTTCGTAGGAATTGACACCTGGAGTGGAAAGCAAATTCACAGCCACAATTATCGCACCAGAGAACAGTTTCGGGACCTGGTATTTCTCCTCTGCATGTTTGTTTCCTGCAGTCTGAAAGAATTCATCAGTTATTATGGTGTGCCACTCTCGAGAGCTGCAGAATGTTGTGGTTGTAGGATTCTCAGCCAGTGGCATTGACATTGCTTTAGAGATCTCGCATGTCGCCAAGGAAGTGCACGTAGCAGACAGGTACTCCAAGGATAGGCTGGGAAAGATTGAGCTCTACCAGAATGTCTGGATTCACGAAGAGGTTCATAACTCTGAACTTTCTTAGCTACTCTATCTGAAGTTAGATACAGCAGTCTGTATTGAGCCATTGACACATGAGTACCATCCATGAGAGCAGGTAGACTGCATCCAGGATGATGGCAAAGTCCGTTTTGCTGAAGGATCCGTGGTGGCTGCAGACATTATTCTTTACTGCACAGGGTAGGATTGAGCTCAAACTGCTTTATCTGTCCTGTGCCTTTCTGATTGTAGAAGCAATGCCTCCAGGTATCGTTACTATTTTCCGTTTCTTGACCTGGATGGGCTCACCGTCGACGACAACCGTGTCGGTCCACTGTACAAGCACATCTTTCCCCCCAAATATGCGCCGAATCTGTCCTTTGTTGGGTTACCAGTCAAGGTAGGTACACCGCTTTTTCAATCAAATCCATACTACTTATGACAAAGCCAAATAGACTTGCGTTTACAGACCATCGTCTTCCGGACACTGGAGCTGGAGTCCAAGTGGGTCGCGGCCGTGCTGTCGGGGCGGGCCACGCTGCCAAGCGAGGAGGACATGATGGCGGCCGTGAGGGAGCACTACCAGCAGATGGAGGAGGCCCGGAGGCCGAAGCACCACACGCACACACTGGCGCCTCAGTGGGTAAGCCAACGCCGACACCGTGTGCGTGTGTGTTGTCGGCTCTACTCTGCCTGAAACTGTGTGTGCGCTGTTTCGATCAACCAGGTGGAGCACATGAACTGGCTGGCTGAGCAGGTCGGCGAGCCCCCATTGGAGACGTGGAGGTGCGAGATGTTCCATCAGGTGATTTTGAGGATGTTGACACTGGACGAGGCTTACCGAGATCGCTGGGAACAAGAGGAGGACCGTGGCACGGGTGCGGAATCTGATTCCGTCGTATCGTGATTATATATACTCATGATACTTCACTTCGTTGTGAACTTGTGATCTTCATGGATACTGCAATTTGCTGCTATCACAGGGACTGGAATAAAGGGAATAACGCTGTGGGTTTTGAAATGGTCCTTTTATTTCTCGCACTTGACATGTGTCTGTTCCATGAGATTGCAGGTCCATGGTCTACTGCTTCCTCGCCTTGCATTCTCTACCGTGGACTCGTGGCTCCTTTGTCACTGCTCGGTTATGGATGTACTTTTAACAAACGAATTTTATTCTAGTCACTATGTAAGTCATGCTCACAATCTGACAAGCTCTGAATAAACTGCACAAAGAAGGAAAGCAACAGTTACGTACAAAAAAAAAATAAAAGAAAGAACGTTACAAACAACCACAACTAATTATATGCTGAGTTTATTAGATGTCCACTCACCCATGATTTTCAAAAGATGTTGTCTCTCCAGCATACAAATACAACATGCCTATTTTAACATTGGTCATTTGCTCTCTTTTTCCAAGGTGATTTAGAAGCGAGTTACAATGAAATATTAAAAGATGATGTGACATATTTTTATAAATTGAGATATGATAAAAGTTTCGTGGGATAAAACTTGTCCAGGCTAGGGTGAGTCGCTGCCAATGTTTTCCTCTTCCCATCGTTCACGGTAGCCCACGTCCAGGGACCAGACGCACTTGAGCGCCTTCTCGTACATCTGGCACCTCCGCGGCTCCAGGTGCGGCTCACCGACCTGCTCCGCCAACCAGTTCAGGTACTCCACCTGCCCGTAGCAAGCATAGCAAAGGCATGTGAAAGCTCAGACACCGCCGAGAGTTTAGGCCGAGATCGAGTTCAATGAGCGGGGTCTTACATGTCGAGGCCACAGTGTGTGGGTGTGGCGCTTCGGCTTCCCGGCGTCCTCCATGCGTTGGTAGTCCTCGTGCACGTCGGCCATCATGTCCTCCTCGCTCGGCAGCGTGGCACGCCCCGACAGGACAGCGGCCACCCACTTGGATTCCAGCTCTAGTGTCGAGAAGATGAGGCTCTGAAAAACACATGTATTGTGTTTGTGGGGATAGTCTACTAGAGACGATGACTTCGATGTGCATGTGCTATATAAACAACGTGATATGCTCTTAAAAGATATTTGAATTTTCATAGCAATTTGGGTTTTGTACCTTGTATGGCAGCCCAATGAAAGAGAGATTGGGTGCATACTTGGGTGGGAAGACGTGCTTGTACAGTGGCCCCACACGGTTGTCGTCAACGGTGAGTCCATCCAGGTCGAGGAACGGGAAATGGTAGCGGTACCTGAAGGTGATTTGTAGTTTCAGGACTGCTAAATGTACCACACAAAGGAGAAAAGATAGAGCACCAATCGTACCCTGTGCAGTAAACAATGATATCTGCAGGTACAGATGAACCTTCGGCAAAGCGCACCTGACCATCATCTTGGATGCACTCTATCTGCTTATCATACATTCATCATAATATCATATTAGTCCATTGACAGAGATTGCCATATGCGTATCTTAGCTTGATGAAAGTTCATTATGAAGCAGAGGAGCTAAGAAAGTTCAGAGTTGAACCTCGCCGTGCATCCAAGCGTTATGGTAGAGTTCAATCTTTCCAAGCCTGTCCTCCGAGTATCTCGCTGCGATGTGCACTTCCTTGGCCACATGTGAGATTTCTCTAGCAATGTCAATTCCGCTGGCTCCCAATCCTACAACTACGACACTCTGCAAAGGGAGTGTATCAGACTGGAACGGGTGAGGGCAACCTTCAAGAAATGGAGTCCGAGGATAAGTACCTGATCTTGAAATGGTTCTGGGACGCGGTAATTGTGGCTGTGGATTTGCTTCCCCCGCCACTTGTTAATTCCTGCAACACACAAACATCATTACATTCTCTTGTTATCTACTGGGAGAGAGAGAGGAAGAGGGAAGGTAGAAGACGGCACCTCGGATCTTGGGCAGCACAGGCACCGAGGTGTGGCCGATGCAGACGACGACGGCATCGAATGCCTCCTCCGCGACCCCGCCGTCTTCTCCCCGCCACGCCACCGCCCACTGCTCCCCCTGCTGTCCCCGACAGAGCGGCCGCACCCGCAGCACTTCGGCTCGGAGTCTGACGTGCGCGGCGACGCCGGAGTCCACGGCGAAGGCGTCGAGGAACGCGAGCACCTCCCGGTGGCCCGGGAACGCGCGCGCGTCGCCCGCGAAGACCCGGCCGGCCATCGGGAAGTCCGAGAAGCCCATGAGCTCGCGCGGCAGGTTGGTGCGCAGCGACGCGTAGAGGCTCCCGTGCACGGCCCCGGGGGCGGCCGGGTCACGGCTCAGCGGGTCGGCGTCCGTGCTCGTGTCGTACGCCCAGGTACCCCCAGCGCGGCCCGACTTCTCGAACACCGCGACCTGGAGACCCTCCCGGAGCAGCTCGCGCGCGGCCACTAGCCCCGCCGGGCCCGCGCCGACCACGGCCACCGTGCGTGGCATGGGAATTCGCAGCGCACGATCGTGGTGCGGCTCTATGGACTCTGGCCGGTGGGGGCTGGTGGCGTGGCGGCTCCGAGTACTTTGGCGTGCCGCGACTGGCGGTGCGACTGCGATGCTCGACGTCGACGGGCGTGTTAACTATGGAACAACAGGGCGCCACCGAGAGTTAAATTCTTGCATGGGTGTTGTCACAGGGAAGAATTCAGTGCAAGAAAAATCTAATTAAGAATGGGATTGTGGAGAATACGCTATGTACGTGTCTGCCAATGCCAGCTGAGGAGACACCGGCCCGTGTAATCTTTGGCTGTGCATCGGCAAAAGAGTTCTGGGACGCCATTCAAATTCAAACCGGCGTCGACTGGGGAGGTTGAGAGACTGCAATGAATTGGTCCACCAATACATGTCCCTAACAAACACTTTGAGACTTTTTTGTTGTTGGCATATTTGGAAGCGAAGAAATAGCAAGGTCTTCAAGATTTTTTATTTAAAAAGATCCAGAACATAGCCGGCATATATTAATAAGACGAGGAGAAAATTACAAGTGCAAGCAGAGCGGACTACCAAGAGGTGTTTGGGAACGATTGAACTACTTGCGAAGAGCTCTGTCAGCATGCAAATCCGAAGCAAGCTTGTGGAAAGCTAGGTTGCCAAGGAAAAATAGAGACTTTGATGCTTGGTGCTCCATTTTAGTTAAGGCAATGTAAACTTTGAACTATGTATTTCCAACATTAGGCTTAAAGAGCCAAACAATCAATACATCTGAGGGAGGATCCTCTCCCTCTCTGTCGACATAAAAAAACACCATCTGATCGGCGGTGCTTTCTTAAAAAAAATATTTGTTTTCATTTTTAGAAAACTACAAGTTGTACTTATAATTTTTTTATAATAATTTACCAAACAAAACTTGTATCACAACTCTTTATCATAACTTGTGCAATACAATTCTGTCTATATTTTTCTAGACAAATTTGTAAAAGCATTTTAGCGTTGATGTTATTTTATCGAAAGATATATCTTTATATAATATGATGCGATGAACCTTGGTTGTGGGATGAAGCGATGAACAACGACATGGAGGTTGGAAAAGATTAGACAAAGACAGATAAAAGTAAATTGTATTTAGTTTGATTGTGTGGATTGAACACCTCCATTGGCCATACGTATATTTATAAGGTGAGGGTGATCTTATCTCATAAGGGATCAATCAAAAATCCTTTGCAAAACATGTCAAAATGTGTTTTAGATTCAATCTAGGACTGGTAATTTCGGCCTGGCCGGTTTGGCCCTGAATAAGCCGGTTTCTGCAAGTTTCAGGCCAAAAAGCTTTCGAAATTCGTAATTAGTTTATCCGATCGAGTTCCAAACATGGTGATGCATATATGTTTCTTTCATCATCTAGACGAGAGAAATACAATGATGCAGTGCATTCTATTCTACTCCCTCCGTCTAAGTGAACTGTATGATGAGAATAATAACGCCTGTGGTCCACGTGAACTGTATGTGGCTAGTATCCATTCGGTCGGAGCGAACGTTTTCTACGCAAAACACATTCGCTAACCTGGAATCAGGTGCGATGCCTTCGATCCGTTGGTTTGCAGGCTTGCAGCACTCGCAATCGCAAGTCACAACTACCCAACAAACGCTCCCAACGAGGATTTGAGTCAGACCCAGATGGTGGTGCCCCGGAGGTATGTCGGGCTGCTGGGCCATCTTGTGCCGTGCCAACTCCCTCGCCTTCCTTCCCTCTGTCGTGGCTCCTTCTCTGCCACTACGAACTCGGATATATATGATGGTGCTTTTCTCTGTAAGAAAAGCTATGATAAAATTAGATGATGAAAAGATGGCAGTCTTGAGCACCATATCCTTTCTTTTAGACTATGCAACCGCAAGAAAGTAGAAGACACTGTAAAGGCCATCAAATTAGTATAAAAGTAAGTGGACACCTTCCATATTTTAGTCAAGCAACACCATAGCTATATATGGTCTTAATCTAGCTAATTTCACAATTTTGTGTTCCAAAAAGTGCTTTGCGAGGAATGTAAATGATTTTGTGCGGGAATACCATGAATAGCGGAGGAGCAATACAACACATGACCAAGGATCAATGAAAAGGTAAGAGTACTCAAAAGGTAAAGTAGGGTTTATCCGGACATCCGAACGTGGTTCCAAGCAAGGAACAAAATGAGATTTTAGACATGGTGCAAGACTTTATCAAATTACATGTTTGTAATGGTATAGATGTGCCATTAGCATATAAGCAAACACATAACTATAAGAAGGGAAATTTTGTAGTAGGACGACGTTAGAATATGCGATACGTGTTGGACATCGTCACAAGCGAAATTTGCCCAGTACGGTTAGAAAACCATATACATTCGCCGTAACACACAATGCCTATTATTGCATCCATTTCCCATATTCGTGGAGAGAGGTGGAAGAATTGACTTCGTTGCTGTCGTATGCAACTGTTCACTGAGTATGATCTATTTTCTTTTTTTTTTTAAAGAAAAGACGGAGTATGCTTTATGACAAGTGCTGGTTTTAGAGAAGTACTACCGGGAACATTGGTCCTTCATGTCAACCATGCAAAACTTGATGTATGCACGTGTACCCGTCCACTGGATACTGTCACACTAGTGAAAACTGAAAAGAAAACATTTGGCAGAGAAAGGAGAGGAGCAGCCAGGTCGATTACCTTTTTAACTCAAATCAGAAATATGCTTTCAATTATGAAATGGAGAAGTACAAGTAACCCAAAGTTGAACTTGGGGACACCGTGCCCCGGCTACACACTACACTGACACCTTAATGCTAGCAGAAACGAAACTAACAATGCAATGACAACTAAACAATGAAGATTACCACCAATCCGGCAGTCAACCCCGCATGCATCCATGCAGGATACTACATGCGCACGCATGTTCACATGATGCATGCGTGGTTACTGGCACTTGAAGCCCGTGGGGACGCCCTTGCCGCAGAAGTTGAGGACGAGGCTGAGATTGACGGGGATGTTGAGGTTGAGCCCCAGCACGTTGGCCTTGATGGCCGTGCAGAGGCACACGGCGGCGTCCAGCTCCACGAGCCCGTTGAGCAGCGGGCAGCACGGCTCGTTCACCGGCACGCCGGCCTTGGCCTTGATCAGGTCCAGCACGTTGGCGCACACGCCGAGCTTCAGCGCGTTCGTCGGGCAGTGGCCGTACCAGCCGCTCGTGCCGTCGTTGCCACTGCCACCGCCACCGCCACCTCCACCTCCTCCGATGGGGCCGTACCCGCCGCCACCACCGCTGCCACCTCCGATGGGTCCGACTCCGATCCCACCGCCACCACCGCCAATCGGGCCTATCCCACCGCCGCTGCTGCCGTCACCGATCGGGCCGTACCCTCCGCCGCCGCTGCCTGGCCCGCCGCCGTAGCCGCCACTTCCGCCACCGCCATGGCTGCCGCTTCCGCCGCCGCCATGGCCGCTGCCGCCATGATGCCCGCTGCTGCTACCGTGGCCATTGTTGCCCGGGCAGTAAGGGCAGGCGTTGGCCGCCGCGAAGAGCAGGACGTTGAGGACGAGGAACAGTGGCACCTTGGTGGACGCCATTGGTCACGAGCAGCTAAGCAAGCTACGGCAAGCCAAGCACCACCCGCTGTGGCAGCTGCGAGTGTGGATCTCCAGTGGACGGAAGGTCGCTTTATATATACGGAGATCTCGCTGCTACTAGCTACTCCAAAGTCCTAACGTAGGGTGTTGGGCAAAATCAGCATTCAGCGAATCAAAACAAGGTGGAGCGGAAAGCGATAGAGCATGGTTATGTGTTCTTCGGGAGACGGGCCGCGTCGGACAAGAAGCCGTGACTGGATAACACATGGATGCATGCGCGCACGGGCAGAAATGGCCCATGGCATGGCATGGTCGGCGGCCGGTGGTGTCAGGTCCCGTGGGCTGGCTGGCAAGTTGGCGCAGCGGCGCTGCGGATCATGGTGACAGCGGTGGCAAATTTGGAGCTTTACCGAGCTGCGCACGGATAATCGCCAAAACAAATTCGTGTTCAGATTGAAAGCTTAGGGTAAAGCACTAGATCGGTCCCGTGATTAGCAGAATCCCTAGGCCCTAAACGGACGGTGTGGTTAATATACACGCCTCTCCCTGTGTATCCGTAGAGCGAGTACCACTCAGATCCAATGAGCCACGAGATTTGAGATCGTCGCCGGCTTGGCGGGTAATATGGTCACGGGATTGCTTTAGGTTTCCGGGATGTGCTGCAGTATGTTTGTATGTGTCCAGTGTCCACAGCGGCGGCTGGTGCTACTGTTCTCTTGGCACAGCTCGCACGCTACATGCTGAGTTACTGACAGAGATTACCCAGGAAATGATCCGGCTCTGCTTGGTCCCAGCAACCCATATCCTACCCCATGCATGTCATTTTGCGTTTCAGACTTTCAGTAGCCACTTTGTGTGCCGACATGGACTAGAGGTGTAAGAGACAATTGATGGGCGATAATGGCCACAAGTAAACCTTGTTCATACCAGGTAAAACATTACAAAAACGTGTAAGGCCTACAGTTGCAAGACCAGTTGGTCAAGCCTCTTTAGGGCTTGTAATAAGGTCTAAAGTTCCTCGTGACCGGAGTTCAAATCCTTACACAGGCGAATTGCTAGTAGGCTATGTAAAAGAAAAACTCTCATCAGTCCCTATTCCAAAGCTCAAATCCTTGCACAGGCGAATTTCTAGTAGGCAATGTAAAAGAAAAAACCCTCATTAGTCCCTATTCCAAAGCATAGTTAAAATGGTTCGGCCCTCTCACCGGGGATTTTTTCGGGTTAGGTGAGAAGTCCTCTACCTTAAGCTAAAACAGATAGCTCAGAGGTGTCTAGCCCTGTAGCCCAAGTTTAACAAAACGTATATTATTCATGCGTGAGGCAGGAGAAGGCGGCAGCTGGGTAGAGGGAGGGAGGAATAGGTAGAGGGAGCAATAGCTCTAGTCCTTTCTTAGATTGAAATAGTTATATTTCCTCTACATTTATAGTCCATAGAGCACTTATAGTCTTATCCTCTGTTTAAACTATAAGAAGTGTCCTTGTAGAATTTGACAACTTCTAAATTCTAGCTTCATTCCTAGCAAATGCATCCTAATTTATAAATAAACTCTATCATACTTCCTTTTCTAATTTTATTCTCAACTTCTTTTTATCCCGAATCCTCCCGGATATTGAGAGATTGAGGGGGCAGCAGCAGCCCTCCCCAAAATTGCGTGGGGCCTTCAAGCCAACCAGGGCTCGATCCTAGGCCTGTCCTCGTCTATAGCCCAACATGGGGGAGTCCAGATCATACATGTGTCATCCCCCCTTATCCACTCGACTCGTCATCATGCCGAATCATTGGTCAATTGTTGATGTCATTGATGGGTAGGTCACCAACCCATGGAATTGCCTCCATGCAGAGAACAAGAAGGCCTAGTGTGTTTTCTTCCGAGATGATGTCATCATGGTTATTGCTGGGGGAGAAGTCAAAGCATCTGAAGTTGTGGTGCATTCAGCATGCTAATATGGATGTCCTTGATGGAGAGGAACTGATAGCATGTGCTATCGAAGAAGACCATGGCTGGTGATGGTAATATCATTGCGACCAATCTTGCGTCAACAAAGTGTTACTAGGGAATGTCTGAGCACCTTCATTGGATGATGACTAGGTATCGAAGCCTACCACTATTAGTCATTGGTTTGTCGTTTGTAGTGACTCCTACAAATCCCCATAGTAAGGGAGATGTTGCTGGAAAGTAGTAACACTCGTTGAAGAAGATAATCCCTTGTTCAAGGGACCATATGTCAGTGTTGTATCTTTGTTGATGATGGTGTCATTGATGGTATGTAGATGTGACTCCTGCCAAGCTATATATCTGGTGAAGACATATGATGAATGTGGAGTGGTCCACGTCGATAACAATCAATGCCTTTTTGACCGTTAATCCTATCAGGTTGTTCTAAATCTCAACATGTTGGTTGAGGTGCCAAGTGTGGTGAGCTCTACACTCAGCTTGTCAGATGGGAGCAGTAGATGGATCTGCTGCGTGCTAGATCGAGCTCAGCCTCTTCATGAAATTAAGTCACCCATGGTGGCTATGGAAGAGGCAACCATGGCAATGATGCTGGCCGTGGTCGCGATCGTGGCCATGAAAATGGTCACGACAATGGAGGTCGTCATCGAACAAAGCATAGCCCCAACGTCGAATGTCTCACCCGCTAATGTTTCAGTGCGTCCATTGCTGGACCTCAAGAGAACAAATCAACCTTTATATCTCTACGACCTCCTATGGCGTTGACACAAGTTGTTTGGTGCACCAATACTAGTGCTACTGATCACATCATCGACGAGCTAAAGAAACTCACTGTAAGCGACACAAGTAGCATATCACTAATCTGGTTCATACTGCCAACGACACAGCTATGAGAATTAACCAAATTGGTCAAAGTTTTGTTCATACCCTAAATGAGATCTTGTTCTAATCAATGTCCTTTAGGTTCCTCAAGATAGTAAAAGTACTACCTTTTTCTACATTGACTCACTTCTGGTAGTCATGCCTTCATTGAATTTCATCCCGATTAGGCAACAAAGAGACCACTCCTTGAAGGCAATTGCAAGCTGGACTTTATCAGCTAAAGTCTAAGTCTTCCCCAAATAAAGTGACATGGCACCATCCAAGTCTTTCTCATCTAGGTAGCATGGCCGTCTTGGTCACCCTAAGTTTACATTAGTTGATCAGGCCCTTATTAGCATCGATCACTTTCCCTTTGCTTATAAGTCGAAATAAGGATATATATTGTGTGTGTATGTGTGGCACCAGAAAGGCACGAGTCAGTAGATGCCTATCCCAATTCAACAAGTGTATCAGCTAGTCCTCTTGAGCATTTTTCAAAGTATGGGACCTAGCTAGCTCCCACCTTGGTGGCAAGAACAATTTTTATGTTAACTTCATTGATGATTTTAGCATGTTCATATGGATTTGTTTGTTGTGCCGTAAATCCGAGGCCTTTCAAAAATTCCACGATTTTCAAAACACGGTTCAACGACAATTTAATAAGAAAAACCTAGCCATTCAAACCGATTGGGAAGGATCATATCATAAGTTGAAAGCCTTCTTTCAACACATTGGGATCTCCCACCATGTTTCTTGTTTATATAAGAATGTCTTAGCCGAATGAAAGCACATTTTTAAATATTGATTTTAATTCATGGGATGTAGACGTGCCAAGATTTTTAGCACCCGTGTTCGTTGCACACCCCATGCTTCCACAAGCCACATCACTCCGTTGATGAATTGCATGCCACGACCTAAGAGAAGCCAGGAACTGAGGTGTAGGAAGGACCCAACCATCACTCCATCCATCGCCCAAAGCGCTCGGACGCATCATGACTTGCCGACCGTCGAAGCGCCGATTCACCATGACATCAATCCATGAGAAGATAGCCAAATGAACCCAAATCATACCTAAACCCAAAAGGGAGCTCGTCAAATTGCAGGTGGGGTGGGCTCTTACCACAAGTCACGAGGCCACCCCGCAAACGTTCGCTTTGTGGCTATTGTACGGCCAAGCCGCAATTGCTTCGTGGCCTCAGTCAGTGGTGGACCCAAGATTTGATGAGACTAGGGCCAAATATTTAGTAGCAAAACTATTACGTTGGGTCTCAAAGATCAACTCTCATATCTGTTTATTGAATTGTTCCTCTATTTTGTGTTTTAAGCAGAAACAACACCACATCGCTTGAATGAACGATAAATAATATTGCTGAAAAAGACATAAAAGCCGATATAAATGCTTCATAATTCTTAGGTTTCGTGTGATTAACAGACTACACATCAGCTAGTTTTGATGAAGATGATTGGCCCGAGAACTAGAATATAATTGTGAAGTTTGTATTTGAATCCAAGTCAATCTAGGCATGGAAAGCAACAAATATTTAGATTGTAGTATATTGGATTGAAACATATACATATATCTATTTGAAAATTCAAATACAACATACATGAACGCACGGTGAGCCATGACTAGGGCCACTGCCCTACTGGCCCATTGGCAAAAGAAGGAGGCATCTCAAACTTGCAAGAACCCGCAAGTCTTCCTAAACCCTATTGTCATCCTCTGCACGGGAGTCCTTCCCTCGGGCGTCAGCGCGTCCTCCTCTTCTGCTATTGGTTTCCTGGCCCTCGGCACATATGGGAATGCCGGTTCCAACCATGGCAGGCAGCAGAACCCTTGCCTTTGGCTCGCGCTCCTCCATGGTGGAGCAAGAGCAGGCAAAAGAGGACGGGATCAAGATCCAGGCGATGGCTTCTATGGGATCGGGGCGGTGGTGAGTGTGGCTTACTTGTCCTCCAAAGATGGGTAAGGATTTGCTTGACCCCCTTTCCTCATCTCATCGATGTGAGTTGATGAATGCTCTTAGCTCATCCCTCAGGCCTACAAAATTAGTTTGCTCTCAATTTTGCTCAATAACACTAGTATTAGGCTTGTAGTATCAGGCCTAAATTCTAGATGACTAGAGTTTAGTATCATGCACCTAATCGCCATGGATGATGTATCGAGCCTTAGTAATTTGCCATGACTGAAGTAGCATCACTGTCTGAACTTATTTCCATGACCAGAATAGTAGTTCTTTCATACTAATGACTGAACTTATTTGCATTGCTAGTAGTTTAAAATAGCATGTGTTATCTAGTTCTCCTGGTTTCATTATCTTGGCTTAATATATTATTGTATTGTACTATTCTATCCAAATGTGCTGGTGTGTTGAAATGCCGAAATGGACATTACCCATCTGAGGTTGCGCGAGAAGAGTTGATTGGCCATGAATTAGTGGAACAAAGGAGAAAGCATATAGCTTCAAAGAATGTGGATGTGATGAAATCTTTGTTGAAGAAACAAAAGTCATATGCTAGTAGTGCTCCAAAGCCTCCGCAAAAGAAGTGAAGGAAGTCATCTACTTTGCATGTGCAATTTTTGAGGTCCCCACTATTAAACAACTATTAGTATTACCAAAGATATGCAACTCTGAATCAACACAGTAGCATCTGATCTACATTTTCTACTACACGCAGAGTTGTTAGTGAGTACAGGATCTGGCTGACAAGCAAGAATATTGAAACGTCGGTGTGTCTGCAAGATTATTGGTTGAGAGCGGAAGGTACGTTTTATTCAACTGTGCTTAACTAGCCCTGTTGGTTCAACCATAGAACTACATGATCTACAAAGTTGATATTACTCTTCCTACGTCACTTATTTTAGAGTGGTTTTATTGTCATACCTTAGTTTTCTAGTGGTTTCTACAGATTGTTACAGCGTATGTTATTTAATAATCATCTTAGTATCACATCTTGCTAGTGGTGATTATATTTTCATGTTATCTTGTCTTACCCTGTATGTAATAAGTCATTAAATAACTAGTGTCTTTTTATTTAAGTAGACATTTTCTTATTTTAGGTTATGCTGACATCAAGATAATACAAGATATATGTGATGTTGAGAATTAACTATAATAAAAATTAGAACTTATTTGATCTCAAGTTGATAGCTCTACATTCAGCCTCTCATCCTCTTTGTCACTAATCTTGTCAAGTTTCTATTTCAGTTCATGCATATCACTTCTTAGTTGTGACTATGTAGTCAATGCCAACATTTGTGCAGCAGTTAAGACTGTTGAAGCACTGCACTCCTATAGAAAGGAAATGTTTTATTATGCACTCTATAATGACAATTATTTTGGCTCGGGACAATATGCGAACTTCATTGGGCATATGCACTTGGTGTATATGTGTTGTGCGTGAGTGTTTGATGTACGCACAACTGCTTGCTGTATGTGTTAGAGGTCACATTTTTTTACACTCAACATCACAGACATAAGAACACAAAGAAAACTAGAACACAGATAGATGGTAGGAGAGAGTTCTTTATTTGCTTATGGTGACTAGCATTACAAAGGGAGGCAACAACCCCTATTTATAGAACCAGTTAATGGGTTTGCGGGTCAACGGGTTGATGGGCTAAGGGCACGTATGGTGGAGGCATGTACTAGTATTAGCCCCATGATAAAGTTAGGCTCCACGTTTGCAAGAAAAAAAATCAAGGCTACTACAACCATGGTTTGCCTTGTTCGTTTGGTCTATCAGCACTAACCAGCTAAGGATTCAGCAGTGTTTTTCTCTTACAACAAATCAACAGCAACGAGAATCAGCCACCCAAAAATGACCAAACGAATAGGTCGGTTATGTAGTCTTTCTTATGTAGAGCAAAAAGTAGATACATGCACGCATGTAGCAGCTTTATTACTCCCTCTCATCGCCCACGCTAATACTTTTCACTCGCAATACATTCTTTACCATATGCTTCTGATATGCATCAGTTGAAGCAAATGAGTCTTCTGCAAGACTGCAAGCTACCAAAGCCACTTATGTGACAACCAGCACGCATAACTAGTAACCTTAATGCCAATGTGGAAGTTGGGGTTGTATGCCAATCTGGTGCGATGGAGAAGGCCTAACGGGAAAGCTGGGCTGCCCATTGTATTCTCCTCAAATAATAATTCACCGGTCCCGAGGATGTCACATCCTCGGATTTTGTGAGATCTTAGAGTACCCGCAGGGTATGGTGTGAGGATAGTCTGATGCAATAAATGCAAGTATCGAACCTGGTCCCATACACTACGGCGTCGATTGGATGGAGAACCAGGTCCCATGCATCGCACCCAGTTCCAAGAAATAAAAAACTTAAGCACTTTCTCTCACTCCCTTCTCTCACTTGTCGTTGCTCCTCCCACCGTCGAGAGGAAGAAGATAGGGAGAGAAGAGGAGGCATCGTTGCCTAGCTACGAGGAGGGAGGAGGCAGCATCATCGCCAGTAGGGGAGGGCGTGGCCACACCATCCCTGCTCCGGCATGAGTGGGAGAGGGCGTCGGCGAGCCATCGCCAACCAGGGGAGGAACGGGGCCATGACGCCGGATGGGCAAGTCGCGAGGCTCTAGAGCTTGTAGATCTAGGCGGGGTAGCTGTGGGTGTGGTGGAGCGGGCGAAGATTCAATGGTCGGCGTCGTGGAGTGGGCGGAGACTCCATGGCCGATGCCCTCTTCTTCCTTTGAGACTGAGGCCGGACGGGGAGGTCACGGGCGAAAGGTCCTTCTTTGGTTTTTGTAATTGAGTGACAACTTTTGATGGATACCATGTGTTATGGTTGAGATACACAGGGGTTAGTTCACAGGTCTAAGCACATGCAGAGCTCAGTGGTGGCCAACCTGGGTGCCCCCCTTGCCCCTTGTCTGTGCATACGTATGTCTGAGGAGCCTAGGCCTGCGACATACTACAAGCTAGTACAAAGCAGCAGGACTGTTGTTGACATTTCTTAGCGCAATCACCAAGTATGGAGGTTTTAAGTCCATCCCCGGCAACGACGCCAGAAATGCTTGTTGGCATTTCTTAACGTCATTGCTAGAATTAGCAACGTCAATGATAGTTCTGATTGTTTACAGACCAAGTCCGCAAGCGCACGGAATTATCGTTGTAGCACTTCACCCGGGAGTATTCGGGCATCGTTATTTATATTTTCCCATAGGAAGGCATGGTACAAGAGTAGGGACATGGACAAGATGACTGTATGATAGACCAATACTCAATACAGGGGTAAGTCATGATAGTTTTAAGATAGTGTGACACACACTAGAGCCAACCTCAGGGATAAAAGGAAAATGAATTGTAAACAAAGAATGAAAGAATATAAAGAATAAAAGAATGATCCTAGGTGGAGCAGGCATGTTCTAATATAGCCTTGCAATGAACAAGTTAATGTCATATGACGTTGAAAGGTCACAATGGCTAGAGGGAGGGGGTGAATAGCCTAATAAAAATTCTAGCGAGAACACTAGACAACCCAATTAGATAGCAAGGCGGCAAAAGTGCAAAGCTAAAGCTTCGACTACTCTACGCAAGCCGTCCTAACCAAGCAAGGCTACTCAATCCAATTGCACAATCAACCAAGGTGATCAAGCTACACAATGTCGGTTCACCAATACCGAACAAGCAATTCTACCCATTGGATTTAAGCTACACAATGAGTGGTTCCCGACCAACCACAACAAGCAATTCTACCCACGGGATTTAAACTACTCAATGAGTGGTTCCCGACCGACCACAACAAGCAATTCTACTTTGCGGGAAGTAAAGAGATGATGGAAATTTATACCGCCGCGAAGAGTAGACGATAGCCAATCACCGGTGTAGTAGCCAATCACCTAAGGAGCTCAAGCACAAGCACAAGGAGGTCGAAGGCTCGGCAAACACAAATCGACACAATGATTTTTTACCGAGGTTCACTTGCTTCCCGGCAAGCTAGTCCTCGTTGTGGCGATGCACTTGCTTGGTGAGTTGCCCGCTCAATTGGCTCGGTGCCAAAGACCCCAATGGGGAGCCGTAATCTCCACACAAGACAAGGATCCACAAGCCACGAGCAATCCACTAGAGTATCCTTTCGCGAACTCCCGCGGGGAAGGATCAAGAACCCTCACAAGAACCCGGTGTGGCCTCGAACAATCACCAAGTCGAGCTCAACCACCACCCACCGCCCAAACCGTCTACGGTGACGGAATCACCGAAGAGTAACAAGAATCCGTAGCTCACTCGATGAACAAGGGACTCTAGATGCAACTCCCAATGCAAATCACTTGCTCTCACTCAAATCTCTCTCAAGATTAGCAAAGGAATCAAAGAGATGAGTGGGGGAGTGTCTCTCTAGCTCAAAGGATGAACAAGTATGTGAAAATGGCCAAGAGAATCTCCCAAGGCCGGCCAAGGGGCTATTTATAGAGCACACTCCAAGAAATAGCCGTTGCCCCTCGGGCCGCCAGAAACCACTACGCCGGACGCGTCCGGCGCCTGCTCGCGCCACGCCGAAGTCGACCGTTGGCTCTTCAAATGATGATGATGTCAGCGTCCGCCGCGAGTGCACAATGTGCGTTCGACACGTCCCGACCGACGCGTCCAGCGATCCAGCTCTCCCACACGGTTACTGGACCGCGTCCGTCGACCGACGGACGCGCGCCTCCAGCGTCCGACGCCGTGGAGCAAGTGCCCGACCGCGCCGCCTGTCACGCACGCGGACGCCGTATCTCCGTCATCGGCGTCCACCGCTCACACGCCGGCCGTGTCCGCCGACGTTGAGCTGGACCAAGCCGAGCCAGCGCCCCGACCAGCGTCCGGCGCCCGCTCTCGTGCGTCCGACGCCAGCGTCCGAGGGTGTCGCGAGCCGAGGAAGTTTCTGGACCGCGTCCGACGCTTCCTCGCGCGTCCGACGCCCCGCGATAGCCGCGTCCAGCGCTGTTGAGCAGGCGACGTCCAAGTCGTTTCTTCGCGCCGTCTTCAATCCAAGTCCAACCTCTTCCCTTGAGTACCAACTCCACCAAGTGTAGACCTCGTCTCAAGCACCGGAGTTAGTAGTACAAGCACGACCATGTCGGCAAGAGTTAGCCCTCTAGTTAGTCTCTCATGCATCATGCAAAGTCGCAACTAGAGGCACTTAGGACCACGAATGAAACCGAGGAAACCCCTCTTGATAGTCGGTTATCGATCCTAAATGTGGTCACACTTGCTAAGTGTCTTGACCACCAAACCAGAATGCCCTATCAAGTATACCTTCGCCTTGATCTCCATGGGTCTCCGTCGGAGCTCGATCACCACACATGTCCACCATGTTCTTCACGTGATCACCATGCTCCATCATACACCATCACGTTGCTATGTGTCTAACCACACTTAGAGCAAAGCATTAGCAACGTTGAGTGTCATTAATTACCAAAACCAAACCGGAGCTTTCAATCTCCCCCTTTTTGGTAATTGATGACAACCCTTCACAAAGCTCACAAGGATATGGAAATTGAATTCAATATGAAATTGAATTGCTTGCCCAAGACATTTTGATCATGAATCTTGGATTGGACAAGCATTTCAATTCTGATTTTGGTAGTGGTAGCTCCCCCTACATGTGTGCCTCAAATGTTTGGTCGATTTTCAAGCACACATGCATAGATGAAACTTGTGTGAGAGTTACCACAACCAAAAATGGTACTAAGGTTTATAGAATTGACCTTTGAAGCGTGATACCAATCGGAGTGCGATAATAAACCTTCCTTAGCACCATGGGAATCTAGACATTCATCAAAACTCAAAATACCTCATGAGATCACATTATAAGCAAGGTACTTTGAACAAGAGAAACTCTATGTCTAGAAACCACCTATGCATGCTAGTACTTCATTTCATCAATCAAGTTCTATACTAGTAATACACCAAACAAGCATGAATATTGAATTTAGCTTGCAATGCTCCATATCATCATGTATGCACACACAATATGCAACAAATAGTCTATGAGCTTGCTCCCCCTATTTGTGTGCTCATGGTTGGGTCATATCATAAAAATTGATCCCCTTCCATTGCTCTTTATGACTTATTTCTCCTCCTTTGTCAACAATCACCAACAAGGGTGCATAAGATGAGAGAAACAAGTCAATCAACTATGGCCAAATCTAAATCACATGCCTAGAAAATGTATCTCGGTTTGAACCAAGGGCAAGCTTCTTCATACCTCATAAGAATAAGGGTTATCTTGACCATGTTGAGATACACATCATGAGCAAGTGCTAAAGATTCAACACTAGGTTCACAAGCTCACAAACAAGTCATATGCCACCACTAGATCAAATCAAGCATAGAAACAATATATCCTTCAAATTCATTTGATTTGCAATGAATGAGCCTAGCAAGATGCACATGTATACATGTCTACACAACTAGCAAAGGATGCATGAGATGCAACAAACAATCTTTACCTTGCTATGTTGGAGGAGAGGCATGTCATATATGGGGTGCATCAATCCATGTTGGAGAAGCTAAGTATGTTCAACTCATCCCTCAACTTACAAAATCTTTTCTCATCAAGAGGCTTGGTGAATATGTCGGCTAGTTGATCTTCGGTGTCAATGCTTTCAATGCTCACATCTCCCTTTTGTTGATGATCTCTAATGAAGTGGTGCCTCACATCAATGTGCTTGGTTCTTGAATGTTGAACCGGATTGTTTGTCATCTTGATTGCACTTTCATTGTCACAAAACAAAGGCACATGCTTGAACTTGATCCCATAGTCCTTCAAGGTGGCTTTCATCCATAGCAATTGTGCAAAATAATTCCCCGCACTTATATATTCGGCTTCGGCGGTGGAAAGTGCCACACTATTTTGCTTCTTTGAAGACCATGACACTAGAGATCTTCCTAGCACTTGGCATGTTCCACTTGTGTTCTTTCTATCAATCTTGCAACCGGCCTAGTCGGAGTCGGAGTATCCAATCAATTCAAAGCTTGACCCCTTGGGATACCATAGACCAACATCTTGAGTGCCCTTCAAGTATCTCAACACCCTCTTGGTTGCCGTCAAGTGACTCTCTCTTGGAGAAGCTTGAAATCTTGCACACATGCACACACTAAACATGACATCCGGCCTTGAAGCGGTCACATATAGCAAGCTTCCAATCATTGATCTATATAGCTTTTGCTCAATCATCTTGCCACTATCATCGATATCCAAGCCACCATTGGTTCCCATTGGTGTGCTAATGGCCTTAGCATCTTGCAACCCAAACTTCTTGATCATGTCCTTGATATACTTGTCTTGACTCACAAAGGTGCCATTCTTCATTTGCTTGATTTGAAGACCAAGGAAGTAGCTCAACTCTCCAAGCATTGACATTTCAAACTCACTAGCCATCATCTTAGCAAACTCTTCACAAAAGAATTGATTTGTTGATCCAAAGATGATATCATCCACATAGATTTGCAACACAAACAAGTCATCTTCTATCTTCTTGGTGAAGAGAGTGGTGTCAACTTTACCCATCTTGAAGCCTTTGGAGATGAGAAAATCCCTCAATCATTCATACCATGCCCTTGGGGCTTGCTTCAAGCCATACAATGCCTTCTTGAGCTTGTAGACATGGTTGGGCTTCTTGTCATCTTCAAAACCGGGAGGTTGTGCAACATATACTTCCTCATTGATGAAGCCATTGAGAAATGCACTCTTCACATCCATTTGATAGAGCTTTATGTTGTGAGCACAAGCATAGGCCAATAGGATTCTAATTGCCTCCAATCTTGCCACCGGTGCATATGTTTCTCCAAAGTCAAGACCCTCAACTTGTGTGTAACCTTGAGCCACTAGTCTTGCTTTGTTCCTCACAACTAAGCCATCTTGATCTTGCTTATTCTTGAAGACCCACTTGGTTCCAATCACATTGTGCTTCTTTAGCCTCTCAACAAGCTCCCACACATCATTTCTTGTGAAGTTGTTCAATTCCTCATGCATGGCATTTATCCAATCCGTATCCTTCAATGCTTCATCAATCTTAGTTGGCTCAATGAATGACACAAAGGAGTTGTGCTCACATATGCTAGCCAATCTTGATCTTGTTTGTACACCTCTTTGAATGTCACCAATGATATGATCTAGAGGATGATCTCTTGCAATGTTTGAAGGTTGAAGAACTAGCTCATTAGCATTGCTTGCTTGACCTTGATCTTGATCTTGATGTTGAGTACCACTTGTGCTTGCCTCATTTGAATCATCAATCACTACTTGAGTTGGCACTTGCACTTCATCACCATCATCCACTTGCCTCGGCCTAATATCACCAATGTCCTTGTGTCTCATTGCATTGCTCAATTGATCTCCACCCACATCATCTTGATTTTGATCTTCACTTTGAGAGCCTTGGGTTTCATCAAATTCAACATCATGAACCTCTTCAACTAGCCCACTAGCCAAGTTCCACACTCTATAAGCCTTGCTAGAAGTAGAGTAGCCAAGAAGAAATCCCTCATCACATCTCTTGTCAAACTTGCCAAGTCTTTGCCCCTTCTTGAGTATGTAGCACTTGCAACCAAAAACCCGGAAGTAAGCAATGTTGGGCTTCCTTCCATTCAAGATTTCATATGGAGTCTTCTCTAACTTCTCATGGCAATAGAGGCGGTTGCTATAGTAGCAAGCCGTGTTGATAGCATCACTCCAAAACTTTTCACTCACATTGTACTCAAGTAGCATAGTTCTTGCCATCTCAATCAAGGTCCTATTCTTCCTCTCAACTACACCATTGGATTGGGGAGTGTAGGTTGGTGAGAATTGATGCACAATTCCAAGCTCATCACATAACTCTTCAACTCTTGTGTTCTTGAATTCACTCCCATTGTCACTTCTAATCTTCTTGATGGTAGTGTCAAACTCATTTTGCACCCTCTTGACAAAAGACTTGAATAGATCATAGACTTCACTCTTGTCATAGAGAAAGAACACCTATGTGTATCTTGTGTAGTCATCCACAATCACAAAGCCATACTTGTTGCCCCCAATTGATGTATAGTGAGTTGGGCCAAACAAGTCTATGTGCAACAACTCAAATGCTCTTGAAGTTGACATCTCATTCTTCTTGGGATGTGAGTTCCCATGTTGCTTGCCGGGTTGACATGCACTACAAGGTCTATCCTTTTCAAATGTGACATCATGCAAGCCTCTCACTAGATCATGCTTCACCAACTTGTTTAATTGCTTCATGCCAACATGTCCTAGGCGCCTATCCCATAGCCATCCCTTGCTTGACTTGCCAATCAAACATGATGAAAGTTGAGCTTCACTAGCATTGAAATCAACCAAGTACAAGCTTCCATGCCTAAACCCCTTGAAAATGATATTTGCATGATCCTTGCTCACCACCTCAACATGCTTGTCATCAAATATGCACTTGTAGCCAAGATCACACAATTGTGCCACCGACAAAAGATTGAAGTTCAAAGTATCAACTAGCAACACATTGGAGAGATCCTTGTCATTGGAAATTGCAACCTTTTCTAGCCCCATGACATCACCCTTGCTATTGTCACCAAATGTGATGGAGTTGAATCCACCATTGTCATTCTTGTCAAGTGATTTGAACATACTATCTTTACCGATCATATGATTTGATGCACCACTATCAAGCACCCAATGCCTCCCTCCGGCTTTGTAATTAACCTACAAGAAGACATCAAGCTTTAGGTATCCATTTTTGCTTGGGTCCTTGAAGGTTAGTCACTAGAGTCTTTGGCACCCAAATAGCTTTCTTCTTTAAGCTCATCCATGGTGTACCAATGAATCTAGCACTCACACCACACTCACTCTTCACAAGCATACAAGAAGCATTAAACTTGTAAGAGGAAGCACTAGTGTTCTTGTTCTTGCATTCATGCTCTAAATGACCGACTTGCTTGCAACTCTTACAATAGCTACCATTGTTCTTCACAAAACAAGTCTTGTGAGGAGCAAAGGCAGCCTTGCCTTTCTTGGGGTTATAGCCCAATCCCTCTTTGTAGAGAGAAGCTCTTTGGCTACCCAAGCACATAAGCAAGCGGTCCTCACCACCATAAGCCTTAGCCAAGGTGTGATTGAGCTCCTTGACTTCCTTCTTAAGAGACTCATTCTCAACTACTAGTGTAGAATCACATGCATGACCAACACTACTAGATGAAGTAGAGTCATAAGAGCATGAAGGGTCAAGTGATGCAACAACAATTGAATCATCAAGTGAATCACATGATGTAGCCACATCTTTCTTCTCTATGATCACCACTTGTGATTGCACTTTCTCTTGCTTCTCAACTAGAGAAGAATGAGCTTTTTCAAGCTTGGAGTGAGCAATCTCTAGCTTCTCATAGTCTACCTTTAGACTCTCATAAAAAGCCCTCAACTCCATAAGTTCTTGCTCAAGGTTTTGTTTATCCTTGCGCAGGCCCCTACATTCCTTTCTAGAGTCATTGAAAGCACCCTTTGTTGGCATTTCTTAACGCAATCACTAGAATTGTTACATCCCAGTGGTCATGCCAAGAAACGCCAGGTGATAGTCGTGTTCTATAGATAATATCCGCAAGCGCACGGATCTATCATTGTAGCATTTCACCTGGGGAGTATTCTCAGGGTATCGTTATTTATATTTCCCGTAGGAAGGCATGGTCTAGAGGTGTCTAAACATGGATATGGATACTTGACTTCACATCATCGAAATGTGACTTTAGTGCTACACAGGGTTTTGCAAGATAGTGGACACACATTTGGCCAAACTCAAGGATAAAGTATAAAAGAAAGAATAAACGAATGAACGAATAAGGAATAAATCTAAGCGGAGCAGGTAGGTCATACATAGCAATGTCATGAACAGCTAAGTCATAAAGTCTACAGGGTTAGAGATGGGCCAGAGCCTAAAGTAACAGGGAGACCCCCGCAGCTGGTCTGCCAGCCGATAGAGGCATTTACGAACTCCTACACGACATGCGGACGTGGGGGATTACAAGGGACGGACAGGGTTGTCACCACCTGCCGCCTACCCCTCAATCGTGGCATGCCGTCATATCTGAAGGCTCTCTCGTATCCGGACACCACGTTCGCATATTAGTGAAATATGTCGATAAGGACCGCCAACACCCTTGCAATCCTCAAGCATGACAAAGAGTTCTTCTTTTGTGGTCTCATCATCATCATCACTCTCATCATCACTATCGGGTGGAGGTTGTACCTTAGTGGCCTTGGCCATGAAGCAAGATGATGGAGCACCAAATAGAGAAAGCTTCTCTTGAATGGCAATGCTTGCGTGCCCCTTCTTCTTCTTCTTCTTCTTGGAATCATCATCATCATCACTTGAGGAAGATGAATCACTCTCCCAAGTTGCCACATGAGATTCACCCTTCTTCTTGTGATGGGAGGAGTCTTTCTCCTCCTTCTTCTTCTCTTGCTTCTTCCTCTCCTTTCTCATGGCATCTTCATCATCACTTGCATAGGGACACTTGGCAATAAGATGATTCTTGCCATTGCACCGGAAGCACTTCATGGGACGGTCACTAGACTTGGATGAGCTTCTCTTGCCCTTGGACCGGTACCCTTTCTTCATGAGCTTCCCCATCTTCTTCACAAGAAGTGCCATTTGCTCAGTCATTTCTTCTTCTTGTTCACTTGAGCTAGAGCATGGCTCATCTTCACTTGAGGACTCTTCCTTCTTCTTCTTGCCCTTGCTCTTGGATGATGTGGCCTTGAATGCCACACTCTTCTTGTCATCATCCTTCTTCTCATTCTCCTTCTTCTTTTTCTTCACCAACTCTTCCTTCTCATGATCTTCTCTAAACTCATCATCGGCCATGATCTCTTGAAGGACTTGATTGGGAGTTGGCTTCTCCCGCATGGTTGTCTTCACCATGACGGTCTTTAACATGTCAAACCTCTTGGGAAGACACCTCATGAACTTGGTAGAGAATTGTGTATCTTTGATCTCTTCTCCAAGTCCCTTAAGCTCATTGACAATGACTTGTAGCCTATGGAACATCTCCGGCACACTCTCATCCTCCTTCATTGAAAAGATTGCAAACTTCTCTTGCAACATGTAGGCTCTTGCGGTCTTGACACTTTTGGTGCGCTCATAAGCTTCTTCCAAATGTCATGAGCCACCTCAAGGTTCTTGATGAGCTCAAAAGCTTTATCATCAAGTGCCTCATGGAAAGCACTCACGGCAACATCATTGGCTTGTTGCTTCTTCTCTTCGGCCGGTGTTGGCACTGCACCCTCAACAAGCTTCCACTTGGCATAGTCATCACCACGAAACGATGGTGCCTTCTTGGTGTTGTTGATATGCAAAACCAATGCCATTGCTTCACCGTAGGATGTTAATCCAACTCAAACAAACGGTGCCCGGCTCCGATACCACGTGAAAGGTCACAATGGCTAGAGGGGGGGGTGAATAGCCTAATAAAAATTCTAGCGAGAACACTAGACAACCCAATTAGATAGCAAGGCGGCAAAAGTGCAAAGCTAAAGCTTCGACTACTCTACGCAAGCCGTCCTAACCAAGCAAGGCTACTCAAACCAATTGAAAGTCCCTAGTTTGGTTTTGGCTAATTGATGAAAACTAGGACTAACCTTGTTTATCTAAGTGGTTGATTTAGAGAAAGGTTGTCCCCATGATGAGCATATTGAATATGAAGCATGACACGTGTCATGTGATCAAAGATGAAGATCGAGACGATGCTTGGCTCCATGGACCAAAGTGTTGAAGGTGAAGGGCTAGTCGAGGCTTCGGAGTGAAGGACCATGCGATGGTGAAGCTCGGGCAAGACTAGGCGCCGATGGACCGATGCACGGTGAAGGGCAAGTGAAGTCAAGATCGATGGATCGAGACGGTCACATGATGGTGTGAAGTGTTCATATCATTTGGAGGAACAAAATGGGCTCAAGGCAAAGGTATAACCTATAGGGCCATTTTGTTTTGCACTCAAGACACCATAGAGGGTGTGAGTGGTTTAGGATCGATAGCCGCACTATTAAGAGGGGAAGTCTTATCGGCTATTCGACGCACGGGTGCCACTAGGTGAATTCATGAAGTGTATTGCATGTAGGGCCTAGTGAGCTAACCTAACCTTTGGGAAATGATTGTGAAAAGCTAACACACAAGCACATGGAGATGTACACTTAGTGGTGTTGGCACATTTACAAAGGTGGCGTTTGGACGCGCTGTGGTTTGCAGGGTAGAGATGGGTTTGGGTCCTTCTCTTCCTCCCGCCGAGCCTGTGAGGCGGGATTCGGCGCTTTCGAGAAAAATGGATGCATATTTTCTATTGCGCCGGATGCAAAATTTGGTTGAAATCATGCTATCTCTGTTGATCAAGTTGGTGTACTTGTTGGATAGCATGTCTGAGAACTTGGATCAACGACACGGCGACAAAACGACGAAGTCGGACCTAGAAGAGGCGCCGACGCGCTTGGGCAAAGCGCGGACGCATCCGACGCATTGTGGCGTGGCGCGAGGTGGTGGCTCTGCGAAGATGTTCGTCGGACGCACGACGGACGCAGGCGGCGGACTCGGCGTGTTTACTGTGCTGAGTCCGGCGCTCGGTGGAAGACGGCGCAATGCTGGTGGCTCGGCTCAAGGCGGCGGACGCGCGGGTGCCGCGTCCGACGCACGTCGGACTCGGAACAGAAAGTTCCAGAGGGCGGCGTTGCGAGCGGACGCGGGCGCCGGACGCAGCGCCGGACGCCCACGTGGCGACGCGCTGTTGGCCGAGGCGCCAACGGTCGGCTTGGGCCGCGCGCGGGGAAGAAGCGCCGGACGCGTCCGGCGGTTTGCGGCAGACGCGTCCGGCGCGTGCTGCTCGGCCTCCCGAGGGGGTAACGGTCACATTTGTTTGAGGGGTTATAAATAGAAGGTGGCCGGCCCTTGCGGAGGTCTCTTGGCCATTTCTCATCCCTTGTGCATTCTTTGAGCTAAGAGACTCTCTCCCACTCTTCTCCCTTGCTTGGTTGTTCATTCTAAGAGAGATTGAGTGAATCACCTAGTGCATTGCATTGCTTGAGGGCATCTAGTGGCACTTGTGGGTGGTTTCTCCGGTGGATTTCTTGTTACTCTTGGAGAGTACCGCTCCTAGCCGGCTTGGAGATTGTTGGAGGCGTTGGCAAGAGAAGGTGATTGTTCTTGGCCACCTCCGGTTGCTTGTGAGAGGTTTGAGCTCACCTCGTGGGGATCACGAAGAGCATCCTAGTGGATTGCGCGTGTCGTTGAGTACCTCGCTTGAGAGTGGTGTCTTGCGGTGCCTTGCGGGCGAGCCTTGAGGGGCTAGTGACTTGAGGGTCACACCGAGGAACCATCTAGGTGTTGGTCGACACAACGGGTGACGTAGCTTGGCGGTGCCCAAGTGAACATCCGGGGATAAATCATTGTGTTCATCTTGTCTCCCGGTGATTGGTCATCATCCTTTGTGTGTTGCCGATTGTGATTGATTGTTCATCTTATTGGTGATTGTCAACCTCGACTCTACGCGTTGGTATAACATGCTCCTACCCTCTCTTGTATTACTTTGATTACTTTCTTGCAAAGTAGAATTGCTTGCGTGGTCGGTCGGGAACCACAACTTGTGTAGACTAAATCCCGTGGGTAGAATTGCTTGTGTGGTCGGTCGGGAACCACTCCTTGTGTAGATTAAATCCCGTGGGTAGAACTCTTGATCACTAGTGGTAGCTATTGTTTGTGCTAGTGATCACCTACTAGAATTGTTTGGATAGGAGGCTTGCAACATCTAGTAGGCTAAGCAAAACTTGCTTTCCGCCGTTTGTGTATCTAACGAAGTTTGCTTAGTGAGTTTGTAGAAATTTTTATAGGCTATTCACCCCCTAGCCATCTAGGACCTTACAAGTGGTATCGGAGCCGAGGTCACCATTTTTGTGCAAGGCTTAACATCCTACGGTGTTAAGATGGCTCAAATTGTGTTCAACCATGTTGGGGGCAAACCGCCTATGTTTGATGGAGTTAGTTCTTTTGACCATTGGAAGAGAAAGATGATCATGTATCTCGGTTCAATTCAAGAGAGAGTCTTGCAAGTTACTTTGCATGACTATGCTATTCTTGATAATGATCATCTCACCGATGAAGATAGAGCCAACACAACATGCAATAGAATGGCTCTCAACACCTTATACAATGGCATTGATACAAAGGTGTTTGAGGGGATCAAGGACTTGGAGCGTGCAAGTGAAGTGTGGACAAGGTTGGGTGAGACCTATGAAGGCACCAAGGTTGTGAAGAGTGCAAAGCTATATGGACTCAAGAGTGAGTTTGAGAACTTCAAGAAGAAAGAGGATGAAACAATCATTGAAATGTTTCATCGTTCGCAAGTGATTGTGAATGACCTCAAGAGTTTGGGGCACAAGACAAAAGATGAAGATTTTTGTCACAAGTTCTTAATATGCTTGCCAAAGAGCTTCAAGATGTTGAAGCTAATGCTACAAAGAGATGGGCTTGAAGATAAGAAGCCAAATGATTTGCTTGGTGAAGTCTTGACATATGACAAATTTGATCAAGATGATGAGAAGGTGGAAGAGGAGAAGAAGAAGAAGACCGTGGCATTCCAAGCCACATCCTCCAAGGGCAAAGCACCAATCTTTGAAGAAGAAGAAAACAATGAGGAAGATTGTGACTTTGAGATTGATGATGAGGCACTTGCTCTTGTAGTGAAGAAGATGGGACACATGTTCATCAAGAGAAGAGGCTTCAAGAGGAACAACTTCAAGAAGCAAGAGCAACCAAGAAAGTGCTTCAATTGTGATAGCACCGAGCATCTACAAGCCGAATGCCCATATGAGAAGAAGAAGAAGAACTACAACAAGGGCAAGTTTGAGAAGAAGAAGCATGAAGCCAAGATGACACTCAAGAAGGGCAAGAATGGTGCATTTGTGGTCACTTGGGAGAGTGACAATGATGATGAAGATGAAGATACAAGCAACAAGGCTATGGCTTCCATCGCCATCAACAAGAAGCCTTCATTATTTTCTACATCACCATCATGCTTCATGGCCAAGGAAACAAAGGTACAATATGATGATAGTGATGATGATAGTGAGATGGAATGGAATATGCTCACGATGTTGATAATGTTGATGATGATGATGAACCGACTAAGGATCAATTATATGACTTGATGCAAGAAACTAGAGATATAGCTATTGCCAAGGAGAAGGAGTGCAAGAAGCTTTCAATGAAAGTAGAAATACTTGAGAAAGCCCTAGGTGAGCTTATGACCACTCATGAGTGTCTAGTGGTAGACCATGAGAAACTTGGTGATGCTCATTCTAAGCTTGAAAAGGCTCACTCACTTCTACTTGAGCAACAAGCAAAGAAAGTGGTGGTTGCATCATGTGATATAGGCCTTACTTGTGACATCATTGATGAGTCATTTTATCAACCTATCATCATGACAAATGCTAACCCTTCTTGTAGCACATCATCCACCACCACCACCGACTCTATCTCCACTACTAGTGATGGCTTCACTTGTGATGCTACACTAATGGTAGAGAATGAGACCCTCAAGAAGGAGGTGGATGAGCTCACTCATGCCTTAGGCAAAGCCTATGGTGGTGAGGCCCGCTTGCTAAAGTGCTTGGGTAGCCAAAGGTTCTCTCTTAACAAAGAGGGATTGGGCTATAACCCCAAGAAGGGCAAGTCGGCCTTTGCAACTCCAAAGCCTAGCTTTGTGAAGAGCAATGGTCGGTTTTGCTATAGATGCAAGCAAGTTGGGCACCTAGAGCAAAATTGCAACAAGAAGCAACAAAACAAGAAACTTGACAATGCTATACCTTTTGATTCTTGTTATATGCTTACCAAGGGTGTGAAAGGTGTGCAAGCTAAGTTTGTTGGTACACCCATTGTTGGCCCAAAGAAGAAGGCAATTTGGGTACCAAAGAGCTTAGTCACTAACCTACAAGGACCCAAGCAAAAATGGGTACCTAAGCTTCATTGATTTGCTTGTAGGTGAATTATAAAGCCGAGGAAGGCATTGGATTATTGATAGTGGGTGTTCTCAACACATGACCTAGGCGCATCAAGAATGTTTGATTCAATTGAGAAGAATGATAGTGGCATTGAGTCAATTACTTTTGGCAATAACAAGAAAGGCAAGGTTGTTGGTTTGGGCAAGATTGCAATATCAAATGACATGAGTATCTCCAATGTGATGCTAGTTGAAAGCTTGGATTTTAATCTTCTCTCCGTGGCACAAATTTGTGATCGAGGCTACAAGTGCATTTTTGGGGCAAATGATGTTGAGGTAGTTTCTCTTGATGGCTCCAACTTGGTGTTCAAAGGATTTAGATATGAGAATCTCTATCTTGTTGATTTCAACACTAGTGAAGCTTCTTTGACAACATGTTTGATATCAAAATCAAGTTTGGGATGGCTTTGGCATAGACGGCTTGGACATGTTGGCATGAAACAATTGAAGAAGCTCACACAACACAATCTTGTTGAAGGCTTGAAAGATGTTGTATTTGAGAAGGACAAGTTGTGTAGTGCATGTCAAGCCGGGGAGCAAGTTGGAAGCTCACATCCAAAGAAGAGCATAATGAGCACATGCAAGGCATTTGAGTTGTTGCACATGGATCTATTTGGCCCAACTACATACACAAGTATTGGTAGCAACAAGTATGGGTTTGTCATAGTGGATGACTTCACAAGATTCACATGGGTATTCTTTCTTAGTGACAAGAGTGAAGTGTATGACACCTTCAAGACCTTTCTCACTAGAGTTCACAATGAGTTTGACATGAGAATCAAGAAAGTGAGAAGTGACAATGGGAGTGAGTTCAAGAATACAAGAATGGAAGATTTGTGTGATCACTATGGCATTGGTCATCAATTCTCGGCCAAGTACACTCCACAATCAAATGGCCTAGTTGAGAGGAAGAATAGAACATTGCTTGATATGGCTAGATCAATGCTTCATGAGTACAATGTTAGTCAATCATTTTGGGATGAAGCAATCAACACGGCATGTTACTACATCAATAGGCTCTATTGTCATACTTTGCTAGAGAAGACCCCATATGAGTTACTTCATGGAAGAAAGCCCAATATTGGTTATTTTAGAGTGTTTGGTTGCAAATGCTACATCTTGAGAAAGGGCACTAGATTGGGGAAGTTTGATAAGAGATGTGATGAGGGGTTCCTACTCGCTTATTCAACTACAAGCAAGGCCTATAGAGTTTGGAACAACTCAAGTGGCATTAGAGAGGAAGTCCATGATGTGCAATTTGATGAAACCAATGGGTCACAAGATGAAGATGAGAATCTAGAAGATGTTGGTGGAACTCAATTGGTTGAAGCTATGAAGAACATGGACATTGGTGACATAAGAGCAAAGCAAGTGGTTGATGTGCAAGATGATAAAGATGAAGTGCTCAATTCTCCATTGAGGCAAGCTAGCAATGCTCAAGTGCAAGATCATGATGCTAGTTCATTCAATGAAGACAAGTCAAGTGATCAACCAAGCTCAAGCAATCAAGTGCAAGTGCTACAATCACAACATGTTGCAAGAGATCACCCAATTGATAGTGTTATTGGTGATATTAGAAGTGGTGTGCAAACAAGATCAAGAGTGGCTATGATTTGTGAGTTTGCATCATTTGTGTCAACCAAAGAGCCAAAGAAAATTGAGGAAGACTTGGATGATGCCGATTGGATCATGGCAATGCAAGAAGAGCTCAACAACTTCACAAGAAATGATGTGTGGGAGTTAGTTGAGAGGCCGGAGGATCACAATGTCATTGGAACCAAATGGGTTTTCAAGAACAAGCAAGATCAAGATGGTGTTGTGATTAGAAACAAAGCAAGACTAGTTGCACAAGGCTATACTCAAGTTGAAGGTCTTGACTATGATGAAACATATGCTCCCGTGGCAAGATTGGAGGCAATAAGGATACTATTGGCTTATGCATGTGCCCACAATATCAAGTTATATCAAATGGATGTCAAGAGTGCATTTCTCAATGGGATCATCAATGAGCTAGTATATGTTGAGCAACCTCCCAGTTTTGAAGATGAGAAGAAACCCAACCATGTGTACAAGTTGAAGAAAGCTTTGTATGGCTTGAAGCAAGCACCTAGAGCATGGTATGAGAGATTGAAGACTTTCCTTCAATCCAAGGGGTTCATTATGGGCAAGGTTGATACTACTCTATTCACCAAGAAGATTGGTAATGATCTCTTCATTGTGCAAATCTATGTTGATGATATCATCTTTGGATCAACCAATCAAGCATATTGTGAAGAATTTGATGAAATGATGGCAAAAGAGTTTGAGATGTCCATGATTGGTGAACTTAGCTATTTCCTTGGTCTTCAAGTCAAGCAATTGAAGAATGGGACATTTGTGAGTCAAGGGAAATACATAAGGGACATGTTGAAGAAGTTTGGGATGCAAGATGCAAAGCCAATCTCAACTCCAATGGGCACTAATGGGAATCTTGATAGTGATTTTGATGGCAATATGGTGAATCAAAAGGAATATCGGTCTTTGATTGGAAGCCTACTCTATGTCACCGCATCAAGGCCGGATGTCATGTTTAGTGTTTGCATGTGTGCTAGATATCAAGCCTCACCTAGAGAGAGTCATCTCACGGCCGCAAAGAGAATATTGAGGTACTTGAAGCAAACAAGAGATGTTGGATTGTGGTATCCCAAGGGGTCAAAGTTTGAATTGATTGGATATTCGGACTCCGACTATGGTGGTTGCAAGATCAATAGAAAGAGCACAAGTGGTACATGTCAACTTCTTGGAAGATCACTTGTGTCATGGTCCTCAAAGAAACAAAATAGTGTGGCAATCTCTACCGCCGAAGCCGAATATGTTAGTGCGGGAGTTGTTGTGCACAATTGCTTTGGATGAAGTCAACTTTGAAGGATTATGTCATCAATTTCAAGAATGTGCCATTATTTTGTGATAATGAGAGTGCAATCAAGATGACACAAAACCCGGTTCAACATGGAAGAACAAAGCACATTGACATAAGGCATCATTTCATTAGAGATCATCAACAAAAGGGTGACATTTCCATTGAAAGTGTGGGTACCGATGATCAACTTGCCGACATTCTCACCAAGCCACTTGATGAAAGAAGGTTTTGCAAGCTAAGGAATGAATTGAACATTCTTGACTTCTCAAACATGTGTTGAATGCACCCCACCACTACTTGACATGCCTCTCCTTCGACAATGCAAGGTACCATTGTGTGACATGTCATTCATGCTTAGGATTATACTTATGGTAGCACATGTAGACATACAAGGTGCATTTGGAGCATTCATGATAAATCAAATGTGTTTGATGTATATATGCTTACTACTATTGCTTCTATGCTTTGCTTGATCTAGTGGTGACATATGTCATGTTTGTGGGCTTGCAATCCTAGTGTTGAATCTAGAATATTTGCTACAAGTGTTTAATTCAACATAGGCAAGATAACCCTTGTCATGAGGTGTGAAGAAGCTTGTCTTTGGTTCAAACCAAATTAAATATCTTTGGCAAGTGGTCTAGATTGAACCAAATTTGACTAAAGTTTTGTTTACTCCATCAAAGTCATTTTCTCTCCACAATTTGATCCCATTTTTGGGCAATTGTTGACAAAGGGGGAGAGAAAAGATGATTGAACATGATAAAGGGGTAAATAAAATTTTGATGCACACAAGAAGGGGAGCAAGCTCATGAACAATGTTGTTGCATTTGTTTGTGCATTTTCATATGACTTGCTCATGGCACCTAGTTTCAAAGTTTTATACAAGTGGTGTCTCCTTGTTTGTGTGGTGCAATGCTAGTATAGGACTTGAATGGTGAAATGATCTACTAGCATGCATAGGTTGTAACTAGACTCCCTTACCTTACAAGTGGTTCAAGAACTTTGCTTATAATGTTGATCTCATGAGGTTCTTGAGTTTTTGATGGATGTCTAGTTACTTCATGGTGCTAAGGATCGTGTAAAAGGCAACTCCGATTGGTATCACGCTTCAAAGGTCCATTTCTTACACCTTAGCATCATTTTGGTAGAATTACTCTCCCCACAATCTTATCCATGCATATGTGCAAAGCTTCAAATCCAAACTCTATGCACATATGTAGGGGGAGCAATACTACCAAAACCGAACTTGCTATAGTTGTCCAAATTTCTCTTGTGAGCTTAATGATTGGACAAGTATGACAAGTTCAAAATCTTTATTATAAAATCATCTTTGTTGAGGTTGTCATCAATTACCAAAAAGGGGAGATTGAAAGTCCCTAGTTTGGTTTTGGCTAATTGATGAAATCTAGGACTAATCTTGTTTATCTAAGTGGTTGATTTAGAGAAAGGTTGTCCCCATGATGAGCATATTGAATATGAAGCATGACACGTGTCATGTGATCAAAGATGAAGATCGAGACGATGCTTGGCTCCATGGACCGGTGTTGAAGGTGAAGGGCTAGTCGAGGCTTCGGAGTGAAGGACCATGCGATGGTGGCTCGGGCAAGACTAGGCGCCGATGGACCGATGCACGGTGAAGGGCAAGTGAAGTCAAGATCGATGGATCGAGACGGTCACATGATGGTGTGAAGTGTTCATATCATTTGGAGGAACAAAATGGGCTCAAGGCAAAGGTATAACCTATAGGGCCATTTTGTTTTGCACTCAAGACACCATAGAGGGTGTGAGTGGTTTAGGATCGATAGCCACACTATTAAGAGGGGAAGTCTTATCGGCTATTCGACGCACGGGTGCCACTAGGTGAATTCATGAAGTGCATTGCATGTAGGGCCTAGTGAGCTAACCTAACCTTTGGGAAATGATTGTGAAAAGCTAACACACAAGCACATGGAGATGTACACTTAGTGGTGTTGGCACATTTACAAAGGTGGCGTTTGGGCGCGCTGTGGTTTGCAAGGTAGAGATGGGTTTGGGTCCCTCTCTTCCTCCCGCCGAGCTCCGTGGAGGCGGGATTCGGCGCTTTCGAGAAAAATGGATGCATATTTTCTATTGCGCCGGATGCAAAATTTGGTTGAAATCATGCTATCTCCCGTTGATCAAGTTGGTGTACTTGTTGGATAGCATGTCGAGAACTTGGATCAACGACACGGCGACAAAACGACGAAGTCGGCACCTAGAAGAGCGCCGGACGCGCCTTTGGCGCAGCGGACGCGTCCGACGCATTGTGGCGTGGCGCGAGGTGGTGGCTCTGCGAAGATGTTCGTCGGACGCGCGACGGACGCGGCGGCGGACTCGGCGTGTTTTCTTGATCGGGTGGCCGAGTCCGGGGCTCGGTGGAAGACGGCGCAATGCTTTGGTGGCTCGGCTCAAGGCGGCGGACGCGCGGTGCCGCGTCCGGCGCACGTCGGACTCGGAACGAAAGTTCCGGAGGGCGGCGTTGCGCGGACGCGGCGCCGGACGCAGCCGGACGCCCACGTGGCGACGCGCCGTGGCCGAGGCGCCAACGGTCGGCTTGGGCCGCGTGCGGGAAGAAGCGCCGGACGCGTCCGGCGGTTTGCGGCGGACGCGTCCGGCGCGTGCCGCTCGGCCTCCCGAGGGGTAACGGTCACATTTGTTTGAGGGGTTATAAATAGAAGGTGGCCGGCCCTTGGGGAGGTCTCTTGGCCATTTCTCATCCCTTGTGCATTCTTTGAGCTAAGAGACTCTCTCCCACTCTTCTCCCTTGCTTGGTTGTTCATCCTAAGAGAGATTGAGTGAATCACCTAGTGCATTGCATTGCTTGAGGGCATCTAGTGGCACTTGTGGGTGGTTTCTCCGGTGGATTTCTTGTTACTCTTGGAGAGTACCGCTCCTAGCCGGCTTGGAGATTGTTGGAGGCGTTGGCAAGAGAAGGTGATTGTTCTTGGCCACCTCCGGTTGCTTGTGAGAGGTTTGATCTCACCTCGTGGGGATCACGAAGAGCATCCTAGTGGATTGCGCGTGTCGTTGAGTACCTCGCTTGAGAGTGGTGTCTTGCGGTGCCTTGCGGGCGAGCCTTGAGGGGCTAGTGACTTGAGGGTCACACCGAGGAACCATCTAGGTGTTGGTCGACACAACGGGTGACGTAGCTTGGCGGTGCCCAAGTGAACATCCGGGGATAAATCATTGTGTTCATCTTGTCTCCCGGTGATTGGTCATCATCCTTTGTGTGTTGCCGATTGTGATTGATTGTTCATCTTATTGGTGATTGTCAACCTCGACTCTACGCGTTGGTATAACACGCTCCTACCCTCTCTTGTATTACTTTGATTACTTTCTTGCAAAGTAGAATTGCTTGCGTGGTCGGTCGGGAACCACAACTTGTGTAGACTAAATCCCGTGGGTAGAATTGCTTGTGTGGTCGGTGGGGAACCACTCCTTGTGTAGATTAAATCCCGTGGGTAGAACTCTTGATCACTAGTGGTAGCTATTGTTTGTACTAGTGATCACCTACTAGAATTGTTTGGATAGGAGGCTTGCAACATCTAGTAGGCTAAGCAAAACTTGCTTTCCGCCGTTTGTGTATCTAACGAAGTTTGCTTAGTGAGTTTGTAGAAATTTTTATAGGCTATTCACCCCCCCTCTAGCCATCTAGGACCTTACACCAATTGCATAATCAACCAAGGTGATCAAGCTACACAATGTCGGTTCACCAATACCGAACAAGCAATTCTACCCACGGGATTTAAGCTACACAATGAGTGGTTCCCGACCGACCACAACAAGCAATTCTACCCACGGGATTTAAACTACTCAATGAGTGGTTCCCGACCGACCACAACAAGCAATTCTACTTTGCGGGAAGTAAAGAGATGATGGAACTTTATACCGCCGCGAAGAGTAGACAATAGCCAATCACCGGTGTAGTAGCCAATCACCTAGGGAGCTCAAACACAAGCATAAGGAGGTCGAAGCCTCGGCAAACACAAATCGACACAATGATTTTTTACCGAGGTTCACTTGCTTCCCGGCAAGCTAGTACTCGTTGTGGCGATGCACTTGCTTGGTGAGTTGCCCGCTCAATTGGCTCGGTGCCAAAGACCCTAATGGGGAGCCGCAATCTCCACACAAGATAAGGATCCACAAGCCACGAGCAATCCACTAGAGTATCCTGTCGTAAACTCCCGTGGGGAAGGATCAAGAACCCCTCACAAGAACCTGGTGTGGCCTCGAACAATCACCAAGTTGAGCTCAACCACCACCCGTTGCTCCAAACCGTCTACGGTGACGGGAATCACTGGAGTAACAAGAATTCACAGCTCACTCGATGAACAAGTGCCTCTAGATGCAACTCTTAATGCAAATCACTTGCTCTCACTCAAATCTCTCTCAAGATTAGCAAAGAAATCAAAGAGATGAGTGGGGGAGTGTCTCTCTAGCTCAAAGGATGAACAAGTATGTAAAAATGGCCAAGAGAATCTCCCAAGGCCGGCCAAGGGGCTATTTATAGAGCACACTCCAAGAAATAGATGTTGCCCCTCGGGCCACCAGAAACCACTGCGCCGGACGCGTCCGGCGCCTGCCGTCGGACGCGTCCGGTGGCTGCTCGCGCCACACCGAAGTCGACCGTTGGCTCTTCAAATGATGATGACGTCAGCGTCCGCCGCGAGTGCACAACGTGCGTCCGGTGCGTCCTGACGGACGCGTCCGGCGATCCAGCTCTCCCACACGGTTACTGGGCCGCGTCCGTCGACCGACGGACGCGCGCCTCCAGCGTCCGACGCCGTGGAGCAAGTGCCAGACCGCCAGCGCCCAAGTCACGCACGTCGGACGCCGTACTCCCGTCGTACAGCGTCCACCGCTCACACGCCGGCCGCGTCCGCCGACGTTGAGCTGGACCAAGCCGAGCCAGCACCCCGACCGCCGGACGCCGCGCTTCAGCGTCCGGCGCCCGCTCTCGTGCGCCCGACGCCAGTGTCCGAGGGTGTCACACGCCGAGGAAGTTTCTGGACCACGTCCGACGCTTCCTCGCGCGTCCGACGCCCCGCGACAGCCGCGTCTGACGCTGTTGAGCAGGCGACGTCCAAGTCGTTTCATCGCACCGTCTTCAATCCAAGTCCAACCTCTTGCCTTGAGTACCAACTCCACCAAGTGTAGACCTCGTCTCAAGCACCAGAGTTACTAGTACAAGCACGACCACGTCGGCAAGAGTTAGCCCTCTAGTTAGTCTGTCATGCATCATGCAAAGTCGCAACTAGAGGCACTTAGGACCGTGAATGAAACCGAGGAAACCCCTCTTGATAGTCGGTTATCGATCCTAAATGTGGTCACACTCGCTAAGTGTCTTGACCACCAAACCAGAAAGCCCTATCAAGTATACCTTCGCCTTGATCTCCATGGGCCTCCGTCGGAGCTCGATCACCACACATGTCCACCATGTTCATCACGTGGTCACCATGCTCCATAATCCACCGTCACGTTGCTATGTGTCTAACCACACTTAGAGCAAAGCATTAGCAACGTTGAGTGTCATTAATTACCAAAACCAAACCGGAGCTTTCAGACGTACAAGTCTAGAAATAAGTTAGCCTAGAGCAACAGGGAGACCCCCGCAGCTGGTCTGCCAGCCGATAGAGGCATTTACGAACTCCTACATGACATACGAACGTGGGGATTACGGAGGACGGACAGGGCTGTCACCACCTGCCGCCTACCCCTCAACCGTGGCATGCCGTCATATCTGAAGGCCCCCTCGCATCCGGACACCATGCCCTCATACTAAGGAACTACCTATGTCCCCCATGGACTCTAACCCTACGGATGGACGAGCAAGAACATAGGCAAACCCGAAAGAACAACGGACCGTTACTCCATTCTCATCGATACTTCTAAACTTATAAAGCATATGAACAATGAAGAACAATGATGAACATGTTATGAAATACTCATAAGAACTTTGGTCTAGTCTAGGAATATCGAATATAACATGATCAAGACTACGCTCTAGTTCATATGCAATGCTATATAAAAGATATGAGAACTTGAATATGGAAGATCTCTTCATAGTATTCATACCAAGAGTCGCTCTTTCTTCCAAGGAGACAAGCTCTCCAAGTAGCTTTGCGTTACTCCTAAAATACTACTTATACTAATCTCGTACAAGAAGAGGTAGAGGAGGTGGCTCCAAATGAGGTGTGTGTTGAGGTGCCTTTTTCTCTAGCTATTTATAGTACTAGGATGGTCGGTTTGGGTGCATTCCCTAATGCAACCGCCATGGAGGAGCCACCAGGAAGCGCCACGTGGAAGGAGAAGGAGGGCGTTGCGTCCCGAAGTAATCCTTCTCTCCTTTGCTTGGTTTTGTGCTTCCCAGAAAGTGCCTTTTATTTATAAAATTCCTGCAGTTATATATATATTCCTGCGAAACAATATTTTTCCTAGTGCAAGCGGAATTGGGTTAGTGGCAAATGTATATGTGCGTAAAAATAATTAATTCTCCCTTTTTCATCTTAAATTGGCGGTATAAAATCTTCGATAAGGACCGCCAACAAGATCCCCCAAGCTTATCCTTTGCTCGTCCCGAGCAAAGCTGGGCTTTAGGTTGTTGATCAAGAGTTGCTACAATGCCGATCATGTTTCAAATGTACAGAGTTCATAACAAAGTTTTCTACTGCAATTTGAATAAATCGGCATTCTATCCACCCTGTTATTATCCTGAAACTGAATGGGGCTTTTCAACCTTTCCCTATCTTGGGCGATTGCAAAGTAGAACATATTCACAGACCTTGCTTATCATTCACCATAAGATCAACCATCTATCTGGAGGGTTTTGAATTTTTTTGTAAAATAAAGCACAAGTTCCTCGTATGATTCTCTCAATCGCTCAATGTGTATGAAATCATCACCAAAGGCATTTTGAGTTTTTTGCCTTATTCCTACCACTAAAAAGCCGAGAGTGGAGTTTTGGGTAGGTATGTAAAGTGGGCATACTTGTATCACATGTATTGTAAGGTCAAGGATCGAACCATACGGAGATGTAAGCCATACACCTTGATTGAGACGTGCAAGTGTGTGGGAAGATGGATGGTTCCTAATTTATGTGGTATTTTTGGCTACTCTTATGCATCATGATTCTCTCTTTATTGGTGGACAGGGATTTTTGGGAGAGCATGGGCTATGAGAAGTACGGAAGGATCTATGCTTTTCTTTCTTTTTTTCTTTCTTCTTTTTTTCTCTTTTTTCTATTTTTTCTTTTCTCTTTTTTTTAACGGGGGACCTATAATTTTCTGTTTGTCTACTTAATGGGACCCTTGTCCTCTTATGTGCCCCATGGCATTTTTTTTGAAGGACAAATAAGCATAGCCCATAGCTCTCTTTTGGAGTATGAAGAGTGCATGAGGAGAGAGATCTCATGATTGAAATGCACTGAGCAGATTTTGGTGACTACGGGATGCGCGGTTCTCAGGGTAAGAGCCGGCATCTTTATTTAGTGGACTGGTGCGCAACTCCCAGTGTAAGAGTTAGCACTTTTATTGAGTGGAATGATGCACAACTCTCAGTGTAAGAGTCGGCATTTTTGGTGGAATGGATGCATGTTTGTGCGCGACTCTCAGGGTAAGAGTCGGTAGTTTATTTGATGGGTGCAAGTGAATCTCAATCGTGGGTGTAAGATCAGAATCTCGCGTCGGTAATAACGATCCGACCAAACTCAATGTTCGAACAAGCAGCGTATGGGTGGTTTTTGTGCTAACGATAAATCATATGGCTCCGGTGGGTATTTCAAAATCATCGAGGAACTTACGTTTTTATAATTTTTGAAATAAAACCTCCAGACGTCAAGTCTTACTCAGAGCAAAGTCATAGCGGTGTCTATGGCATTATATCATACTAAGCAATAAGTTAGACAATTTCAAGTATATGCAACCCATTAGCTCAGGTTTTTAGGATGAGACATTCTTAGCCGATAAACCCAAACTTTAGAGAAAGCTCGATTATGAATTGAGTACAAGCAAAACATGAGACAGAGCAACTATTCATCATATCAACAAGGGTAAAACTAAATATTTTCATGGCACATATGTATAGAGTGAAAAACATTTATTCATAAGATAAGTATAGAACAAAACAAATATTTTTGTTTAAATGCGTACCTCTTATTGGGGTCCTCCCCAAGCTTGCTTGGAACGGGGCCCATATATATTTTTTTTAAGGTAACAATTTATTTTGTTTTACCTTAGGCCTATCGTCAGGACTTCCTTATGATTGAGGACCATCCTGTAGGGGTTAGCTCACAACAAACTACCAAAGTTTCTGCTAGCAATCTGTTTCAATGATCAACCGAGTTGACCAAGGTAAACTAGCAACCTAAGCACCAAGCTCAAGCTACGAGTCTATGGAACAAAACATATTCCAAAACATCATACTAAAGCAAGAACAACGATAGCATGATAGAACTTTATTTGACAGACTAAGTATAATTAATATTTTTTTGACTTGGAAATATAAAAAGATAACTCCGATTGTCCTGCCGGTCAGGGCTCACCGTTTATAGTCCGCGAGCGTGACTTTTCTCCTCGTGTGGGAGTCCTCCCCCAAGCTAGCTTCGACTTACCATTTATGGTTTGTCGTGGGAATGTTGCTAGTTGTTGGTTGCCGTGGCCCGGCTTGTGATATGTGGCCGCCTTTTGAGCATTCAGGAGACTCCCCAAGCTTGTCTTTTGTAAAAGCATTGAGATACAAGACAACAATACTTGGGGTTGCCCGAGCTTATTGTTATTATTTTTATGAAAACAATATTTCATCTATGTTGTCATCTCAAAAACTTACCCGGTGAAGTTGATAACTTCCGCAAGGTTAGTTCATATGATCAACAAAACTCTTACACTAGCAGGTTTGGTTCAATAATCAAACCAGACACCATGCCAAGCTTGATTAAGGAAGACCTTTTGACCTAAGCACCACGCTTAATTCAAAAGAGCCTATAGAAGCATGATCAACACACCGAAACTAAGCACCATGCTTAGATTAAGGTTTGCATGATCAACCTCCAAACCACAACATACCAATGTAGAGAAATGAAGCATGGAAAGATGAACAAGATTCATCCAACGAAAGGATAACTACCAATTTAGCTTCGGCAAGGACTCACGTTTTAAAGTCCAATGAGCGGGACTCTTCTCTCACTTTTTGCTTGATCTTTGGGATATCCGTGCCGGAGAAGTAGATGCGGATGTTGACCTTTCTACCTGCCATACCTGCTTAACACTTCTTCTCTTTTTTTGTAGTGTTAAGAAATGGTCTCTCTAGGATCACATGATCCTTCTTATTTTGTCGGGCAGCCAATATCTTCTTCCTTTGCGATGAAAGATGGCTCTACAAGATATTTGTTGTTTTCCCGACATGGAGGTTTACCGAGACCTCTTGAGACCATTTTAACGGATTCAAAGGAACTTTTGGGTTGCCCCAAAGTTTCCCCTAAATCGAAACAAAAAGTAAAAACAAGGTGAGCTAATTGCTTCTTTTTAGCTCGGTTGGCTTTTGGCAGCAGAAGATAATTAACCATCAACTTTTCAGTGAGATTTGCTTGGCATAAAACCAAGTCTTTCAAGGAAGGCTGATTCGAAAAGTAATTTGACTTGAGATTCGAATTACCTCCTTTGTGTTGTGGGGTGCAACTTGTTATTCCACCCGTTATGGACTCCTTGTTCGTGAAAACCTGTTGCTGATGTAGGTAGTGTCTTCATGGGTCTCGGGGCAGTCGTTCCCCAAATGTCCAATAATGCCACAGACATCGCATGTCATATGCGAGTCCATGGCCTTGACAGTGGTATACAGTGTTTCTTTGTCGACTGTATGCACGTCAAGCCTCTTGAACAGGAGATCCATATTTGCAGCAAGCATAGCCGACTCCTTCTCGGTATGCATGCTTTCTTGGGACTTCTCTTCACTCCACCTTTGGTTAGCAACCATCTTGTTGATGAGTGCCATGGCTCCACCTATGGTGAGTGAGGGGAATGCCCCTCCAGCAGTGGCATCAATGTGCTCCTTCAACAAGGGTGTCACCCCTTTTTGTAGAAGTTCTGGAGCACAAGCCAATCTTCCAAACCATGGTGTGGGTAGGCCAGGATATATTCTTGTAGCCTCTCCCATGCCTCAGGGATGGGTTATGCTGCTGAAAGTTGATGATTCTTTCTCTCAGGGCATTGGTTTTGCCCATAGGAAAGAATCTGGTGAGGAATGTCATGGAACATTTGCTCCACGTGTTGACAGCTTCCTTGTCTTGACATAACCATTGTTTCGCCTTCCCCGCTAGGGAGAAGAGAAACAAACGGATTCTGATGGAGTCTGATGTGGCATCCTTGATAGCAATGGTGTCACATAGCTCAAGGAAGTGTCGTAGATGGACATTTACATCCTCACTTGGCAAGCCACAGAACGGGCTTGCATGCACCATCTTGATTTGGCCAGTCCCGAGCTCAAAGTTGCCGGTGCCCGTGATGATAACGGGTCCAATGGGCATGTTGGCAACATCGGGGATGGAGTAGTCATGAAGTGATTTGGCCATAAGCGAAGCAATAGATGGTGCAAGGGTGACTGGTTGGTTTGTCGGTGGTGCGGCAGAAGAAGAATGACCGGTTCTTCCTTAGAAGTGCCACCAGATCTGCAATGTAGTTGCCCGACAGGGAGAAACCAATCGTACACTATCCTGTTTTCATCCACAGCAGGAGAAAACATACAAGGTTAACCTACATGAGTAATAGCTACCATACATATATGTCATCATGATCATGTCCATACTAGAGTTTGATTAACCAGTGCATTCCCCGGCAACGGTGCCAGAAATGCTTGTTGACATTTCTTAGCGCAATCACCAAGTATGGAGGTTTTAAGTCCATCCCCGGCAACGGCGCCAGAAATGCTTGTTGGCATTTCTTAACGTCATTGCTAGAATTAGCAACATCGCCAAGAAATACCTCAACGATAGTTCTGATTGTTTACAGACCAAGTCCACAAGCGCACGGAATTATCGTTGTAGCACTTCACCCGGGAGTATTCGGGTATCGTTATTTATATTTTCCCGTAGGAAGGCATGGTACAAGAGTAGGGACATGGACAAGATGACTGTATGATAGACCAATACTCAATACAGGGGTAAGTCATGATAGTTTTAAGATAGTGTGACACACACTAGAGCCAACCTCAGGGATAAAAGGAAAATGAATTGTAAACAAAGAATGAAAGAATATAAAGAATAAAAGAATGATCCTAGGTGGAGCAGGCATGTTCTAATATAGCCTCGCAATGAACAAGTTAATGTCATATGACGTACAAGTCCAGAAATAAGTTAGCCTAGAGCAACAGGGAGACCCCGCAGCTGGTCTGCCAGCCGATAGAGGCATTTACGAACTCCTACACGACATACGAACGTGGGGATTACGGAGGACGGACAGGGCTGTCACCACCTGCCGCCTACCCCTCAACCGTGGCATGCCGTCATATCCGAAGGCCCCCTCGCATCCGGACACCACGCCCGCATACTAAGGAACTACCTATGTCCCCCATGGACTCTAACCCTACGGATGGACGAGCAAGAACATAGGCAAACCCGAAAGAACAACGGACCGTTACTCCATTCTCATCGATACTTCTAAACTTATAAAGCATATGAACAATGAAGAACAATGATGAACATGTTATGAAATACTCATAAGAACTTTGGTCTAGTCTATGAATATTGAATATAACATGATCAAAACTATGCTCTAGTTCATAAGCAATGCTATATAAAAGATATGAGAACTTGAATATGGAAGATCTCTTCATAGTATTCATACCAAGAGTCACTCTTTCTTCCAAGAAGACAAGCTCTTCAAGTAGCTCTGCCTTACTCCTAAAATACTACTAATCTAATCTAACTACTAAAAAAGAGCCAAATGCTATCGTTTCCGCAAAACTAATGCCCCCCTCCGCTAATCATCACGCTAACTACGCGCCGCCTCTTCTTAACAAGAAAAAAACTATGATTCCGCCTCCACCTCCCGTTCTCTTCCCTGCCCAGAGGAACCGCCTCTCTTCCACGTCCCATCCTCCTCCTCTGCGCCCTCCGCTCACAACCGCCGCCCGCCCCGCCTCCGCGCCTGCGCCGCGTCGCCTCTAGGCCTCTAAGCCGCTGGCACTGCGTCACCTCCGGGAGATCTCCACGGCCGTCGCCAACCGTGGAGGAGATCTCAGGCGACTCCTCGACTGCGAGTGCGTGCGTACCCGCCACTCCGATCTGTCCACATCGGCTACGATTCATCCCCGTCTAGTGCCCCGGCCTCGTGACGCCCTGACCAGTCATCGCCACCGTTAGTGCCGCCACAGCGCCGGCGCAATCGCTCTACTGAAGGGCCTCCTCAAGATCTTTCTCTTTGCCTCCACTCGCTCATCGCTTTGCCCCGCCGATTCCACATCCCTCCCCGGCTTTCGTAATGATTTCGCCCATGATTGTGACAAGGTACATCTCGTGTTTCTTTCCCGCCTCGAGATCTGATTTCTGATCTGGATTTCCCCCGTTCAAGGCTGCTTGCTTTTGGCGAGAGATGCGAGAGGATGGAGTTCTGTGAAGGTCGTTGGTGTGATTTGAATGCCTCCGAAGCCATGGCCTGGAAACATCGTAGGTACATGATTAGCTTTACTCAATTGTTTAGTTCAGCTTCTTCTTTATTTTATTTCTGAGGAGCAGTGTAGGCAACAACTTCAACTGGAACTATTACTAACTCGTTAAGACATAGGAACAAAAACCAGTCGCAGGACCTCGTCAGTTTGAGGTGAGCAGTGGAACTGATGGTAGCATGGCTTGTCTGGTTATTAACAATTAACCATTCACACAAGGATATAGTATATTTCACTGCTCTTGATTTGTTAAATGATAGCTCACAGTAGCTTTGTTGCTACTAATGTATGGTAACTTGTTTGGTCGGTAGTCAACAAATTATATCGGCAAGGATTCTGTTATGCTTGCCTTTGTTTTTCCTCTATCCACTTATGACTTTTATGTTGTAATTACATTCACTTTTATACAGATTATGGTCTTATGGGTGATAATTAGCTTTACATAGACACCTCTTGAATTTAATCATGTCAGACTTGTAGACAGCTCAAGTTGTTAACTGAAAACAAGTGATTTGTGTGGTTGGCTAATGAGAATGAGAAGAGACAGCAGCCAATGAATTTGAAACTTGTTGTTTTGTCTCGTTGGATTAGTTTCATTAGAATTGAATAAAATAAAGATTTACAGGAAGAGGCAAAAAAACTCTTTTCTTGTTTATTTAACTCACACTCTATAGCTCAAGCAATATTTGCATGTCTAAAATGATACTGATCACTTCATTCCCTGTTAATTGGAATCTGCAAAATCCATCATAGTTTTGTTGTATGAGGAAATAGTTAATTTCTTTATAGGCCTCCCTGTCCACTCAATATTTCAAGAAGTCTAATTGCTCACTAGAGCCATGTTGGATTTCTAACTGAACTAGATTTCTGAGTTGCTAGCTTCATTGAGCTTTTTTTTTTTTGAAACAATAGCTTCTTTTTTTTTTTGCATATGATGAAGGGACCACAAAAATGGAGGTAAGAAGGAAGGAATATGTTGCAGCTCTGTTTCTCTGCGGTCCTCACTACTGCTGCTGAAATCTAGCAAACTGTCAACTATAAATGAAAATTTTCAGGTTAATGTTTTAGGAACTCTGATTGGTTACTAGAGCCATGTCTAATTAAAGAAATCCTCATGTTAAGGATTACAAGGCACCATGCTTTATGATGGTAGCAACTGTAGTTTCATATGTTGAGGATCATATAACTATAGTTAGTCAAGATGGGAATCAGATTCATTAGGGCCTTGTATATGTTTTTCAACGTAACTAGGGATTGCTCAGAATGTGCCTATCATTCTTTACTTCCTCAGTACTATATAAATGCTTTTCTACAAATGAGAGAGATAGTGAAGGAACAAAAACGATTGTGTAAGTTCAATAAACATGGTTATGGATATTTCACTTGCACATTCTGGATTGTTGCTATGCAAATAAACACCAGTTCATTGCTACAGCTTGTGTAAGTTCAATCCTTCCCATGCCTTTTGTTATTCTTCTTCATTTCTTTTATTTTTTGAGAATGTCATAGAACATTGGATTATCATGCCATGTTAGTAAGGCTCACAATGTCACTAAACCTCTTCTTTGCATTATGAATTTATCATGATTGCAAATGCATAACATGTTAGCATCAGGTTGGGATTTGATTATTCTGGAGTCCAAACTAACACATGACACATCTGTATTCTAAGTCTCTAACTAGGATCAGCAATGCTTTTCCAGAACTAGAAGTACTGTGCCTCATGCTTATATGTACACATTAAAACCATGCACACTAAACTATTAAGGGCTCCTTTGGTTCACGGGTGAACCAAAGGGATTTCATAGGATAGGAATTTGGTAGGAAATTTTCCTTTCCTACCCTTTGGTTCCTACCAAAACAAAGTGTTCTGGAGGGATCAAATCCTAGGAGTCCGTTCCAGAGGAAACAAAAAATGAGCTAACAAGCAGCAGCCCCGATTCCTATGTTTCACCCGTGACACTACCAAAGGCCGCCTTCTCAGCATTTAATTCCGTAGGAACACAAAAGCATCGCACTTGCAATCCTGAGATTTTTATATCCCTGCACTGTTCCTATCCTTCAATCAAAAGGGGGCCTATATATTAAGGAGCGCCAAAAGTTCATGTCTCTTTCTAAACTGATTCGATTGTGCTGTCTGCATGATAGGATAATGCATTATCTGAAACTTTGAACTGAACCACATAAAAACCATGCACACTACCTTTTAAGCTACATTGGTCTGCAAATTTTTTGAAGAATACAGAGTGGTCAAGGTCTGATCAGTCTTTTAGCTTAGGTACAAGCTGCATGAATCAGTATGAAGTTGCCTTTACGGTACTGGAGTTTGTACCTGCTGATAGAGCAATTTCAGTATTGGTACCTATACTGCTTACTATGCTAATTCTCAGCTTGCACATACAACTGTTTAGGCACAAGTATTTTTTCTTAGATAATGACGTTCATTTATTAACATAACTATGTCCTCTTCCTCCCTATGGTGGTGCCTGTGGGAGATCCATATGGTGCTTATGTATGGTAGTTCAACCTAACCATTTAGAAAACCACAAATCACATATCTGTGAATGCAATGTATTAATTTTCTTAATTAGCATAATATTTTTTGACAGCCAATGATATATAAAAGAGGACCAGCACAAACAAGAGTGAGGATGATGCTAATTAGTGCTTCACAATGCTCACCTTGGCTGTGTCCTGTAAGAATATTTCTCTACAACACCATCGAAGCTCAACACATGTTGAGCACATATCGGCACTTTGTGACAGCATGTTATTCTGTTCACAGGCAACAGTGGAATGCCCCACCTCCTCCAAACCGAAGAGATAGTGACATCAGTAGCAAAGGCACATCCAGTATATCGACCTTTACCAAAACAAACAGACTAAGCATCCTTCCATTGAAGGTCTTATTTTTATCATGCAGTGCATGTGACCTGAAACTCTGTGAGTCTTGTATTGCTTGCCGCCTTCTGGCTATGTTGGCTTATAATGTGGACGTATTATGTGGACGGAGTGTTACTGGACCTTATTTCACAAAAGATAAGTACGGGTGGACTCATTTGAAACTTTGGCTTAGAATGCTTATTTTGTGCAACCTAAGATTAGAGCGTTGTTGGCCTTATTTCACAATAGAGAATTCTTGACGAGTTGAGTGTTAGTCTTGAAATTTGGTCTTAATGATAGATCGAGCCTTGTATTGACGGTGGATTTACAGATAGTACAAAACAATTGAAGCCGGAGTAAGAATCATTGATTGATCACGGATACAACCTTTTTTCCCGTTGCAACGCACGGGTATTTTTCCTAGTACTAATCTAATACAAGAAGAGGTAGAGGAGGTGGCTCCAAATGAGGTGTGTGTTGAGGTGCCTTTTTCTCTAGCTATTTATAGTACTAGGATGGTCGGTTTGGGTGCATTCCCACATGCAACCTCCATGGAGGAGCCACCAGGAAGCGCCACGTGGAAGGAGAAGGAGGGCGGTGCGGCCCCTGGCGCGCGGCGCGGCCGCGCCCAGGAAGAGCCTCCCCGCAACCAACTTTGCATGGTCGGTTCATGCGTGGGCCTGGGCCGTGGTGGTGACGTGGTTCTGGCCCAGTCTGGTCCCGAAGTAATCCTTCTCTCCTTTGCTTGGTTTTGCGCTTCCCAGAAAGTGCCTTTTATTTATAAAATTCCTGCACTTATATATATATATATTCCTGCGAAACAATATTTTTCCTAGTGCAAGCCGAATTGGGTTAGTGGCAAATGTATATGTGCATAAAAATAATTAATTCTCCCTTTTTCATCTTAAATTGGCGGTATAAAATCGTCGATAAGGACCGCCAACAACTGTCTGAGCAAACAAGTTAGCCATACAATAGTATAGATGCAATAGTAATAATACACATGCAGCAGAACAACTAGCTGCTCTCAAGTCGTAGTTCAAGGATGCTACAATATAATTGGCCCCTCCTTAACTTCGATTCATGCTCCGCCACTAGGTCTAAGTTTGAGTAGAGAAGTGCTTGACCGGGTTTAGGATAGATGGTTGTACTATCAAGAGGGGCAAACTTGTTTGCATATCGGTCCTCTAGTGCAACCTGAGCAATCCAACATTACAACACGCTAGGATCGAATGGTGTTGTGAGCTCAAGTGAAAATCCTTTGAAAATGATTGTAAAAATGCTAACACACATGCACATGGTGATGTACACTTGATGGTGTTGGCACATTTGCAAAGGAGTTGAGAAAAGAGAAAAAGTTGGAGAAGGTTCGTTGAACACTTGAGTTGAAAAAGAGAGTTGGTGGTTCTTAGATTGGAAAAATGCTTTAATTCTTTATGTTTTGAATCAAAAGGTTATGATAGTGTGTAGTCCTCTGAATAAGCTTTCTATAGAGTTCAAGATCATCAAAATTGGAGTTCGGGGTTAAGAGTTATGACCGTTTCTTTATCAAGACTGTGGTTGGTCCTAACCGCTGGCCAAGACTAGGTCCTGACCAATTTCGCCCCTTGAGAAGCTTACTGGACTGGCCAGGACCGAGGTTGAGCATGGTCCTGACTAGCAACTGTACGCTCGGTCCTGGCCATCACAAAGAGTGTTTTTTGGACAGGACCGTCGCCCGATGGTTCTGGCCACTCGTGAAGCTCTATCCCGACCGCCCGAGAGTGAAAGTAACGACTCTCTATTTGTTTGTGAAGCTATAAGTAGCCATGGTGGTCGGCCATGGGAAGTTTCTTAGCACTTTGGGGACTTGGTGTCCACCTTAGAGAGTGCTTGAGAGCCCTCTAACTCACGTATGCTTGATTGAGATCATTCGATAGTGTGAGAGAGCGATTCTAGTGCGCATGCTTTGAGAGATTGCATTGTATGGCAAAAGGTGTTTGTGTTGCAAGCCGGTGTGCTTATTACTCTTGGAGGTTGCCACCTCCTAGATAGCTTGGTGGCACCCGTGGAGATTATGCGGTGCTCCGGAGGAGGATTTTTGAGAGGTTTTGTACTCACCCCGTGAGGATCGCAAAGGGTAACTCTAGTGGATTGCTCATATCATTGAGTTACCGCACTTGTATGTGGGTTCGCTCGTGTTTCCTTTGTGGAGGCTTGCCTTGAGGGGCTTTGGCATGGAGATCCAAATACCAGAGGAACTACCAAAGTGTTGGTCGACACAAGAGGACGTAGTTTGGTGGCAAATAAGTGAACCTCGGTAAAAATCACCATGTTTACTTGTGTCCACACTTCGCGATAGTTTAAAATCTTCTGCACAAGCTTGTATTTACATTATTTACATTCATATACATAGCTTGTGTAGTTGCTCTAGTGATTAGTTTGCTTGTGTAGCTTGCTAATCATATTCTTTCTTGTGTAGCTAGAAGTAGAGTACCTTGCTTTGCTTAGTTTGTGTAGTTAAGTAAAGTTGAACTCTTGGGTTCGGCTTGTGTAGCCTTGTCATTGAGCATCAAGTGAGTTTAGGTTGGCTTTGTGCTTTTGCTCATTGTGTAGGTGCACACTTGCTTGCCAAAGTACTAGTTGCTTAGGTTTGTGTGACCTTGCAAGCTAGACTTTTTTAGTTGTGCACTAACTAGATTGACACCTTGTTTTCTTGTTTAGGATCTTTTAAATGATGTATCTACAATCATAGTTAGAGAGGCGGAGTCGTGGCTAGGCTGATAGATTTATTTCCGCACTTATATCAGCTAGCCGGAGTGATTAATTTTAAAAAGGAATATTCACCCCCCTCTAGTCCGCCATCTCGACCTTACGGTGGGGCACGCGTTCCGACACGCGACACCGCACCTGCTCGAAGCTCGGTCGCAGCGCACGACGCCGCGCCGGTAGAGCCCCCGCCGCCGGAGGAGGGCGCCCGTGCTTGTCGCCGGGGAATGGAGAAGCCATGGTTGCGGATCTAGAGGAAGCCATGGCGACAGATCGAGACGGGAAGGAGATTCGTCGAGTGAGAAACGAGGCGGACAGAGGGGAAAAGTAGTCGGGCTGTTCTTTTTTAAAGTGGTTTATGGACTCAAATGGTCCATCATCGAACCAAACCAGGTACTATAAATGTGGAACTGATATTAGGACGTGTCACATTGAATGTGGAGCTCGCCATCAAACCGACCCCTGTGCTATACAATGTGGACGCTCTTAGAGCATCTCCAACAACTTTGTAAATTTCACTTGGTATATCTTGAGTTTTAGCAACTTGGTAAATTATTTGACAAGTGAAAAAAGAGCCCTCTCCAACAACTCCCTATTCCAACTTGCTAAAATAAAAAAAGATTTGCCAGCCATGCATCTTGCTCTGTCAAGTGGATTTGCCGGCAGCTGCCTTTTGTCAGCATCGTTTTCAGTTTGCAATCCGGCCAACACACATAAAATTACCATGCTGCATCTCATAAAATTACCATCTGGACACTAGCATAGATAATTCTCATAGATAAATTTGGACACTAGCATGCATCCATCCATACAACAGTAGCATGCATCCATCCATACAACGTCGAAGAGAAGAGGAATCGATCCAGACTTGGCGCGGGATATCGTTCCAGACTTGGCGCACGCGGGAGAGGATTTCGCGGGCGCGGGAGGGAGCTCGCGAGGCCGAAAACGCCGATGCAAAGTCCTCTACGCGCGCGGAAAGATACGCGCGCGGAGGCAACTTTTTCCAAGTTGGAAAAAATATCAAGTGACTTTACCAAGTTGTTGGAGATGTGTTTTTGTGTTTTAGCCAAAATAATAAGAATACCAAGTGGATTTACAAAGTTGTTGGAGATGCTCTTATATCTCTTCTTTAGCCTTTCAATGATTTGTTCAAATCTCTTTTAGGATTACAACAGTATATGTAAGAGTTCAGTGCTTGCTGTAGGCAATGCCCGATGGCATCTGCGCATATTTGCCTGTTGTACATAAGTGTTTGCGGACGTTTGTGGGGTTTAAACGTTGGGAGAATTTGCCAAGGGACACCTTTAAAATGTGTCTTTTGCTAGGAGCCACTAAAAAATGATGTCTTTGCCAAGAGACATCAAAAAATCTAGTCAATATGCTGAAAGACACTAAACTGCTTATTATATTTGGGTTTAATAGGCAGCCACGCAAAATGACGAAAATATCCTTACCCCTTTATCCCTTTTCCTCCTCCCTGTGCTCGACTCGCTCTCCCCAGCGTCCGTCGGAAAGAAGCAAGCGGCGGCGCGCGGGCTGTTCAGAGCGGAGGCATGCCGTGCCTTGGCTCCAGGCGGCGGCGGGGTCTCCGACACCGGCGAGTCCAGCAGCACTCGAGCAAGAGGTTAGTTAAGCCTCGCACTATAATTAGATAGCACTGCATGTTTACTTTTAGTCCTACATGCGCACGAATATGCATGTTTATTTCCTTTAGCATGCGCACGAACCTTGAAGATTGTGTGTACAAAGCAGTGCTAATAGGGGATCAGGATGGTCAGATGGTAGCCATGAGAAGAGCCCAGACACTCGCAAATCAAGCAAGAAGAGCAGAAACTGCTAAAAACTTAGAAAATCACACAACAAAAGCAAATCGGCGAAGCAACTTCAAAGACCAACAGGAGTTAATGGTTGTCAGGACCAAGAAGAAATTATGACCTTGTAGTGTATGATTTATTAGTAGGACACTTGATAGCCAACTATGGTTGAAACGTTTCTCGAACTTTTCTTTCATTTTGCTGGTGTGAATGATGAAGGTTGTATCTGAAATGTGTGTTTGTATTGGTGAATCGAAGGGCAGGGGCATACTTGTCAAGTAATATGTGTTATGTGATCTGTTTAGGTGTGAAATATTATTGTAAGAGTTGTAGTGTCTTCTAGCAAATTGGCACACATTTGTAATGTCTTCTGGCAAAGCCAGTTTTTTTAGTGGTCTATGGCAAAAGCCAAACTTGTAGAGTGTCCACCAGCCAATTTTGCCTTAAACGTTTGTCCGCTTAGCGTTGCGGCTGGCGGATTTCCACAAAGCCCGCTTTATAGTTTGGTGGACAGCTTAGCGGCCGGTGGACCGTCCACTGCCCGCCTCGCTTGCAATTTGAGGAGCTCGGATGCGGCGGCGCGCAGAGGTGGCTGTGGTGGGCGCGGGCCCAGCGGGGCTAGTGGCCGCGCGCGAGCTGCTCCGCGAGGGCCACGCAGTGGCCGTCTTCGAGAAGTCAGGCCGCATGGGGGGCACCTGGGCGTACGACCCGCGCGCGGACGCCGACCCGCTGGGCACCGACCCGGGCGCTGCCCCCGGCGCCGCGCACGGGATCCTCTACGCGTCGCTGCGCACAAACCTGCCGCGTGAGCTCATGGGCTTCTCGGGCTTCCCAATGGCGTGGCGGGTGTCCACCGGCGACCCGCGCACGTTCCCGGGCCACCGGGAGGTGCTCGCCTTCCTCGACTCCTTCGCCGTGGAGTCCGGCGTCGCCGCGCACGTCAGACTCCGAGCCGAAGTGCTGCGGGTTCGGCCGCTCGGTCGGCGGCAGCAGGGGGAGCAGCAGTGGGCGGTGACGTCGCGCGGGGAAGACGGCGGGGTCGCGGAGGAGACATTCGACGCCGTCGTCTTCTGCAGCGGCCACTGCTCGGTGCCTCTGGTGCCCAAGATCCGAGGTGCCTTCTTCTACCTTCCCTTTTCCTCTCTCTCCTAGATAACAAGAGAAAATGATATATCTTGCGATGTTTGTGTGTTACAGGAATTAACAAATGGCGGGGGAAGCAAATACACAGCCACAATTATCTCGTCCCAGAACCATTTCAAGATCAGGTACTGTCATCTGCATCCTTTTCTTGCAGTTTCAGGTTGTTCTCTCCAGTTCCAGTCTGATACTCTCTCTCTCTCTCTCTCTGCAGAGTGTCGTAATTGTAGGATTGGGAGCTAGCGGAATTGACATTGCTAGAGAAATCTCACATGTGGCCAAAGAAGTGCACATCGCAGCAAGATACTCGGAGGACAGGCTTGGAAAGATTGAACTCTACCATAACTCTTGGATGCACGGCGAGGTTCAACTCTGAACTTTCTTAGCTCCTCTGCTTCATATGAACTCTCTCAGGCTAAGATACGCATATGGCAATCTCTGTTAATAGACTTATGTCAATTTTTGATAAGCAGATAGAGTGCATCCAAGATGATGGCCAGGTGCGTTTTGCCGAAGGTTCATCTGTAGCTGCAGACACCATTCTTTACTGCACAGGGTACGATTACACACAAACTATGGTACTCCGTGATTTCTCCTTTGTAAAGAGCATTTAATTCGCAAGTCCGAAACTGCAATACCTGAATCACCTTCAGGTACCGCTACCATTTCCCGTTCCTCGACCTGGACGGGTTCAACGTTGACAACAACCGCGTCGGGCCACTGTACAAGCATGTCTTCCCACCCAAGTATATATGCACCTAATCTCTCTTTCATTGGGCTGCCATACAAGGTACAGATCCTAATACGGATATGAAAATTCAAATACGTACGTACTGCTTATGAGATGTACGAGATGTACGAGAAGGCGCTCAGGTGCATCTGGTCCCTGGACGAGGGCTACCGTGATCGATGGGAAGAAGAAAGCATTGGTAGCGGCTCACCCTAGCCAGGATCAACGCGAATCAAGCATAATCCCGTCATTATTCTATTCTAGATCATTACTTCACCTTGAAACTGTGGACTGCTCGCAAAACATTGAGCTGAAAGTTTGGTTACAACAAACGGTATGTTTGCTAGTCCAAGATAAAGCCGGTAAAGCAAACGTCACGCACACAAACAAGTTGGAGTCCCCTCTCGTGGGCCATATAACCTCTAGCGCTCGTGGGCTTGCGGGCCTTATGACGAGTCTCTGGTCCATATCTCCAAGTCACGTTCTCTCTTGGGCAACGAACAACTGGATCAGATCACATTTGTGGGCCTCTGAACCAGGGAAAAACACTTCTGGACTCAAAAAACTCTTTCCCGCCATCTGGAGACGAACAATGGCCGTTAACAGCATTTTCATTTTTATAAAAAATATTTACATGAGTAGTGTCAACCTAAAATAAAATAAAAAGCTTGGATGAACCATCTCTTCCTCGTAAGCACGTCATGATCATTCTCGTCTCATCATCAGGACATGGAAAGATCACCATTTCATCCTGTTCCAATCGAACGCCAACAACTCAAGGGGGAGCAACTTACATGTATGTTGTGCATAAAGCCCAGTGGATCGACCGTCTTAATGCATAGCCATGGATGTGTTCGGTCATGTAAGCCCGTTCCTATCCTAACTAGTACTCCATTCGTTCCAAAATGTAGGTCTTCAAAAATCTTGGAGAGTCAAAACTTTTCAAGTTTGACCAAAATTATAGATAAAACTATAATGATTTGTGACATTGAATAGGTGTACAATAAAAATATAAGTAAAGTAGAATCTAATTGTACTTAATTAGCATCATAACTATTATTATTTTATCATATAAATTTTGTTAAACTTAAAAATATTTGATTCTATAAGATTCTTGGAGCGACTTACGGTTTGAAACGGAGGGAGTATATAAACTAATGTAGGTAAACGGGACAAATAAGAAAGGGGCTTGAGCGTTTATACCCTCGTTTCCTCTACCCCTTCCTGCAACTTTGCTAATTTCCTAACATATAGAAATGAAGTGACTGCAGCCTCTGTGAATCAGCAGCTGCTATCAGATTGAAATTGTAAGACTAAAAGGGGGGAGAAAAAACAGGCCACATACACAAATAAGAAACATCACTTGTTCCAGTTTATGATATATAAATTCTTTTGGCCATTACTGTGGTTATAAAAAAATCAACTTACAACCATGAGGTTCAAATGTTCCTTGATACAAACAACAACATCATGGTTCAAATGTTCCTTGATACAAACAATAACATAGTAACATATGGCTAACATAGTAACATATGGCTTCACTGCAAGGGATTGCTACTATTAACTTAGATGCACATTATGTATAATAATAATAACTTTGCTAGAGTCATGAGACACATTTCAGTTACATATACAAACAAAAACTAGTACCAAATTCAATAAAACTCTATGATTCCTGGAAACCAAATTAAACAAACCCAAGTTACAACAGTTAACAAGCAGTTTAATTATCTGTTTTCCCCCAGATCTAACCAGAACATTGTTTTTAAAGTGTGTAATCTTTCTGAATCACAAAGAAAATTGTTTGATCTGCTATGGTATGTGCAAAAATTATAACTGCAAACTACAATTTATTTCTGCGCCTACTGCATCAGACCATCATGCAAACAGGTAGAATAAAAAGTGATCCATATAACAGGGAATCCCCGAAAACAACCTTATTCTATCACTCCCTTTGATTGGGAGGAGCACATCCGTAAAAGTCAAACCACCAAAACACGGGACTGCCCAACTAAACTACCTCCAATCCCCCTCAAATCAAAAGCACCACGGACAGGGCAGAGCCATCGTCGCCGTACCTGTGCCTCGATGACCTTGCCGTACTGGCCGAAGGTGCGCTCGAGCGTGCGCTCCGTGGTGTCCCACGACAGCCCGCCGACGAAGATCCGCCCCACCTTGTCCTCCGCCATCCTGGGTGCCAAAGTCAACCGGAGCAACCTGCACGGCAAATCAGCAGGTAAATCTGAGGTTCCGCAGCGATCCCCGCAGCGGAACAGCACGAATCGCGTCCCGACGAGACGTGGCGGGCTGGGGCGGCGGCTCACCTCGCGCGGGGGGCGATCCTCTCAATCTGTTCGGTCCAGACTCCAGACCGAAGGGAAGAGAAGGGAAGGGTAACCCTGTCTTTTTCCCTGCTGTCTTTTCTTTTTTTTTTTTTTTTTAATCCTTTAATCCATCCATGCCCACGGTGTTACAAAAGAGGGGTAAACGGCAGCTTCATATAAAAAAAACAGAGGGTAAAAACGCAAAGTGAAAAAATGAGGGGCAAAATCATCATTAGCTTCTGAAAGAGGGGTAGAAACACTCAAACCCCAATAAGAAATTAAACAAGTAAACAGGACACGAAGATGTGGGACTTTCGTGTCGTTTTCGATAGTGCCCTCTACTCTACGCACGCGAGGCATATTGGGTAGTGCCGATATGGAACGGTAAGTCTTTGCTACGGTCTAAATATGGTCTATGACACGTTGTCACACACTTTTTGTCATGTCGGATGAAGCTTTGCTCTTGGAATATATTTGCTAGTATTTTTGTTCGCTCATGATATAAAAAAATATTTTGTATGTACTATTTTCATGGAAGTTTTAATAACATTCATAATTATTTGAGAAGGTATTTCTCTCCGCTCCAAACTATAAGTCATTTCAAAAATCTTGAAAAGTTAAAGCATCACAAGTTTGACACATTTCTGTGGGGAAATACTTCACCACATTCCTATATGTGTAGTTCAGTAGTTGCACATCTAGAAGAGGCACAACAATGTGGTGTTTAGGAATGATCGAGTCACACTAAACGCTGCCTTAGCTGCTTGCAGGTCAGAAGCATTTGTGTAGGCTGATAGGCTGCCGCTCAAAGATTCAAGCATCGTCAGCTCCACCTGGTGTTATTTCTGTCATAGTTGACGCTATGTGATCATTAAAACAATCTTCAAAACGTTTGTAAACCCCATGGCTATCTAAGAGCCACCTTGATTAGGGATTCTCTCCCTCCCCGTAGAGTTATCAAAAAAAAAAAGTTTGCAGCAGACCATTCGTTACAGTTTGTTTCCATCGCCGTCAGGGCGTCACACTCCTCTACGTATTCAGAAATCCGTGGCAGCCCACCCCCCCCTGGAGGCAGACTCAATTATTCACCAATTCATGCATTCCAACTTGTGTGGCTACCTTTATTGGCTTGTTTTTTGTCCTAGTATATATATGTTGGTCAACGTATGTTTGCAACTGGATCAGCACACCGAATTCGCGTTTCCGCAGCTCATGGATGGATTCACGGGACGGCCTAGTATAATCGTTGTGTTGCCGCTTGACGCTTGGCCATTGCAGAGAGGCGAGATCAGCGGGAGCCGGACGCGACGTCTCGTTGCCTTACCACGTTGACACTTGGCCGGCGGCTCAATCATTCTTCGTCGATCGGTCGTAGCTGCTCGCTCCTGCTCGACCACGCTGTACGTTTCAGAAGTCATCAAAATTCCCCGACTCGATCGCCGTCCAGCCGCATAGCGCACCTCAACACTTCTGGTTTCCCGATTCAAGCTCACACAGCCGCGCCACGTATACACTCCAGTACTACTAGAAAATTCGGTTTTCGGTGCTAAACGCCATTTAGCGGCCCGTAGTCAATTAAGCCTCCGATCCCTCCGTTATCTTTCCTCTCACTTGCATTATGCAGCGTAAACAAAGGCGAAAACAGTGGCGCCAAGCACGTAATAATATCATGTGAGGAGTAATAATGCACAGCCCCAGCCCCAGCAACTAGCAGCAATACTAACTGGCTCTTGGAGATATCCAAAAGAGGGGAGGAATCTCGCTGCGGATAGAGATAGCGAAGAAGCCATCATCCATCCATCCCAAATTAAGCCATTTTTTGTCTCAATAATTATGCTTTGACTTGCAGATTATACTTGCGATATATATTATGAATAGTATTAATAATTGATCAGGGCCGGCACTAGTCTTCGCCGGAGTCCAACAGCTTTACTTCCTGTGCTTAATGCATGCATGCATGTTTGATGTTTCTAGCTCTAATTTTCTGAACTTTCTGATTTATAAGCGTGCAGCACATCGCATTGAACAGTCAGATCAGCATCAGACTCACTGGCACAGAATTATCTGCCTATTATCTATCAGATGATTCATTCATTCTTGATATGTTAAGCAGCTCGTCTGGTAGAAAGTACAAAAACTGGTGGATCGAAAGCGATGTTTAGATGTGTGTAATTAGTGACACGCAGATAAGTTAGCGAAGAATTAGGTAGTACTAGCTAGCTAGCAGCTAACAAAAATTATATATAATAATAATAATAATAATAATTGGGTGGCGGTGGGATAGTATTATTAGCTAGTCATGTCTCTGCCTCGTGAGGGAGGCTCTAATCATATTTTTATTCTTCACCTCTCTCTTTCAATGAGGAGAAATCAATGTTCATATTTTCCCCATCTTCTTCCTCCCTAAATATGAGAAATGATTAAAATATTTAGCGCGGTGTCCATGGACAAAGAACCTCAAATTTGTAATGATACTGGGCAAAGAGTCGCATTTGCGGTGTGTGCTGGCAAATTATGCTTTTTTACGGTGTCCTACAACAAATTTCGCCTATCTTTTATTTTCTGTCAGTGGCTTGACTCTTTGAATCCTCTAGGCCTTGTTTGGATATAGTCGTATTTGTATCAAATCCACATGTGTTGGGATGTATTTAAGAAAAATTAAACTAAATTACACTCTAATTGAAGCTATACCATATAATATGTTAATTTCAAAACTTAAACTATCTCTCAAAATCAAAATTTGTATGTGGAACTTGTACAAGGGAGTAATCTTAACAACGGATAATTTAGCACAACGACAGTAGCAAGACGATAAGAATTGTTGTTTTGTTCTTCAAACGAGTCTATACGACAATTACTCTTTGATTGTCATTTTGCTAAATTTATGTGGAGAGATGTCCATGTTCCCTTTAATTTAATACTATCAATTGGTATACACAGTTTGTTTACAAGCTGGTTGGAAGGGATAAATAGGAAACTGAAATCTCATATTCTTGTGGGCGCAAGTGTCATTTTGTTAGGCAGTATGGCTAACCCGAAATGATATTGCGTTTGACAAGGTCTTAGCACCATCTTATATGTCCTAGTCACTGGAGGAGGATCGTCATTTGATGAAGATGGGATGCAGAACTATTGAGGCAATTGTTTTTTGATGAAACAGGAGGGGGGGCTCCCCTACTGGAATTTATTAACAAAAGGTAAGACAGTACAAATTACAAACTCAAGAGACATGAAAAGATACAAAGAAAATTAGAATTACAGAAAGGATTAAATAAAAGAGTCTATCTATATTTGAAACAAAGGTTGCAGGTCTTTCTTTGCTCGAAGCTTAGCTTGAGCTAACTCTGTTTTGAAAACCCTCTTGCATGATTGCAGCCCATGTGGAATATTTATGAAAATTGCATCATTCCTAGCTGACCAAATCCCCCAGAACATTGCCACAATGATCTCGAAATAGAATGGTACTTGTAGCTGAGCTTTGAAAACTGTGATACTGTCAAATACATCCTGCTGGATAAGCTGAGCAAGACCAAGCATGTTCCAACAACTTGCAGCAAAGGGACAGTCAAAGAAAAGATGGAGGATTTCCTCGGCATTCAGTAGACAGAGCACACAGTTATAGGATGGTAAGGACATGTTTCTCCTTTTCAGAATCCCTCTTGTACTTAGCGTGTCCTGTAAGACCAACCAAAAAAAAGAATTCCCTCTTTGGCAAAAAGCAAGACTTCCATAGCCACTTGAAGACAGGTGAGACATGAGTGGTTCTAAAGACACGGCAAGCTTAGCTTGAGGCAATCGTGATGGAGGTGTTTGCAAGACACGGCTGACGATTCACCAATAGGCTTGCTTTTAAGTTGTGGTTTTTGAAAACATTTTTTGTTCTCACTGTGGCTCAACTTCTGTCTTAAGGTTCTTTGGATTGTTATACTTTTGTTTGTAATAAGGAACAAACAACATATGTATTGATCGATATTCTTTTTTTAGAAAAAAAATCACGCCAACATATATGGAGTGATGAAATACGATAACATCTAAAGAAGGCCGACGCAGTGCACGCAGTGGATTAAAAACACCTGCAGGCTATAGCAGGATACCACTACTATATGCATGCATGCTTTGGTCATAATAAACCGTAAACAGTGTTTTTGGTAACCTTGTATTCTCGTCCATTTCCCATTCGCATTTCAGAGACGATGAACACAGCATTATGGCTAGCCCTGTTTCAAAAATACCAGCAGATGGAATAATCATTAATTTGATTGGGTTGATCACATAAATGAGAAACAACACGTCAGAGTTGTCCAACAACTACACAGTGAAGATTGTTTGCCGGGCGCCTGCTCCCCATCCTTAAACAGCGATCAGGTCGAGCTTATCCTCGGAATGATTACCCTGATAGCTTTATTCCCGCACCATGTGATTCTCATTCTGTTAAGAATCTACATGGAGGCGTAGATAGTGTTTTGGCTGTTACGACTTGCCAGGAGGGACCTTTGAGCTGTCAGTTTGGATTGCAACCTGACAGTAGAAGTGCAGAGGAAATGGACGACTGATGATAATTGCATGTTGAGCGCATAGAGATTGGAGAACAGAGAGATGGCTATTATTGTTTTTAATCTCTCATTATTGGCATAGGTTGCCCCATTTGAAAGACAACCTACCATGCTCTTTCATCGGAGCTGATCGAACTGGAGTTGACCTGACAGTCTGACACCCATCAGATAAAAGTGCTGCTGCAGGATTAGGATCAAATGGGCTGATATGTCTCTGAATTCAAGTTCACTTTATCATCCATTTTTTGCTGGTTTTGCTGAGAGCCAAGGTGTCACCATATCAACCTCCTTTTATATTTTGTTCTAGCCAAGCTATCAGCGGTGATTGGGTTCCCTGAGAAAGAAACACTGGAGCTACTCAAGAAGTCATCCAAGAGCTAGGTGTCAAACAACGTTTACTACCATCTTAGAAAAAAGGAAAGTTAGATGCACAATGTTCTAACCAAGTTGCTTGCAACTTTTGATTGGCGTGTCATCTGAGCTTGTCTAATAAGGGCTCAAGAGTCAAGAAATAGCAAGCAAAAGGTTAGTTATTTGGATTATATATAGCATGAAGACTAGCCGGCTTGGATAAATGCCACAACCGTGGGAGGTTTTCCCGAATTTTCTAGCTCAATTATTGGCCCAGTTGCATGATAACTTATCTCCTGTTCCATACTGTTTTCTTTTTCAAATTAGGCCTTGTTTGGGAGTCCAAATTCGAGTTAGCGTTCATCGACCATCTTGATTTCGTTTGTATTTATGAAATATTGTCTAAATATTGATAAATTAGACTCAAAAGATTCGTCTCATGAAAGTACAATAAAACTGTGCGAATTAGTTTTTAATTTCATCTATATTTAATCTTTATGTATGTACCATAAATTTGATATGACGGGAATCTTCTTTTTGCATAGTGTCAATGGAAGTTTGGGGTGTGTAGGTGTACGTGCAGGCGTATGAAGAAACTGCACCTCCTTGTTGGGGGTTGTCCAATCGCAGTACGTACTTTTTTGTGGTAGATCGCTGTCAGAACATTTTGATTTTCATATGCCAGCATGCATGTAGCCTCGTACTACCATGTGCATGGAACAGATCGACTGGATGGGATCAGCATGCGTGTTGGCAGATAAGCACAGGCATGACGCATCAAGCATGATTGCACGTCCTCACCTGCAGTTCATGTCTATTTCACTATAACTGTTCATCCATAGTTGAACTCAATTTCTTGGTAGCATTAGCCTGGCCATTCGGTTTTCGGTTCGGTTTTGCTTCGGCTCCTCGTTTCCGGCATCCGAAATCAACATCTAGCCATGCTGCTTGGCTCAGGCAGTGCAGGCAGGGACTACGGCGGTCATGGTGGAGGCCGTGACTACCACTCCAGGGGCCAGCAATGGGCACCGGAAATGGGACCTGTATCTGCCACGGTGGACGCATGGAGTAAAAATGCGCTGCAGCGTGAATTTTTTTTTTTAATTTTAACCCTTTTTTAAAAGTATTTAAGAAAATACACCCGTTTTTTCTTTTTTTTATAACTAACCCTTTTGGCAGCGCACGCGAGGCGCCGCCACAATTATCTGCAATGGCGCCTTGCATGGAGCGCCACAAGCGGCCCAAGAGGGCGCCCGTAGGCAGCCAGGCTGACGTGGCGCCCGCTGTGGCGCCCCCATGCAAGCATCTGTGCGCCGCACTGTGGCGCCTCCTTTGGGGGCGCCACAGAGGCACAACCCGACCGTGAGGTAATCTTGCGTTGAGTTTTCCTGTTTTTTTCTTTTTATTTACACAGTGTCGCTGCTCTTTTCACGTGAAAAGTTTTGACGGTGAAGGAAAGCACATGTGCAGTGGGCCCTACTATTTCTTTTAACGTGAAAAGTTTTGACGGAGAGAGAGCATGATGGGGGCTGGAAAGCACATGTGCAGTGGGCCCTACTATTTCTTTTAACGTGAAAAGTTTTGACGGAGAGAGAGCATGATGGGGGCTGGAAAGCACATGTGCAGTGGGCCCTACTATTTCTTTTAACTAGAAAATATCATAACTCATAAACTAAAAGACCAAATTAAATTTTGATTACACCATTAAATTTGTATCAATAAATCTTTCAAACAAGATCCCACATGGATATATTTGAATAAAATTTATTTACAAATATGTGGGCACTCTATTAGTAGTTGATATAAATTATAAGATATAGAGGATGATGGGTGCGGAAGAAACTGGTATAGAGGAGAGAATCTCGATGGCTAGGACGAATATTTCTTTTAGAGGAAGAATTTAAAGTACGACGAGTGCGGGTAGTCTTAGAGTTTACCTAAGATGGGTCATTGTTTTACATTAATATAAGCGAAAATTATGAAGAAAAAACAAAAGAATATTTCTATCTTTTCTTAAACATATTTGACACTACAAAATCCCGCAGCAACGCGCAGGGTATCATCTGGTATGATTAAGATGGAAGAACAAACCATTATGCTTCTTGCGATGAGCAGTAGCTTCACCTTGTATTCTCGATTCCTTTGTTAAAATCAACGAGCCTACCTCATGTAATGTGAAGTTTCCACTGTTCTTAACACAGCAGGGTCCAACAACCCATCAGACATATCTGTCGTTTTCTTAGCATATACATGATACATTTGATGTCGTTTTCCTTGGACTCGAGACTCACAGTAGCGTCACCTGTTACCCATCATGCATGAGCAACAACCAACAAGGCACAGGGGCCAACAGTCAACGTGGTGTACTTACCCGCTGTGGCGCACCCGATGGAGGCGCCACAGTGCGGCGCATAGATGAGAGGCGCCACACTGTGGCGCTTGCGTAGAAGCGCCACCCAGCCAATCTGCCAGCCTGCTCTGCGCTGGCGCCCTATGGCGCCCACTGCGCTCCGTGCGCCACAGGGTACGAATGTGGCGCACTCGCGTGGAAAGGCGGCTAAAAGGTTAGTTATAAAAAAAGAAAAAAAAAACAGGTGCGTTTTCTTAAATACTTTTAAAAAAGGGTTAAAATTAAAAAAAAATTCGCAGCGGTAGCCTGTATGGCTCCCTGTATCATCTTTCAGAGCGTAAATATAGCGCCTGCCCAAGTCTATAGCGGAAGCCTGTAAGGGGCCCACGCACATGCGCGTGAGAGAGGGAGAGGAGAGACACAGCACATGCAGTGGTGGGCCTCATAATTACAACTAACTAAAAAATGTTATATATCACAAACGAAAACTCCAAAGTCCAAATTAAATTTCGATTGCACCGTTGAATTTGTTTCAACTAATCCTTCAAAACTAGATCTCACATGAATATATTTAAATAAAGTGACAAATGGATGATAAGTGAACCCGGTTTTGATAGTTGAAATGGAGTATGAGATATGGAGGTTCATGAGTGCGGAAGAAACCTATATGGAGGAGAGAATTTTGATGACTAGAACGTATGAAGTAAGGAAATGGAGGTTGATGACGGGGCCAGCAAGGCGGCCTCGACGTCAGCAATAGCTGCAGCAAGTAAGAAGCACAAAAAAGTCTCATTTGCTCATCCTCTTGCTACTTTGTTTGGTCAAATGCCTGCCACCCAAACCCAGTCGCGCTTCACTATATCCCCTGACCCCATGGTTGACGAATTCTTTTTGTTCAATCCTGAAGGGCGCATCATGAAAGAGCTAGTTGTGGGCGTCCATGCAGCACTGCGCAAGGGGAAGGAGATCTCCACCATCTTCGACAAGAACAACATCGCTGGGGTAACATGCAGGAGTTGCTCGACGCCCTGCCTCAGTTCGACACCAAGATGATTGTAATTAAGTTCAGCATCTGGTCCTCCTTCTCCTCCTAGAGAACACCATGAGATGCTTCGAATGTCAAGTAGAGAGGCCGTTAATCAGAGGGTGATTCCACAGGCCCCTGTTAGTGTCACTGTCCATCCTAGCATCACTGACAGTCATGTAGCCCACGTAGCAGCTTCTGAAGTTAACAATACTAGTGTCACTTATACTGTCCAACAGGGTCGGAACACAACAACTCCCACCAATCTTGATCCCACGCTAGAGTCTTGCCAATCGGGCTTTACACATTCAGTATCAGTACCTCTTGTGCAAGAAGAGGTAACAACCTCTGATGATATCAATACCAGTGTCAATGCCGCTCCTAGCATCACCCAGGATCACAGTAGAGCAACATCCCTCAATTCTGATCCCACACTAGAGTCTAGCCAACCGGGCAGTCCGGGGAGGAATGCTAGTTTAGAGGGTGCTATGCGCGTAGAACAGAGCGATGGATCGCACCCTGCGATCATAGATACGGACATGGAGGATTCTGTGAGCCAGGTTACAGAGCCGCTAGAGCAACCGCTGCTGCCTAATCCGATAGAGGCCACCCCCTCGTAGAAGATCTTGATGCGGGTGACCTGGAACCCTCTATGAGAAGAAGTACTCGCTTAGCCAGTAAGGCTCAATCCAGAGTGGGCAAGGATACGCTATAGATAGCCCAGGACCTCCTGGCTAAAAAATTAGGGGAATTGACCGCTGAAACTGAGCAGGAAGATGTTGGTGCTGATGCTAACGCGAAATTTTTTTATAGCACCTGAACCAGCCATTGCAGAGGGCAGAGATGGAGGCTATTGAAGAACTAGTGGAGCACGGGACAAAATTTGAGAAGCAGGCCGGCAAGAGCAAGACGCCGGTCAGCAGGATGGATGCAGCTTGAGGAGTTCAGCCAACGGCACAGTGGGTAGGCGTTTCCAATGACAACCTTACCCACCTGATGTGCCACCATGGCGTTGGGAGGGCACGGCCACCCGACCAGTTGTTGGACCCTGCGTGGTCGTTTAAAGGTTGGGAGCGACTAGCGCTCGAACGTTCAATCATTGAACGCTCGCGCTACTGGGCCCGGCCCATCAATCCCGGGCGCCCAGTCGCACCCCGCACGCGAACGCGCACGCGTATGCCCCTCGCGCTCGGCCTCCGCCACCAGCTCGCCGACCAAGCACTCCGCCCTGCCTCGTCGGACCCCTCGCCGGAGTCTCGCCGGAGCATCGCCGGAGTCTCGCCGGACCCTCGCCGTGCTCTATGAAAAAAAAATGAAACACCCAAAAAACAAAAAAAAAGTGAAGCATGGGGAGCGCGAGCGAGAAACATTGCCAATGAACCCACTGAAAGCACCGAGACATCGCCGGAGAAACATTGGACCCGAAGGGGGAGGAGGGCGCCACATCGGAAAACATCTCATCATATGTGTTCGAAACATCGGCAAACAAAACAACTGAAACACCGAGATATCGCGGAGAAACATTTGATCCCGGAAGGGGAGAGAGAGGAGGGCACATCGAGAAACATCTCATCATATGTGCGCGAAACATTGACAATGATACAATGAAACACCGCATCATCATCACCCGAAACATTTTGATCCGAGAGGGGGAGGAGGACAACACATCGAGAAACATCTCATCATATGTGCTCGAAACATTGGCAAATGATGCACCGAAAACACCGCGGCGCCATCACCCGAAACATTTGATCCGGAGGGGGAGGAGGACAAACACATCGAGAGAAACATCTCATCATATGTGCTCGAAACATTGGCAAATGATGCACTTTGAAACACCGCGGCGCCATCAACCAAAACATTTGATCCGGAGGGGGAGGAGGACAAAACACATCGGAGAAACATCTCATCATATGTGTTCGAAACATTGCCAATGATACTGGCTGAAACACCGCGGCACCATCAACGAAACATTGGATCCGCACGGGGGGAGGGGAGGGGATCAGAGAAACATCTCATCATATGAGCATGAAACACTGGCAACCAAACCAATGAAACATCACGAAAACCATCAGAGACACATTTTGGGTCCGGAGTTGAGGAGAGAAGGTGGGAGGAGGGCGAGGAGGAGGGGCGGCCGTGGATCGAGAGGAAGGGAGTACGGGGAGGGAGGACTCGAGATCCGAGATCAGCCCCCCACCTACCTCGCCGGAGCCGCCAACGCCGCCGGGGATGGGGGAGAGAACGACGGCGGGGACGAGAAGAGAGGTGGGCTCGCCGTCGGCAAGGCGCGAGGACGCGCGAGCGAGGGCGCCGCGCGCGCCGTGGCACGGAATCCGCCACCGGGCCGCCATAGCCCCGCCCTCGACGTCCGCCGTGGCCGCCGGAGGAAGGAGAAGGAGGTGACGGTGCCGGGTCCACGGCCGCCTCCCGCGCCGGATCCGGCGGATCCGCGTCCCAGCGCCGGGATCGAGCGGATCCGCGCCCGCCAACGGATCCGGCGGATCCGCGTCCCCACGCCGGGATCGGGCGGGTCCCGCGGTCCACGGCCGCCACCGCGCGCCATGGGGGAGGGGAGCGGAGGAGCGCACGGAGGAGGGAGGATCTCGCCGCCGTCGCCGAAACCCTAGGTCGTCGGGGTTCGTAGCCCCCGCCGCGCGGATCCGCGGCCGCCGCCAAACCCTAGGTCGTCGGGGTTCGTAGCCGCCCCCGCCGTGCGGATCCGCGGCCGCCGCCGCCGGATCCGGCGGATTCGCGTCCTCCGCCATCCGAAATGTCGGCATGCCCGGCCGACGAACGGGGATGAAACCCTAGCGGAGTGGGGGAGCGCGGGAGGCCTAGTGGCGTGGAAGAGGGGGAGGAGCTCGCCGTCGACGAGCCGGTGGCCGGGTCCGCGGCGCGGCGGCGGTGGCGGCGGACGGGAGCGGCGGCGACAGGACGGAGCGAGAGCGCGGGGAGGGAGTGCAAGCGGCGGCGGAAATGACGATGCCGGGGCACCCGGGTCGGGGTTTGGAGGGGTACGCGCGGGCCCCCGCCCCCGCCGGCCCACTTGAGGCCCGACGCGCGGCGTTCAACGCGTCGAATGTCCAGTCTATAGCATTACCGTTAAAGGTTTATAGACCCATGTATCAATTTGGACCCGGTTCTATAAGGCCTTCTTGTCTCGGTTGCCTTTGGCGGATTTGGATTTCGGCTTGCTGGTTTTGTTGCCTTCGGCGAACTTGGATTTGTAGGGACCTGCTGGCGATGTCGCCTTCGGTTCTTGTTTTACCGAGACTTATCTGTGCTTTGCATCTTGGCGGTAGTAGTCTTTTGTTTTAAATGTCGCAAAAAGATGTCTCAATTATGTGTTGGAATGTGCGTGGTCTGAATGATGGCATCAAGAGAGCGAGCGTGAGGGCTCAGATTCAATCGTCTGGAGCGACGGTGGTTTGCCTCCAGGAGATAAAGATCGAGTTTTGGAGCCCCCAATGGCTAGTGGAAACGGTGGGCAGAGAATTGGCCACCAAGCTGCGCTGGCACCGTCGGTCGGGGGGGTTCTCATTGCAGCCTCCGATCGGTTCTTCGACTTGTCTGTTCTATAGGTCACTAATAACGCCGTCTCCACGAAAATCGCAATGTTAGAGGAAGGCATTAGTTGGTGCATAACAGGGGTATATGGGCCCCAAACTGATATGGATAAAATCATGTTTATACAGGAACTAACGGACCTAAGGCAGCATATGTCATCTGAGTGGTTATTACTAGGTGACTTTGTTGGCATTTCTTAGTGCAATCACTAGAATTGTTACATCCCAGTGGTCACACCAAGAAACACCAGGTGATAGTCGTGTTCTCTAGATAACATCCGCAAGTGCACGGATCTATCATTGTAGCATTTCACCCGGGGAGTATTTGTAACAGAACCGACCAACTAACATAATTACTGTTCACTAATCGAGCCACCGTGGCAGCTTAAGTAGTAAACCACAATTATACCAATCCGGTGATCGGAAATCTCGAAGGATTTCACCGGCGTCACATACATCTCGGATCGTTTCCCAACATATGCCATCACGGATCATTACAACGGGTTCCAAATAGAATTATTACATAGAGTGCTCAAATTAAGTTATTATAAACCAGTTTTTCAAATCCAAAGTGCGGAAGCAAATTTAAACCATGTTCTCAAACACACACGAGTTTTTCATCAAATAGTGCCAAGTTCTCCATCAAGATCAACTACAGCAAAAGGTACGAAGCAAGGATCGATCGAGCCCACGATCTACTCATCTCCCACTGCCGGGTGGAAGCATATCGGGCAGTAGCCATAGAACATTTCTCCATCTGCAACAACATTGGGAATTGCACCCTGAGTACTTGGTACTCAGCAAGACTTACCCGACAAAAGAGAAAATAAGGAAAAGACTCTTTTGTGGATGCCAGGCGGTATGTGGGGTAGCTGACTCCTTATTTGCCAAAAGAATGAGCTTATTAAGTAATCATTTAGTGATAAAAAGGACTCTCTAGCTTATCCAATTAAGTTGGGGCCTACCAGCTATGTTAGCACCTGCACTACTTCACTGTCGGTGTTTCGTACCCCGGGGGGTATCACACCAACAAGTATATTTCTAAGCGTGCTCCCTAATCCGGATGGTGATGCAAGAAGAACACAAGGATTTATCCTGGTTCGGGCAAGGAAGGCCCTACGTCCAGCGGGGAGGGGGAGATTTGTATTATCTTGCACCGAAGTGCTTGTACAGGGGTGAGTACAAGGGCGTCCTGAGACTTAGCGTGTGGTGAGTGAGTGTGTGTGTGCAGTGAACGTGAAGGCATGCCCCAAAACTAAGCCCTGGCGTCCCCTTTTATAGGCCAAGGGGAGGCTCAGGATCACAGGGTAGATAGGGCGATCGTAAGCGTGACGTCGAGGTACGGGCGTCGGGTCGAGTCGCCGGAACTATGGATGCCTCCTCGATCCGGTTCGAGCTGTGGATCCATGCTTTTATCCGGTTTGAGCACAGTAGCAGCGTGGGCAATGATGTCCTGACTGTCCTTGGCTGATACGAGCTGACATAATTGAGGAGTGGGCGATGATGGCCTGCCCGGGAACCCCATCGAGTGGCCGTCGAGGTGGGATGGACGGGTCACTGCGCGCCCCGTACACCAGTCACATCCGCCATTATTCCTCGAGCGGCTGGAGATCGCCTCGAGGGATCGACGATCCGAGCGATGGGACGGAGCGGCGTGTTTGGTGGTACGGAGAGTTGACAATGGCAATTTGAGGGGGTGCCGTACGCGGCACAGTGCGTGGCATGGTGTCACAGTGGCGCCTGCCATCCTCGAATCCGGGGCATGGGCAGCGTAATGGCGGAAGCGACCGATGTACGATCCACTGTTACGATCCCCGTAGCCATGGAGTTAGGCGGGGTTGGTGTCTTGCGATGCAAGCGAGCCCCGTATCCATGTGCGCGTTCTGGGAAAGCAATCATGGAAGGCGGGCTCGAGCGGTCGTTCGCTCGAGCGGTTTCCGCCACCGTCCCGAGCGGTCGTTCGCTCGAGCGGTTTCCGTCACTTTTCCTCGAGCGGGCGAGCGGGTGCGTCTCGAGTTAGCGGGTTTTGCGCCCTTGTGGGCATGGTTGTGGGCCGGCCTAGTATACGGTGTGGAAGAGAATTGGGAGCTTCTCTATCCGGCTTTTTGGGATTAGGGGGAAGTGAAGTGGTGTTTGCTTACCTCTAAACTCCTAAATTTAGGACCCCCTAATCTAGGTACCCGACAGTAGCCCCCGAGCCCTTGCTTGATTGTGAAAAACTTCGGGCAAGGGATCATGAAGTGGAGTTGAAGTACCTAGATTTAGGGTTATCTTTGTCCCGTTTCGAGGGGTTGATTCCTCCTTTTTCCGTGGGGGCGCGCGCGTCCCCGGGGTAGCTAACCCCGAGGCCCCAGAGGAATGGGGCATTCCTCTGGGGTCTTTAAATGAGTTGTTTTGAGTGGGAGTGTTGTTAACTGGAGTTGTAGAGCCCGTAATGGGGGGTTACTCTCGATTCCTCGAGCCCCCGAGTGCTTCTTGCTTTTCCCTTGTCGAGAGGTGTGGTTTATGTGACTCGAGCCCCCGAGCCTCGAAATGCTGGGCCGTAGTCGTGATCTAATTTCTCGTTAGATCTCTTGGATTAGGTCCAAGTGGCGGGAGGTCGGGCACTACCCGCGGTTGAGCGAGCGCCACGCCTCCCTGTGAGCTGGTAACGGGGAATCCAAGTGAGAGTCCGCCTCTTTTCGAGGGGAGACGGCATCGGGGCCCGGGGGTGCTCTCATTAGAGCTGGGCGCATAGCTTTTAGAGGACTGGCCTCGTTCAAGGGGACCGGCGGCTCGAGTGCTTCCCGTCGACGGGATCTCTTAGAAGCTTAGCGCCCTGCCTTGGATGCGCCTTTGGGGTTCGAGAGTTCGTTCTCGAGCGGGACCTTTCGAGGGTTCCCTCCCAAAGGCGCCCCTGACTCGGGGTGCTCGAGGGCGGCTGTTCGAACCTGTTCGTGGGTCAGCCTCCGCTCCCTCAAGAATTATAGGTGGGACCGGAGTCCCGGGTCGCCTTACCGTATAAGGAACCGTCTGTCGAGACGTCCCATCGTCGCGCCGGTCGACAGAAGTCCGTCCGTTGGCGGCGCGCCTTTTTAGGCGGAAACCGGCGCGTCATGATGATCATGGGCTGGCGACGGTTCAGTCCCGCCTCGCGTCTCGTGCCCCTGGTGAGTGGAGGTAGGTGGCGGTTGTCAGTGGGAATTAAATGCGGTTACCGTTTCTCGTCGAGTCCGCCGGGGCCGCGTGACCGTTGGATGGTGCAATCTGGACCGTTGGATGGCTCGACTTGGGTTCTATAAATTTGGGAAGAGGGCTTCCCGGTTCCTTTCTTCCGCTTCCCTTGCCTTCTTGTTTCTCGCCGCCGCCAACTGCGCCCTTGCATTCAGCCCTAAGCGCCCTCATCGCTGCCACCGCCGCCGCCGCCGTGCCCATCTCGCATCAGCCGGAGGGATTAAGGAGAAGAAGGGAGAGCGTCTGAGTGCATGCGTCGCCGGAATCGCCGCCTTGCGCCGCCACCCTCTTTGCGCCGCCTCCACTTCTTCGGGTTTTTGCCACCGCTGCCGCCATCGTCATGGGGAGGAAGCGCGACCAGGGGTCCGGCCCGGGCGCTGGGGGTAGCAAGGCCACCGGCAAAGGCGCCGCCAGCAAGGGCGCCGCCGGCATGGGTGCCGCCGGCAAGGGCACCGCCGGCAAAGAGCCCGCCAAGGCTCCTGTGCCGATGGTGATGTACCCGGCGCTCCCGTGGCCTCGGTCTACGGTGACCGAGGCGATGCTGGAGGGCCTCGTCGAGGAGGGGCTGCTCCTTCCCAATCCGCCAGAGGGGCCACCGGAGTGGCAGGTGCCGGAGGCCACCCACCGCGAGCCCGTCGTGCCGGAGGGCTATGTCCTGAGCTTTGTCAAATTCCACAAGCGGGGACATGGGGCGCGGCCGAGCCGCTTCATGCGGGCGCTCCCCCACCATTTCGGGGTCGAGCTCCAGCACTTGAACCCCAACTCCATCTCCCACGCCGCCAGCTTCGTCGGCGTCAGCGAGGGGTACTTGGGGATGGCGCCACAATGGGACTTCTTCGTGCACATCTTCAAGGCGACGCTGTTCACCTTGGCGGTGAGCGTGAACGACAACGACAACGACGACGAGGAGAAGGAGAAGGTGAACGCCCGCCGCTACGTTCTAGCGGGCTCTTGCTCGCTCGGCTTGAAGAGGCGGGAGCACTGGCTGCCTGGCTCGTGGACGACGAACAACGCCGGGTGGACCTCGGAATGGTTCTACCTCCGCAATGAGGGGAACTATTTCCCGAAGTACACCGGCAAGGTGTTGACCGAGCCCAATCATAATTGGGGCTACGGCCAACCGAGCAAGCTCCAGCCCCGTCTCGACCCCCTGACCAATGCCATGGAAGCGCTCCACCGTCGGAGGGCCGGCGACATTTTCTTCAATCTCTCCCACGTCGTCGTGGGGTTCCACCGCCGTCGGGTGATCCCGCTCGCCGACCGACAGTTGCGGCTGGACCAGATGACGGAGGACGCCGACCCTCTGGCACTCGAGGCCAGCAGGATGTCGAGCCAGCCCCTCCTGGCCGCCACGGTCGTGGCTCGAGTGCGCGAGGCGATTGATGGCGGCAGGAATTTTGGGGAAAATCAAGTCGACCTCTTCCCCATGCGCCCGGACGCCGACCTGCTTGGCTACGTAAGTTCTCCTCGAGACCTTCCTTGTTATTGATTTTGTTTTTCTCTCCGGTTTTGTGTTCATCTTTTCGAGACGTGTCCCTACAGGAGATCATCGACCACGCGGACTCGGTGCCCCCGGTGAAGGAGGACGCGCCCGACCGTGAGGTAAGACACCTTAAATCCGCTCGAGAACACGCAGCAGCGCTCTCGAGAAGAGAGGAGAAGGGAAGAAAGGCCGCCGCGCTGGAAGAGAAGGAGAAGCGCAAGGCCAGGTGCCGCCGGGAACGGATGATGCGTCTGAGGGCGAACCCAAATGACTGGAGTCCCAGCTTGGAGTCGACCGATGACGAGGAGGAGGACGTCGAGGAGGACGACGAGGCGACTGACAGCGACGACACCGTCGCCGCTCGAGCCCTGACGCTTCCTCAATCTCGCGTGCAGGAGGTATCTTTGGCGCCGCCCTGTCTCGAACTGGGCGGGAGCTCGTCGCTGGTTCGAGCGGGCCAGCAGGAGGAGTCGTCCCACCGCTCCGGCCAGGACACTTGAGCACAGTCTCCACCACGGCGGGAGTCTTCTTCTCGTCAACAATCAACAACTCCGGGCGCGCGCACCCGGCAGCACAGGGCTGCAGATGCACGCAGATCTTCTTCAGTTCAGCCCCACGAGCGCCCTGTTGAGCGCCGGGCTCCTTCTGGTGGTCGCCGGGCCGAGCAGGCCCTGCCACGTCGGACTCAGGAGCCCGCAAGGGATCCTGCACTGGGCTCGGCCAAGGAGCCGGCTGGGGCAGGCCAAACCGCTCAGGCCACGAAGCCCCCGAGCACATCAAGCCGAGCCGTGGACGCTCGGAAGCCCCCGAGTGGCTCGAGTGACGCGGCCGTGGCTCAGAAGCCCCCGAGCTGCTCGAGCGGCTCGGGGCCAGCCATCAACCCCCTCGGCGGCTCGAGCGGTTCCACCGCAGGTGCGGCGGTGAGGTAAGTTTCGAGTCATGCTTCTCCTTGATGTTTACTATCCTGTCATAAGTGTCGGTGTTTCGTACCCCGGGGGGTATAACACCAACGAGTAAATTTCTATGCGTGCTCTCTAATCCGGATGGTGATGCAAGATGAACACTAGCGTTTATCCTGGTTCGGGCAAAAAATGCCCTACGTCCGGCGAGGGGAGAGATTTGTATTATCTTGCACCGGGGTGCTTGTGCGGGGTGAATACAAGCGGGACTTAGCCGTGAATGAGTGTGTGGAAGTGTGTGTGAGTGAAGGTCCGAAAAAACCGTCCCCTATGCTAGGCCCTGGCGTCCCCTTTTATAGGCCAAGAGGAGGCTTAGGCGTACAGAGTAGATAGGGCTGTCGTGGGGGTGACGTTGAGGCACATGCACTATGTCAAGTCGTCGAGACTGTAGACGCTTCCTTTGGTCGGGCTCGAGCCTGTAGCGGTATGGTCGGTGATGGCTGCTCGTCCTTCTCGGGCGTGGGCGACGTAGTCGAGGTATGGTGCTGGTATAGCCGAGCACGTGTGTCCAGGAACCCCGCGGTATGGGCGTCGAGGTAGGAAAGACGGGGCCGGGCGCCCCATGCTCGAGGTCGCGTCCATCACCACTCCTCGAGCTGTTGGGGGCTGCCTCGAGGGCAATGGTTCGAGCGAGCGACGGGACGGGACGATGTAGTTGGTGGTACGGAGAGTTGACAATGGCGTTTCGGAGAGAGTGCCGTACGCGTCACGGTACTCGGCGTGGTGTAATAGTGTTGCACAGCACGCCGAATCCGGGTATGGGCGGCGGAATAGGAGAAGTGACCGGCGTTCTTCTCACTATGTCGCGCCTTGTAGCCATGGGGTTAGGCGGAGCGAGGCATACTTCCCACTATTACGCATGCGTAGCCATGTGCGTGCCTTGGATAGGCAATGATTGTGGGCGGACTCGGCGGGCGCTCGCTCGGCGTTCTCCGTCCCGCTCGAGCGGTTGCTCGCTCGGCGGTTTACGTCACCGTCTCGGCGATCGCACGCTCGGCGGTTTCCATCACCGTCTCGGCGGTCGCACGCTCGGCGGTTTCCGTACTTCTCTTCTCGAGCGGGTGAGCGGCCGCTGCTCGAGCCGGAAGGTTTGTGAGGCCTTGTGGGCCTGGTAGTGGGCCGGCCCAGTGTAAGAAGGATTGTGGTTTCTCTAGTTAATTCTTGGGAGATTTAGAGGTGAAATGGGTTGGGTTATTTCCCTCCAATGTACCTGATTTAGGACCCCCTAATCTAGGTACCCGACAGTAGCCCCCGAGCCCTTGTTTGATTGTAAAACTTCAAACAAGGGATCATGAAGTGGAGTTGAAGTACCTAGAATTTGGGATTATTGTCGGTATTTTGAGGAGTCATTTCGTTCTTTTCTCCGTGGGGGGGCGCGCGAGCGTCCCCCGCGGGGGTAGCCCCCGAGGCCCCAGAGGAGTGAGGCATTCCTCTGGGGGCTTTGAGATGAATGGTCTTGGGCAAGAATGTTATTAACTGGAGTTGCAGCATCTCGAGGCAGGAGATTTTTGATAACTGTTCGAGCCCTCGAGTATTTCCCGCTCCTCCCGTGTCGAGGGAGGTTTTTTGTATGACTCGAGCCCCCGTGCCCCGATAGGCGGGGCTAGAGTCGTGATCCGGTTCCTCGCCGGATCTCTTGGATCGATCCAAGTGGTGAGAGGTCGACACTACTCGCGGTCGAGCGAGCGCCATACCCCCGTGAGCGATGGCGGGCGTAGTCCAAGTGAGCTCGTCTCCTTTCGAGGGGAGACGGCCGTGGCCCGGGGCGCTCTCATTAAAGCGGGGCTCTTAGTTTCCGGAGGACCGGCCCCGTTCGAGGGGGCCGGCGACTCGAGTGCCTCCGTCGGCGGGATCTCTTAGATACATAGTGCCCCGCCTTGAACACGCCATCTCGGGTTCGAGGGTTCATTCTCGAGCGGAACCTTTCGAGGTTCCTTCCCATAGGCGCCCCTAACTCGGGTGCTCGAGGGCGGGCTGTTCGAACCCGTCCGTGGGTCGCCTCCGCTCCTCGAGACTTACTTGTGGGACCGGAGTCCACGGGTTTCTTACCGTGTAAGGGACCGTCCGTCGAGACGTCCCGTCATTGCGCCCATTTGATGCGTATTTGTCCGCGTTGCAAGCGGCGCGCCTTTTTAGGCGGAAACCGGCGTATCGTGGTGATCGTGGCTTGGCGACGGTTCCGCTCCACCTCGCGTCGTGTGCGCCTAAAATGTAGGTGACGGTTTGTCAGGGCATTTAATACGGTTACCGTTTTTCGTCGAGTCCGCCGGTGCGCGCGGCCGTTGGATGGCGTAATGTCTAGGCCGTTGGATGCGGTTCACGCGGATCGTCTTGGGCTCTATAAATATGGAGGAGTAGGCTCCGCTTCTTCTTCCCCGCATTCTTGCCTTTTTTCGCTTCTCTTGCCGCCGCTTGCGCCCTTGCTCCGATTCAATCCGCCGCCGCCCTCATTCGCAACCGCCGCCGCTAGCGCTGCCCATGACCGCCGGCGCCACTCTAGCCCACGATCGCGCCTGCTTTCTGTGCCACCATTTCCCGCGCCACCGTTCCTCGTGCTCCGCCGCCGTTGCTCTCTCCGTCCCGCTCCAGTCACTGTTATGGGGAGGTCGGCTAAGAAGACGGGCCAGAGCTCCGGCCATGGTGCTGGTGGCAAAGGCAAGGGTAAGGGCAAGAGCGCCGCCAAGCCTTCTGCGCCGGTGGTGATGGAGGACGCGCTCCCGTGGCCTCGGTCCACGGTGACCGAGGGGATGCTGCTCAACCTGGTGAACGGCGGATTACTTCCGCCTAATCCGGCGGAGGGGTTACCGGAGTGGAGGGTGCTGGACGACGGCGACCTCGCGCCCAATCCCCCGCAAGTCTACGTCCTGAGCTTCATCAGGTTCCACCGACGGGGACTTGGCGCGCGGCCGAGCCACTTTATGCGGGCGCTCCCCCACCATTTCGGGGTTGAGCTTCAACACTTCAACCCCAATTCCATCTCACTCGCGGCTACTTACGCCGCCGTGTGTGAGGGGTATTTGGGAATGGCGCCGCGGTGGGACTGTTCACCCACGTCTTCAAGGCGACGCTCTTCACCAAGGCGGTGAAGAACAAGAAGGCCGCCGACGACGACGGTGATGACGATGACGAGGAGGAGGAGGAGAACGAGGAGGAGAATGAGGAGGAGGAGGAGGAGAAGGCGGTGAAGCCAAAGATCCGCCGCTACGTTCGAGCGGGTTCTGCTCGCTCGGCCGAAGAGGAAAGAGTCTTGGCTTTCCGGCACGTGGTCGTCGAACAACTCCGGCTGGGACCGGGAGTGGTTTTACCTCCGTAATGAGGAAGGCCTCTTCCCGGAGTACACCGGCGCCGTGCTTACCGCGCCCGGTTTTAAGCGGGCGCACGGTCGGCCGGGCGCGCCGCCCCCGCATGAACTCCCTGCTCGACGCCATTTCGAGCCTCCGCAACCGGAGGTCCGGCAACTTCTTTCTCAACATTGCGCTCGTGGTTGCCGAGTTCCACAGCCGTCGGGTGCTCCACCTCGCCGAGCGCCCGCTGCGGCTCGACCAGATGACGGTGGACGCCGACCCTGCGGCGCTTACGGCCAGCAGGATGTCCGACGAGCCTCTCCCGGTCGCTACGATCGTGGCTCGGGTGCGTGACGCGATCGACGGTGGGAGGAACTTTGGCGAGAACCAAGTCGGCCTCTTCCGCATGCGTCCGGACTACAACCCGCTTGGGCTACGTAAGTTTTCTCGAGATCCTCTTTTCGTCGTTTCTTTTACTCGAGCAATCCTTATCGAGGCTTGTCCTTTTGTCCGAATATCAACGACCACGCGGAGTCGAGGCCCCGGTGAAGGAGGATGCGCCCGGCCGTGAGGTAAGACGCCCGAGGGCGAACGAGGACATCTTTGCCGTGATCTCGAGGAGGGAGGAAAAGGCGCAGAAGGCCCATGCGCTAGAGGAGAAGGAAAAGCGTAAGGCTAGGCGCCGCCGGGAGCGTGAAATACGTCTGGCGGCGGACCCATCCGACTGGAGCCCTAGTCTCGAGTCGAGCGACGAGGACGAGGACGATGAGGATGAGGATGATGAGGCGACCGACAGCGATGATGCCACCGTCGCTCGAGCCCTGACGCTTGCTCGCTCTCGCGTGCGGGAGCCAACGTTGGCGCCCGGCCTCTGCGCGACGACTCGTCGGCCGGTTCGAGTGGGTCGCGGAGGAGTCGTCGAGCCGCGGTGCTCGAGCGCCGTCGCCGGCCCAAGTAAGGCAACGGGGTGGGGCGTCCCAACACTCCGGTCGCCGCACTCGCTCGTCGTCGCCGGCTCAAGCGGGGGCGGCGGGAGGAGTCGCCCGTCCTTCTAGCCATGGCGGGCGGGCGCCGTCTCGACGCGGCGGGAATCTTCCTCCCGCCGGCGTTCATCTTCAACGGGCGTGCACACCCGGCGCGGGAGGCTGCAAATGTGCGCACTTCAAGTTCTGCGCGGCCGGCGAGCAACGCCGGGCTCCTCCAGCCGACCGCCGGGCCGAGCGGACCTCGACCCGCGAGAACCCGGGATCCCGCAAGGGACCCCGTGCCGGACCCGGCCAAGGAGTCGGGGCTGGAACGGGCGGCCGTCCGGGTCTCGAGGCCCCGAGCGGCGCAAGCGGCGGGCTCGAGGTCCCCAAGCCCTCGAGCGACTCGAGGGCGCGCCAGGGCTCGAAGCCCCCGAGCCGCTCGACGGCGCTACCTCGGCCCGCGGGGTAAGTCTTCTTGTCGACCTGTCCCTGATTGCACTTTTCGTTTGCGTGTGAATATTTTGTCACAATGATTTTTTGTTTTTCTCTTTCTTCCAGGACTAAGCGTTCCCTGCAGACCCTACCATCCCTCCCCCTCATGGTGCCTACTAAGAGGCTAAGGACCGCAGGAGGGTCGAGCGGCACCCCATCGATGCCAGGTGGAGTGACTCTCCCTCCCTCTACTCCCATTTGGTTGGAGCGGGCCAAGGATGCGCTTAGGCGTGGGAGGCTGACGGCAGCTGCGTCTCGTGCAGGTGCCGGGGCCGTGACCAGGGCCACGGGGGAGGAGGACGCCACCACCACCACGGCCTCGACTGCCCTCCCGCTCGAGACCCCGACGTCATCAGGCGCGCCGGGTGACGCGGCGGCGGGCGACCAAGGGGCGACGGCGCGCGCCCGGCGGCCTCTATCCCGGCGATGGGGCCGGATCGGAGCGGCGGCCCATAACGCTCGAGGACGAGAGTCCGAGCTCGGGCGCCAAGTCCTCCGGCGGTCGGCTGCGCCGGCCGAGGAGGAGCGCAGGGGAGAAGGAGGAGGAGGAGACGTCGGCGGCCTCCGATCGGCCGGTGGGAGATGTGGTGATGCGGGGAGGCGGGACCGGTGCACGAGCCCCGGCCCGAGCCGGGCCTCAACCCTCCTCGGGAGATGGAGGTCGAGTCCTCGAGTGGCAACGGGTCGAGGAGGGGGAGGCCCAAGCCGCCGTTCGAGAGGGCGCTCGAGGGCGCCCCGCCGCCACGCAAGAAGAGGAGAAGGCGGAGGAGATGGCGGAGCGGCGGGCGGGGCCGGTGGAGCGGCCTGCGGCCGCGGGCGTCGGGAGCATCGGCCACCGATGGGGTTGCGGGGCGAGCAAGAGGAGCAAGAATCGGAGGTGGGGCGGCAAGCGGAGCCGCCGCCGCCGCCGCGGCGGCGACGAGCACCAGGGTGGCGAGCAAAGGGAGGAACGACTCGAGGAGCACCGCCGGCGTCATATCGGGGCGCCGCGCCGCGCGGTTAGGGGAGGTCGTGGTGCCTCACCTCGTGCCCGACTCGACGTCGGGCGAGGTGGGGTTCACCGTTATGTCCGAGGCCGACCACTGGGAGGAGGCCCAGAGGAGGCAGACGGCGTCCGCCATCATCGACAGTCACATGCGGACGGTCGGTTTTGGACACACCGAGCCTACCAACGTTGCCATCGAGGAGCGGAGGCGGATCGAGGCGCGGGCGCTTGCCCAAGAGGCGTCCTCCTGCTGGGGCCAGCCGCAACGCCCTACGACTCTGGCTGAGCGGGTGGTGACGGCGGGCATTGACTTGGAGGTCGTGAGAGGACGCCGCTCTTCCAAAGACAGGGAGATGCGGGAGGAATTCCCCCTATGGGAAAGGCCGCCGCTGGTGCTCCCCGACCCTCTCGACCATGAGGCTCCTGCGATCGTGATGAACGATCAGAAGGAGCTCGAGGCGCATATGGAGGCTGAGGAGCGCCGGCAGTGGCTTGAACATGCCCTGAAGGCCGCTCTGTCGCTCGTCTCCGAGGACCTGCCCCGGCTTTCTTCCGTGAGTATCCTTGAGCACGGCCCCTCTTTTTTTGTTCAGACTTATCGTCGTTTGTATTTGATTTTTTCTCTTTCGTGGCTTTAGACGGCGCAAAGCTGCTCATATGCCAAGTCGGTTCATATCCGCGCTCTCCGTGAGAGCGAGGACGAGATCCGGCGATATGTGCGCATGGGGCGGGATGCTGAGGCAGAGTTGCACCGGTCTGCCCGGCTCCTTCGAGAGGCCAACGCCGCCCTGGACGCCGCCAAGGAGGATGCCAAGAGAGCCCAAGATGAACTTCGCTCGAGTGGCGCAGAGGCCGGGGCGCGCGAGAAGCGTGCGAGAAGCTCGCCCAAGCCGTCAGGAGGCCGAGACGCTCGTCGAAATATGCGCGGTTAATGCGCGGCCTTCGAGCGGCTCAAGAAGGATGCAGCTACGGCGGCGCAAAGCTACAAGGCCAAGTGCCGGGATATGGAGCAGCTCCAAAAGGAGAAGGCCGGCGTTGAGGCCTACGTGAAGGAGCTCCAGGCAACGGTCACCCGGGAGGCTGCCGAGAAGGGGCCCTTGCCGCCGCGCTCGAGCGGAGAAGGAGCGAGCGAGCGGTCTCCGGACGGAGGTGGCCAACTTCCGTCGGGTAGTGACAAACAAGGACCTTGCCATCCGGGCGCCGGCGGGCTCTCGAGGAGGTGCGGACGGAAAGCGCGACGTCGAGCGCGCCTCCGGAGGAAGGAAGCCGAGCTTGCGCGGCGCTCGAGCGTGAGCAAGGGCTCTCGACCCGTTGCACCGGTGAGTGCTCGAGTCCCCTTTTTTTTTTGTGCGCGATTCATACGCGTTGCTCGAGCGCTTGATTGAGTATCTCGACTCTTGTCGTCCTATTTCGGGTTTGGGCGGACTGGCGGACGCGCGTGAGTACGCAAAGTCCACCCATGCGCTGGCTGAAGGCGTGCTCTCGGCCAAGGCCCGCGTCACTGGCGCCATCGACACCCTTAGTGCCAGCTGGGGCTTCCCGCCGGTGGTGGACGTCGAGGGGCCGGACGCTGGCCAAAGCTATGCCAGCCGGGTCCGTGAATTCAGTGCCTCTCTGCGGGGTCGCATCCAGGAGGCCCTTGTCTTTCTTTGCGCGCGGACGATGGCCATCTTCTACTCGGGATTCGGCGTCTCGAGGGAGGACGCCGGGCGGGATGGAGGCCGTTGCGGGCGGCTTCACCTACGTCGAGGGCGAGCAAGAAGGAGGGGTCAACCCCGGATCGAGCGGCTCAAGGCCGAGGCCGAAGAACCGGGCGCCCGTCTTGGAGGCGATCCTCGTGCATGAAGTCCTCCCGCCCGGCGTAGAGTAGATTCCAACCGGCTGCGAGCCGTAATCCGGGCAACAAGGCCCTTGTAAGAAAACAAGCATTTTTGGTTATGGTAGTGGCCTAAGCGGCTGAAACTTTGACGCTTGTGATTGAAATCGTCATGCTCTAGTTTTTTCTTTGCGCTCGACATTATTTTCCTCTTCCCGCTTTTACTTTGTTTTAGCTAAGTGTTGGTCTTTGCGCTCGAACCACTTCGAGAGGGGGTGAGTTAGGATGCCGTAGCTCGGAAGTGTGGGAAACCTTGTGCTCGATCACCCCGGCTCGATGAGCTCGAGGTGACGCAAATACTTAGTCTTACGAAAAAATTTCGAGGCGGGGAGGGGAAAATTACGTCGAGCATCGTTTTTTGAAAAAACTAGGGGTGTTTTTTCGAGAACTTCGGGGGTTCCCCCGGTCTAGCCCCCGAGGGGGCTTGGCTTTGTGGGAACAAAGTCGAGCCCACCTTGCGTATGAACAAAAAGTAAGAAACCGACTTATTCATTCATACGAGCGGTAAAATTTAAGCGAAAATATGTACAAGGCATCGAGGCCTAGGAGAAAAAGCGACGTAGCTGTTCGATGTTCCACGCGTTGGTGAGGGTCGAGCCTTTTTCGTCCACTAACTTGTACATCCCCGGTTTCAGCACCTTGACCACGATGAACGGACCTTCCCAAGGAGGAGTGAGCTTGTGGCGCCCCTTGTTATCTTGGCGTCGACGGAGCACGAGATCGCCGACCTTGAAATCCCTCTTGCGCACGTTCTTCTCATGATACTTTGCCGTAGCTTCGTTGGTAGCGCGCGAGTGTAGGAGCGCCGTGTCTCGAGCCTCTTCGCTTGGTCGATGGCGTTTGCTAGCCTTTCCCGATTTGTCTCGCTCGTTGTAGGCCTTGAGTCGAGGGGACCCGTACTCGAGGTCGGTGGGGAGGACACCTCGGACCCATAGACCAAGAAGAACGGGGTGAACCCGGTGGCTCGACTCTCGGTCGTCCCGAGACTCCACGGACGAGATGGGAGTTCAGCCACCCACTTGTTGCCGTGTTTGTTCAAGCGTTTGAAAATCCTTGGCTTTAGACCTTGCAAGATCATGCCATTTGCGCGCTCGACTTGGCCATTAGTTCGAGGGTAGGCGGCGCCGACCCGGTTCACACGGATGTGGTTCCGATCGCAGAAATCTAAGAACTTTTTGCCTGTGAACTGGGTGCCATTGTCAGTGATGATGACGTTAGGGACTCCAAAGCGATGGATGATGTCGGTAAAGAACTCAACCGCTCGTTCCGAGCGGATGTTGGTGATGGGCTTGGCCTCGATCCACTTGGTGAACTTATCAATGGCCACGAGCAAGTGGGTATGGCCTCCGTCGTCTTCTTGAGGGGTCCAACCGGTCGAGCCCCGGACCGCAAATGGCCACGTGAGGGGATCATCGGAGTGCGTGTCTTGGAAGATGCGTTTGCTTTGGCGTAGAATTGGCATCCCTCACACGCTCGAACAAGCTTGATGGCGTCGGCTGCGGTGGGCGGTAGAAAGCCTTGACGGAATGCGTTTCCGACAAGGGTCCTTGGCGCAGCGTGGTGGCCACAAGCCCCCGAGTGCATGTCTCTGAGCAGTTTCCTGCCTTCCTCGATCGAGATGCATCGTTGAAGTACACCGGTCGGGCTCCGGCGGTAGAGCTCCCTGTTGTCTCCGTAGAGGACGTACGTTTTGGCTCGACGAGCTAGTCGTCTCGCCTCGTTCGATCCTCCGGCGGCTCCTCGAATGAGATACTCGAGGAATGGTGCACGCCAGTCGGTTGGTGGGCTCGTAGCCTGGTCGATCTCCATGACTGTGGCCCCCGTCGAGGGGGGTGCGGTCGTAGGAGCAGGCTCAACAGGTAGTCTGCGCCCAGCCCCCGAGTCCCACTTCACGGATGGCTCATGAAGATCTTTCGAGAAGACGTCTGGGGGTAACGGCGCTCGAGATGAAGCGATTTTGGCCAGCTCGTCCGCAGCCTCATTGAAGACGTCTGGGGGTAACGGCGCTCGGGATGTGGTTGAGCTCGAGACCATGGAAGCTGGCCTCCAACTTGCGCACCTCATTGCAGTACGCTTCCATCTTTTCATCATGGCAGCTCGAGGCTTTCATCACTTGGTCGATAACGAGCCGCGAGTCGCCTCGGAGCATCGAGGCGTCGGACCCCAAGCTCGATGGCAATGCGCAACCCGTAACGAGCGCCTCATACTCGCCATGTTGTTCGAGCGGCAAAGTGGATGCGTACCACGTAACGCATGTGTACTCCGAGGGGTGAAATGAAGAGCAGGCCCGCGCCCGCCCCTGTCTTCATAAGCGACCCGTCGAAAAACATGGTCCACAGCTCGGCCTGGATCTGGACTGGGGGGAGTTGGACGTCGGTCCACTCAGCGACAAAGTCAGCCAGTACCTGGGATTTGATAGCCTTTCGTGGGGCGTACGTGATGGTCTCGCCCATGAGCTCGACCGACCACTTGGCGATTCGACCCACGACTTCCCGGTTCTGGATAATTTCCCCAAGTGGGAATGATGTTACCACCGTCACCGGGTGGCTAAGAAAGTAGTGCTGGAGTTTTCGACGGGTGAGCACGATTGCGTAGAGCAGCTTTTGGATATGGGGGTATCGAACTTTGGCGTCTGAGAGCACCTCACTGATGAAATACACCGGCCGGGACGGGGAGCGCGTGCCCCTCTTCCCGCCTCTCGACCACTATGACCGTGCGACCACCCGAGTGGTTGCGGCAACATAGAGGAGGAGGGACTCGCGGGTATGCCGTCTCGAGCCGGTCGTGGCGGCACGAGCACGGAGGAGATGTGAGCATGCTCTTCGGTTTCGAGAGGGCCTCCTCTCGCGGACGTCCACGTGAAGTGCTCGGATTTTCTGAGGAGCCGGTACAGAGGCAAGGCTTTTTCTCCCAGGCGCGCAATGAACCGACTGAGTGCAGCTAAGCATCCAGTGATCTTTTGCACCCCTTTTAGGTCTCGAATCGGCCCCATCCTCATGATGGCCGCGACCTTCTCGGGGTTGGCCTCAATGCCGCGCTGGGAGACGATATACCCTAGCAACATGCCTCGAGGCACGCCAAAGACGCACTTCTCGGGATTCAACTTGATGTTCTTAGCCCGGAGCGGTCAAAACGTCAATTTGAGGTCCACGACAAGGTTTTCTACTTTTCAAGTCTTGACAACTATGTCATCGACGTAGGCCTCGACGGTCTCTCCTATGTGTTTCTCGAAGACATGGAGCATGCGGCGTTGGTATGTCGCCCGGCGTTTCGAAGGCCGAAAGGCATTGTGACATAACAATACATGCCCATGGGGGTGATGAATGAAGTCGCGAGCTGGTCGGACTCCTTCATTTTGATTTGGTGGTAGCCGGAGCGGCGTCGAGGAAAGTAAGTACTTCACAACCCGCGGTGGAATCAACGATTTGATCTATTCGAGGTAAAGGAAATGGGACTTTGGGACATGCTTTATTTAAACTAGTGTAATCTACACACATCCTCATTTTCCCATTCTTTTTCTCTACTAATACAGGATTAGCTAACCACTCGGGATGATGTACCTCCTTGATGAATCCGCGCCTTCTCGAGCTTCTCGACCTCTCCGCGGATGATCCTACGCTTCTCCTCGTCGAAGCGGCGCGGCGTTGCTTGACGGGTCTTGAACCGGACGGATCTCCAAGGCGTGCTCGGCGACATCCCTCGGTATGCGGGCATGTCCGAGGACTCCACGCAAACATGTCAGCGTTTGCGCGGAGAAAGTCGACGAGCACTGCTTCCTATTTGCTGTCGAGGGAGGCGCTGATGACCAGCGTCTTTTCCCCCGAGGAGCTTGGATCGAGCGGGATCTTCTTGGTGTCATCGGCGGGTCGAAGTTGCCGGCTGTCGCTTGGGTGTTGGAGCGAGGCCTCGGCCGCCATGTGATCGAGCATCATGGCTAGGTCCCGAGATGTTCCCGCAAGTTCGTCGGGGATTCCCGTACTCGACGCACTCCACATCGCGGTGGTAGGCGTGCTCGTACGTGGTGTTGACAGTGATGACTCCTTTTGGTCCCGGCATCTTGAGCTTGAGGTAGGCGTAGCTGGGGATCGCCATGAACTTTGTGTAGCACGGCCTGCCCAGGATGGCATGGTACGTCCCCTCGAAACTGGGCACGTCGAAAGTTAAGACCCCTCGACGAAAGTTCGAGTGTGTCCCAAAGACGACGGGGAGGTCGATGCGGCCGATCGTGAGCGCTTTCTTGCCCGGGACCACTCCGTGGAAGCCCCCGGCGCTCGGCTGGAGGTCAGCTCTTGTGAGGCCGAGCAACGTGAGGGTCTCCATGTAGATGATGTTGAGGCTGCTGCCTCCATCCATGAGAACTTTGGTGAAGCGGGCGTTGAGGATGATCGGGGCGACGACGAGAGGGTACGAGCCGGGATTGGTAACGTGGTCTGGATGATCATCACGGTCGAACGTGATGGGAGCATCCGACCAGTCGAGGAATTGAGGCGCGGCGGGTTTCATGGCGAAAACCTCCCTGCACTCGGCCTTCCGCTCTCGACGCGTCATCTGGGTGGCCGGGCCGCCGTAGATCATGTAGCACTCGGTGATGGGCGGATACCCACCGTCGTCATCGTCGTTGGCTCGATCCTCGCCACCCTTATCCTTCTTGCCATCGTCCTTGTCAATGCCAAACTTCTTGAAGTAGCCTCGAAGCATACGGCGGTCCTCGAGGTTATGTTTGACCGGTTCCTTGTGGTACGGGCGGGGGGCGCTCAAGATCTTGTCAAAGACGCCCCGTCCGGTGGGGGTCTAGGCTTCTTGCGCTCGGGCGCGGCCACCTCGTCTTCCACGACCGCGCGCTTGCCTTGCCGGTTGCCCTTCTTCTTCTTCCCGTTCTTCTTCGGGTCTTGCTTGATCCTCACCGCCCCACGGGGGCGGTGCGGGCTTGTTCCCGCCCCCGCCAAAGAAGGCTCCCACGGCCTCGTCGCCGGCGGCGTAGTCGGCGACGACGTCCATGAGCTCGTTCACCGTCTTTGGGCGGTTGCGCCCGAGTTCTCGCACGAGCTCTTTGCACGTGGTGCACGAGACAAACGCCCGGGATGACGTCGTGGTCCGGGATGTGCGGCGGCTCGGTGCGCGGCTTGGAGAAACGTCGAGCAAAATCCCGGAGAGATTCCGTGGCATTTTGTTTGCGATTCGGAGATCCCACGAGTTGTCGGGTCGATGTACGTGCCCTTGAAGTTCCCCTCGAAAATGCTGGACTAGGTCGGCCCAATCGTGGATCCGATGGGGGAAGCTCCTCGAGCCACCGTCGAGCGGTGTCGAGAGAAACGAGAGGGAGCGGCGTATGATCGCCTTATCCTCTCGAGCCCCTCTCGCCGGCGAGCCGCCGGAAGTCGGCCAGCCAGAGCTCTGGCTTGGTCTCCCCGTTGTACTTGACCACGCTCGTGGGGGGTCGAAACGGGTTTGGCAACGGCATGTTGCGGATGGCCCGACTGAAGAATCGAGGGCCCGGAGGCTCGAGAGTCTGCCGGTCCTCGTCGCTGTCGTAGCGGCCCCCTCGATGGGCCTTGTAGCCACGGTCCTCGGCACCCGCTGCCTTGCGTCGTCGGTTGTCGTTGATGTCATGACGCGCATCTTGAGGTGCACGGTTGTCGAGGATGCGTTCTCGAGCGGGGGCTCTACCACCTCGAGGGTGCCTCTTGGTGGACGGAACCCTCCCGTTCGTGCCGTGGTTGTTCCGGGAGCCGCCTCACGCCGTCTCGAGGCCGAGCTCTCGGCCCGCCGGACGGTCGCGACTTGGAGGAGCCCTTGGATCTCATCTCGTATCCGTAATGCATGCGGATTCGAGGGCGCCGGCATGTCCCGCGGCGGATAGCCGCCGCAAGTACATTCCCGGCTTGCTCGAGGGAAGTGGCCGGCTCGGGTGGCGCTTCGGCGCCCGTCGTTGACGATGCGGTTGAAGACGTCTCGTGCCTTTCCTCGAGCGCCAAGAGCTCGAGGAGGAGCGGGTGGTTCTCGCTCGAGCACGCGCTTGAGCAGCTCCGTTTGCGCGTTCCTCATTCATCTTGGCCTCGATTTCCCGAGCCGAGCCCATTGTGCTGCTTGAGCATCGTCTTGTCGTCGATTGTCTTGCGCTTGTGGCGGTGGTCCGCGCGGCTCGATCACTGCTGGGCTGCGCAGCCGCCGATGTTCCGACCGGGGGGGTCACATCTCGCCGGTTAGGCTGCGGGGACGGCCAAGGCGCGCGCCATCTCGGTCTCGTCATCCGACGGACGTCGTCGTTGAGATGAAAACACTCGCGAGCCGGGTCATAGCACCGAGTCCGAGTCATCGGAGTCAGGCTAGCGGCTGGACGGCGTCCGGGCCTCCCGTGCTCTCCTCCTCGACCCGCGGCGCATATCCCCGACCGTGTTGCGGCGTTGCGAGCCGTGCTCTGTCAAACCCGCGGTCTCACGACGCCGCCATACAATCTCCAAGTCTATGGTGGCACGCGGGAGGGGGCCGGGGCTCTCCTCCCGCGGTCCCATGACTGGCCGGATCTCATTGGCATACGTGGTGGCGGCGTTGGTAAGCCCAAACGGGAGCCTGCGATGAGCTCGGTAGATCCCGTGCGGCAGCAGGTTGGGCGACATCGGCCGCGCGCGCGCTTGAGGCGCCACGCCGGGCTCTCTTGGCGAGCGCATGGCAAACGTGAAGCTAGGGTCCACATCAAGGACTCCCTGTCCATGTGGCACCTCCTGCGGCACACTTGGTACCCCGGCTGGGTGCGTCGTGGCGTCTGGCTGGGAGGGCACACGAGCAGGGTGCTCAAGATTCTGTGCCTGCTGGCGGTGATGACGATGCTGGTGGCGTCGGCGACGTGGTGGCGAGCCATGGTGGCGCGGTCGGCGCGCGGCCCCACCAGCGCGTGGGGGTGACGAGCGTCCCCCTCCTGGTTCACCGATCGAGAGTAGAGCCATGTCGTGGCCCGGGCCGAGTGACACGAACTCTAGACTCCCAAACCAGATCACCGTGGCGAACGGAAACGATGGAGTGGGTGATGCCATCCGGAAAATGGCGGGAATCGGGTGAAAACACGCGGTACCCCTACCTGGCACGCCAACTGTCGGTGTTTCGTACCCCGGGGGGTATAACACCAACGAGTAAATTTCTATGCGTGCTCCCTAATCCGGATGGTGATGCAAGATGAACACTAGCGTTTATCCCGGTTCGGGCAAAAAATGCCCTACGTCCACGGAGGGGAGAGATTTGTATTATCTTGCACCGGGGTGCTTGTACCAGGGGTGAATACAAGCGGGACTTAGCCGTGAATGAGTGTGTGAAAGTGTGTGTGAGTGAAGGTCCGAAAAAACCGTCCCCTATGCTAGGCCCCGCGTCCCCTTTTATAGGCCAAGAGGAGGCTCGTGCGTACGTAGATAGATAGGGCCGTGGGGGTGACGTTGAGGCACATGCACTATGTCAAGTCATCGAGACCGTAGACGCTTCCTTTGGTCGGGCTCGAGCCCGTAGCGGTATGGTCGGTGATGGCCCGCTCGTCCTTCTCGGGCGTGGGCCGACGTAGTCGAGGTATGGTGCCGGTATAGCCGAGCACGTGTGTCCGAACCCCGCGGTATGGGCGTCGAGGTAGGAAAGACAGGGGCCGGGCGCCCCATGCTCGGTCGCGTCCATCACCACTCCTCGAGCTGTTGGGGCCGCCTCGAGGGGGCAATGGTTCGAGCGAGCGACGGGACGGGACGACGTAGTTGGTGGTACGGAGAGTTGACAATGGCGTTTCGGAGAGAGTGCCGTACGCGTCACAGTACTCGGCGTGGTGTAATAGTGTTGCCTGGCACGCCCGAATCCCGGGTATGGGCGCGGAATAGGAGAAGTGACCGGCGTTCTTCTCACTATGTCGCGCCGTAGCCATGGGGTTAGGCGGAGCAGCATACTTCCCACTATTACGCATACCGTAGCCATGTGCGTGCCTTGGATAGGCAATGATTGTGGGCGGACTCGAGCGGCGCTCGCTCGAGCGTTCTCCGTCCCGCTCGAGCGGTCGCTTCGCTCGAAGGTTTACGTCACCGTCTCGAGCGATCCGCACGCTCGAAGCGGTTTCCGCCACCGTCTCGAAAGGGGGGCCGACGCTCGAGCGGTTTCCGTACTTCTTTTCTCGAGCGGGTGGCGGCGGCCGCTCGAGCCGGAAGGTTTCGAGGCCTTGCGGGCCGGTAGTGGGCCGGCCCAGTGTAAGAAGGATTGTGGTTTCTCTAGTTAATTCTTGGGAGATTTAGAGGTGAAATGGGTTGGGTTATTTCCCTCCAATGTACCTGATTTAGGACCCCCTAATCTAGGTACCCGACAATAAGTTTCTGTCATCACCATCCTTCCTTTCTCCCTTTATTTTAGGACCAAGCGCGTCCTGCCGTCACTCCCCCCCATCCTGCCTTCAAAGCGGCTGAAGGTTACAGGAGGGTCGAGCGGGACCTCGTCTGCCTCAGGTGGTGTGACCCTCCCTTCTACTGCTCCAATTTGGTTGGCGCAAGCCCGAGAAGCGATCGAGCGCGGGAAGCTGATGGCGGCTGCGTCTCGTGCAGGTGCCGGGGTCGCGACTGCGATGGCGGGGGAGAAGACCGCCACCACCATCACCACCTCGGGCGGCGCCCCGCTCGAGAAGCCATCGTCCGCCGCGCAGGGTGAAGTAGCGGCCGGTCACCAGGAGGTGGTGGCCGAGACGGCGGAGCCAGGGGCATCGGTGGCCGTCCCGCCGGCGGGGGCGGGGTCAGAGAATCAGCCGATCACCCTGGGCGACGAGAGCTCGAGCCCGGGCTCCCGTGACCGAGCCCCCGGCGCCTCGACCAAGTCATGGCCCAAAGGTCTGTGCCAGCTCGAGGAGGAGCGCAAGGAGAAGGGGGAGGAGGAAGTGAGCTCCGCGGCCACCGATCGACCGGTGGGCGACGTGGAGATGCAGGAGTCGGGCCAAGTGCCTGAGCCTCACGCTGAGCAGCAGGTCGAGGTGCCCCAAACTCTCCCGGTCGAGCAAGGGGAGGCTCGGATTGCGGCGCAAGTGGAGATGCCAAAGGAGCTCCCTATCGCCGCGCAAGAAGAGGAGCAGCGCGCCACCACGCAAGGGGTGGAGCGGCCGAAGGAGCTCTCCATGGTGGTGTACCAAGCACTGCCGCAGCCGCTGCAGCCGGGGGAGGTCGTGGTGCCCCGGCTCGTGCCCAACTCGGCGACGGGCGAGGTGGAGCACGTCGTCATGTCCCAGGCTGATACCTGGGAGGAAGTGCAGAGGAAGCACGAGGCGGCCGCGGTGGTCGATAGCCACATGCGGGCGCTTGGCCTTGGGCCCACTGAGCTCACCGAGTCGGCCACCTTGGAGAGGAGGCGGGTCGAGGCGTGTGCGCTTGCCCAGGAGGCGTCGGCCTCCTCGAGCCGGCCCCGAGACGTGCCCACGCTGCTCGAGCGGATGACGGCGGCAGGCGTTGATCCGGCGGCGGTGCAGGGAATCCACAGCGCCGCCGACAAGAGCATGCGGGAGGCGTACCCAATGTGGGAGAAGCCGCCGCTGGTACTCCATGACCCGCTTGATCCCGAGGCTCCCGCGGTTGTGATGAATGATCAAAATGAGCTCGGTACTCATACGGAGTCCGAGGAGCGCCGGCGGTGGCTCGAAAACACCCTGCGGCTCGCCCTGTCGGTTGTTTCCGAGGACATGCCCCGGCCATCTGTCGTGAGTATTCTCGAGCCCATCCATTTTCCTTGCGTTTTTCTGAAGTATTCTAGTCTATGTTCTAACTTCTCTTCTCGTGGTTCAGTCGGCTCAAAGCCAGTCCTACGCCAAGTCCGTCCATCTCCACGCTCTTCAGGAGAGCGAGGAAGAGATCAGGCGGTTTGTGCGTTTGGGCCAGAACGCTGAGGCGGAGCAGCACCGAGCCGCCCGGCTTCTTCGAGAGGCGAACGCCGCGCTGGACGCCGCCAAGGAAGATGCTTAGAGGGCCAGGGACGAGCTGGCTCAGACCGCGCGGGAGGCAGAGAAGGCTCGAAAAGACAAAGAGCGGGTGAAGGCGATCGCTGCTCAGCTCAAGGAAGCCGCGGACACGGTAAACGTGGGCTTCAAGGCCAAGGCTCAGCTGGTCGAGCAGCTCGAGAAGGAGAAGGCCGCCGCCGAGGCGTATATCAAGGACCTGCAAACGGCCGTCACTCGAGAGACTGCTCTGAAGGTCGAGGAGAAGAAGCGGGCGGACGACTCCCAGGCTGAGGTGGCCAATCTCTGTCAGATGGTGACGGAGAAAGACCTCGCCATCCAAGGCGCCGGCAAGGCTCTCGAGGAGCTGCGAGTGGAAAAGCACGATCTCGGCTGCGAGCTCAAGGGGAAGCAGACCGAGCTCTCGAACGCGCTTGAGTGCGAGCAGGGGTTGTCGACCCGCTGTACAGGTGAGTGCTCGACCCGCTCCTGTTGTTTGCCAATTTGGACCTTTCCTTTGCTGACTTGGGTTTTTCCTTTCAGCGCTCGAGGCCGATCTGTCCGCATCGCGTGCGGCTCTCCAGCTCGTCCAGGTCGATCTTTCTACAGCACGCGTGGCTCTCCAAGTCGCCCAGAGGACGCTGGACGCCGAGGTGGGTGCCAGGGCTCGGATCATCAGCGCCATCAACACCCTTAGCGAGCGCTGGGGATTTGAGCCCGTGGTGGATGCTGAGGGGCCGGACGCCGGACGCAGCTACGCCGCTCGCGTCTTCGCCTTTGGCCTCTCCCTGCGGGACCGAGTCCGGGATGCCCTTGTCTTTGCCGCGCGCCGGAGCCTGGCTATCTTTTACTCCGGGTTCGCTCTTTCGAGGGAGGATGCTCGGTCTGGGATGGAGGCCGTCTCCACCGGCTTTACCTATACCGAGGACGAGCATGAGGGAGCCATCAATCCAAGGATCGAGCAGCTTATGGTCGACGCTGAGGAGCCCGGGGCGCGTCTTGCCGAGAGCTTTGAGCCCTTCGTCCTTCCTCCTGATGTGCAGTAGCTTTTAGCCGGCCTGCGAGCCGAGGTTTGGGCAAGAAGGCCCTTGTAAGAAAAAATATTCTGGAAGTGAGGTGGCCCGAGTGGTCTTTAAACATTATGTTTATGGTTCATGCGACATGTTTTAGTTTTCCTTTGTGCTTCTAAACTTTCTTTTGTCCTTTGCCTGGGTTTCCCTTTTTCCGGCTAAGTGTGAGCGCCGCGCTTCGAGCGCCTTGAGGGGAGGCGAGTTGGGGTTCCTTAGCTCGGAAGCGTAGGAGTCCTTGTGCTCGACCGTCCCGACTCTGGGAGCTCGAGGCGATGCTCGTCCTTAGTTTTTCTAGGGAGCTTCGAGGCGGGGAGGAAAAAGAAAGTGTCGAGCGTTTTTGGAAAAATAAAAGTATTTTTTCGAGGACTTCAGGGGGGTCCCCCCTGGTCTAGCCCCCGAGGAGGGCTTGACTTTGTGAAGACAAGGTCGAGCCCACCTTGCATATGAACGAAAAAAGTATGAAGCTAATTTGCAAAGCCTTTATTCATTCATACTAGCTGTACTTTATACGTAAGAATGTACAAGGCATCGAGGCCTAAGGGAAAAAGCGACGTAGCTGTTCGATGTTCCACGCGTTGGTGAGGATCGAGCCGTCCTCGTCGGCTAACTTGTAGGTCCCTGGTTTCAACACTTCGGCCACGATGAATGGGCCTTCCCAAGGTGGAGTGAGCTTGTGGCGCCCCTTGTTGTCTTGTCGTCGACGGAGCACGAGGTCGCCGACCTCAAAATCTCTCTTGCGCACGTTCTTCTCGTGATACTGTCTCAGCTTCTGCTGGTAACGTGCGGAGTGCAGGAGCACCATGTCTCGAGTTTCTTCGACCTGGTCGACGACATTAGCTAGCCTTTCCTCATTGGTCTGCTCGTTGTAGGCTTTGAGTCGAGGGGATCCGTACTCGAGGTCAGTGGGGAGGACGGCCTCTGACCCATAGACCAGGAAAAACGGAGTGAACCCAGTGGCTCGGCTCTCAGTCGTTCGTAGACTCCACAGAACTGATGGGAGCTCGGCTGCCCACTTCTTGCCGTGCTTGTTGAGGCGGTCGAAAATCCTTGGCTTCAGCCCTTGAAGGATCATGCCGTTGGCGCGCTCGACTTGGCCATTGGTTCGAGGGTGGGCAACTGCCGACCAATTCACACGGATGTGGTGTCGATCGCAGAAATTCAGGAACTTTTTGCCCGTGAACTGGGTACCGTTGTCAGTGATGATGATATTAGGCACTCCAAAGCGGTGGATGATGTCGGTGAAGAACTCGACTGCTCGTTCCGAGCGGATGTTGGTGATGGGCTTGGCCTCGATCCACTTGGTGAACTTATCAATGGCCACGAGCAAGTGGGTGTAGCCTCCTGTTGTCTTCTTGAGGGGTCCGACCAGGTCGAGCCCCCAGACAGCAAATGGCCATGTGAGAGGAATCATCTGGAGTGCATGCGCCGGGAGGTGAGTTTGCTTGGCGTAGAACTGGCACCCTTCATATGCTCGAACCAGCTTAATGGCAGTAGCCGTAGGCCAATAGAAGCCTCGACGGAAAGCATTTCCGACTAGGGTCCTTGGCGCAGCGTGGTGGCCATAAGCCCCCGAGTGCATGTCCTTGAGCAATTTCCTGCCCTCCTCGATCGAGATGCATCATTGGAGTATGCCTGTCGGGCTACGGCGGTAGAGCTCTTTGTCGTCCCCGTAAAGGATGTACGTTTTGGCTCGACGGGCCAGGCGTCTTGCTGCCGTTCGATCCTCGGGCAATTCTCCTCGAATAAGGTATTCGAGGAAGGGCGCATGCCAATCCGTGGGTGGGCTCGAGGGCCCATCAATCTCCATGACCTCAGCCCCCGTCGAAGGGAGTGCGGTCGTAGGAGTGGGCTCGATGACTGGCTCGACGCCGGCCCCCGAGTCCCATTTTACGGATGGCTCGTGCAGATCTTTCGAGAAGACGTCTGGGGGGAGCGGCGCTCGAGATGACGCGATCTTGGCGAGCTCGTCCGCAGCTTCGTTGAAGCGTCTTGGAACATGGTTGAGCTCGAGACCGTGAAAGTTTGCTTCTAACTTGCGCACCTCGTTGCAATATGCTTCCATCTTTTCATCATGGCAGCTCGAGGAGGCCTTCATTACCTGGTCGATGACGAGCTGCGAGTCGCCTCGAGCGTCGAGGCGTCGAACCCCGAGCTCGATAGCAACGCGCAGCCCAGTTATGAGCGCTTCATACTCTGCCATGTTATTGGAGGCCGCGAAGTGGATCCGCACTACATAGCGCATGTGTACTCCACGGGGCGAAATGAAGAGTAGGCCCGCGCCTGCTCCGGTCTTCATGAGCGACCCGTCGAAATACATGGCCCACAGTTCGACTTGAATCTGCGCTGGGGGGAGTTGGAAGTCGGTCCACTCGGCGACGAAATCAACTAGCACTTGCGACTTGATAGCTTTTCGTGGGGTCTAGGTGATGGTCTCGCCCATGAGCTCGACCGACCACTTAGCGATTCGACCCACAATTTCCCGGTTCTGGATGATCTCCCCAAGTGGGAACGAAGAAACCACAGTCACCGGGTGGCTCAGAAAGTAGTGCTGGAGTTTCCGACGTGTGAGCACGATTGCGTAGAGCAGCTTCTGGATTTGAGGGTACCGAGTCTTGGCATCCGAGAGCACCTCACTAACAAAGTAAACCGGCCGTTGGACGGGGAGCGCGTGCCCCTCTTCCCTCTCTCGACCACTATGATCGCACCGACCACCTGAGTGGTCGCGGCAATGTAGAGGAGGAGGGGCTCAGCTGGTTTATCCGGTGTAGCTGGTCAAGGTGGCACGAGCATGGGAGGGGAGGTGAGCATGCTCTTTAGCCTCGAGAGGGCTTCCTCCGCCTCGGGTGTCCATGCAAAGTGCTCGGATTTTTTGAGGAGTCGATATAAAGGCAGGGCCTTCTCTCCCAGGTGTGCGATGAATCGGCTGAGGGCGGCTAGGCACCCTGTGATTTTTTGCACTCCTTTCAGGTCTCGAATCGGCCCCATCCGCATGATGGCCGTGACCTTCTCGGGGTTGGCCTCGATCCCGCGCTGGGAGACTATGTAGCCTAGCAACATGCCTCGAGGCACACCAAAGACACACTTTTCGGGGTTCAATTTGATGTTCTTGGCCTTGAGGCACCCGAACGTCAACCTGAGGTCCTCGACAAGGTTTTCGACTTTACGCGTCTTGACTACGATGTCATCTACATACGCCTCCACCGTTTCTCCTATATGTTTGCCAAAAATGTGAAGCATGCAGCGCTGATATGTCGCCCCGGCGTTTCGAAGGCCGAAAGGCATGGAGACATAACAGTACATACCCACAGGGGTGATGAATGAAGTCGCGAGCTGGTCGGACTCATTCATTCTGATTTGGTGATAGCCAGAATAAGCGTCGAGGAAGGAAAGTACTTCACAACCCGCAGTGGAATCGATAATTTGATCTATTCGAGGCAAAGGAAATGGAACTTTGGGACATGCTTTATTTAAACTAGTGTAGTCTACACACATCCTCATTTTTCCATTCTTTTTCTCTACTAATACAGGATTAGCTAACCACTCGGGTGATGTACCTCCTTGATGAATCCGGCCTTCTCGAGCTTCTCGACCTCCTCGCGGATGATCCCCGCGCTTCTCCTCGTCGAAGCGGCACAGCGTTGCTTGACAGTCTCGAACCGGACGGATCTCAAGGCGTGCTCGGTGACATCCCTCGGTATGCCAGGCATGTCCGAGGGACTCCACGCAAACATATTAGCGTTTGCGCGGAGAAAGTCAACGAGCACTGCTTCCTATGCGCTGTCGAGGGAGGCGCTGATGATCAGCATCTTCTCGCCCGAAGAGCTCGGATCGAGCGGGATCTTCTTGGTGTCCTCGGCGGGCTCGAAATTGCCGGCCTACCGCTTGGGCGCTGGTGCGGCGGCCTCGGCTGCCAGGCAATCGAGCGTCTTGGCTAGCTCCTTGGATGCGGTCAGGGATTCCCCGTACTCGACACATTCCACGTCACAGCAGTACGCGTGCTCGTACGTGGAGTCGACGGTGATGACCCCCTTGGGCCTCGGCATCTTGAGCTTGAGGTAGGCGTAGTTGGGAATCGCCATGAACTGGGCGTAGCACGGGCGGCCCAGGATGGCGTGATATGTCCCCTCGAAGCCAGGTACGTCAAAAGTGAGGACCTTCCTGCGGAAGTTCGAGCGCGTGCCAAAGTAGACAGGGAGGTCGATGCGGCCGATTGTGAGCGCCTTCTTGCCGGGGACAACACCGTGGAAGCCCCCAGCGCTCGGCTTGAGCTGCGCCCTCGTGATGCCGAGCAGTGTGAGCGTTTCCATGTAAATGATGTTGAGGCTGCTGCCTCCATCCATAAGGACCTTGGTGAAGCGGGCGTCGAGGATGATCGGGTCGACGACGAGGGGGTACGCGCCCGGGTTGGTGACGTGTTCCGGATGGTCATCACGATCGAACGTGATGGGCGCATCCGACCAGTCGAGGAATCTGGTAGAGGCGGGCTTCACAGAGAAGACCTCTCTGCGCTCCTGCTTCCGCTCCCGATGCGTCATCTGAGTCGTAGGCCCACCGTAGATCATGTAGCAGTTGGCAATGGGCGGGAACCCATTGTCGTCGTTGTCGTTGGCCTGGTCGTCGCCACCCTTATCCTTTTATCATCATCCTTGCCAATACCGAGCCGCTTGAAGTAGCCTCGAAGCATGCGGCAGTTCTCGAGGGTATGCTTGGCCGGCTCTTTGTGGTACGGGCATGGCTCTTTCAGCATTTTGTCGAAAACGGCCCCATCTGGAGGGGGTCGAGGCTTCTTGCGCTCGGCCGCGGCGACCTCGTCTTCGACGACCACGCGCTTGCCTTGCTGATTGCCCTTCTTTTTTTCCCATTCTTCTTCTGGCCCTTGCTCGAGCCCTCCCCGTCGCCGGGGGGTGGCTTGGGCTTGCCTCCGTCTCCGCCAAATAATACTCCCACGGCCTCGTCACCGGCTGCGTAGTCGGCGACGACGTCCATGAGCTCGTCGACCGTCTTTGGGCGGTTGCGCCCGAGCTCCCGCACGAGCTCCTTGCATGTGGTGCCCGAGACGAATGCCAAGATGATGTCGTGGTCGGGGATGTGCGGTAGCTCGGTGCGCAGCTTGGAGAAGCGTCGTGCAAAGTCTCAGAGAGGCTCCCCGGCATGCTGCTTGCAATTCCGGAGGTCCCACGAGTTGCCAGGTCGAATATAGGTGCCCTTGAAGTTCCCCTCGAAAATCCGGACCAGATCGGTCCAGTCGTAGATGTGATTAAGGGGGAGCTCCTCGAGCCACCGTCGAGCGGTGTCAGAGAGGAACAGAGGGAGTTGGCGTATGATCGCCTTATCCTTTCGAGCCCCTCCCAGCTGGCAGGCCAGCCGGAAGTCGGCGAGCCAGAGCTCTGGCTTGGTTTCCCCGTTATACTTGGCCAAGCTCGTGGGAGGTCAAAACGGGTTGGGCAACGGCGTGTTGCGGATGGCTCGACTGAAGACTCGAGGGCCCGGCGGCTCGGGAGCCTGCCGGTCCTCGTCGCTGTCGTAGCGCCCTCCTCGATGGGTGTTGTAGCCATGGTCCTCAGAGCCTGCGGCCTTGCGTCGTCGGTTGTCGTTGATATCGTGACTCGCATCCTGAGGCTCGCGGTTGTCAAGGATGCGATCACGGATGGGGGCTCTACCCCCTCGAGGGGGTGCCTCTTGGTGGACAGAGCCCTCCCGCTCGTTCCTCGACGGGTTGGCCGGCTGCTCTGATTCCGCCTCGCGCAGTCTTGAGGCTGAACTTTCGGCTTGCTGGGCGGCTGCGACCTGGAGGAGTCCCTGGATCTCATCTCGTATCCGCGGTGCTTGTGGATTCGAGGGCGCCGGCATGTCTCGCAGTAGCATAGCTGCCGCGAGAACATTTTGGCTCGCTCGAGGGAAGCGGGCTGGCTCGACCGGTGCTTCTGGCCGCCTGTCGTTGACGATGCGGTTGAAGACGCCCCTTGCTTTTCCTCGAGCGCCAGGAGCCCGGGGCGAAGGAAGTTGGTTCTGCTCAAGGGCGCGCTTGAGCAGTTCCAAGTTCGCGCGCTCCGCGTCCATCTTGGCCTCGATCTCTCGGAGCTGAGCCCACTGTGCTGCTCGAGCATCATCTTCAGGCCGTTGGTTGTCCTGCCCTTGCGGTGGCTCCTCGCGAGGTTGAATCACCTGCAAGGCTCCAGCTGTTGGCGTTCCGGCCACCGACGTTCCGACTGGCCGGTTGGCTGCAGCGGCGGCCGCGGCGGCATCGTCTCTAGTTTCTGAGTCCGACGGGACGTCATCCTCAAGACGAAAACACTCACGGGTCGGGTCATAGCACCCTGAATCCGAGTTATCGGAGTTGGGGTCGGCGTCGGACGGTGTCTAGGGCCTTCCCGTGCTCTCCTCCTCGATCCAACGGCGCATATTCCCGACCGTGGTGTTGCGTTGCGAGCCAGGTGCCCTATCGAACCCGCGGTCCACCGATGCTGGCCACACGATCTCCAAATTCATGGCAGCGCGCAAGAGGGGGCCAGGGCTCTCCTCTTGCGGCCCCATTGATGACTGGATCTCGTTGGCGTACGTGGTGGCGGCGTTGGTGAGTCCGAACGGGAGCCTGTGACGAGCTCGATAGAGCCCGTGTGGCAAGAAGTTGGGCGACGTCGGCCGTGCGCACGCTCGAGGTGCCATGCTGGGCTCTCTCGGCGAACGCATGGCGAACGTGAAGTAGGGGTCTGCGTCGAGAGCCACCTGCCTGCGTGTCACCCCCTGTCGTGCGCTTGGCGCCCCAGCTGGGTGTGCAATGGCGTCCGGCTGGGATGGCACGTGAGTGGTACGCTCATGACCCTGCGTAGGTAGGCGATGAAGCTGGTGCCGGTGCCGCCTGTGCCTTGGCGGCGAGCCGTGGTGACGTGGCCTGCGCATGACTCCACCAGCGCGTGGGGGTGAAGTGCGTCCTCCACCTGGTTCACCGATCGAGAGCAGAGCCATGTCGTGGCCCGTGCCGAGTGACACAAACTCCAAACTCCCAAACCAGATCACCGTGGCAAACGGAAGCGATGAAGTGGGAGATGCCATCCGAAAAATGGCGGGAAATCGGGCGAAAACACGCAGTACCCCTACCTGGCGCGCCAACTGTCGGTGTTTCGTACCCCGGGGGGTATCACACCAACAAGTATATTTCTAAGCGTGCTCCCTAATCCGGATGGTGATGCAAGAAGAACATAAGGATTTATCCTGGTTCGGGCAAGGAAGGCCCTACGTCCAGCGGGGAGGGGGAGATTTGTATTATCTTGCACCGAAGTGCTTGTACAGGGGTGAGTACAAGGGCATCCTGAGACTTAGCGTGTGGTGAGTGAGTGTGTGTGTAGTGAACGTGAAGGCATGCCCCAAAACTAAGCCCTGGCGTCCCCTTTTATAGGCCAAGGGGAGGCTCAGGATCACAGGGTAGATAGGGCGATCGTAAGCGTGACGTCGAGGTACGGGCGTCGGGTCGAGTCGCTGGAACTGTGGATGCCTCTCTCGATCCGGTTCGAGCCTGTGGATCCATGCTTTTATCCGGTTTGAGCCTGTAGCAGCATGGGCAATGATGTCCTGACTGTCCTTGACTGATACGAGCTGACGTAATCGAGGAGTGGGCGATGATGGCCTGCCCGGGAACCCCGTCGAGTGGCCGTCGAGGTGGGATGGATGGGTCACTGCGCGCCCCGTACACCAGTCACATCCGCCATTATTCCTCGAGCGGCTGGAGATTGCCTCGAGGGATCGACGATCCGAGCGATGGGACGGAGCGGCGTGTTTGGTGGTACGGAGAGTTGACAATGGCGATTTGAGGGGGTGCCGTACGCGGCACAGTGCGTGGCATGGTGTCACAGTGGCGCCTGCCATCCTCGAATCCGGGGCATGGGCAGCGTAATGGCGGAAGCGACCGATGTACAATCCACTGTTACGATCCCTGTAGCCATGGAGTTAGGCAGGGTTGGTGTACTGCGGTACTGTTTCGAGCCCTGTATCCATGTGCGCGTTCTGGGAAAGCAATCATGGAAGGCGGGCTCGAGCGGTCGTTCACTCGAGCAGTTTCCGCCACCGTCCCGAGCGGTCGTTCGCTCGAGCGGTTTCCGTCACTTTTCCTCGAGCGGGCGAGCGGGTGCGTCTCGAGTTAGCGGGTTTTGCGCCCTTGTGGGCTTGGTTGTGGGCCGGCCCAGTATACGGCGTGGAAGAGAATTGGGAGCTTCTCTATCCAGCTTTTTGGGATTAGGGGGAAGTGAAGTGGTGTTTGCTTACCTCTAAACTCCTAGATTTAGGACCCCCTAATCTAGGTACCCGACATTCACTTTTAGTAGAAGCAACCAACATTTATCATGTAACGCATTGATTGAGTAAACATTAACCAGCATGGATGAACATAACCACCTCGCACAAAGAATTATTGTTTGCGACCGCGCCGCTGTCTCTCTCAAGTATTCGCTATCCAGGAATGATGGCAATTATAATCGATTGCTAACCAGCTGGCGGGGTATTCCTCACACAAACCAGGCATACTCCTCAAAAGTAGCCTTAGTCACCATGATCTACTCGGGAAAAGATGCGGGATCAACTTACACTCCACCATGACCAAGGAAACTCCCGGCAGCCAACAGGTAAGCGTGCCCATCAAATGACAACGCCCCATCTTAAGGTCTCACAACCGGGCCCTTGTTTACCCCTCCCCCATCGCCGGCATGGATACCAAGAAGTTGAAACCCGGTCCAAGTAGATTCTTGGCTTCGCGGTCGGGCACTCCGGCCCTATCCAGCTATCTATGAGGCATTGTTCAACATGATCGAGGACGTACGAAGCCATATTTCATTAAGAGGTGATTTAGAAGGCCTCATGGTTATGTTCACTAACATTCTACACCAAACTCAATCCAAGGGATAGTAACCTACAATCCGCGCAGATGATGGTCGATCACCTGTCTTCTACCAATTAAGTAGCAGGCCTAAGCAACTATGTAGCCCTGTACCTACTGTAGGATAGCTTTTGTGGTTAGTAGTCCTAATGCAACTATGTTTCCGAGCAACTCCTATAACGTAATGCATCATATCAATATAAAGGACTCAAGTAAATATTTGCAAACCGTAGGAGAATGCTCCGGGGCTTGCCTTTGACGAAAGAGCTAGGTACGTGGTTAGGACACTCGGGCAGATCAGCTTCTGGCTTCTCTCCTTCGGCTACCTCCTGCAGCTCCTGCTCCTGCTGCACCTCCACGTCCGGCTCCTCGAGAACTGCTGGCACGTTGACCTCCTGCGATCCTGTATGATGCGATGCAAGTATATAAATAACGTGCGAATGAAGTGGAGTTGTATAGTAAATGATGTCATGATAAATGCTTAGCAACTGAATGGAAACACCACAACAATTCACCCTCAGCACCATTCTTAACCTAGCCATCATTATCAACCATCCCCACTTGCACCTTTGTCGGAAACCGACATAAAAGACTAGGCTTCTACAGCAAGTGCTATTTCTGTTACTCCTAAAATTCCGCAAAAATTACAATAGCAGGCTCTTAGCTAAACTAGTCTACCACAGAAAATTCACCTCAAAACTCCAAGCACAATGACCTACACAAAAATCACAAAACAGCTGCCAGAATTGGTCCTGAAAATACTTTGTACTACCAAAGTAGTCCAACAGCAGCACCAATCGCATGTGGACCTTCCAAATAGCATATAAACATGCCACAAGAAGTTTCATGGCCATAGCCCTACCCATGATTTTCCTATAAATTAATCAAGCAATGTGCCAAAAAGTACACTTGTACTACAACCCATAAATTTTCCACTGCACAAGTCAAGATTATACTTCCTATAGACAGAGCATAGCCTAACTAAGCTAACAAAACAAGAATCACAATTTTTGGAATATCAGAGAATAACTTATGCATTTTACAAGATAAATGTCTTTCCTAAAATAAATTAAAACAGTACATAAAAGTATGCCAAAAGTGGCATCACATAATTTTAAAGCATAGTTCACCACATAAGAAAAATACTCCAATTTGAATCACCTTTTTGGACTAAAAATGAAGGAGATATGAATTTCCAAAGATTTAAAACTAAATCTGAAAATTCATTTTTCTAATTTCTGAACCCATCCTCAAATGCTAGGCGTACCCGATGCGTACCCAGGCAGGTCCTAAAACGCTAGGTGCACACGGGCCTGTGCACCCCGGCCTGGCCTGCCAGCGGGACCCGCGGTGGGTCGGGCCCACCTGTCGGGCACCCCGACGAGCGAGGCGCGGCGGCCGTCGGCGGGCTCCGCCGGTGATGGCGCTCGCGAGCAGCCAAGGGCACCGGCGTGCTCACCGCGACTCGGCGCACCCAGCGGACCAGCTAGCCCTGGCCCTAGCGGCTCAGGTCGACGGCGGTGGCGCTAATGGCGGCGCGCGGCGGCGCTCGACGGTGGGAAGGCCGTCGTGACCCCAGCGGCCCTCATCATCAAGCCTACGGGCTTCGCCTCGACCTCGCGAGCGTACAGAGCCCAAGAAACGAAGAAGATGGCGGCGCATGTGGCGGCTACGCCCCGCCGGAGCGACGGCGGCGAGCTCGTCGGACATGCGCGCACGCGGCGCTACGCGGCCCCAAGCTCCACCCCAAGCTTGACCTAGATTCTACCCGTGTATGCGGCTCGAAGGCGCGCCAGATCTAGCGGAACGGAGGAAGGGAGAAGGCGGCACGAGCTCGCCAGAAACCATGGCGGCGGCGGCCATGCTCGCGGGAAGAGGCCAATGTGGCCCAAACCTCACCGGAACGGGGAAGCGAAAGGGTCGGAGGAGGCGAAGTCGAGGGCGGCGAGTCCGATGCTGCCCTTGGCTTTGCTTTCTACCGGTCGGAATCGCGGCTAGACGGCGGCAGGAGCGGCGGCCATGGCGACGCGGCGGAGGGGAGAGAGAGGAGGAAGAAAGGGAGGAACGGGGCGTTAATGGGACGGGACGGGAGTCCCCCCCTTTCCCGTTTAGGCAGGGCGACGCCCGCGCGGCGCGTGGCACCGCCGCGGCGGCCACCGCCACTGACGGGCGGGTCCCGCGGGGGCGCGTGGCGCGCTGGCGTGTTGCGCGCTGAAGCGGCGCCGTGTGGCCCCGTGTGTGGCCGCCACACGGGATCCGGGCCGGCAAAACAGGAAACACGGAATCGGACCAATCAGAGGGTGCCACGTCACCCGATTCGAATTTGAATTTCAAATCCCCATATCTCTCAAACGATTACGAATTAGACAAAACTTTCAACATGAAAGTTTCTCCAAGTTGGAAGATGAATCTTTCATTCAACTACCACTTTGGCTAATTCAGCTTAGTTTAGAAGATCTAAAATTAGTTTGAAAAAGGGTTATAAAATAATACTTTTAAAATCCCCTAAACACTGTTTTTGGCTATTTTGAGGCCCTAAAACCCATTTTCACAATTTGGTCAAAACACAAAGTTTTCTTGAAATATTTTTCTACATAATTCTTCCCAAAGCACCAAATTCAAACAGGCTAGTTATCAAGCACTTCTAGACAAACCTAAGCTAGCACATTTTAGTTACTCAACTCCACTATTTGCAAACCTTGAGCAAAACTAATTGCAACTATTTGGAAAGATAATTGTATATCCTACAGGAGGATTCTCAATCATATTTTCCAATTAAACCTAGGCTAACTCACATCATTTGCAGGCATTTATCAAGAAATCAAGCTAGGCAATAGATCATTCAATCAAATGATGCAAAACATGCTTATGCAAATGATGACATGCTTAGAGATAATTAATTAGTGCTTAACACTGGAGGTGTTATAGTATTCTCAGGGTATCGTTATTTATATTTCCCGTAGGAAGGCATGGTGTAGAGGTGCCTAACATGGATATGGATAGTTGACTTCACATCATCGAAATGTGACTCTAGTGCTATACAGGGGTAAGAATAATGGTATTTCAAGATACTGGACACACATTTGGCCAAACTCAAGGATAAAGTGTAAAAGAAAGAATAAACGAATGAATGAATAAACGAATGAATCTAAGCAGAGTAGGTAGGTCATACATAGCAATGTCATGAACAGCTAAGTCATATAGTCTACAGGGTTAGAGATGGGTCAGAGCCTAAAGTAACAGGGAGACCCCCGCAGCTGGTTTGCCAGCCGATAGAGGCATTTATGAACTCCTACACGACATGCGAACATGGGGGATTACAAGGGACGGACAAGGCTGTCACCACCTGCCGCCTACCCCTCAACCGTGGCATGCCGTCATATCCGAAGGCTCTCTCGTATTCGGACACCATGTCCGCACACTAAAGGACTACCTATATTCCCAGCGGACTCCCACCCTACGGATGGACAAGCTAGAACATAGGCAAACCCGAAGGAACGACGAACCGTTACTCCATTCTCATCAGGACCTCTAATCCTATAAAGCATATGACGAACGAAGAACAACGAAGAACATGCTAAGCAATGATCATAAGAACTTTGGTCTAGTTCATATGAATCAGGTTTAGCAAGAACGCAACTATACTGTAGTTCTTGAACAAGGCTACATAATAAGAACAAGAACTTGAAGTAGGAAGAACTCTCCATAATATATTACCAAGAGTTGAATCTTCTTCCTAGGAGACAAGGCCTCCTTGATAGCTCAACCTAGCTCCTAAGCTAATTGTCTAGGCTAAAGAACAAGAGTAGAGGAGAATGGCTCAAATGAATGTGTGTTGTGAAAATGCTTGATTCTCCCCTTTTATATGTTGATCAGGTCGGTTTGGGCGCAGAAATGGAAGGAACACCAGCGCACCGCCCTCCTCTGCATTGATGGAATCGCCTCAAGGAAGCAGGCCCCACCTGGCAGGGTGAGGGGCGCGCGCGCCCCTGGCGCGGCCGCGCCAGGTTGGAGCCGCCCCCCAACCGCCTTTGGCCAGTGGGCCTCTCCTGGTAGGTGGGCCTCGGTGTCAGGGTGTTTTGGCCCATTCCTCTTCTGATTCGACTTGTCTCCCTCTTGTGCCTCTTTACGCTTTGCCGGAAAGCGCATTTTCTCTGTAAAATCCCCTGTACTTGGTCTTGTTCCTGTAAACATGGGTAAACTCCAGGTACAAGTGGAATTCGGTTAATAGCACAAGTATATGCGTGTAAGAATATATAATTCCTCCTTTTTTCATCTTAAGTTGGCGGTTAAAAAGTGTCGATAAGGACCGCCAACAACACGCTGGAAGAAAATCACAGTATGCCAAGGGTTAACGAACAATAGATGGATTGACCATATCTATCCGCCGGAGTCAGGGGAAGAGATAAGGCAATATATTAGCCTATGGAAAGCAATTCAGGATGTTCATCTAGTCGAAGACAATGAAGATGACATTGTTTGGAAATGGACAGCAGATGGTATCTATACGACAAAAAGTGCCTACCAGATCCAATTCACAGGCACATTTAGTACAATAAAGTCACCCCGATTTGGAAAGCTAAAGTGGAACAAAAGTGTAGGACTTTTGCATGGACTTGGCTGTATAAGAAAATTCTAACGGCAAACAACCTAATCAAGCGTGGCTGGACAAATGATGCGGACTGCAAGCTGTGCGATCATGACCTGGAAACCACAACTCACCTTTGCAGAGACTGCCCTTTCACTAAAGAAGTATGGACCTATATCAAACAATGGTTCAATCTATCCAACCTAAATGCAGTCAATGACGCTGGATCCATTCATGCATTCTGGTGGAGATGTAGGCGGAAAATTCAAAGGAACCGTAAGAAAGAGGTAGCGCTCGATGTGAATGGCGGAGGCATTGGCGACCTCAGCACAGCGGTTGGCAAGCCGCATCCCATGCCACATTGAAGACAACGCAGCCTGCGCCCGATCTGGCCATGGCCCGTCCAGCCACTTCACAAAGTCACATCGATCAGCTTTATCCTACAATGAACGAAAGGCGCTGGTCATAAACATCTCCAGTCCTTAGAACAGACAGGGGAGGGAGGAGATCAGGAGTATCTGTTACTGACCTCAAGCGGGCATCCCACAAAGCATCAGCCACTGTGTCGGCCGGCCTCACTGTTCCTCATGATGCCCACCAACCCGTGCTTGCACTCCTGAAGGGTAACAGAATCAAGACCATCCCACTCCTGCACAGGGACGCCATCGGTGTGTCGCTCATGGCGATGGCGACCACGAGGACGGAGCGAACGAAGAGGAGTGGAGTACAGGCGAATGAAGAGTTAGGTGCCGCAATGATGGAGCGATGGATGCTCCCCGCTTTTCTTTTCGGTGCTCGGTGGATCTCTCCAGAAGGCGGGCCGCCATGGGCTGTGTTTTTTTCTTCGGTAGCTAGAAGCCCTTTTTAGATTTTCCTTCGGTTCTATTTGCAGGCTTTTGGCAGCGGCCCAATATAGCAACGGGCTGGCGGCCTAGTTTATAGTAGGCTTCTCTCCCCTTTTTTCAGTTTGTTGGGCTCCTAGTGGTAGCTGCAGGTCATTTTCTTTCCCTTCTTTTGTTTTCTTTTTTGAGCGGCGGGTGTCTTGTATAGTTTTCTTTTTCTTTCTATCGTCTAATATAAAATCAGTGGCAAAGCTTTTGCCGCTCCCTTCGAAAAAAACACGCCCATAACTATGAGACTATTTCTAACTATCACTGTTTTACTCAAGCCCCACCATATACTTTCACTATCGCTTTCTATTCACCATTATCCCATCCACAATCTATATTCTCTCTCTTGAGGCAAAAGTATCCTATAGGTAAATCTAACCACCGCGATACACAAATTTAGCCCACTATTAAGCACCTACGGTGGCCTGGTGAATTCTTAATAAGTTTTTACTGTGTCTCAATTTTGGTTCATTTGATTGGGAACTTCTTAAAAAATCAAATGAAAAGACGACCTAGCAAATTCTATGTCATCTCCAGTCCTCAGAACAGACAGGGGAGGGAGGAGATCAGGAGTATCTGTTACTGACCTCAAGCGGGCATCCCACAAAGCATCGGCCACTGTGTCGGCTGGCCTCACTGTTCCTCATGATGCCCATCAACCCGTGCTTGCACTCCTGAAGGGTAACGGAATCAAAGACCATCCCACTCCTGCACGGGGACGCCATGATGAACAAGCTCCTCACTAGATGTCCGATTTGGGGAGCTCTCGGTCAGATCCAGTGATGAAGATTTTTCAACAAGGGGCTGGGGAAGAAAAGCTGCGTACCTCCGATTCCGATTCCATGCTGGAGTTCGAGTTGGAGGAGCCGCTGTTGGTGCCGGCGTACGCCGCTGCCGGACCTACCGGCGAGGGTGGACTTCGGCTCCGGCTCCCAACCGGTGAAGTTGCGTCGCTGTCGGTGGAGCTACGGGCAAAGCGGCGCCGCCACGGGCGATCCCCCCACCCCCACCCTCGGCGCGCGCCCCGGCGAGCGCGAGCTCCGACTCGGTGGGCGGTGAGTCGCTCATGGCGACGGCGACCACAAGGACGGAGCGAACGAAGAGGAGTAGAGTACGGGCGAATGAAGAGTTAGGTGCCGCAATGATGGAGGTGCCGCAATGATGGAGCGATGGACGCTCCCCGCTTTTCTTTCCGGCGCTCGGTGGATCTCTCCAGAAGGCGGGCCGTCGTGGGCTGTGTTTTTTTCTTCGGTAGCTAGAAGCCCTTTTTAGATTTTCCTTCGGTTCTATTTGCAGGCTTTTGGCGGTGGCGGTATAGCAGCGGGCTGGCGGCCCAGTTTACAGTAGGCTTCTCTCCCCTTTTTTCAGTTTGTTGGGCTCCTAGTGGTAGCTGCAGGTCTTTTTCTTTCCCTTCTTTTGTTTTCTTTTTTGAGCGGCAGGTGTCTTGTACAATTTTTCTTTTTTCTTTCTATCGTCTAATATAAAATCAGCGGCAAAGCTTTTGCCGCTCCTTTCGAAGAAAAAAAAAACACGCCCATAACTATGAGACTATTTCTAACTATCACTGTTTTACTCAAGCCCCACCATATACTTTCACTATCGCTTTCTATTCACCATTATCCCATCCACAATCTATATTCTCTCTCCTGAGGCAAAAGTATCCGATAGGTGAATCTAACCACCGCAATACACAAATTTAGCCCACTATTAAGCACCTACGGTGCCCTGGTGAATTCTTAATAAGTTTTTACAGTGTCTCAATTTTGGTTCATTTGATTGGGAACTTCTTAAAAAATCAAATGAAAAGGACGACCTAGCAAAATCTATGTCATCACATCCATTGCTTTGCCTCTTCTTTCAGAAAGAGGGAGGACATATATCTGTAATGCTTTTCATGCACTTGACGACGAAGTATCTATCACAATTCAGGAAATGTGTCTACCACAGATTTCAGAAATAGCTACTCTCATAGCTGTGAAACCGTGGTGTGAGTCAAGACGAACATTTGTACGCTACTTTCTTGATTCTAAATTGTAAGTTACTCTTTTTTTTTTTTTTTTTTTTTTTTTTTGAACTGAAGGACCCCCTCCATTTCTATTACTGAAGCAACAGAAATACAAATGTGAGTTTAGAGCTGGACCTTTCAGAAGAAGCAAAAAAGACGGCTACAGAAGTATACTACCAACTTCTACAGCCCAGAAGATAACAGCAGCAAAAGAAAAGGAACAATCGCCAAGATTGAACCTAATACAGGGTAACCCACATTACAGATTGCCAGAATTAAAACTAAGCAACATAGAGTCGTCCTTTCTCTCGACACCACCATCTGAACATGATGAAGATGCACCACATCCCTGCCCTTTTGATCACTTGTTGTCTTCGTCTTCCGGCAGCTTGACTCCATTCACTTACTGCTTCTTCTTCACCAGCTTGGTTGCAATTTGAAACATGCTGTTGATTCCTTCCGGGAGAACCTCCTTATCACCACCTGCATAGAGGTCTGCCCAGTAGTTCATAAGCATACAACTGTAGCATACTATGTAGACAGGGTCAAAAATGACCTGCCCATCAAAGCACACTTTGTTGCGTGATTTCCAAATGGCCCAACAAATGACAGCTATACCAAAAGTATGAAAACGACTCCCTTGTTTCAACCATATCTCTAGCCAGTCCCAACATTGATGAATAGATGTGGGGATATTCCCAGCCCCAATGCCCGATGCTATTATTGCCCAAACAGATTTTGCTACCGAGCATTGGAAGAATAGACGACTGGCTGATTTAGGACAGTTACAAAAGTTACTCTATTTAAAGCATGGTATATCTAGACATAGCCTATATTTAGGTGTGTAGTAAAAAATACGTATCTACAAAAGTCAAAATGACTTATAATTTGAAATTGAAGGAATAGTCGAGGAATAATTTATTATGTCTTATCTAACTAAGCATCTATGATTGCATACTCTAGGTCTTGGGGTTGGTTGTTAATGGTTGGTCCAAATTGCGCTGCCGCGTACAGCCATGCATTTCCAAAGCTGGTTTTGTCCCTGGATAGCTGTATTAGCCTTTGCGATTTCAGAAGGGCGGGATAGCAAGACGAATATAATGCTAGATTCAGACAAGTAACACATACGTCACATTCTCCTGATTTGTCAAAATTCAAATCGAATCGTCCGGGGAGGACGAACAAGTTAAAGAACCCAATTGCCTGTTAAAAACGACAGTTGGGATGATGCATGGCACTGCCTGAGGTCATCTTCTGGGTTCTGTGGCCTGCATATTCACTCACACGCTATACAAACAACAAACCTGTCCAATGGGTGTTTGATGACATAAACCTTACTATGATACTCGTAGATACCAGTACTTTTTCCCCCAGTGCTGACTATGCATGGATCCTTCGTTCTGGGTTCTTGTGCTGTCGGTATTGCAGGAACTGCATGCGTTGCCTGATGAAAAAAAGGAGTGCTGACGCTTGCCATGGTGTCAGTACATAAGGTTAATGCTATTGGCTGCATCTGATTTTGGTATTTTTATTTTAGATGTACGATATTATATCGTGAAACGTGAACATTAGCAACTGGCGTAACAATTCGAGAGGAACAACTCGCCACGTACGGTGTGTTCTAGAAAAAAAAATCGAAAGGAACAAAAACCGCGGTATGTTTCGGCGGGCGTGAAGCTAGACAGTTGGTTGATTGGTCAGGTCATGTCGATCATGCAGTTAACACTAAGTTTAGCAGCAGTAAGTCTGTAAGTATGGTATCACCAACTTGCAGTATAGATTACGTGGTGAGTAGAATCCAACTGCTACACAGGTCAAATCACCATTCTGAGAGAGAAACTCGAAAATGCGACAGCCGGTGGCTGACAAAAGACGTCAAAATTCTTGAAAATGGCTTCAACGCCCGTGAGGGAAACTCGAAGACCGAAACACCCCCCCCCCCCCCCCGGGAGCTCCAAGAGGTGCTTGCCGCGATCAACGAACTTGAAAATGATTACATGTTTATATGCATTTGCAATAATAATTCGTATGACGTTTGAGACATTTGTTCTGGGGAAATAAACCATCAGCAGCTAGACTCGGTCGGAGATGCAGCAAATGGAAGAAAATTTGTTGTGAGCTGTGACGTACTAGTATACATCTGAAGAGTATCTTAATTTACCTTTTTATTAGGTCGGGTAGATAGCTTTCCTGTAGTCAGTCTTCATCAACAGGGATTCTTCATTTCTGTATAATGTAACAGGGTAATGAAAGTAGGAGTTGAGTATGAGCAAAAACAGAAAACAGAGCAAAAGTTACAGCAAGGGATTGATCAACATTTTCCTTTTTCAGAAGGGTTCATTTTAGAAAATCATTTACCATGATCCCATGACATCAGTAGTAAGAACAAATATATGCAAAGCAATTGGGTCCTAACTCCTAAGTTTATCCTTAATTCCTAGCAGCACTTAAATTACCTCTCTTAAGTTACTAGACCATGCAGATGCATGTGTTGGTGTGAACTTGTTGATCTAATAGCAATAAGCTCTTGGCATAAGTTCAAATAAACTTTCAGTGTATTGGACGTGTTGTGGGCTAGAGAGGTACAGTAGTAGCTGCCTGCCGTTGCCGCTTCAAGCAGGAAACGAGCCGTTGACGCAGCCGGCCAGAATAGAAGAATCCACTCTGGCACTAGGAGGCTGATCTGGATAGGATAGCATGCACCTGACCAACCAAATTTAACATGATCCACTCTTGGAGCCCTTGTTGTCTGGATGACTGGATCCAATTATTAGACAGCGGAACGGAGCGTCTTCTGTCTCCATGCATGGTCATGGTCCAAGAATTATAGAACGCTAAGTCTTCTGCAAGAAAGACTGAGGATTATATGGGCGCAATCAGCTCACGGAAGAATTCTTGGTTGTAATTTCCAAGATGCCGCGAACTCGTGACCTTGTCCGCTGTCCAGTACCCTGCTGCCTCAAGTTCACTCCTGGTCCTGGCTATCATCTGCTTAGCATCAACAGCGGGCGCCCGCTCGCTATCGCGGAGAGACCACCGGACACCAGAGGCAGAGCAGGTCGGCACGCGTGGGCAAGCACGGGAACTGCCGATAAGAAGACCCACAGATTCCTTCCACAGGTCTCCCACAGTGGTGGATTTAAGCAATAACTCACTTGGTTAGGTGAGTAAATATGGTAATACACTTATCTACCTTTCAATTTTTTTCACTCTCTCTATTACATCGATTTTTAGGCCTATAAATGAAGCATTAAATATAGGTAAAAAAATAAATAATTGTATAGTTTGGTTGTAAATCATGAGGCGAATGCTGAGCGCTAATTAATCCATAATTGGACAATATTTGTCAAATACAAACAAAAGTGTTACGATCTTTGAATTGCAAAAAATTGCAATCTAAACAAGGCTTTGCCCATTTTCTTTTTAATAAAAATCAACCTAGTTCCTTCTAGATTGGTCTAGTGTTTATACATATTTGTAAACAAAGGAATATACATACATAATATATGCAAGTACTTTGTCGATCAATTCCAAGTCGCCATGTCAACCCGTGTCGTCGTTGCAGCTACTGTCAATCGGAAAATGGACGCCGTGGTCGGTGGAAAGGAAGCAAGGAAAATGGACGGGTGCTGCGCAAGCCGCAACAAAGGGGAATGATTTTTTCAAAGCAGGAACCTTGTTGTTCCTGTTACATGACAAAGCTGACAACATGTAGCCATCCGGGCCGGGGTCTTTTTCGAGCTTAGTCCACCGATTGTTCCTGGTTCTGAGTTTCTCACGACAATTTTGAACTACTATCTCAAAGTGAAATTGTTGCAGTCGGATAGATCGGATGGATGGATATAGCTAGTGTCCTGGACCTGGTGGTCCATTGAAAGCGGGAAGAAACGTGGACTGTGCTGTGTTTTGCTGGACGATTGATCGAATCCAACAGATGGCTGCTTGTTCACAGAGGCACTATCTGCTAACCAAGAGAGAAAAAAAAAATAACTTAAGTCAACGACACACGTAGTAAGCGTGAAACTCGAGCGAAGTGTCACTGGACAGCCGTTTTTGCAATAGTACATAGAGATATATTGCCAAAAAGAGGATGCCACCATATACATATCTAGGTAGCTAGCACAAGAGCGGTTAACGCTGCACCGTCCATTGTGAGACAGTTAGTGAAAATTACCATATCGATCACTTTCTAACCAACCTAGTAGGTCCTAGGCCCCGGACTCCGGAGCTACGTAGAGTCCACTGAGAAGGCAAAGGCACAAATTGAAGCCAAACTAGTTTTTCACCACCACCTTTTATCCTCCACTAATAAGTTCACGGCCCGGCAAAGTCAATTATTGCGCAAATAAACTAATCAGTGCCAGAGTCATTGGAGCGGAATGACCAGCAGACCAGGGGATCGATACTGATTCACCCGTATGGCTCAGGGTTTGCTATTTTTAATCAAAATCAAATTTCCACATATAGCTGCTGGTATAGGTTGTCGTGTGTGTGAGACAGAGAGGGGTATATGGTGGGAGGAGGATCTCTCCGATCCAGGTTAACCCGAATCCCGACGCAAAGATCCACCACCACCAAGCGCCGTCGCCTATAAAACCAGCCCCCGGCAGCTCAGGCTGCAGCAAAGCATCGATCGTGCCCCGATCGAGGCGACGAGCCGCCACCACCACCAGCCTCTCCCTCTCCGTGAGCTCGAGCCTCCTCGTTGCCAGACCATCTGTACCAGGGCTTGTCCATCTGCTGAGAAAGAGATGGCCTCCGTTCTGCCGGATACAGCGTCGGATGGCAAGGCCCTGACGGACGCCTGGGACTACAAGGGCCGCCCCGCCAGCCGCGCCACCACCGGCGGCTGGGCGTGCGCCGCCATGATCCTAGGTAACCTGACCTGCCTACCATTTCGCGTTCACGGTCACGGCGCATGACCGTTTTGTTCGTGCTGTGTACGTGCATCTACATGTGCGCGTATGTGGTACACCCTGAGTCCTGAGTCCTGACAAGTGTTGATTGATTTTTCCTGATGATGAAATGAAGTCGCGGAGCTGTTCGAGCGGATGACGACGCTGGGCATCGCGGTGAACCTGGTGCCGTACATGACGGGCACCATGCACCTCGGCAACGCCTCTGCCGCCAACACCGTCACCAACTTCATCGGCGCCTCCTTCATGCTCTGCCTCCTGGGCGGCTTCGTCGCCGACACCTACCTCGGCCGCTACCTCACCATCGCCGTCTTCACCGCCGTCCAGGCCACGGGGGTGATGATCCTGACGGTCTCGACGGCGGCGCCCGGCCTGCGCCCGCCGCCGTGCGCGGACGCCAAGGGTGACTGCATGCGGGCCAGCGGGACGCAGCTCGGGGTGCTGTACCTGGGCCTGTACCTGACGGCGCTGGGCACCGGCGGGCTCAAGTCCAGCGTGTCGGGGTTCGGCTCCGACCAGTTCGACGAGTCCCACGACGGCGAGCGAAGCAAGATGCTGCGCTTCTTCAACTGGTTCTACTTCTTCGTCAGCATCGGCGCGCTGCTGGCCGTCACGGCGCTGGTGTACGTGCAGGACAACGTCGGCCGCCGCTGGGGGTACGGCGTCTGCGCCGTCGGCATCCTCTGCGGGCTCGCCGTGTTCCTGCTGGGCACTAGGAGGTACCGGTTCAAGAAGCTGGTCGGGAGCCCGCTCACCCAGGTCGCTGCTGTGACCGTCGCCGCGTGGAGGAAACGTGCCCTGCCGCTGCCGTCTGACCCGGACTTGCTCTACGACGTCGACCACGCGGCCGCCGCCGGCGCCGACGTCAAGGGGAAGGAGAAGCTGCCCCACAGCAAGGAATGCAGGTAACAAGAATTTCGCTAGTTAATGATCAGCAACATTCCCTTCCTTAAGTTCGCTTTATTTACTTGACGATGAGCATACACCACACAAAACACACAGACGTAGGACGTACTAGTATGAAGACATGGTTTTAGGCAAATTGCGATATGGATATCCAGGGAGGAGTTGAGTTCATTATTGGTGGATAACTGCGCTGTCTGTGCAATCTTGGCACGCCAGCTTTTCAACTCTGTGCAGTCCACAGCTGCTCACCTCCGTCCATTGGAAGTATAGCCTGGCCACAGCACACGTCCATGTGTGTTTGTCACAAGATCACTGCTGCGCTCCGTGCCTGGTACTGCTATTGTAGCGTCACGGTATCCCATAGCATAGTACACACTGGGACTGACAAAACTACTGCTAGTAGTAGAACTGTAGTAGCGACCGATGGATGGCTAGAACCAGCAGCCGGAGGAGTGTGCTGGTTAGGAGTGTGCTGGCTACACGTAAAATGAATGGATGCTCAAACGTGTGGACAAATGCACACAGGAGGTAGGCGCGACGTGACTTGTGAGAGTGAAGCCATTGCCCATTGGCAATCTCCAATCGCCACGGGAGGATCGATCATTGTGTGGCGCCTATCCACCACTTGCATGTACCGTCCACAGTACATGTGACGGCACCTCTGTCTCGTACTATCCTGCTTAATTGCACCGCATCATGACAGCAACTCAAATTAACCTCTCAACGTCTTAACATAATATAGACCTTCTTTACATGTGGGAGCGAAAATCATAAATTCTGGCCGAACTAGATAAGCATCCTCTTCCATTGAAATGAAGTAGTAGAAACGAACAACGGCGGCGACAACGGTCAGCGCCTGATGTGCAGAATCACAAATAAAAAGAGCTAGCTTTTCAGACATACTCACCCAGGTAGAGTAGAGCATCACTCCATGCATCGCTATACCTTACTTGAGCTGCAAAAAATGAAGATTAGGAGATGCACCGAGCGACAGCAGCATAGACCTCGGTCACGTTTCACTTAACCTCGCAAAAGTGGGAAAAAAATTGGGTGCGCACCCGCGCACGGAGGCTTGCGTGCGCTCCCCCGGATGGACGTCATTCTAAATCGCATGGCAGCTGTGAAACGAATTCCGAACAGGCTTAAGATGGGAACACGGGCTCGGATCCACACCTGCTGTTTCCCATGCAATCTTTCACCGATGCTTGCGCTGCTAAGGTCCACATGGCGTCCATCAACAGGGGGAGCGCACGCAAGCCTCCGTGCGCGGGTGCGCACCCAATTTTTTTCCCAAAAGTGATCTCCGGAGAAGTACAATTACTGATTAGTTGCCCTCTAAAGAAGGGAGTTTGCAGGTGGAGTTGAGCACTGGGCGAGGTAACGCCTATCACCACAGATGCATGCACCCCTGCACAGTTGCTGCTTCAGTGGCCGATCGGCCATTCTAAAGCTTCGTTGTTTAATCCCCCAACAAATGCTTTGTCCTGTGGACAGCGACCACGAAAGCTGAGGTATAGCCAGCCGCCCAACTCTGAGACCTGGCGGTGCATGTCCCTGCCCCGTGCCCAACGGGCCACGGTTCGCAACGCCGGCAGGACTGCCGATTTGCTTGCCGGGTCACATGTATGCCGCGCAAGGCGCCACTCATAATTTAGCAGCAAAGTTCCTGACGGTCTCACGGGCGCTGCCCTTAGATGACCACGCGCTCATTCGTGTGTGACTGTTGTCTGCATGTCCTGCTGATCCGTTGCCGCCCCAACCCACAGTGATTCTTGATCGGATGACCACGAACCGTGCAGTTTTGCGATCGTCTGTAACGCACAATTGATTCTTGATTGGACGTGCAAAGCTCCTTGCATTTTGAGTCGCCTGATCGAATCGACAATGATTGTGATCACCTGGCAGCTAGTTGGTATGGCAGCCCTCAACTGAAAGGCTCTGTTCAAGATTATTCGCGATTGTTAGTGATATTTTGCGTTGAAAATTATGTGCTCTCCACGTACAGGAATTGACAATACAATACCGTACACACAGATGACTTATTTTGTGAAACGGATGACGCAGGTTCCTTGACCACGCGGCCATCATCGACGGCGTCGACTCGTCGTCACGGGCTACGGCGAGCAACAAGTGGGCTCTGTGCACCCGGACGGACGTGGAGGAGGTGAAGCAGGTGGTGCGGATGCTACCCATCTGGGCCACCACCATCATGTTCTGGACCATCCACGCGCAGATGACCACCTTCTCGGTGGCGCAGGCCGGGGTCATGGACCGCTCCATCGGCGGCTTCCCTCATCCCCGCGGGCTCCCTCACCGTCTTCCTCATCGGCTCCATCCTCCTCACCGTGCCCGTCTACGACCGCCTCGTGGCGCCGCTCGCCCGCCGCGTCACGGGGAGCCCGCACGGCCTCACCCCGCTGCAGCGCGTCTTCGTCGGCCTCCTCCTCTCCGTCGCCGGCATGGCCGTGGCGGCGCTCGTCGAGCGCCACCGCCTGCAGACCGCCACCTCCGAGCACGGCGGAGCCTCGCTCACGGTGTTCCTGCTCATGCCGCAGTTCGTGCTTGTCGGCGCCGGCGAGGCGTTCACGTACATGGGCCAGCTCGCCTTCTTCCTGCGGGAGTGCCCCAAGGGCATGAAGACCATGAGCACGGGCCTGTTCCTCAGCACCTGCGCGCTCGGCTTCTTCTTCAGCACCCTGCTCGTCACCATCGTGCACAAGGTCACGGCCCACGGCAGCGGCAGCCGCGGCGGCGGTTGGCTCGCCGACAACCTCAACGACGGAAGGCTCGACTACTTCTACTGGCTGCTCGCCGTCATCAGCGCCATCAACCTCGTTCTCTTCACGTTCGCCGCCAGGGGCTACGTCTACAAGGAGAAGCGCCTGGCCGACGCCGGCATCGAGCTCGCCGACGAGGAGTCTGTCGCTGTCGGCCACTGATGCTGCTACCACAAACCCATGCATCCTTCTTTTTCTTCTTTTGTGTACGTGAGGGAAAAACAAATGTAGATAGTAGAAATATATAGGGCTTAATAGTTGCCAAATAGTGAGTGATGGACGTTGTATTCTGCTTCTTGAAATGAATGGCAGCTAGCGTTGCTGCGCTTGTAACTTGTGTAATCTATTTTACTAGAAGCGCAAGCAAGGTGATGGGATAAAAGTGTAATGGACCGAAAGAAACAATGACAATCAATAATGATTGCTACACGCTAGCCTATTGCAATATACTCCTATGCTACAAACGGTCCCAAATCCATTTTCACGATCGTTCATTAGTTTCTGATCTGGCGAACGATCCGACACGTGCATCCTTGTTGCCGCAGTTGAGTCCTTCGTGTGTGCGCGTTACTCCCTTTCTTGATTCTCAGTTTTCGTACCTCACTTGTTTTTCCATTGCTGACGTCATGCCTGACACAAGATTGAAAAAAGCAGGCTATTTATTTTTTAAATGCTATAACTCCTAAACGGTGTATCTATTTGCAATTAGTTTGCACCGGTGTGTTGTTTTGAGACGAACAAAACTAGATCCCACTCGAATATATTTTGAAGAATTTTTTTCACTTTTTTTCCTATACTATATTGTGTATAAGTTTTTTTAGTGGTGTTTTGGTACCTAAGTTATATATAAAAGTTATGTGTATAAGTTAGGTTCTAAATTTTGCAACGTTGTAAGATATATGTTTCATGTAATAAGTTAATTGAGTAAGTTATAGATATATACTATACTAGTTAACACGCACTAACCCATTCAACCCCAAACAAAATCTAAGAATTTTCAACCCAATTTCCTATTAAACCCAAACTAAACCAATCCATTGAAACTATAAAGCATTCTCACCTATCCAGTGTATACCAGCTTAAGAATCCAATCCATTAAATTCAATTCAACTTAAACCATTAGCAGGTCTAGACACTTAAACCACATCCCTGTTGGGGCTGGCTTAGGCAAAACTGGATTCGACCCAATTAAAAGGCTAAGGCCTAATTCGATCCAGCCCAATTAAAAGGTGTGCAAAGGAGGTTGAGGATGTCCTTTTTAGAAGTAAATTTTCCTGCAAAAAGAACAGGTATAACTGTAGAAGTTCTTTCCTTTACAGAACCCATTTATGTACCTCTCACGCCCACTGCGGGGACTTGGTTATACTAAACTTATATTTGAGACTGAAGAGAGAATTGATACTGTGCCGAATGCAGAGCCATTCTGATTCTATCAAAGATGACACACGCATAGCATCAGATGATCAGAAGCCAGGAAAAAGCCATAAGCTGTCCAAGTCTCCAACCATGAACCTTCTCTTTCTTAGCTCTTTGAACAGTAGGAAATTACTTAAGAGACCCATAATTATCCTAACTCGACTAGCCACCATAAGGCAACCTTGAGCATCATCACCAAAGTGAGATAAACACCGAAAAGCATGTAACAATAATGCAAACACGCTCTTGTGGAATGCAAAGAAAATAGTATCATTGACAATTCTTTTAACAATAATGTTAGCAAGATTTCTCTTAAGTATCCTAGTATCAACAAAAGGTTGGGTTATGCTTGAATGTGCCCTTACGGCCTTACCCCTATATACGACGTCAACACCTACTGAATATGCCCTTACGGCCTTACCCCTATATACTTGAGCTAGTGTAGAGAGCGGATGGTGGAAGCATTTGGCTGCTAGACAAGTTACCAAATATGTCATTGCAGCCAACCCATGTTCTCTGCTCCCTTGCCTCCCAGTAACCTCCAACATAGCGGTATGTTCCATCCTCGCTGTCCCTTTGGAACCATCTTGGTTTCCAGCCACTCTCCTGCATCTTCCTTGCCTGCAGAGGAACACATACAAGACATCAGATAGGGCAAAAAAGCATCAAACATACAATGATGGAATTCAGTCCACCACGTGCGTGCAAGATCTCAAGGTGCAGGCAGTACTCAAACAATATATAAATGGAGTCAATCAGTGATCCTGATGCAGCTTTCATGAAAAGAAGTAGAGCAATGCAAAATGGGCACAACCATTCGCTGCCGTGTCTCGAGACGCAGTTTTTCAGCATTTGCTTTCTCGTACTCCCCATTCTCCAGGTGCCGTTGATCTGGTCTCAGCCTTGAGTCCGTTGGTGGCAGCTTCTCCTTAACAAGAGGGGAAAAAAATGTGCCAGTCTTTTAGGTTAAGAGCTAACAGTACAGAACTCAAATGGTGAGTTCTATGCATGTTCCATGTGTACCTTGAGCTCTGGTGTTAACTCATTTAATGTTATTGCAAATGCGGACAAGTTGTAGCGAGTAGGATTGACTGGAGGCTCGTTTTTCTCCCATAGCAAAGTGGCACCAGAACTCTGATGTGAACCATGGGAGTTCACCTTAGAGGCATCATTGCTGATGATACAATGCACACTTTCATCCCACTTCCCCATCAATGTTGCAACCTTGCTTCCATCAGCATCCTTGATGACTCCTTGAACCTTCCATAGAGCTAGATATTAGCGCAGCCCATATTAATCTTATGGGTGATTGCATTTTTTTTCCTTACCTGGCGAGGATTCCGATCAAGGAAAGACTGCTCTTTAAACGTCAGCTTGCATGAATATCGTCCATTCCCGCTTATGCTCATTGTGCCATGGTGATGGCAATATACTCGACCAAGGATAAGGTTGTTAATTGTTGTTGTAACCTGACAAGGAAAAGAAAAACATTTAAGCATAATAGTCAACAAACATTTACTATCTCTTGCGGATCTCAAAGGGTAGATATGCAGAGAGGCAATCCAGAGATGGGCTGGGTCAACCCATCAGGTAGTTGGCCCAACCCACAATGGGCCGCAAGGATCAACCACATCCAAAAATAAAAAATGGGCCAATAAAGCCAGAACTATTGACCTGATGGGTAAGATGGGTCAACCCTCATGCGACCACATGTCCAAGACGCCCAAGGACATCTGCTCGACATGCAGCCTTCCTGCATCCACTTCACCCCATGCAGCAAGTGCCTATATGTGATATATTTGAAACCAGTTTTTTTATTCTGTTTTTAAGCCCACTGTTTGTCTTGTTGTGGACATATGTGATGAATTTAAAATCTTGCAGATATTGTTAGATTACCACAGTCAATTATTTATTTACATCTAACTAGGATCCACTTCAAATTATCACTTCCTTTTTTCTGAAAAATATTTGGACCAACCCATGATGCACATTGAGCCAGCCAAGGCCAGAGTCTTTAGCTAAAATGGCTTGACACATTGAGCCAGCCGAGGCCAGAGTCTTTAGCTAAAATGGGCTGACCTGTGCCACTGAATTTGGCAGATCCAGACCAGCATCTCTAAGGCAATCATTGTCTAGTAATCAATGAATCACAATATCCAAATATGTTGAAATTAAACTGGGTTGTGTTCATACAACCAGTGGAGAGGATAGACTAGAGAGACAATAGCTGCATAGTTGTCAATCAAAGAAAGGAAATAATACGAGTGTTATCCATTGACAAGGAATTTATACCTTGCTCCATTGGAAAGTTTCTCCATCATCAAACTCTAAAGTTAGCACACCATTAGGATCCAGTTGAATCGATTGTCCCCAGAATTTGCTCTTTAGATTGCTGTCTCCCCAAAATTTCCAACCTTTCCCCTCACAGTGACATGCCATAACCATAGGATGATGACTGACCTGGTTCAAGAATAAACGAGCACATTTAGTCAAGTGTGTTCTCATATATAACAGAACTTTAGTAATACTCCAGTGCTGGATCCCTGTACATGATTTTCTTAGTGATTCCTCTTTCAGGCCTATATTCAGTATGGTTTGTTAAGTGACCAAACAATAACTGAGCATTAACTAAACTTATATGCGTTAGGTACCGAACTGACCTTCTCAGAGAAGAAACGGATACCCTTTTCAGGGTAATCAGCTTCATAGGTTTCCCCAAGCAATGGATTGAAAGGTTTGCAGGGGCGGGAATCTGTAGACGCATATCCAGAGACCGCAAATGCAGCAACATAAAGAATTCTCATCAGACCATTCCCCTGAATGCAGAGCAAAATTATTATGATAGTGTCAAATGAATTTATCAGTTTATAGATAAATAAGAAACACCAAACACCATTAGTCTGAGAACTGAGTGATAACTTTGGTTGGTATTGGTAGAGTCTCCCATCAAGGAGGCCACCCACCCAGGCAAACCTAGGTGCTCACAAAATGCGGGTACCTCCTTGTGAACTGGTTCAGTGATCTTTCTGACCACTTAAGTTCCAGTAACTATTTTTAAGACAAAGCTAATGGGATGCCACATGGTTGATTTGTTTTTTAGAAAAAAAAAACAGTGACCGCATTGTAGGATAACTCCATCTGCCAAAAGATTGACTCCAATATCCAGTGCTATTGTTTAAAGATTGAAAGTGCAAATTTCCTGATTTAAAATATTTATCCTATGCTCTTGGGTCAGAAAGAATTTTTATTTCATGTCGGGCCCACCTATCCGCTACTATTGGATCATTTCCTCCAACAGTAACTTCCAGCAGGTATAAGTAGTTCAATGTAGGTGTTTGGGTCAGACTCTCATTCAAAAGAAAATGTATGGGTCAAGAAACACAGGAAGGTAGAGAAACAGGCATACCGTTAAACCACATTCATATGCACGATCCAACAAATAAGAGTACTCCAACTCTTCAAAGCACTTCTGGAGAGAAGATAAAGGCTCATTAAAGTAAACAGGAAGGCAGACTCTTGTTAGATCTTTTCCAACATTGTCTTTGATCATTGACCAAAGGCTAACTCCTTTCTCCTTTTCTATTGGTTCAGGCAACTGTGAGCGCCTTTTTGAATGTGACAGCGTATATTTCTCGGCCTTGTCAACAGTCAGTGATTCAACAGATTTATGATCTTCATTTCCGTTGTTTAAGTATCCCTTTCTCGGGTCAGCAGGACTAGTAGCAAATTCACTGAAACTTTGCCTTGTGTCATAAAAATGAAATTCATCTCCATCTGATAGTTCACTAATCTCTTGTTTGCCAACATCATCAGAAGATTCTGTGTTGCTATATTCTGATGAGAAAACAAAAGTAGGGATAGTAAGCATATTTCAGATCACATGCATAAGGAAATGGCTGCAATGAAAGTGCATCAAAGAAGCCATAATAATGCTTGGGCACTGTCTATTCCTGGAATTTAAACCATTTGATATTCAGGCAGTCCAAGGGAGAAAAAGCAAGAAGTGCAAGTGAACAGATATATATGACTGGAAACAACCCAAATGCTGAACGTCTATCATCCTTTTGAATATTGACATGTCATAGATATTTATAACTTAGGGAGCTTCTATGCTACATGTTTACAGGTGGAATGATAGAAAATTATTCACTATACTCAAATTTCATTCCACATGATCAAAAGAAGCTAGAAAAGAAACAATGTACCCAAACATCACTACTGAGAAAAGTGGTCCAGGAAAATTGCGCAATGAATAGCCACAGTTATATGGAGGAATAGAATGGATATTACATCACCATCGAAAGCCTTATCATGGCTAGGAAAAAGGTTATATCACTGTTACCGAGTAAACTTAATTAACTAGACAGAAAAATTCAATGAAAAAGGAGCAACAAGAGGAACATCAAGTACCACTACATTTTCCAGAGCTGGAGCAGTCATTTTTGTACAGCTCCAGCTGTGGCTTCTCAGGTACAGTTGAATCTACTGAATTAACTACCTGCATGAACAGCAAAACTTCTCTGGTCAGTGGACAGCATTGCACTCCCTCCATTTTATTATTCAACTTACAATCACAGTCCAAATAAACTTTTTAGTTAACATGTGACAGTACATTTGGCTAGTAAACTAGGTATGGTCGATCTTCTAAATACAAGAAGTGTTGATCAAAGTACAGTTGGCAAAAAAAGAAAATAAACATATAATCTGATTGTAACTGGCTGAATGTACAACAACTAATCCATAAATTATAGGCATATCCAGCACACAATCCGAGAGAAAAACATAACACTTCGGTATACGTTTCTAGAGGAAAGCTAACATTAGTTTTTATGCCATGGTATAACCAATAAGATATTGTAATATGAACTGAAACTCTATAAATAGCTTATTTTACCAATTGAATTACAAGAAAACATTACCTCAACTTCACGTGGAAGACTGCCAATAAAGCTTAAATACTCTTCGCAACGCTGCTTCATCTGTGTTTGGTACTGCGAAAATTCTGAATGAATAATCTGCTCGCAGTCTTTAATAACGGCCTCACCAACGCCTTCAGCGTGCAAGCGATTTCTGAGCTTTTCTGTGGAAAATGATGCATCATTCTGATCACCTGATAAATCCCCATTAAAAGAATATTCGCTTCTTGCAGTGACAAGCGCTTCAATCCAAGTCGCCCGGTCCTTAGCACAACCAGTCCTCAGTTGAAGTGTTTTGGTCGGAGTAATTATATAAAACCGTTTATCATCTGATTTACTTTCACTAAATGATGATATCTACAAACAGGTAAAGAGAATGGCTAATCAGCAACCAGACTATTCAGAAGCAGGCAAGTAACTAAAACTTTGAATTGTGTCATCCGAGAACTGATGATCTACACTTGCAGTTAACTTCAAAAATCTCCACCATTGCATTGCCATGTCAGTTAAGTTAATCACAAGCTCCTCCAGCTAAAGAAACAGATAGCCAAAAAAAGACAAGCAGCTTTATAGCTCATTGACTGAAGCAGAGCCAGCAGGCGAGGGACCCTATCAGGAGCCGGGAAAAAGATGAGCCTTAGGCCTGGTTTAGTTCACCCCAAACTTCCAACTTTGACACTATATAAAAAGAAGATTCCCTGTCACATCAAACTTGTGAGATACGACGAAAGATTAAATGTAGATAAAATTAAAAACTAATTGCATTGTTTGGTTCTACGTTGCATAACGAATCTTTTGAGTCTAATTAATCAATATTTGGACAATAATTCATAAATACAAACGAAATTGCTACAGTGCGCTACAGTGTGTGAACACCCGAATTTGGCATCCCAAATTCGGGATCTAAACAAGGCCAGCTCCCAGCCCCTTTAATTCGGTACGGACATACAGTAGTGACCCGTACGGGGTACGGCCTCACATTTCCCACCAACCCATGGAATCCAAATCCGACACAGAACGGAGGCGCCAAGACACCAGGGCGTTTGAACAAGATCCAGCTGGGAGCCCAGTTGCCCCCAGCTGTAAACGTCTCGCCGGCCCCTCCCCTCCGGAGCACGGGACAAGAACACCACTGTTGCAAGTCGATGCAAAGACTGTTCTTTCACACCGAGCAGTAGTACTACACGTTGAGCTGACGCTGTAAAAGGCGAGCTCCAATCAAAACAAGGCATCGCTTTATTCCGACAGGGTTAGCAATTGCTTGTAGTAGTAAAGCGTATGGTAACTTTCGATCCCGTTCCTTTACGGCGAGGGTGAGGGTGAGCGTGAGCGTGATGAGTGCCAGTGTGTGTGCAAGCGATCCCCGCCGCATATCGTGACGATTGTACGGCACGAGGTAGCTTTACAGCTGGAGCAGACTGGAGTTGCGCCTGTGCTCGTCTGTTGGCCTGTTCCGATCGCTGTGACACCGAAAGGGAGGGAGGGATTGGAGCAGACCACAGCTCCACTAAACAATTTGTAGGAGAGTTTTTGGAGCTCTGTTCATTTGAGTGGGTTATACTATTTTTGCGGTATGAATGAAATGCGTAGTACTAGCACTACTTAACGAATGATTAAGCTCAATGTTTCGCAGCTTTGAGGATGAATCAAGACACTAACTAACTAACAATGCGTCGTCATTGCTCTAAACAATGGCGAGAGCGAGATCATCCAGGGCGAACCAGAAAGAAAAATCAGACGACGAATCGAAACGGGGAGAGGAAACGAAAAGCTCGAGGGAGGCGGGCGATCGGTCACCTTGAGAGGCACGAATCCGATGGGCCGCTCCCCGGCCGCGGCCCCGGCGCCACCACGCGCCGCCCCGATCAGCCTGACGCCGCCGCCCGCGGCGTCGGAGGCAGGAGCGGGATGCGGCTCGGCCGCGACGCGGCGGCGGATCTTGGAGTAGGCGAGGACGCCGCCACGGATCGCGAACCAGCGCGGGCGCCAGCCCTTGCCGATGTTGGTCCACTTGTACAGCACCCCCGCCACCGCCGGCGCCTCGCCCTCCTCCTCCGCCGCCGACAGCGGGGAGGAGCGGTCGCCGGGCGCGGCGAGGCCCTCCCCGCCGCCGGCGCCGCCGCCGCACGAGGACGGCCACCACTCCCCCGCGATGCAGCAGAGCGGGTGCATCTCCGACGCCCGCATCGCGCTCGCGTCGCGCCGCGGCACGCCGGCCTCTACTTAGTTAGTCTCCCCCCAATGGCCGCCGGCCGGCCCGATCTCCGCCCCTCACTCACGCGGCCACCATTTGGCGGCTCCTGGGATTACTCTATTCGGGCAGCCGATTCGGTCCGGCTTGGGTGGCGACTGGCGAGTGGAGCGAGGAGCCGAGACGTGGACGGAGGGAGGAGGAGGCTCTGGTGCGGCGGGCGGGCGGGCGGGCGCCAGGGGGCTTTATGCTGGCAGCCTCGCGCCTGACGCCTCCGCGCCGCGCATCCGCGAAACAGTTGGGAACTGGAACTGGCGCCCGTCTTCGCGAGCAAGGCAACGCCGGCGCGGCGCGGCGCGGCGCGGCCTGGTCTGCACTGCACCTGCTTCGCGTGAGCCGCAGTCCACAGAGCCTCTGCCTGCCTGGCCGGCTCGTGCGTGCCCGGCGCGGTGGTGGCCCCGCGTGTCGGTGGATGACTGCGTGCGTGGGGGTGGTTCGGCCGCCCGGACGGACGGACGCTGGCTGGTCGGGTCCCGCGTGACAGTGGCAGTGCCGCAGTGGCGGGATCCGTGTGCGTGCCGTGCGCGCTTCGCTTGGGCTGGCAAGGGTCAGTCGGGTCAGTGGAACGGGCGTGTCGCGCTGGTGGGTGAGTAATTTCGGTTCAGTGTGCACTGCAGCTGGGCATGTCCTCGTCTGACTGGCTGTAGGCACGCTGGCCGGCGGGGCCGACCTGACAGTTGGCTCTACCACAGTCCACATTGCTGTCCACTGACCACTGTTGTAAACAAAAACCCATTTATTATTTCCAGAAGAATAGAATCCATCGAGGGGAGCGACGAGCGCGCGGGAAATGTGGTCCGACAGGAATATGCTCATATACAGTATATGCCGGTGAGTGAGAAGAAAACGTGCAACTTGCAGGCGTCGAAATGGACACGGTACTATACTACAGCGGTGGAGGCAAAAGTGGCATCCATCCCTGGTCGATACTATGGTCCTTCTTCGGCTACCACTATGCTGCTAGGTAGCCTGGGAGTAGTATATTTAGGTTCCTGGCGGGAGAGCCTTGACAAAAAAGATAGTGATGACGTGATGACGACGGCACGTCGCAGCCACGAACGCGCGAATCTAGCGGGGGCCAAACTAAACGAGACCGACCTGATCACGCGTCCCGCGTCCGGCCACCAACAAAAACGCCGGCCGGGACAAACGAGACGTCGCCATCGCACGTACACGTCCACGTGCATGTGGTGCGCGGCCGGAGCCATCGAGCCATTCAGCGACGGCTGCGCGCCTGCCTGGCCTGCCACGATGACGATACCATGCACGCATCCGTTCAGTTGCCCAATGGTCCAAGGAAAACGTGCTCGCCGGCCATGCCGGAGATGCGGAGCCGAGGTGGACTGGACTGGACTGGGTCTAGGCGTCTAGCTAGCTGGGCGAGGAAGAAGATGTTGGATTTATGGCTAGACCCATTTTAGGCTGGCCGATGGAGGTTTCATCACGATTAAATGCACATTAAATATGCTTATGTGGCACCGTATTAATGAAGTGAGAGATGATAAAATTTCATGGAAGCAGAGAGAGTTTCATGGGGATGAAACTCTTCTGCGCTATTTCCAAAATATTAATGCGTTGGAAACGGAGCCATGAAACTCCCACTGAGACTAGCCTTAGATTTAATAAATCAAATAAACTCTATGGTGTGTAATTATGGAGAATATTAATTGTCCGGGATTGGAAGTCAACTGCGGTCCGACTTGACTTATATTGTGAGAATTATTCCACTTAATTTGAGAAGCAAGGAAAAGGACCAAAGTGTGCCACATCTTGTGGGCGCCATCGCCGCCGGCCGGGCGGCGTAAAGCGTGGGCGTGGCGCAGTATGCAGCGGCGAGCGAGCGGACGTGACGTGTTAACTTTTTAGCACTCACATACGGAAGTTTCAATTGAGTTAATACTCCGGGAGTTTCAACTCAGTTAAACTCTTCACTTACCGAACTCTTCACTTACCGTCTAACCCTTCAGCTCCTGCGCAACCTCTTCCTCTTCCTCTTCCCGGCCGGCTACATAACATCTCGTTGATCCACGCGCACGGTGAAGCGAGAGGGCGGGTGCCTCCGGAGCCTCTGCCGATTGAGACCTTGCACGGGGGTCGGCAATTAGGTTTTTGGGGAGCGTCTTCGCGACGCCCAACCTCCATTGTTGTTCTTCGCGTTGGGAAGAGTTCGTCTTCTTCCTCTACATCCCGGAGAAGAGATCGGCAAGTTCGTCTTCTTCCTCTACATCCCGGACAAGAGATCGGCTACTGCAAGTCTTCATCATGGCGTTAGAAGATGGACGGACTTACCGGAGCGAAGGGGTATGAACTGTTCATCTCCTCTTTAGTTTTCGCGTTTCGATCATGCCTGTTTCAATAGTCATGCGATGTTTCGTATGTGTTATCGCTATGTGTCACTAGATTCAGAACATCGTTTCAGATTTTATATTGTCTCTGTTCTTGCTGTCAGTTATATGTTTTATCTATCTGTTTCAATAGTTATATTAAAATGTTTCGTCAGTTGTTCTCTGCATGTACCAGTAGCTCTGTCGAGATGTTACTTATGCAATCTGTTTTCAGCCATGATATACATGTTCAATCTTGATGCTATGCTATATATGTCATGTGTATATGTCTTTAATTATGATATGCATTGCATGATTATTAATCACATGGTTCATGTTCTTTTGAACATGATTGATGCTATGATCTTTATTTACATATATATAAATGTCATCATCATATTGTTAATTTATGGAATTAAATTGACATGAAAATTGCCTAATATTCTAACATTCCAAAAACCTAATAATAGGCATTTTTTTAAATCAGAGGTTTTATTCTTTGCATTGAAACCGATTCTTTTGATGGAAAGAATTTCTTGCTTTGGAAAGTTAAGATGGAACTATGGTTGACTGCTATGTCTTGTTATCACGCCGAGGGCGAGCAAAACTTGTCTCGGAGCGAGGACTAAGTTTAAGGGCGATGACAACCTCTTTAGAGGGCGATGATCGGTGCATTGGATGCAAAGTTTTAGAAGAGCTATATCATTCTTCCCACTGGAAAGCATTGTGGGATGCACTTGTTGGAAAGTTTGGAGTAACCGATGCGGTAGTGTTGCACCTCATGGAGCAAATGCCGTATGACTACAAGATGGTTGAGAACCGATCTGTAGTGGAACAGCTCATGAGATTCGAGACGCACCGGCTAAGGAACTCGAACTATTCCCTTGTCTTCTTCCCGACAAGTTTGTGGTGCGGTATAATCGCCAAGTTACCACCTTCTTGGAAGGATTTTGCCACCTCCCTTAAACATAAGAGGCGGGAGTTCAATGTTGAGGAGCTCATTGGCACTCTTGATGTTGAGGAGAGGGCAAGGGAAAAGGACAAAGGAAAAGGTGATGAGACCGCTTCTGCAAATATGGTGCAGAAGAAATTCAACAAGTTCAAGAAAAAGAAACAAAACAAGCAAGAGAATTCTCCAAAGCACATTCGAACGGCACACGGTTTAAAAGAAGAACAACAACAATAAAAGCAAGGTTGGTTGCTTTGTTTGTGGGAGTGATCGGCATTGGGCTAGAGAGTGCTCGGATCGCAAGTTCAACCCGGAGAAAAGTCGGCAAATGTTGTCACTACGGAGGCCGGATGGAACAACGGGGTATGGTAATTCTTTACCATTTGTTCTTTCGATACGTAATTCACCCGAGTGGTGGATGGATAGTGGTGCAAATATACATGTGTGTCTTGATATTTCTTTGTTCTCTTTTTACCGGGTCGGGAGGTGCGGCGCCTTGTTGATGGGAAATGGGTCGCGTGCTCATGTTCTTGGTGTTGGTACGGTCATTCGAAGTTCATGTGCCCTCAATAAAGAAGAACCTTGTTAGCGCGTCTATGCTTTGTAAAGATGGCTACAAAGTTGTTCTTGAGGCGAATAAATGTGTTGTTTCTAAACATGGTACTTTTGTTGGAAAAGGTTATGATTGCGGAGGTCTGTTCCGCCTATCCTTGCATGATGTTTGTAATAAGTTGGTAAACTCGGTTGATTTTTTTCGATGAATCCGATTTGTGGCATTCACGCTTTTGTCATGCAAGTTATAGTTGTCTTATGCGGCTAGCAAACCTGAGTTTAATTCCAAAATTTAACCTAGTCAAAAAGTCTAAGTGCCATGTTTGTGTTGAATCAAAACAACCCCGCAAGCCCCACAAGGTCAATTTGTTGAGGCGAGAATCCGGCACCTCTAGAACTTGTTCATTCGATCTTTGTGAGATGAATGGAATTTTGACTAAAGGCGGCAAAAGATATTTCCTCACCTTTATAGATGATTCCACCAGATTTTGCTATGTGTACCTCTTAAAAACAAAAGATGAAGCGCTGAATTATTTTAAGTCCTATAAAGCCGAAGTTGAAAACCAACTTGCGAGGAAAATAAAACGTTTAAGGTCCGATAGAGGAGGTGAATATTTCTCTAATGTTTTTGATGAGTTCTCGTGGAACATGGAATTGTTCATGAGAGGACACCTCCATTCTCACCACAATCCAATGGGATTGCCGAAAGGAAAAACCGCACTCTAACGATTTGGTAAATGCCATGTTGAGTACAGGCGGGATTATCCAAGGAATGGTGGGGTGAGGCAATTTTGACCGCATGTCATGTCCTGAACGAGTTCCTACAAAGAACAAAGAGATTACACCATTCGAGGAATGGGAGAAGAAAAGATTAAACCTCTCTTACTTGCGCACTTGGGATGTTTGGCTAAAGTGAATGTGCCAATAAACAAGAAGCGTAAGCTAGGGCCTAAAAGCATGATTGTATATTCCTGGGCTATGCCTTCCATAGTGTTGGTTATAGGTTCTTAATTATAAAATCTGATGTGCACGATATGTATGTTGATACTATCATGGAATCAAGAGACGCTACATTTTTGAGAATGAGTTTCCAAAGAGGTCTACACCTAGTGAAACAAATCATGAGAATATAGTTTCAAATGAGCAAGAACTATCTATTCCCATAGATCATCTTTGAGAATCTCCTTTGCACATCCACGAGGAGGATGATACTATAGTCACACGCAAGAGTAAGAGGCAAAGAGTTGCTAAAATTTTTGGTGATGATTTTATAGTATACCTTGTGGAAGACACGCCATCCACCATACAAGAGGCCTATTCTTCTCCCGATGCGACTTATGGAAGGAAGCGGAAGGAGTGAGATGGAATCTATTATGGGTAATGGAACATGGGAGGTCGTTGACCGTCCTTATGGCTGTCAACCTATAGGATGCAAGTGGATTTTCAAGAAAAAGCTTAGGCACGATGGTACCATTGAGAGGTACAAGGCAAGGCTTGTGGCCAAAGGATATACCCGAAAGAAGGGGAAGATTTCTTTGACACTTATTCACACGTGGCTCGATTGACTACAATTCGTACTTTGATAGCCGTGGCGACCTCACATGGTCTTATCATTCATCAAATGGATGTAAAGACGACTTTTCTCAATGGAGAGTTGGATGAGGAGATCTATATGGATCGGCGAGATGGTTTCATTGCGGATGGTCAAGAGAACAAGGTGTGTAGGTTTGAAATCTTTGTATGGCACGAAACAAGCTCCTAAGCGGTGGCATGAAAAGTTTGATAATACTCTCACTACCGCCGGATTTCTTTGTGAATGAGGCGGATTCGTGTGTGTATTATAAACATGGTGGGGGTGAGGCTGTCATGCTATGCCTTTATGTTGATGACATATTGATCTTTGGATCAAACCTCAAGGTCATTGAGAATGTGAAGAAACTTCTATCGAGCAATTTTGATATGAAGGATTTGGGAGAAGGCGATGTCATTCTAAACATCAAGCTTATCGAGAGAAGGTGATAGTGGGGTAACTTTGTTACAATCTCACTATGTGGAAAAGGTGTTGAGTCGCTTTGGTTTCGTGGATGTGATCCTGCTCCCACACCTTATGACCCTAGCATGATTACGAGAAAGAATAGAAGAATTGCAAGGGATCAATTAACATACTCCCGAGATCATTGGTTCTTTGATGTACTTGGCAAGTGCAACTAGGCTGACATCTCTTATGCGTGTGCAAGGCGAGTCGGTTTGTTTCAAAACCGGGAGATGATCATTGGCGTGCTCTAGAGAGAGTGTTGCGCTACAGAAGGGTACTATGACTTATGGTATTCATTATACGGGTTCCCCGAGTGCTAGAAGGCTACCGTGATGCCAACCGGATCTCGATGCTTGATGAGCTTCATGCCACAAGCGGATATGTGTTCTTGCTTGGAGGTGGCGCCGTTTCTGGAAGTCTTGCAAGCGAGACTATCTTAACGAAGTCTACAATGGAAGACGGAACTCGCGGCATTAGACACTTTGCTGGGCCGAGGCCGAGTGGTTACGTGATCTCCTAATGGATTTACCGGTAGTTGAGAAACCAATACCGGCTATTTCCATGAACGTGATAACCGGACTCTTATTACAAAGGTAAACGGTTCAAGGAGTAACATGAAGTCCACAAGGCATGTAAAGAGGAGATTAAAATCTGTCGAAAGCTGAAAAACTCCGGAGTTATAACGTTGGATTATGTCCATACGTCGAATAATCTGCGAGATCGTTTACTAAAAGTCATCACGCAATGTGATAGAAAGTGCATCGAGAGAAATGGGTATGAGACCCACATGAGGTCTACTTTAGTGGTAACTTTGCTCCTTGTGATCGGAGATCCGTGAATTGGAGTGGTGAAACAAGCTAGTAGTAGATCGAGAGGAAAGATCCCTTCTTGACTCATTTCGATGCACATCTTTCCTATCTCAGGCATGATGGTATATTTACCTTAATGTATTCCAAGAGCCTATTGAGGTGAGATGTTGTCCTACGAGAACATCTTTTGAGGAGTACACCTATATGAGTCGACTTCGGGGTCACATCTATGGGACTTGGGTAATCCCTAAATACTCATGAAAGGCACGAAGTGTGACTTATAAGCTTCAAACAATGGGAATGTCTTTAGCTGCCCAATATCGCAAAGGACTTGAGTGAATCTCATCTCGCACAAAACTGTCAATTCAAGGCATAGTCCATTGTTCGTTGTGAATGGGTGAAACTCTTGCTCTAGGTGGATGTTCAACTTAACGGTCTCCACCGAAACACCGGTATATCAAAGAGATGTGGTTCTCGATGCTTTACTTTTACAAACCCTAGAGTTTGGTGGGGATTATTGGATTTATTATGGGCTAGGCCCATTTTAGATTTAATAAATCAAATAAACTCTATGGTGTGTAATTATGGAGAATATTAATTGTACCGGATTGGAAGTCCAACGGTCCTTGACTTGACTTATATTGTGAGAATTATTCCACTTAATTTGAGAAGCAAGGAAAAGGACCAAGGTGTGTCACCTACACGCTGCGCCGCCGCCCACCCGCCGGCCCGGCGGGCGCGGCGTGGAAGCGTGGCGTGGCGAGCAGCAGGAGCCGCGGCGAGCGAGCGGACGGACGTGACGTGTTAACTTTTTAGCACTCACATACGGGAGTTTCAATTGAGTTAATACTCCGGGAGTTTCAACTCGGTTAAACTCTTCACTTACCGTCTAACCCTTCGGCTCTGCGCAACCTCTTCCTCTTCCTCTTCCCCGGCCGGCTACATAAGGGCGCCGCCCTCTTCCTCCAAAAGAGAGATGACACAACCGAGACCGCAATCCTCGGCGGCAACGGAGAGTTTCCATCTCGTTGATCCGCGCGCACGGTGAAGCGAGAGGGCGAGTGCCTCCCGGAGCCTCTGCCGATTGAGACCTTGCACGGGGGTCGGCAATTAGGTTTTTGGGGAGCGTCTTCGCGATCCCAACCTCCATTGTTCTTTGTTCTTCGCGTTGGGAAGAGTTCGTCTTCTTCCTCTACATCCGGAGAAGAGATCGGCAAGTTCGTCTTCTTCCTCTACATCCCGACAAGAGATCGGCTCTGCAAGTCTTCATCATGGCGTTAGAAGATGGACGTGACTTCGGAGCGAAGGGGTATGAACTGTTCATCTCCTCTTTAGTTTTCGCGTTTACGATCATGCGCTTTTCAATAGCGTCATGCGATGTTTCGGTATGTGTTATCGCTATGTGTCACTAGATTCGAACATCGTTTCGACTTTTATATTGTCTCTGTTCTTCTTTCGTTATATGTTTTATCTATCTGTTTCAATAGTTATGTTAAAATGTTTCGTCAGTTGTTCTCTGCATGTATCAAGTAGGCTTGTCGAGATGTTATTTATGCAATCTTTTTTATTGTGATATACATGTTCAATCTTGATCTTATCTTATATATGTCATGTGTATATGTCTTTAATTATGATATGCATTGCATAATTATTAATCACATGGTTCATGTTCTTTTGAACATGATTGATGTTATGATCTTTATTTACATATATATAAATGTTATTATCATATTGTTAATTTATGGAATTAAATTGACATAGAAATTGCCTAATATTCTAACAGAAGAATCTAGCAGCCTTGCTCCCCTGCGCGACGTCGTACGCTTGCGGTGGTTGCTGCCTCGCTTTACACGGGCAGCGCAGGGCAGCAGCAGTCAGCACCTATTGTCCGATTCCCATCCCATGTGACTCGTGTTCCGTCCTCGTCGTCGTCGTCGTCGTTGCTGCTCATGATGCTTTGCCGCGTCGGTAGGTTTCCTTGCATTGGTGTGAAGCTCACTGACCTGACCGGAATCGACCTGTCACGCAACCAAACCAATTAAAGCATCTGTCAGATAAATAATTTATACACATATATTCTCACCAAATTAATTTGAGAAAAATATAAAAAAATTATAATAAGTAACAGATATTATTAAATTGATCATAAATGTATGAAGATTAAATGTTCGTATATATCTAAATACAGGTGCCACGTTCTGTTCAAAAAAAAAAACTAGTGTCACGTCTGCATTCAGACGTCTAATTTTGCCTGTGAGTTTTTTCGACATTAAATAATCTAAATTTGAATAAGTATATAGTAGGGTATAAACTAAGAGAGATGATAGAAGTTTTATAAAAGGAAATAAGTTCCATGTGCATGGAACTTGTCGGTATTGTTTCGAATATGTAGAAGTCTTAAACTCTGATATAAATAGAATCCTGACAAAACCATACTGTACGTTGTGTTGTGTACGAAAAGTGGATAATCAGTCTCTCCTCCCGTCCGACAAGGTCGTCAGTCCGCATCAATTTTTCCTTTCCTTTTTCAACGTTTCACTGTCACGCTCTTGATCAGGGGCGGATCCGGGCTAGGGGGCTTGTAGCCCGGGGCGGCAGCCTAAATTCCCTGCATGCAAGTCTTCCCTGGCCATGTAAATCCTTGAGTTTTAGTCTAAAATAGCCTCTTCTACAACCATGTTGACTAATTAGCCCCCCCTGAGATGGTGCTTCTAAATCCGCCCCTACTCTTGATTTATTTAATTTTTTTAGGGGGAAAAAAAGAACGCACTGTCACTCTTTCATGGGCCAGCTTGCTCGACCAAAACGCACGGCAGTTAGGGGCACCACGGTTAGGGGCCCTTTGAAGCCTTTGTGTTACCTTTACGGGCTTTGGCATCAGATTTGGGCCTCATTACCTCATATATGTCTGCCAGTTACTTTCTGGCCCGCCGGGTGGCATGTGCAGGCCAGCAAGTTATGGATGGCCTTGAAGAGTCTGGCCTGCTTCAGCGGTGATTGATTACTGCTTGCCTCTTGGCACACGCGTCAGCGGAGAGCAGTTGAGCTCCGCCATGAGCATCAATCGTGCCTCGTGCTCGTGCGGCAGTGGAGACGAACGCGTCGGGCGTGCATTGCTGTCTACATTGGGTAAGAGTATATATATATATATATATATATGAGTCTTTTACTCCAATGCCATTAAAAAATTTCGTTTGCTTCTCCACGTTTCTAAAAGTTGGCCTCTACCGCATCCTCGCGTTTTTTCTTTCTTACTCTCACGCCATTCTGTTTTCCTTCTGTCTGTTTTCACCGTTTGGCTGCCCTGATGAGTGGGATCCGCAGTGTCAAATGACCTCACATGCTGAAAGGTGCCTTGTTTGGTTTTGATAATTGAGTGACAATTTAGGTGGACTAACATATGCTTATGGTTGAGATACACAGGGTTAGTACACAAGTTCATGTGTGTGAGCAACATATGCCTTGGAGGGCTTAATGTTGAAGTGCTCACACATGTGGTAATGAAGGAGCTTTATTGCATATGTGACATGACATGGAGTCATGTGACCAATGGTGAAGATCGAGATGAGACTTGGCTCGAGACCGGAGGGTGTGTGAAGGACAAGTCGAGGCAGTGGAGCAATGGACCTAGTGAGGGTGAAGCTCGGGCAAGACTTGGTTCCGATGGACCATGAGGCGGTGAAGAGCAAGTGAGATCAAGATCGATGGACCGTGAAGGTTGCATGATGATATGAAGTGGATCATATCAACTTGAGATCGTGTCGGTGCATGTGTTGCATTGGCACGTCGGTGGAAGACGGTGGAAATGGAAATGCGCAAGGCAAAGGTTTGCTATAGGGCATTTCATTTCACCGGTCATGAGGTGTGTAGAGAAGTTGATGACCGGATTTAGGATTGATCGCCGTACTATCAAGAGGGGCAAACTTGTTTGCATCTCGGTCATCTAGTGCCACTTGAGCGATCTAACATTGCGACATGCTAGGATCGAGTGGCGTTGTGAGAACAAGAGAAAATCCTTTAAAAATGATTGTGAAAATGCTAACACACATGCACATGGTGGTGTACACTCGGTGGTGTTGGCACATTTGCAAAGGAGTTGAGAAAAGAGAAGAAGTTGGAGAAGGTTCGGTGAACTCCGGTGTTGGAAAAGAGAGTTGGTGGTTCTTGGATTGGAAAACTGCTTTGATCCTTAGTGTTCTGGATCAAGAGTGAATGATGCTTATTTAGCCCTCTGAATAAGCTTTCCAACGAGCCCAAGATCATCAAAAACGGAGTTCGGAGCTAAGAGATACGCCCGTTGGAGTACGGGGTGGTCTGCTGCTCAGAGGAGCGACGGACGCTGGCGTCAGACGCGTCCGACGGCGGTGGACGCGTCCGACGCTCTAAAAATCAGCGTTCGAAGGTGGGACGAGAAAACGGAGTCACTGGACCGCGTCCGACGCAAGATTGGGCGTCCGACGCAAAGCGATGGACGCGTCCGACGCTCACGTTTTCAGCACTAACGGCTAGTTTTCAAACCCAACGGTCGGCACGCGAGCAGGCGGTGGACGCGTCCGACGCTCCCGAAAAAGAGTCGTTTGAAGGGGTAACGGCTAGTTTCGTGGCTTAGGCTATAAATAGAGGTGTTGGCCGGCCATGGGTGGCAGCTTAGCACCTTGGGGACTTTGTGTCCGACTTGGAGAGTGCTTGGAGAGCCTTCTACTCACTTGAGCTTGATAGTGTTCATCCGATCGAGTGAGTCAGCGATTCTAGTGCGTTGCATTGAGAGAATTGCATCGAGTGGCACTAGGTGATCGTGTTGCAAGCTGGTGTGCTTGTTACTCTTGGAGGTCGCCACCTCCTAGACGGCTTGGTGGCAAGAGACTCCGTTGAAGCACCCGTGGAGATTGTGCGGTGCTCCGGAGGAGGATTTGTGAGGGGTTCTTGAGCCTTCCCCGCGGGAGCGTGAATTGGCTACTCTAGTTGAGCGTGGCTTGGAGGATCTCGGTCTTGTGTTGATTGGAGTTGGGGCTCCCCGGAGGGGTTTTTGGCAGTGAGCCAAATTGAGCGGCCATCTCATCACCAAGTCGGTGCATCGTCACAACTGGACGTAGCTTGTTGGCGACCAAGTGAACCAGGGGAAAAATCGTGTGTCGATTTGTGATTGCCGAGGCTTCGACCAACTTGTGCTTGTGCTTGAGGCTTCGACCTCCTTGTGATTGTGTGCAAGTGGTTGGTCTCTACGCCCCGTGATTCGCCACCGCCGTGACTTCGTGTGTCGACTCTTCGCGGTGGTTTGCATCTCTTCTACTCAAGCTTGTATTTACATTCTTACATTCATACTTGGCTTGTGTAGTGGCTCTTGTGCTCTTTTGCTTGTGTAGCTAGTTGAGCACCTTCTTGCTTGTGTAGCTAGAAGTAGAGTTAGTACTTTGCTTAGCTTGTGTAGTTAAGTGAATTGCGCTCTTGGGTTCGGCTTGTGTAGCCTTGTCCTTGAGCATCTAGTGAGCTTAGGTTTGGCTTTGTGCTTTTGCTCATAAGAATTGTGTAGGTGCTCCCCGGTGTGACAAAGTACTAGTTGCTTAGGTTTGTGTGACCTTGCAAGCTAGATTTGATTAGGAGAGTACTAACTAGTTTAGCACCTTGCTTCTTGTTTAGGATCTTTTACAAGGTGCTACTAGAGTTGTAGTTAGTGGGGGTTAGTCTTGGCTAGACCGATAATTTTAATTCCGCATTTGTTTCGGTTAGCCGGTGCGTAAGTTTTTAGGAAGGACTATTCACCCCCCTCTAGTCCATCTCGACCCTACACGTGGTATCGGAGCCGGGTTTCTCTTTTTAGTGGTCTTCACCGACCCGAGACGATGGCAGCTAGAGAGATAGATGTTGAGTGCTCTTGTGACACGCACACTTTTGATGGCACGAACTTTGCTCGGTGAAAACACCATATGCTTGATCACTTTCGCGCCTCGGGAGCTAAGGTGTGGTGGGTTGTCACCAATGGTCTCACCCAACCATTGGATGAGGAAAACATCACCAAGGCTCAAGAAAAAATCTATTATCTTGATGTTAATGCACTTGGTTATCTAATATATGCTTTGAGTTATGATGTGCTTATGAAGGTGAACCATGAGGGAACCGCCCGCATGTTGTGGGAATCCATCAAGCACACCTATGGTGATGCCTCCTCATGGGATGATGGAAAGTACAAGGTGGAGGAGCCCGAGGTGGTGCCACTTGAGGATGTTGAGCATGACCACAACAAGGTTGTTGTGGAGGATTTCTCCACCTCAAGGTCAAGTGAAGATGAAGAACTTCCTACCACAAGTTCACTTGATGATGATGATGATGATGATGATGATGATGATGCCTCAAGTGAAGCAAGTGAAGATTCTACCACAAGCTCACTTGATGATGCATATGTGGGTGATGACTCTACTACAAGCTCACCGACTTCATCACATTGCTACATGTCACATGGTGACCGCAAGGTAAAGATTGGCAATGTGGTCTTTGATTGTGATGATCCAAGTCTTGAGCTTGTGTTTATGTTGTCAAGAGCTTTAGAAAAGGAGTTTGCTAAAACAAGCAAGTTGAAAAAAGAAAACTCTTTTCTAAAGAACACATGTGAACAATAAGAGCATCTACTTTATGTTACTACTTGTTCACATGATGTGCTAAAATTGGCTCATGAGGAACTTAGTGTTGCTCATGATAACTTGGTACAAGAACATGCTTTTCTCACTAAGAAGTTTTGCAATGAAGAAGCTAAAACTAGTGAGAGCTCATCACTTGGGTCAAATGATCAATCACATGTTACTAACCCTTGTGTTGTAGGCAAGAAGCATGTATCCACCTCTTGTGATGATTTATTATCTATGCCATGTTCTTCACATATAGATGCTTGTTCTACTTCTATGTTTTGTGAGACTAACCTTTTGAAGGAGAACAATGAGCTCAAGAATGAAGTGAAGAATTTGAGCAACAAGCTAGAGAGGTGGACCAACTCTCATGTCGCTCTTGATCATATGTTGAAGAACAAGAGAAGATTTGGTGACATGAGTGGTCTTGGCTGCAACAAGAAGAATGTTGGGTTGGGTGGATTGCCAAAAGTCTCTCACTCTCAACTCTTGGAGAGTTATAAGAAGTATGGTAATTTGAATGGCATCAACTACAACAACACCAACATCAAAGGCAAAAGATGGGGCAAGAAGAAATTTGAGAGAACAATGAAGAAGCTAGAAGAAGAGAAGCTATCTCATTTCATGTGCTTCAAATGCCGTGAAATGGGACATCTAGCCAAGGATTGCCCTACCAAGAAGCCTCAAGTTAAGCCAAGATCAACACCCCAAGCTCAAATCAAGATCAACCATGAAGCCAAAGTTGATGACTTGAAGATGATGAAAAAGAAGATAAGAAGGGGTGGAAGAGCAAGGCATCTAACTCATATCCAAGATGCCAAGATGATGATGAGCAAGATCTATGAGAAGGAAGCTCATGCTCATATCAAGTGCTTCAAGTGTGGAGAAATGGGACACTTTGCCTCGAAGTGTTCCAACAAGCTTGAGAAGAAGGCTCATGCAACTCATGAGAGGCAAGGCAATGAAGAGCATCACAAGAGCAATGAAGAGAAGGCTCTACCAAAGAGAAGATGTTATTCATGCTGGGAAAGAGGACACATGGCTCATTCATGTCCCCTAGGTAACAACTCTAAGCCTATTTCAATTGTTGCAAATAATATGCTTAGAAAGGATGACAATGGTACCTCAATGGTTGCTATTGCAAAACATCCCGCTACTCATACTAAGGCCTTGCCTAAGTATGTGGCTCCTAACTTGAGAGGACCCAAACTAGTTTGGGTACCATCACAAAGTGGATGATTATGTGTAGGTACCATAGCATTGGAGTCTTGATTCAATTGAGTTCATATTCTTCATCATGTGATTGAATCAAGTATTGAAACTTATTGCTATTCTAATCCCAATGCCAAGTCAAGTTAAGTGAAGTCAATGTGCTACAATATACAAGTGCAAATTCAAGTTGTGGTGATCTATTGGTTATTTTTTGATGGCTTGCAATTGTTTTGAGTTGAGGCTTGCTAGTTGGATTATCATGTGCTATTAAGTTATATCTTTTGTTCATCACATTCATTTGGATGCATATGAGGTGATTGAATTGGACATATATGCTTTAGTTGCTTGTTATGAGATGATTAAATGGATTCATTGCTTAGTAGTCAAATTTGAGTTAGTTTGGATGAATATATCACAAGATGACTCTTAGTGAGTAATATGTATGGATATATGTCTTATGATGATGTTCAAACAAGTTGACATCAAGTTTGAGTCACTTTTGAAGAAGCATAGCTCAATTACTTAAATCTGTCCAAATTCTGAAATCTGAGCTTGCTGTGTTCAAGTCTGCGTTTGATGGACCAAATCTTATTAAATTGGCTTGAAATTTGGTTTGAATGCTCTATGCTTATGAGTCAATAAGCTGTACAAATTTCAAGTGATTTGGATAAGGATTGCTACAGTTTTGGAGTAGTCTTTATCAGCTATAGTGCAGCAGTTTTCAGCATGTAGCAGTGTGAGAAGATGTGAAATCTGGCAGCAATCTAGAAGGCCAATGAAGCTCAAATTTTTACAGCAACAAGAAGACTTAGTGATGCTCATCTTTACCAAATTTCATAGCAGTTGGAACTATACATTGGGAGATATGAGTCAATCTTTGAAGGTTGCAGAATCTGCCAGAAAAGTGACAAACATTGGATATCTCAAGTGTCACTCATATTGAAAGGTCCTCAAATTGGAATCATGATTACAAGTGGTTGAGGAGCCTATGTTTGGTTTATTTAAAATCAAGATCAAGTTCAAGAGCAAAAAACAAAAGGACTTAAAGAAGAACTCAAAGATACTTCATCATATCAAGTCCAAGGATCAATCAAATGAATGACAATTCATAAGTGTCAAGGATTGTTCTTAGTGAGACCACTTCTCTCCACCGAGGAGGTGTGCCGCCCATGAGGAGATGGGATTGACAAGTGAGCTTGGAAGGCCGACATGGAGGTGATGATCTAAGAAGGTTCAAGATACTTAGTTGAAGAAAATTCAATTGGGTGTCAATGATGGTTCTTTGGAGAGGTTACTTCTCCCTGCTGAGGGGACTTGCCGCCCACTGTGGGTAAGCCAAGCGGGAGAGTCTTGGAAGGCTAACATGGAAGTGACGATCCAAGAAATTTTAGAGATGCTTAGTTGAAGACATCAAGAAGATTGATCAAGAAAGCAAGCAACATCCAAATAGAGAGCAATACATATCAAATCAAGAGATTTTCACAAGTGGTATTCTCTGATGCAAGCAAAGATCAAAAGAAGAAGCAAGCCAACCACAACAAGAGAGTGCACTTGATCATTAGTGGTTCTCATTTCATATGGGTGAAGCATGAAATTCATCATGGGTATCTATTGGCTTCACCGAGCTATTGAATGGACTTCACATTGCTATTGGAGTAATGAAATTGGAATCTCATGACTATCCTCTACTCCAAGATAGCAAAGGTGACATTGATTGACATATGCATACATACTTTGCTCAGGACTTGTTTAGTGCATATAGTCATGATATCTAGGAGCATTCATGAAAAATCAAAAAGTTTTGATGTTTATATGGTGCCACTATTGTTTCTATGCCTTACTTGTTCTAGTGGTAACATATAACATGTTCATGAGCTAGTGAACCCATATACTTGATCTACTTTGGATTGCACATTAGCTACAAGTGCAACATTGGCAAGATAACCCTTCTAGTAAGGTGTGAAGAAGCTTGTCATTGGTTCAAACCGGACTTGGAAGCTCATGTGCAAATCAAGTTAGCTCAAGTTCAAGAGAAAGAAGATCATGAAAATAATCTAGTCCAAAATGTGGTATTCATGCATATTCCAACAAGGTGGTTCCACAAGTGATCCTCAACTTTAAGTGATCAAATCAAGATTTGCTCAAAATTGTCATTTGGTTTGACCCAAGCTTTGTCATAGGGGGAGGAGCCCCACTTCATTGGTATTAGAGGCAAAGATCTTGCAAGTGACCTACACATGTGGTATCTTTAGTGCTATGACAAAGGGGGAGTGCCCAATACATAGTGACGAGTGGGTTCATGCAACTACATGTGAAGTTTACAAGTGGTGTCATTCCAACATATGGTGTGTCCATCAAAAGAAAGATTCAGGAATCAACCATCAACCCCGAGCTCCAATCCTTTGCATCAAGAAGTTTGTCTTATATGAAGTATCATACAAGTGGTCTTGGAACCTTTATGGTCTTTGATGACAAAGGGGGAGAGAATGGTACAAAGATATGCAAGATGAATACAAAGGGGAGAAGAAGATGGACATAGACCAAGAAGAGCAGCATTGAAGAATCAAGGAGGATCAAAGGTCTTGGACAAGAGAAGCACACAAGTAGGGGGAGCAAGCTCATGAACTTGATTGATTGCATTTGATATTTGCATATTCATGTGCTTGCTTGCATTTGCATTGTCCTTAAATTCAATATGAAATGCTTGTGTGGTGTATGCTAGTCATAGATTTGATTAATGATTTGATAACTAGCATGCATAGGATGGTTTAGCTAGACACTTGTGTTCCTTCCACGTGGTACTAGAACCTTGCTTCTAATGTTGATCTCACGGGGTTTCTAGTGGTGTTTCAAGTGATTTCTAGCTAACCATGATGATGCTAAGGATAAACTTCAATGTGCAACTCCGATTGGTATCACGCTTCAAAGGTTTATCCTATATACCTTAGCATCACTTAGTAGTGATTACTCTCTAAAGAACTTTCATATCTATGCATGTGTGCAAGCTTGAAACCAAACCATTTAAGCACACATATAGGGGGAGCTATCACTACCAAGTTAACTTTGTGACACTTATCCATATTATAACATTGAGCTTAAATGTTGGATAAGTGACATAGAGTCCTTTATGAACTTTATTTCCATATCTTTGTAGAGTTGTCATTAATTACCAAAAAGGGGGAGATTGAAAGGTCCCTTGTTTGGTTTTGATAATTGAGTGACAACTTAGGTGGACTAACATGTGCTTATGGTTGAGATACACAGGGTTAGTACACAAGTTCATGTGTATGAGCAACATATGCCTTGGAGGGCTTAATGTTGAAGTGCTCACACATGTGGTAATGAAGGTGCTTTATTGAATATGTGACATGACATGGAGTCATGTGACCAATGGTGAAGATCGAGATGAGGCTTGGCTCGAGACCGGAGGGTGTGTGAAGGACAAGTCGAGGCAGTGGAGCAATGGACCTAGTGAGGGTGAAGCTCGGGCAAGACTTGATTCCGATGGACCATGAGGCGGTGAAGAGCAAGTGAGATCAAGATCGATGGACCGTGAAGGTTGCATGATGATATGAAGTGGATCATATCAACTTGAGATCGTGTCGGTGCATGTGTTGCATTGGCACGTCGGTGGAAGACGGTGGAAATGGAAATGCGCAAGGCAAAGGTATGCTAACACATATGCACATGGTGGTGTACACTCGGTGGTGTTGGCACATTTGCAAAGGAGTTGAGAAAAGAGAAGAAGTTGGAGAAGGTTTGGTGAACTCCGGTGTTGGAAAAGAGAGTTGGTGGTTCTTGGATTGGAAAACTGCTTTGATCCTTAGTGTTCTGGATCAAGAGAGAATGATGGTTATTTAGCCCTCTGAATAAGCTTTCCAACGAGCCCAAGATCATCAAAAACGGAGTTCGGAGCTAAGAGATACGCCCGTTGGAGTACGGGGTGGTCTGCTGCTCAGAGGAGCGACGGACGCTGGCGTCAGACGCGTCCGACGGCGGTGGACGCATCCGATGCTCTAAAAATCAGCGTCCGAAGGTGGGCGAGAAAACGGAGTCACTGGACCGTGTCCGACGCAAGTTTGGGCGTCCGACGCAAAGCGATGGACGTGTTTCATGGCTTGGGCTATAAATAGAGGTGTTGGCCGGCCATGGGTGGCAGCTTAGCACCTTGGGGACTTTGTGTCCGACTTGGAGAGTGCTTGGAGAGCCTTCTACTTACTTGAGCTTGATAGTGTTCATCCGATCGAGTGAGTGAGCGATTCTAGTGCGTTGCATTGAGAGATTTGCATCGAGTGGCACTAGGTGATCGTGTTGCAAGCCGGTGTGCTTGTTACTCTTGGAGGTCGCCACCTCTTAGACGGCTTGGTGGCAAGAGACTCCGTTGAAGCACCCGTGGAGATTGTGCGGTGCTCTGGAGGAGGATTTGTGAGGGGTTCTTGAGCCTTCCCCGCGGGAGCGTGAATTGGCTACTCTAGTTGAGCGTGGCTTGGAGGATCCCGGTCTTGTGTTGATTGGAGTTGGGGCTCCCCGGAGGGGTTTTTGGCAGTGAGCCAAATTGAGCGGCCATCTCATCACCAAGTCGGTGCATCGCCACAACAGGACGTAGCTTGGTGGCGACCAAGTGAACGAGGGGAAAAATCTTGTGTCGATTTGTGATTGCCGAGGCTTTGACCTCCTTGTGCTTGTGCTTGAGGCTTCGACCTCCTTGTGATTGTGTGCAGGTGGTTGGTCTCTACGCACCGTGATTCGCCACCGCCGCGACTTCGTGTGTTGACTCTTCGCGGTGGTTTGCATCCCTTCTACTCAAGCTTGTATTTACATTCTTACATTCATACTTGACTTGTGTAGTGGCTCTTGTGCTCTTTTGCTTGTGTAGCTAGTTGAGCACCTTCTTGTTTGTGTAGCTAGAAGTAGAGTTAGTACTTTGCCTAGCTTGTGTAGTTAAGTGAATTGCACTCTTGGGTTCGGCTTGTGTAGCCTTGTCCTTGAGCATCTAGTGAGCTTAGCTTTGGCTTTGTGCTTTTGCTCATTAGAATTGTGTAGGTGCTCCCCGGTGTGACAAAGTACTAGTTGCTTAGGTTTGTGTGACCTTGCAAGCTAGATTTGATTAGGAGAGCACTAACTAGTTTAGCACCTTGCTTCTTGTTTAGCATCTTTTACAAGGTGCTACTAGAGTTGTAGTTAGTGGGGGTTAGTCTTGGCTAGACCGATAGTTTTAATTCCGCATTTGTTTCGGTTAGCCGGTGTGTAAGTTTTTAGGAAGTACTATTCATCCCCCCCTCTAGTCCATCTCGACCCTACACATGCCCCTCCCATCTTTGTCCTCTCTGTCTAATCGTTCTTCCTCTCTATCAAATGACCCCAATATTCCCTCCCCTCCACTCTTCCCCCTTTCTTTCCTTTCCCTCCCGACCACGACGACTCCGCCTCCCTCCTCGGCATCCTCCTCTTCCCAGAAAGGCAGAGCCCAAGCCCAGGCCCGGCCCCGCCGCTAAAGTCCAGCCATGGCCGCCGCCGCCCTCCGGGATGGGCTTCTTCGGCATGCTCAACTTCCGCGCAGCGCCACGGCCGTCACGTCCTTCGACCCGGCGCAGGACGACGAGCTCCACGCCCTCGACACGCTCCAGTCCCACGTCGCCGACCGCCTGCAGGCCCTCTCCGCGCACGACGACACCCCAGGCGCCCCGCTTCTCTCGCTCCCGTTCCTCTCCAAGCTCCTCGACGCCGTCGTCTCCTCCGACGCCGCGTTCCGCGACATCCTTGCGCTGGCCCCGTCGCCGCCGCGCTCGCCCGGCCCCCCGCCGACCGCGCCGTCAAGATGCTCGACGTCCTCAACGCCGCGTCCCTCACGCTCGACTCGCTCCGGGCAGCACACCGCGCCGCGTCCTGCCTCCTCCTCGCGCGCCCGTCGCTCCACGCCGCGCACCTCGCGCGCGCGCGCAGGGCCATCGCCAGGCTCTTCCCCGCCGATGACTGCTCCTCTGCATCCGCCAACGCCTCCTCCACCAAGGCGGCCTCGCCGTCCGCGCGCACCATGCGCGCGCTCTCCTTGAGCGTGTCCAAGAACTGGTCCACGGGGCCGGGGCGGCACGTGAACGCCATGGCGGCGCACCTCGCGCCGCCGCTGCCGCAGTCGTCGGGGCCCGTCACGGCCGCCGCGGGGGCCGGGTGCGGGCTCGGCCTCGCGCTCTACACCATGAGCTTCGTCCTCGTCTTCGCCATGTGGGCGCTCGTGGGCGCCGTGCCGTGCCAGGACCGGGCGTCCGCGGCCACCACCCCGCCCGTCGCGCCGCCCAAGCTGGCGCAGTGGGCGGCGCCCATGGCCGCGCTGCAGGAGCGGATCGCCGAGGAGCGCGCCGCGCGCGAGCTCAACAACGTGCTGGAGGAGATCGTCGAGGAAGAAGCCGCCACCGGACGGGGTTGGGCCGCTCCGGCTCGCCGGCGATGTAGGAGCGACGGGCCGCTTGCAACGGAGGAGCAGAGTCGCGCGGGGGTGGAGGAGACGCGCCGCCACGCCGTGGGTGGGTGGCCGCGAGCGTCGTCGGTCCGCCCTCCCTGCGCGCACGAGGAGACCGGCGGCATGGGGACAACTAGACAGACAGGACAAAGGTGGGAGGGGCAACTGAAGTCATTTGACACCGCGGGTCCCACTCGTCAGGGCAGCCAAATGGTGAAAACAGACGGAAGGGAGACGAAATGGCGTGAGAGTAAGAAAGAAAAAAACGCGAGGACGTACACGGTAGAGGCCAACTTTTAGAGACGTGGAGGAGCAAACGAACTTTTTTAATGGCACTGGAGTAAAAGACTCTATATATAAGAGTATATATGGGCCCCTAGTGCGAAACATGAAAATATAATATAATATTCCTTCCATTTTAAATTATAAAACTTTTTTGAATCAAAGCATCTCAAGGTTTATTAAATTTATATAAAAATAATAACATTTTATGATAATTAATGAGTATAATTAGATTCTACACTAATCATATTTTTATAATATAATATTTGATGTCATAATTCTTTTTTTTAATTTTTTCTATAATTCTGATAAAATTTGAGATGATTTGACTCTCCAAGAAAAAATAGAATGAGTTATAATTTACAACGGAGGGAGTACATGGTCCAGTGGTGAATCTAACAAAAAAATCAATCAAGGACGAGGTCGGCCTAGACTTATAGCCATAACTATAGTTAACAATAATCTAACACCGTACATAAAAATGTATATACTATAAATGGTCATGGATAAAGGTAACAATAACCTAATTTGAGCAAAAACTATTTACAATAGTGGTTACCTCTTATAGTTCACCCTGCCAGTACGATCATCCATAGTCTGAAAACGAACTATGATTCCAGCATTTGGATTTACATCAAGAATTTCTTGCTCATCAAGGCAAATGACACAATCATTTATAAATCCATCACCGATTGGGTTTCGCAGTCTGTCTTCACTATTTTCACTGCTCACAAACACCTTTGCATCGATGTCGTAGGAAGAGCTAGCATAGGTTTGATTAAGTTAAAAAAAAAAAAAGCTAGCATAGGTTTGAGGAGCCGATATACCAAAGGAAAAGAAATATGTTTGTTTGTATCCACCATCAGTTTGCAGATTTGGGCAAATCTAGCATCAGCTCACACGTTGTCAATGTAAAGATTAAGGTCAATAATAAGATCGTCTCGACCACTTGGGTCAAAATAATCAGGATATGCCTTAGCCAATTCCATTAAACTCTCAATTTTAAACGCAAGTGGATTCAGTCACTAATCTACTTAGTGCACTCACAATACAAGACTCTATCACATACTCTAAGGCTATTTATTACACCTTATTTAAGGTATTTTGCTGATGTGGCATATTTATTGAAGAAAGTGGGAGAAAAAATAAGACCCCAAGTCTTTTTTAGACTCCAATTCCATAATAATATTCAAAATAATAAATAGATTTATGCTCTATGATAGAGTCCACATTGTGAGTACCCTTACGTGCACGTGCCATGTTTGCTGGACGGATTACGTACTGTCTTAGTGTCTCGATCTTATCTTGTAGTCGGAGAGTATCGCGGTTGCGGGCGAGGGCGGAACGTCGGAATGGAACGGCGATGTCAAGTTGTCGACGAGAATGCGCTGCCGCGCCGACGCGGAAGTTGAATTGGATGGACTACTACGGAGGGAGATGAGTTGTGGCAAGCCACCCGCTGTTTTTCGTATATTACGGTATTAGAAGACTATTATTATAAGTCGGGAAAAAAAATCTAGTTTTGGTCCCTCGGTTTTCATGAAAGTCTAGTTTTCATCTCTGAACTCTAAAATCAGACAAAACACATCTCTCAACTATTGAAATAATGTGTTTTCAAAAAAGAACTATTGAAATGATGTAGATTATGTCCCTAGCCTAGTTATGAGTGGTTTTCGGGGCGGTTTTGTCTTTTTTCTTTCATTTATTTTGGCTAAATATTTGAAAAATCATAGAAAATCATATAAAATCGTAAAATAAAAATTCTAATTTTATTGGACTCTGGATAAGTAGATCTACATAGTGAACATATAATATGATATGCTTTAGGACAATTTTTTTTTGTTTTAGCTTTAGAGCTATGGTTTTTTATAATTAATTAGAATAATTTATATATGCAGTTTCTGTGGTCCAATTGTGGTGAAATTTTATGGTAGGCTAATTATTGTGTATTTGAGCTGTAGTCATACTCACTGGGTGCAACCAGGTGGTAACCCGGTCTAATCCTAGATACCCGAAATGGGAAGCCTAAGATCATTGTCATCAAAGACGAATCTAGTGGTGGGTGGAGAGAGGGGGCCTGAGCCCCCCTATTGCTGCTAATTTCAAGGAGCCCCGTAAAACCCTTTCAAGATTTCATGCCATGACTGCTCTAAGGAGAAAAGGTTAGCGGTTGAAGATTAATTTCCAACCGTTCTCTAAAATTTTATGTCAGGTGCCAGGAGAAGCTCGAGCGTCATTAGTCCGCACAATAATACACTACGCCCATGGCGATACGGTACTCCGCCTCCGTACTCCTCAATAGCTAGCTCTGCTTGCGTACGTCTCCTCCTTAATTAAAACGCATATAATTGTACAATTACCCCCCACTTGACAAAGACGTCCGTACGTGCATCGCGCCATTAACAACGTGCAAGCATATTTTGCTTCCTTTTTGGCCAATGCAGCAGGGCAACTTTAGGTGCACCGGGCCAGCCAACGGAAAAACACTCTCCAAAAGTTGTTCACCACGGACTCCAAGGCCAGGCAGTTGCACCATCACCATGCCACCTGGTTCATTCGTACGCGTGCCGGCGGGAAGCGGCCCCGGCCCCCGCCACCGACGGCGGTCGTCCGTCCTGCCCGGGCCTGCCCTCCTCAGAAATCGCTGTGCTACCGTACCCAGACCAGAAACCCGTATCCCATGCATGTTCCATTGTGCCTGATGCATCTCTGAAGTCTCCATCGAGACAGTGCGGCGTGGCACGAAATTTCACGTTCATCTTTACCTGCAGTGGCAATGTTTGGCATGGCCCAACTACATTGCACGCCAGTCCACTCCGGATTGCTTGCTACTCTACCGAACTCTCATGCGTTCACTGGTGCTGCTGCCTGGGTTGGGTCTCCTCTGGCTCTACTCTCGATCTCTCTTCTGTTCGTTGAAGAGGCGCTGCTTTTGTTGCCATCTCCCTATCAACCCCCCTCACCCGGCACGCACTTTTGTACGTATATTTGTATCGTTATTTGAATATTCCCATCCCATCTGCCGCCCTCTAGCCTTTGCCTCCTCCTGCCAAAAATGCAAAAGTTGGTGCCTTTCCTGTTGGCCTTTCCCGACCTCTGGCCGGCCGCCGCCTGCTGCCATTGTGTTGTACGACTGCGGACTGCACTAGCACTAGCGGTAGTGGATGTGGATCCTGGAGAGATCGGCGGGATGGAGCTGCCAGCCTTTTCCCTCCTCGAGTCCTCGTCCTCGTTCTTCCTTTCACCGCCCCATATCTACCAACTACAACTACTTACTCATACCGTAGAGAATGAAGCAAGCAAGCACTTGCCGTCCGGCGACGGATGGGTGCGTCTTGTCTTCCATTTACCTGACCGATCGACGCGACGCGAGTGATGCAACGAGACAACAGCCACCTCGGGTCCTCGGCAAAACCCCGTTCCATTATCTTGCTTGACTTCATTTCGTGTGTTGCCTCCCACTGAAAGTAAGCCTCCCTGTCGATTACACACACAACAGATCGTGCAACTACCAAAAGACTTGGAAGCACAGTGACGGCGTCCATTCTATACTCTAATGCATGGAAGCTGATCTAGTGCTATATACTATGCAGTTGCTGCTGCTAGTCTGCTACAGCTGCTAGTTTAATCTCTTGGATGCCAAGCAAAAGCAAAGGCGCGTGTAGAACCACCATGTAGCTTGTGAAGTGTCGCAGAACGCTAACAATGGCTGGCATCGTCCTGTCTCCTATGACCGATCGAGTTGGTTGTTGGGTGCAACTGCAGCATGCCCATCCAACACTTCATGCGTGCATATATATTGTCCTCTGTCTCTCTCCCAACCAGCAGTCACTTCCCAGCTTGGTAACTCGGGTTAGGTGGCCAGTGCACACTGCTATGCCTTGTGCTCTGTCTCTGCGACATGACTCTGGAAGTCTGCACTGCAGGCCAGAATTAGCTTCTGACAGATCCTAGTACTAATCATCAATTGCTACTTGCTGTTGGATATTTAGTCATTTTACACCATGCTTTAATCCATAAATACGATAAGCAAAATACTAACGCAAGTATAATGCAAGTGACAGCTACATATTCGCTACTGCTACACATTCCAGCAAAGCACTTCATGCTAAATGTTATAGCTACTGCAGCAGCAACATAAAGCATACAGAGAGGAATAAGTTTATACCCCATCGTGGCACTTCCGGTACCCGCGGACAGTGAACCACTACCGTCGCCGCTCATGTTGACGTCGGTGTCCGTGATGGTGTTGTCGATGATGACGTCGTTGTCAGCAGCAGCAGGAGTCCGCCTAGTGCTCACAGGCATAGCCCGCAAGCGTGGAACAGCAACAGCAGTCGCGCCTGTACGGCGCTCCCCAAAAACTTAATTTCCCGCCTACCCGAGCAGGTACGCTTGACGGGAGAAGTTCCGGAGGCCTGCTACCAGAGACATCTGTGCGTGCAGAGGATCTGGTCGGAGATGCAGCAAAGCAACTCGAGCTCAGGAAGGAGGTGGCGGCTGGAGAGGGAGAAGCACGGGAATGGATAAAACCCTAGTGTGCGGACAGGGGCCTTTATATAGGCGCGCCCCCGCCAGCTTCCCGTTATGTCCTGTCCGGAAGGATGAACCTGGACAGGGTGGTTGGGAGTTGGCTGGCGGCTGGCGGCGGCTAGGGTTTCCCATTAGCCGTTCAGGCTGGCTCCCTGGCGGCGGCTAGGGTTTGCCTTGGGCCGAGGCCCAGTGACAAAAACTTAGCCAAGCCAGCCGGCCCACGCCCACGCCCACGGCCCGGCGCGGCGCGTCGCGACGCGCGCGCGCGCGGGCGGGCTGGCGGCGTGCGCGTGTGGCTCCCATGTTCTCCTTCTCAACTTGTCTATGAGAGCATCCCAATACTCACTATTTAAGTTGATTACCCTCTTAGTGATTAATCCATTTGGTACTAATCACTTTTAGCACCTAACACTAATTGTGGGCCTTTGAGGTTTATTGAATTATTAGATGGGCTTGGCCCAATAATTCTAACAATCCCCACCAAACATCAGAGGTACACAGTTAATGCCTTCGGGTGTGAACTCGTTTGATATACCAGTGTTTCGATGGAGATTGTTAAGTTGAACTTCCATCTAGAATAGGGGCTTACACTCATTCACAACTGATCAATGGACTATGCCTTGAATTGACAGTTTTGTGCGAAGTGAGGTTCACCCAAATTCTTAAGCGATACCCGAGTGCCTAGAGCATCCCCTCGGGTGGAGCATATAAGTCAAACTCCGTGCCTTCTCGTGAGCATCTAGAGATCACCCAAATCTCATAGACTGGGACCAGCAGTCTAACTCACATAGGTGTGTTCCTTCTAGGATGTCCTGTAGGCCGACATCCTTGCTTTTATAAGCCACTCGGATCACATTAAGGCATATGCCATCCTGCCTTATAGCTTGGAAAAGAAGTGCATTTTCAAAAGAAAGGGACCTTAGCCAAGGGTCTTTTCCCTCAGTCTACTCATAGCTTGTTTCACCACTCTAATTCACGGGATCTCCGATCACATAGAGCAGGTTACCACTATAGCAAACTTTAAGTGGGTCTCAGTCCCATCTCGACCGATGCACTGTCTATCACGTTACGTGACAGCCCCTTGGTGAACTGATCTGCCAGATTCTTAGACGTGTGGACATAGTCCAACGATATTACTCCGGAGTTTCTCAATTTTCTGACAGACTTTAAGCGCCGCTTTACATGCCTTGTGGTCTTCAGGTTATCCTTAGAACTGTTAACTTTGATTATCACAGTTCATGGAGATGGCGGGCACAGGTTTTCAACCACCGGCAAATCCATCAGGAGTTCCCGAAGCCATTCGGCTTCAACAGTGGCGGTGTCTAGTGCTGCAAGTTCTGCTTCCATAGTTGACCTCGTGATGATGGTCTCCTTACAAGACTTCCAGAAAACAGCACCACCCCCAAGGGTAAACGCATACCCACTGGTGGCTTTTAACTCGTCGGCATCGATATCCAATTTGCATCACGAAACCCTCTAGTACCTTTGGGTACCCGGTAGTGAATGCCATAACTCGCGGTTGCCTTTACATACCGCATTACTCTCTCAAGAGCACGCCAATGATCATCTCCCGGGTTTGATACAAACCGGCTTAACTTGCTCACGGCATATGAGATGTCGGTCTTGTTGCACTGGCTAAGTACATTAGTGAATCAATGATTTGGGAGTACCTCAATTGGTCTCTCATGATCCTTTTGTTCTTTCTCGAATTAGGCTTGGATCATAGGGAGTGGACACGGGTTTGCGATCCACGTAGCCAAAGCGACTTAGAATCTTTTCCACATAGTGGGATTGCAAAAGAGTAACCCCACCATTTTCTCCCTTCAGTAGCTTGATGTTCAAGATCACATCAGCCACTCCCAAATCTTTCATATCAAAGTTCTTGGACAGAAAGTCCTTGACTTCCTCAATCACATTGAGGTTCGTGCCAAATATTAGGATGTCATCCACATATAGGCACATGATTACTCCTTCTCCCCCACCGAAGTGGTAGTAGACACATTTATCAGTCTCATTGGCAACAAAGCCTGCTGATGTCATGGTCTTATCGAACTTTTCGTGCCATTGTTTAGGAGCTTGTTTTAGGCCATACAAAGACTTCAATAATTTGCACACCTTCCCTCTTTGACCTTCTACTACGAAACCATCAGGCTGATCCATGTAGATCTCCTCATCTAACTCTCCATTTAGGAAAGCCGTCTTCACGTCCATTTGATGAACGAGAAGACCATGGGACGTAGCCAGGGCAAGTAGTACTCTGATTGTAGTCAATCGAGCCACTGGTGAGTATGTATCAAAGAAGTCCTCGCCTTCCTTTTGGGTATAACCCTTGGCCACAAGCCTAGCCTTGTATTTTTCAATCGTACCATCAGGCCTAAGCTTTTTCCTGAACACCCATTTACATCCTACGGAGTTTGCACCCGTACGGACGATCAACCACTTCCCAAGTTCCGTTAGACATAATTGAATCCATCTCACTCCGTATTGCTTCCTTCCAATAGTCAGCGTCAGGAGAGGAAAATGCCTCTTTAATGGTCGTTGGGGTGTCATCCACGAGGTATATGGTAAAGTCATCACCAAAGGATTTTGCAATTCTAGGTCTCTTACTCTTTCGAGTGACTCCATCATTTTCCTCCTCAGGACTTTCAGTGGTGGGTTGTTCAGTGCACTCCACTGGCACAAAAGTATCGGGAGCATCAGGAGGTCCCTCACTAGATGTGCTCGGTACATTCCCTCTCATAGGGAATTCATTCTCGAAGAATGTTGCATCTCTAGACTCAAATATTCCGCCGACCCTCATGTCGGGGACTCCAGATTCCACAACTAAAAATCTATAGCCTACGCTGTTTATTGCGTATCCGAGAAAGACACAATCTACAGTCTTCGGCCCAAGCTTGCGCTTCTTGTTGATTGGCACGTTCACTTTGGCCAAGCAACGCCAAGTGCGCAAGTATGAGAGAGTTAATCTTTTCTTTTCCCATTTCTCGAATGGTGTTTTCTCTTTATTCTTTGTGGGGACTCTATTCAGGACATGACTCGCAGTCAATATAGCCTCACCCCACCATTCCTTGGAAAGTCCCGCAGTGTCTAACATGGCGTTAACCAAATCGGTTAGAGTGCGTTCTTTCTTTCGGCAATCCCATTGGATTGGGGGAGAATGGAGGCGTCCTCTCATGAATAATTCCATGTTCCTCGCAAACGTATCGAAATCTTTTGAAAAGTATTCACCCCCACGATCGGACCGCAACCGTTTGATTTTCTTCTCGAGTTGATTTTCAACTTCGGCTTTATAGATTTTAAAGTAGTGTAATGCTTCATCTTTAGTATTTAACAAGTACACGTAGCAAAATCTAGTACTATCATCAATGAGTGTCATGAAATATCTCTTGCCGCCTTTGGTCAATACGCCATTCATCTCGCACAAATCAGAATGAATGAGGTCTAGTGGTGCCGTGTTCCTCGCCTCTTTCACAGCCTTGTGAGGCTTGCGAGTTTGTTTTGCTTGCACACAAGTATGGCACTTAGAACCTTGGACCAAATCGAATTTAGGGATTAAACTCATTTTAGCTAAGCGCGTCATGCATCCAACATTAATATGGCAAAGTCGAGAATGCCAAATATTACAATCATCATCATGTCTCACATGGTTCACGACATTATTATTACAAGAATCCATCAAAGAAAAGCGGAACAAGCCTCCGCTCTCATAGCCCTTACCAACAAATATTCCATATCTCGATACGACACACTTATTGGACTCAAAAGCAAGCTTAAAACCATCCCTACACAATAGGGACCCGCTGACGAGATTCTTCTTTATGGAGGGGACATGCCGCACGTTCTTTCGCCGCACGGTCTTTCCCGAAGTAAACTTCGATTGACCGTACCAACACCATGAACAGCCGCATGCGAGCCGTTTCCCATCAGCAGGGAGGAACCTCGTCCTTCCTGGTACAAAGAAAACAAAGAGCGGTCAGCACATACATGAATATTAGCCCCTATGTCAATCCACCAATCAGGAGAGAGACAAACTGAAAGAACTGTTGGTAAATAATTACCATACCCAGATCCTCCAAACTTCACTAACAACCATGTTGACTGTCTTCTTCTCGCCGTGGCTGCTTGTCCTCGCGGATCCGGCACTCCTTTGCCCAAGGAGCATTGCTCCCGCACACATAGCAACAAACCACTCTTCTCGCTCTTTTACTTGTTGGCCTTCTTCTTGAAAGCCTGAGCTTGAGGCTTGAAAGCATTCTTGTTTTGCTTTTGTTTCCTCTTGCGGGAGGTCTGAGGGTCCCTCTTTTGCACCAAATTGGCGCTAAAGCCTCCCTCGACGTGCACTTTCTTGCCACGTGTGTCTTTTGCCCTCGCATTCTCCTCAACACTTAGAGAAGCAACAAGATCAGTCACACTGAACTCTTGCCTCCTGTGCTTTAGAGAAGTGGCAAAGTCCCTCCAAGTAGGTAGCAAACTTAGCGATAATACCGCCGGCCACAAACTTGTCGGGCAGCTCACACTTGTTGTTCTCAAGCTCCTTGGCTAGCATCGTATCTCATGAGCTTGTTCTACCACGAACGGTCATCGACCATCTTGTAGTCATAGAACTGCTCCATGATGTACAGCTCACTGCCAGCGTCAAGAACCCCGAACTTGGCCTGCAGTGTATCCCACATATCCTTGCCCGTAGGCATGTCCATGTACAGTGGCACCATACCCTCATCTATGACGCTAATGAGCGACAGCTTGAGCAGGTTATCCGCCTCACAGAACTTGCTCTCTTCCTCAGGAGAAAGAGGCGGTTTCGTGCGCCTTCCCCTGACAGCATGGTTGCAGCGCATAGCGGTAAGCCACAATATGCAACGGGATCGCCATATCTTATAGTTGGATCCACCATCCTTCAAAGGTGGTGGCCTCATGGATGCAGCAAAGCTAGCAGATGAAAATGACCTATCAAGTTTTTGGATTGTTGGATATTTAGTCATTTTACACCATGCTTTAATCCATAAATACGATAAGCAAAATACTAACGCAAGTGACAGCTACATATTCCAGCAAAGCACTTCATGCTAAATGTTATAGCTACTGCAGCAGCAACATAAAGCATACAGAGAGGAATAAGTTTATACCCCATCGTGGCACTTCCGGTACCCGCGGACAGTGAACCTATATAGGCGCGCCCCTGCCAGCTTCCCGTTATGTCCTGTCCGGAAGGATGAACCTGGACAGGGTGGTTGGGAGTTGGCTGGCGGCTGGCGGCGGCTAGGGTTTCCCATTAGCCGTTCAGCCGGCTACGCCCACGCCCCGCCCCGCCCACCCGCCCCGGCGGCTCGGCGGCACGCGCGTGTGGCTCCCGATTCTCCTTCTCAACTTGTCTATGAGAGCATCCCAATACTCACTATTTAAGTTGATTACCCTCTTAGTGATTAATCTATTTGATACTAATCACTTTTAGCACCTAACACTAATTGTGGGCCTTTGAGGTTTATTGAATTATTAGATGGGCTTGGCCCAATAATTCTAACACTTGCTAGTAACCTATTTGCTGACTAGACACTAAACGTTCACCGATCAAAGTGATCACGTTAGGTGCGTGCCGTGCTGTCTCGTCGCTGCGAGTTGGGGCGTCCCTTTCTCGGAGACATGAGACATTAGGCATGGGCGTCGATGGCTCGTGGCTGAAAGCGACGATGACGATGGAGACACGTACCGAGAGCCGAGATTGCTTTGCATGGTTTCAGTTTTCAAATGCTCTGCGTTGGACGCGGATCAGACTTGAGCCCCGGCCTTGATCCCGCAATGATAGGTTTTTGGGAGCAACGGATCGAGATGGATGGACGCATGGATTCGGGAATGATCGATCGGCCTTGGGTTCTCTACGGCACGGACGCACGCAGACGCAGCAGGTCGTCGATCGCGGCTCTGACAGAGTGAGGCCTCGGTCCTCGATGGGTAGCAGATTGCGATGGCGCCTCTGCTCGCTCTCTGTCGTGCGCCTCGGAATGATGGGCTCGCCGTCGTTGGCTGACCGGCATGCAATGCAAGGTCGTGGAAAGCATTGAGAAGTTTTGCATTGGCATTGCCATGGATATGGATGGCCGGATCCCTCAAAGTTCGTGAAAGCAGCATGGACAAGAAAATCAATCAGTAGGTATCATCGGGGTAGTCCATCGATTTGTCAATCAATGCAGCAACAAGGCAGGCTTCTCGCTCTCCTCCCTGCACGTGTTTTCACATCAGGTTTGAGAACACATCGTTGGGAAACGCTAACTAGCAAGATCACGCAACAAAATGCGATGATCGTTCCGCTAATCACCTGGGAAAGCATACGTACGTATATTATATCCGTATGTCGGCTAGGCTCGCTCGAATGCGATGGTAGCTAGGAGTAGTATTGCTTGTGTTGCCCTGCGCCTACCTGCGTTAGGCTGTCGTCCATCGGTTCAGAGATTCCTGGCTTTTGTCTCTTCTTGTGCAAGTGAAGTTTTCCAAGCCACGTGCAAACAGTTTAGAAGGGGGTATTTTTCAGAGTTCGGTTTAGAAGGGGCATTTCTGATGCAACACGTTACACATGTATTCAAGCTACATTTGTCAACTACGCGAGCTACCAATAACCATTTTTTTCCCACTACCGTTTATGACCTCTCTCTTCTGCGGTTGGCGCATTGTCAAATAAAAAACGAGTTCGAGAGGGAATCCGATCTGCAACAACTGATGCCATACTGATCTTACGGGATTAACAAAATGCAGTGAGATTTGCTTGCAAGCAATCTTGTCAGATGTTGTCGTCTTGACCTGCTCCAGCTACTGCTCGTAACTGTACATACGTGTATGTAGCGTGGTGGCTGCATGCGGAATGTTCCCGGAACAATGCAAAACGACGGTTTTCGCGGGATTAGTTTTTGAGCTGGTCAGCGTCGTCCACACCACACGTGCTAACCGTCGAATCATTCTAGTGCCCGTTGTTGTGCTAGCCTGCTGACATTCTGCCGCATGCCGCCAGCTCTAGGAGCTGAACGAACGACCCATGCCTAAAATGTGCCGGTTTCCTCACTCGGTCAGCTAGCGCTCGTGGCCGTGGAATCACCCCATATGCAGCACAAGCGCACATGAATAATTGATGGACGTGTACTGTGTACAGTAGTGCCACACGTTTTATAAGGTGCTAGAAGACCCGTTGACGTAATGCAACAAAAAAGAGTGAAGAAAAACGCCAACAGTGAACAAATAATGACTTGCCGTTTGAATACCAGAGTAAGTAACTGATGCAGCAGAGAATACATAAATTCATGCTGGTAGTTGCGATTGCGCCCCGCTCCACAACAATTTGAATTCAAAGTTTGTTTCCTTGCTACTGCGCTCCCTCTCAAGTCTCAACTCAATTTGTATCATCGGCGATAGCACGAAAAGAGGGTCCACTAGCAAGACCGGAAAAGAGGTGCCAAAAAACACAAAAGAGACGTCTCTTTTGTAGACACGCAGAAATCGGACATACACGCCGACAAGTTTCACCGACGCGTGCCTCAGCAAAACGCACGAACTGTACGCCACAGGTCGCAGAAACAAAAAAGAGAGGAGGCACTCACTGATCAACGCTGCAGATCTTGCACCACAACTCCTCTACAAAAAGAAGAAATCGTGAAAGGAGAAAAGAAAGGCTTAAAAAGAGACAAAAACCAGCAGCGAAAGTGGTGGGGGACGACGGATTCTGGGAGGGAGGCATGCAGGGCAGATGCAGGGCTCCAAATCCGAATGATCATTCCCACACTTGATCTCAAATGGGGCCCCTAAACAAATCATGATCGCAAATGGAACCAAAATTTCAAAAAGGTTAACCAAATCACATCCAAATTCCAAATCCAGCACCAACCCGCCGAGTAAAACCGGGACCTACTCCCTTCACGCTTGCCTACTGCTACTGACATCCTGGACCCAGAATCCTGTCCCCACCTGTCACTGACGGATACTAGCAGTGGGGCCGGTGCGACGAGTGGTGCGGCGTAACAGTATTGTCAGCGACACGGGCCTTGTTTAGATTGCAAAAAATTTCAACCCGATGAATAGTAATTCTTTTGTCTTATTTGAAAAATTTTGTCCAATCGCGGATCAACTAGGCTCCAAAGATTCATCTTGTGATTTTAAACTAAACTGTGTAATTAGTTATTTTTTTACCTACATTTAATGCTCCATGCATGAGTTTAAAAATTGATGTGACGAAGTTAGAATTTGGAGGCAATCTAAACAAGGCCACGGGCGCCCCACCGGCAGGGTTGCGAATAAATCCGCAGCCATAATAACACCCGGAGACGAGCCAGCCGGCTGCGGCCACCACCACCAGTCCACCACCACCCACCTCCTCCCCTCAGAGGCAACCGCAGGAGCTGGAGGAGCTGCCGCGGCGAGGGGCAATGGCGACGGCGTGGGTGCGCTCGCTCAGCTGCAGGTCGTCCTACGCCGTCACGGACGCGGCCATCGCGCCGACCCCGGCGAAGAAGCCACCTCCGCCGGCGCCGGTCCCGCCCTTCTCGTGCGCCACGGCGGCGGCGGCGGACGTGATGGACGCCGTGGCGTACGCGCAGCAGCAGGCAAGGAGGAAGAAGATGGGGCGGGAGCGGGAGCAGCGGGAGAGGCGGAGGGACGCCGCGCATCGGGAGCCGCGGCCACGGCCGAAGAAGAAGCCCAAGCCGATGGCGGCGAAGGCGAAGGACGCGGTCGCCGCGGCCAACGGGGCGGCGCTGTTCATGCCGTCGCCGTCGCCGGGACCGCCCGTGAGCTCGGCGTTCCTCACGATGGCGGAGCTGCCCGAGGGCCACTCATCGCGCCGCGTCGTGGAGCTCATCTTCGCGTCCGGGTGGGGCGGCGGAGGCGCAGGCGCGGGGTCGTCGCCCCCGGAGCCGCCGCCGACGGTGGAGGCGCTGTTCCGCGTGCACAGCGCGTCGCGGGCCGTGGCGCGGTTCGAGGAGGCCAGGGCGGCGGCGCGCGCGCACGGCGCCGCGGCGCGGTGCGGCGCCGACGGCAACGAGATGATGCGGTTCCAGTGCCGCGCCTCCAGCCCCGCCGACGGGGTGTTCGGGGCCGGCGTCGCCACGTGCCGCCTCGGCGCCTCCGTCTCCGCCGTGCGCACGTTCGCCTGCAGCGGCGCCGCGCACGCCAGTACTAGCGCCGCCGCCAGCGACGGCGCCGGGAGGAGGGCCATGCTGGTGTGCCGCGTCATCGCCGGCCGCGTCTGCCCCGCCAACCACCCATCCCCGCGCCACGGCCACGCCGCGACCGCCGCCTACGACTACGACTCCGTGGACATGGGCAACGGCGAGCTGGTGGTCCTCGACAGCCGCGCCGTGCTCCCCTGCTTCCTCATCATCTACAAGGTCTAGCCATCGCCGCCGCCGCCGACTCCGGATCGCACTAACCGATCGACCACCGTGACCGTTAACCCGCCATGCATCGTTAATCGCCACGCTAATCGCTAGGATTGCTCGTTTTGGGACTCTGCTGCTTTTCCGGAGAGTCAGGTGTGGTAGCAACAGGACTGGAGCCCTCGCTCCGCCGTTCGTGTAAAAAATCAGTACAAACACCGCTGCCTATTCTTTTTGGGTTTTTGAATCTCGAAATGGTATAGAAACATTTTGCTTTCAGCTGTCCATTCAAACAGCTGCATCGCTCTGCATGCAATGTACATGTATCTTGGGCCTTCTTTGCTTCTGCGCTTGTGCACTTTGCAGAGGACACCAGTAGAAGACCAGAGCACCCAGTCGGAGCATGGCCGTGCGTGTCCTTCCGTGCACGGCTCCGATCCCCCGGACGGCTGGCTCCCCCGTGACAGCGAGGGAGATTCACGGTCACGGCTTGTTCGTCTGTTGCAGCGCCAGAGAGATTTGTCGCCGCGGGTTTAAAGCGTTTTTGGCGCAGCGCTCGTGTTCTCTTCTTCCTCCTCTCGCCGTCGCCACTCGCTTGTTGTTTCCTTCTTCCGATTCATCAATAATGGCTTGGTTTGTCTCCCTCCAGTCGATCAAGCCAGGCTCGTGTTGGACGGACAGTACTAGACGAGCTCCGTCCATGCTCGCTCGATTGGTCCCTTTGTCATGGCGCTGTCCTGCAGTCCTGCTGCGACCTCACTCCCATGCTTTGCTTGCTAGCCGCTCTCGTCCTGCGCTGTCCTTGTCGCTTTTCCTTTTCCTTTCTTCAGACTTTCATCAGGTACAAAGAAATCGCAGCAGGGCATTGCTCGCTCTGTATAGTATCTCCTTTCGTGTTCTTCGTGGCCTCGCTTTTGCAGTTTGCTAGCTAACTGCTTGTGTTTTTTTTCAATGATGTGTTTTTTTCAAGGGAAAATTGGCTGGGAGACACTGCTAATGGCCGAAATCGGGTTCCACACACGTCCACTTTGCTTATTTGCCGAGAGACACTACTTCTTCACTTTGACTGGGCCGTGGGCACCGCCGTTTCTTTGCTGCCGTTTGGGGCCGTTTGGGGTGAGAGTTTGGTTTCAAAAAGACGCTGGTGCCCCTGAGCCGAGTCAGGTTGGACCCAACCGTTCGCGAACGGGTCCGGTTGGACCAGCTTTAGTCCGGCCGTCGTTTTAGGGTTAGGGATTCGCTCGTCCGTACCAGTCCCCATTCCCCATTCCCTTTGCCACCCGCACGCTCCACTCCGCCGTCGCCTCCGCCGCCGCCGCGCCGCACCATCGATCTCCGCCGCCACCGGTGTACTGGAGCAGACTCGGCCGCCGTCCTCCCTCCATGAGGGGCTGAGCCTCGGGAGCACGACCGCGGGGAATAAGGAGATGGCGTCCCCCGAGAAGAAGGACGCGCCGTGCCCTAGGTCTCCGCCTAGGGTTCGACCTCAACCCAGCTGGATTCGACCAGGGTAAGATCTCCTCCGTGCCCTCCCCACCTTACTGATTTCCTCAGATGTATGCGCTAGGAAGGTTGCGTTGAGTTCTTTTCGTTTCTTCATTTTAGGATGGATCCGGATAGTGCTTGTAGACTTGTTATTAAGGTGCCCGCGTATGTAGAGCAAAGAGCAGATGGGAGCTCTGATTATCACGTCACTGAGATTTGGGGACGTGTGGTTGACAAGGACACTTTTAACTGGATGGGTTTTCATGAATTGCTTGATGAGGAGATTGTCCATGGTCAGGATCAGAAACTGCTGGTTAGCTATTTGAACAAGTACACGAATGAGACAGCTATTATAGACTCTGATAGTTCATTGATGCATGCATTTGATATGTACTGGGATAAGAGGAAACTGTCAGTGACTGTGGAGGTTGTGGACACTTGGCTTTGGGACAATATGGGGCAAAATTTGCCTGAATCTGCAGTTCATGAATCTCCTGAAGATGGTAGCCCAACAGATGGTGGTGGTGCTCAGGATGATCATGAAGATGATGGTTATGTAATGAAATGAAACTTGTCGTCGCTTGGTACTGCAAATTGGCATAAAGGCCTTTCATTGATTTTGTTCATGGCATTACATCCATTGTCTCATGGCATTACAAGCATTGTTCATGCTAGTTTGTACATTAACATGCACAGCATGACAAAACACACACCTCCACACACACTAGCAATTTTCATCCACTGCTCCACACCATTGTCTGGCTTGACATCCAAGTTCTTGACATATGCACCCAAATCTACAAGACTTGTGTTCACCACCGAGATGGAGTTCGCCAGCTCATGCATCTCGGTAACCATTGCTGCAATCTGGCCACCAATGTCAACAGCAGAGCTTTCAGGCTTCCACATAAAGAATGTGCAGCTAGTGTTGCCCTGTCACAATCACAAGAACACATGAACCCTAGATCTGGCTGTTGAGACCCAAACGAATTCGAACAGCATGAAGCACTCACCCAGTCCCTTCTCTTGCAAGTGTAGAACGGCATGTTGGGATGCTTCGAAGTCTTCGACGTCCGCTCCACGACGGTGGCCGTCTTGCAGAATGGGCATAGTGGCTGACCACGCGAGCCACCCTCCGGCGGCTGACCACGCGAACCGGTCGAGGACGCGCTGGAACCACTTGCCATCTTGGTGCCACGCGACGAGGAGGAGGAGGCCTCACGCCGACGTCGTGGAGGAGGAGGCCTTCGCCGGCCGCTGCCAAATCGCCACAGACGACGCCGGCGAAGAAGAAGGGGAAGAAAGAAGGGATTGGACTCGACCGGACCGGAGCAGGGGCACCAGGACAGGCTCGGACTTAAGTTGGGTCCAACCTGACTCGGCTCAGGGGCACCAGCGTCTTTTTGAAACCAAACTCTCACCCCAAACGGCCCCAAACGGCAGCAAAGAAACGGCGGTGCCCACGGCTCAGTCAAAGTGAAGAAGTAGTGTCTCTCGGCAAATAAGCAAAGTGGACGTGTGTGGAACCCGATTTCGGCCATTAGCAGTGTCTCCCAGCCAATTTTCCCTTTTTTCAATGGCGTTTTCATTGAATACGGGTGGAGGTGTTCTGTGTTCGTTTGGTGGCAAATGCAACTGCAATCCAGATTCCAGGCAAAGGCGTCGGGGATGGTTAATGTGAAGTAAATGCCGAGGTAGAAGTAGAACAACTGGGTGACGTTCTTCATCAGGTTAATTAAGCATGCGGATGCGGCAGTGGCCAATCGGGCAACCGCTGCCTGCTCTGCTCGGCGCTTGCTTGCTTCCAAAGGCTCTCGCTCGTCAAGCGACATGCCACGCCACACAGTCCATTTCCCTGTTCACGTTTGAATGTCCGACGACCGTCTCCATATCGCTAATCCCCTGTATCCACATGTGCTGATGTCTGATGTGCACACTGATGACTTATGGTACGCTTGCGCAGCATCAGAGCGATCTGTTCTGCCTCTTGTCCTGCGAAACCACGTTTGCTAGCTGGGTTATTCGAAGCGTTACGTGTTCACGTTCCATGGTGTGGGTACTCTGCAGTCTGCACAGCTATGTTCGTTTTGTGCACGGATGGTATGGTAGTACTAGATGCTTATCCAGAAAGGCAAACGGATCCGACATGTCCGTTACAGTCACAGGTTGACATGTTTCAACAGTGGTGTACAAATTATGCATCTCCTCCTCAAGAAGCGACTGTTGTGTAGATCTGGCTGACATGGCATAGCATACGTACATCTGGATGGCTGACACTGGGCCTCACCAGGTTTCTCAGGGAGGGGCCGAGCTATTGCCAATTGGCATGTTACCATGTCTCTTGCGGAGGCACCTGATCACCATACATGGAGAGTGCGAGGGCTGTGGCTGTGCAGTGTGGACTGGACCACTGTCTCCGGCCGTAAGCACCAATCATCATCATCGGGTTAACATCACCCTCGCATCGGCCGCGACGTTTCTCCTGTGCGTGTGTGCGCGCGTTGTTGCCTCAGGTTCGTTCTTCAGTGTCACCGCGAGGCTGGCTGGCTGCTTTCACTTGCCGCATCTACCATCGGGGATGCTTCTGTTCACCGGAACCTCACGTTCTCGGCGAAACGACTTGCCCTGAATTCTCGCTTTGGCATTTCCTGAGAGCAGACGCCTTGAATTCTCTCTCTTTGATTGAGAGCTCTCTTCTGAGAGTACGACAGGAGATTTACTGACAGTCACAAGATCCTATACTGAACGACTAATGAACAATGGTCCACTGCCTTTTGTTTCTCTAAGTAGAGATACAAAGATAGGACTGAGCACTGACGGTTGATTATTCAGCTCTCTAAATGGTAAATGCAGGCGAGTGAGCGACGGTGCTCATTTACTCCGCCGATCTGATCGACTGTCCTGACTCCTGAGCCGGATACGTACCTGGATGCTGGGAACAACACAACATTGCAACATGCGATGCATATCGCCGTGCCTGCATCTCGTCACCTCTGGTAGCTGTTGTTATCCTCGTGCTTCCAGGTGACGCCAACGCTCAGAACTGAATAATGAACTGTCAGTGCTAGCTAACCACTATAGACTAGTAGACCTCACTCCAGGAGATTGGAACGTACTCCTCCTGAGTAGCTGCTGCCTCAGCGAGTGTTGAGTCGTTATTGCTTCGCTGCTCACCCTCACATGGGTCAAACATGAACGCTGAAGGCTGAACTGAGCACTAACAACTGGCGAACTTCATGGAAAGAGTTGTGGAGGCACACTCTACATCCAGTACCCAGGGCCGGCTAGCTCTCTCTGGACCCCGGGGCCCACGCGAGTTATTCCTTTGCGCAGGTTGCATGCAGCGCAGCGATGAGAGCCGCCGATGAGCCAGTCGCCGTATACCTGCACTGCACAGCAATCAGCGGCACGGGCATAACTTGCCTGCGTTCCAGCGAGCAACAGTGCGCTGCGCTGCGCATCTCTGAATCATACTAAATTCGTGTTGGTCTTGTCAAGATCCGCTGGACTTGACGGCTTGACCGGTAGTACGACGTACGAGTACGAGTACAATGCCTCGCCTGCGTCCGGCCGAGAATGCATTTGCAATTGCGTGCCAGCGCCGTGTGTCGCTCTGGCGACGGCAGTAAAATCTGGCGCCAATCATGCGGCGCTGGGCTTTGCCACCGACCATGTCCGCTCCCCTTTTATTGCAGGAGATGGGTGATGATGGACTGATGGCGGATGCGATGCGATTCCAGGATCATGGCCGGAGCAGATTAGTACGGCCTCGCCCGGATCGTGCATGGATTGGTGTCGTGGAGACGGAGAAACAGTAGTTGTAGTCCACTACTACAGTTATACTAGCTCACAGGTCATCATGCTTGGTGATGGTGGTGAGAACTGAGAATGAGATCTCAGTTCAGGCCTCAGTTAGGGGTCATCAATTCAACCACAGCCCCAAATGTCGCCCACCCAGCACATCTAGCATCGAATTTCATGCACCGACCGACCAGATCGCTCCCGAAAGAAAATCCACTCATACTTCACGGATCCGGTTCAGCAACTTGGATCATGGTATGGTAGTAGCACTGTAAACTGTAGCAGTAGCCAGTAGGTCACCGTCACTTGCGTATTTGAGTACCTACCCGCAATGACTGACTGTGACTGGACTTGACACAGTTAACAGTTCAGTGGACGCATTATTATCCTGATCGATGGATGTCTCGTGACACCGGGGCATTATTATCCTGCCTGTACTTCCACATGGCCTCTTGCTCATCAATGGAGAGATCAGGCGACCTGGAGAAGAGATCAAGGCAAGGCACTATTTTTCTGATGAGGTATCGCAATTCGCATGGTATTGTTAATGCTGCGCAAAGGGCAGCAAATCTGGGACCATTAGGACCGATCAGTATGGTCGTCAATTGTACTAACAGACAGCCTTTCTTTGGTTCACAGGTCGGTGAGTCTTATTGCAGAGATGCAGCAGCCAAGAGGCACAAAACAATTTGACACAGGGAATTATACAATTCCGCACTAATCCAAAGGTGGTATAACTCAAGATGAAAATGCTAGGCTATCATCAGGATACAACCATTTTGCCTTCATCGACTCTCTGATGCACGTCTAGAATTTCAAGACTGTTCATTGTGACACTATGACTGTGTCTTCATTGCTAAACTCTCAAATATATAAAGGCAAAGGCTTGGATTTAACAGCCTGATCACTTCATCAAAGATACAATAAGATGGGGAAAAAGGAAAGGAAAGAATATCCCCAACTAAATGGTCACTAGAAAACCAGAGTTTGAAACTAGACTTGATACAGACGAATATTCACATGGTTAGAAACAACTCTCCTGTTCTGAATTCCTGCCTTATGGCACCCTGCCACGGACTGCAGATGCTCTTGGTCAGTGCTTGACTGCTCCACGTTTGCGCAGCCTTGGTCGACTCGACGATGCACCTGGACCCTTGCGGGTTTTCCTGGACCGAGTTTTCTTTGGCTCATAACCTATAACTTCCAAGTCGTCGCATATCTCTTGCTTCCCAAGAAGAAGCCCAGGAATTATCTCCCTATGAAAATTTCTCATACCCCTCCCTCTCTTTAGCTTGATCCGACACGCTGGTCCCTCATTATAGGGTGTTGGCACATTGATAGATTGCCCGTCATCTTTGATCTCCTCTAAATTCACCACGATGTTCTCGAACGAATCCAATGAAGGTTGTGGCTCATCGTCCCCGTTCTGAGCTGCTGCTGTCTGATTGCTGCTTCCAAAGCGATGATCAATGCATTCAGAACGACGCTGAAAAATGGAAAGAAGGGTTCTAGCTGCAATATCAACTGTTGTGCCATCATCGTCGACCTTATCTTGAAGCATGCTCAACTCCTGAATATTTAATGTTCCACTGTGGGATAGCCCAAGTCTTGAATGGAAATTATTATCAACAAGAGGAGATCCGGGGATAAACAACTCCTTGTTAATGGTTCCAGACTCTGGCCACTGAACCTTAATGATAGTTGTTGGGGCTGTGAGAAGCATGTCACTGTCATCCTTGTGTGCCAACATATGATCATTTCCAAGAACCACATGTTTGGCGGAAGTTTCTGCATGCAGGCTATTTTTTGTGGAGAAAGAATGATCAGGTGCTGTTCCATTACTTACATCATTATTTACAACTTTCTCTCTATAATCGTTGATTTCTGATGGCATGTCAGTGCATTCAGGTGACACATTAAGGTCAAAAAGGAACTTCTGTTGAACTGAGGATTCAGTTATCACATCCCTTGAACTGTCTGGAACTGAGTTGGGCGTGATCACTGTGATGGAAGATCCTTTCATTGATCCAATACCAGAGCCAGAGACACATTCTTTTCCAGAAGCTTCTCTATGGTTGTCTGAAAATTTTCCACGGTGCGTCGAGGAAGAAGGAAACACAGTAGGAGGCATAAGAAAGATTTCTTCTTGAGGAACATTCAGGTCAAATAGTGAATGTCTTGCTTCAGTGTTACTTGTTTTGATAGGGGACTGGCAATCCGGAGTGTCACTAGATCCAACTGAACCTGGAAATGCATAAGGTTAGAATAGTCATGAAGCTCTATGTGAATGCCATCTTGTTAGATTATGATTTAGCTTGCAATGAACATAGCATTGCACACGAGAATAAAGTAAGGGGAATAAAACCTGAAAATGCTCCAATAATCATGACATGTCTAATATACCAACTAAAGCTCTAAAGCATGAATGATCCTACAATGGGAATATATGGATTTGCAGAACTTATAACTCTCAAATGAATAATTGAATAGAAGTTTATAAACTAAACTTTGCATTGAAAAAGGCTCAGAGTAGAGCTTGCTAACAATAAAACTTCCTTAAAATTGCAGAAAATATTTGAATGCAAACATGGACAGAATTGAGAAAGACCACATTGCTGTATCATAGCTATTTTTCCTTTATGTGAAAGATTGTAAAATATTTCTCTCTCCTCTTAATATAATGATATGAAGATCTGAGAAAAAAGCATCTAATTAGTCAAATGACATTGATCTTGTTCTTCAAAACTCAATTACTGCCAGTAGTTAGCAGATAGATAACAGTGAACAAACAGTTGGGCAATAGCATCCTCTTCATCAAGCATGCATTAATTAAGCACTACAACCATTTTTCATCAAAGGCTCAACTTATAGACACATATGCATGAGCAATCAGTACAGTCATAAAAATAGGTCATACAAGATAACAGCAACCCACTTTCATCCAAGTAGTTCCGAAACATGTTAGCACAGGATGCAAGAGACTCACCAACGCTTACACGTGATGCATTCCAGTCTCTACAGAACTGAAGAGACTCTGCAACTGAGGTGTTCTCTGGTGAAATGCAGCATGAACCATCCTGTGACTTGCCATTTTGGTTGGCAAGGTTGCCAAAGCCAGAGCAACCAATAGCTTCCACTGCATCACCAGAAATAGATGGCTTCTCCAAGTCAATCACTCCGTGATAAGCATCAGATTTTCTCCGAATTGAAGTCCTAACATCTGAATTCAGGTCCACAAATCCGGGCAACGATTTGCGTTTATTGGAATTGATGGAAACTCCTTGGGTCTGATTGTGTCTCGAACCCAAAGTCATCTGGGGGCACCAAGAAAACTTCTTTAGCAAGATAAATTTAGACTTATATACATGAGAGAAAAAGATCTAGCTATTCCCCTCACCAGCTTATGCTCGTGAACAGAGTGCAGGCCACTAAGTGCACTGCTGGATTGCTTCCAGAAAGAAGCGTAAAACTTGTTCAGATCCTCCATCTGCAAAAAGATATCACATCACATTCATGTTCGTCGCAACCCAAAGAACCTCACAATCCAATTTCACCAAAGCCCTTAACCCTAACGCAACAGCTCATAAAACCATAAACAAGAAACCAACCTTAATTGGACAACTAGCCAAATTTCCCTGTCTTTTCTGTTGTCCCTGTGAAGAACAACCACTTCTTTACCGAAGCAACAGGAAAAGCTCTAATATACAGAAAAACAAGCACAAGGACGGACACCATAAAAAGAGAGGATTATTGCGCATAATAAACAGGGGAGAAAAAAAGGAAACCTTTCCGTGGCGATATTTCCTTGTCGCGCCTCCCCTCGCCGAACTCGGTCTCGGATCTTCCCAATTCTTTCGCGGCTGGATACTGGTGCAGGCGGCTGGCTGTCCGTAGCGTCAGCCGAGCCCCATCAGACGGCTTCTTTTTTTTCTCTTCTTCTTTCCTGTTTCTCCCTCGGCTCACCTGCCCTTTTTTTCACCTGCTATGATGATTTACTGATGCTGTGGGAGATGGCCAGATGGGGATGGAGATGGAGATAGGGATTTGATACCTTCTCGTTAGTCTAGTCTAATCTTTCTAGGGCTTGCTTAGCTGTGACTGCCTGCCTGCTGGCTGCATGGAAGGAGCGATGCGAGGTGGGGTTGGGGACGGAGACGGAGATGTGTCAAGTCTGCCACTTTCTGGTCAAGAATCGCAATACCGGAGGAAAGTAGGTGGTGTTGGCTGTTACTAATACTTTGCATTAAAATATGTGTAAGGGTAAAAATCTGGCTCAAATCTGCTGTCTGGTTTCTCAAATCTCTGTCATCAACCAATCAAAAAACATTAATCTTGTCATCAACTAGTTGTTTTTTGTCTCGATATAATTTGTCGTCGATATCTAACCAGTGTTTGAAAATCAAAGTATACAAAATAAGAACCACGGAGATATCTGCAGTTGAGTTATCTATTTGCTTCTTTGGATTTGCATCTTGAACACTGATAGTGATGGCTGATGGTATGGCCCACTGCAACAAATACTCCTACATGGTACGCAGTACAAAAGAAAAGCAGCAGAGATAATCAAGTGGCGGAGGACAGGACAGGAAAGGCTGGCATGGGGAATACGGGAGGTACTATTCTGAACAAATTTTATGCGGGGCGGGGATGCTTTGCCCAAAAAGCCCCTCGTGTTTTGTCCCCTCAGCCCTGACTGAGCCCGTTGCTTCACGAAGTAGACGATCCGTATTACAATTTTCTGACCAAGGAATCAAAGATCCACAGAACTGTGACGGCCGCAGCCGACACGGAGCAAGCCGGCGTACACGCACGGCGGTGAGCACAGCGCGGCGGCGCTGCCTCGAGCAAGCCTCGAGCTGAGCAAGAGGAAGAAGATGAATTGGGGAATTTAGTTCTAATTTTTCGCTGTCCTCCCAACCTCCCTCACAGCGAGTTATAGGTCTTACACGGGCCAAGCCCAATACAATCCCAAATGGCGACATGCCGTCTTATGGGCCGAATAGAATGAATTGTAAATACTGCTACTTGGGCCTAATATGTAGTAGTAGTGATCCATCGGGAGAGGTCTTTGTGACATTCCCCCCTCCCTTAAGCGGCAACTTGTCCTCGGGTTCTTTGAAGTGATCGAGGTAGGAGATGGCAATACCCGGCCTCGATCTTCACCGCCGCATAGCTTGCGCGGAGACTTGAGTTTAGCTCCCGGGACGCCCGGTCGCGATGGGCAAGACCGGCGACACACGAGCTTCGAGATAACCCGGTGACCCACATACCGGAGTCTAGATGATAAGACCCGTACCGGTGGCAAATCAAAGAACATGGTGAGTAGATTTAAGTCGAATCATCGATACCGTGACGGTAGGTGGAAGAGCCTTCTTCACCGAGACACATGAATCACGGGGTGAATTTGACTTGAGGCCGGTAGTTGCGGTTATATGCCACTGCTCCCACCTTCTTGATGACCAAGTAAGGTCCAAAGTACTTGAAACTGAGTTTATGATGAGCCCGACGTTGAACTGAGTGTTGGACATAGGGTTGCAACTTGACAAACACCCAATCCCCTACCTGGAACTCTCTTTCATGTCTGTGCTTTTCACCGCGCCTTCATCCCGGTTTGGGCTCTCTCAAATTCCCGAATGTGTTCCATCACAAAGACGCCTCTCTTGCGGCCATTCATCCAAGTCGATCCACGGTGCACACATCATCCACAGAGATGCCGAAATGCCTTGGGTCATGACCATATAATGCCTTGAATGGGGTGAGGCCATGTCTTTGAATGGTAAGTGGAGTTATACCGAATTCGGCTTGTGGAAGGTATTGAGCCCACTTTGTTGGGCAAGCTTGAACCATGCACCTTAAGTAAGTTTCCAGACATTGATTAAGCCTCTCAGTCTGGCCATCTGTTTGTGGATGGTAGGAAGAACTCATGTTCAGTGTTGTCTCAGAAGAGTTGAAAAGTTCTTGCCATAGTGCACTGGTGAACACCCTATCCCTGTCAGAGATTATGATCTTGGGCATTCCATGCAGTTTATAGACATTAGCCATGAACAGTTTTGCCACAGATATTGCAGTGTAAGGATGAGAGAGACTGATGAAGTGTGCATATTTTGTCAGCTTATCTATCACCACTAGTATAGTGTCATAGGACTGTGACTTTGGAAGACCTTCAATAAAGTCTAAACTGATGGTATGCCAAGCAAATTGGGGCACAGGTAGAGGTTGCAACAGCCCAGGTATCTTATTATGTTCAGACTTGGCTTGAGCACATACCTGGCAAGCATTGACGTAAGAAGTGACATCTTGCTTCATGTTGGGCCAGGCAAACAAAGCTTTGATCTTCTGATAAGTAGCAGTAATACCACTATGGCCTCCCAGCCCACTTGAGTGCAGGGCCAGCAACACTGCTTGATGAGCTTCCTTGTGATTGCCCAACCAGATTTTCCCTTTGTACTTGATGACACCTTGCACCAAGGAAAAACCCTTGTCATTGTGACCTGTGATAGCTAATTCAGTCAATAGCTTTTTACTGTCTTCATCCTTTTGGTAACCTTCCACAACAACTTCCAGCCATTTAGGAGTGCATGTTGAGACAGCATGTGATTGCAATGAAGGATCTGAAGGTTTTCTGGAGAGGGCATCTGCAGCTTGATTGAGTGGCCCCTTCTTGTACACTATCTTGTACTGTAGACCAATCAATTTTGTGAAAGCCTTCTGCTGCATGCCTTCTAGCAATTTCTGATCGCCCAGGTGGATAAGACTGTGGTGATCAGTGGCAATGGTGAATTCTCTGTGTTGTAGATATGGTTTCCATTTAGTAACAGCCATAATCACTGCCATACACTCCTTCTCATAAGTGGAAAGAGCCTGAGATTTGGGGCCCAATGCCTTGCTAATGTAAGCAATGGGATGGCCCTGTTGTGCTAAGACAGCCCCAATTCCAGTTGAAGATGCATCAGTCTCAATGGTGAAACCTTTAGTGAAATCAGGAAGTCCCAACACAGGTGCTGACACAAGAGCTTGCTTGAGTGTGTCAAAGCTAACTTGCAGCTGAGGAGTCCACTGATATATTACATGCTTTTTCAACAGATCATTCAGTGGTTTACTGATACTGCCATAATTCTTGATGAATTTCCTGTAGTATCCAGCAAGCCCCAAAAAACTTCTCAATTGCTTAGCATCCTTGGGCACAGGCCATTGAGCTATGGCCTCTGTTTTCTTGGGGTCAGTAGCCACTCCTTGGCTGCTGATGATATGCCCCAAATATTCTAAGGATTGTTGAGCAAATGAGCATTTGGAGAGCTTCAAATACAATTGATGCTCTTGTAGAATCTTGAAAACCTGCTTGAGTTTGTCCAAATGTTCTTCCAGACTCTTGCTGTATATCAGGATGTCATCTACAAAGACTAAGACACCTTTTCTGAGCAGAGGCTTAAAGATTGTGTTCATCAATGCTTGAAATGTTGCTGGTGCATTTGTTAAACCAAATGGCATCACCTTAAACTCCCAGTGCCCATGATGAGTCTTGAAGGCTGATTTGGGCTCATCTTCTTCTTTCAACCGAATTTGGTGATACCCAGAACGCATGTCCAGCTTTGTGAACCATGCTGCTCCATGCAATTCATCTAGTAGCTCATCCACTACCGGCAATGGGTACTTATCTTTGACCGTGATGTTATTGAGTTGACGGTAGTCTACACAGAATCGCCATGTACCGTCCTTCTTCTTGACCAACAATACGGCGAGGAGAAGGGACTATGGCTAGGCCGAATGATGCCATTAGCCAACATTGTTGTGATCTCGCTTTTCTATTTCATCTTTCGCGTAGGAGAGTAGCGATACGGTTTCACATTCACTGGATTGGCACCTGTTTGCAGAGGGATCTGATGATCAAACACCCTTGGTGGTGGTAATGTGGTAGGCTCCCGGAACAAGGCAAAGCATTACGTCCCGAACTCTTGTACCTCAACAGGTGGTGCAGATGTTGCATCTTCCACTCCCATGAGTTGCAGCTGCACCAATTGAGCTACTCCTCCTTGTCTGAGCATCCCTTGTAACTTATGGGCTGACACTGGAGGACAGCTGATGACAGAGTCCCTAATGCCCTTGATTGTGACTCTAGCTCCATCCCTGTTGAATCTGATGAGCTTGCGCTTCCAATGGATCCACATTGGACTGTGTGTCTCCAGCCAATCCATTCCCAACACTATATCATAGCAAGCAATAGGTAACACTCTGACATCATGAGTGAAAGTTTGTCCTTGAGACCACCATGTGAAATTCTTCACTTGCTTGTCACTTTGGTTACTTTAGCTCCATTGGCAACAACGATACCGATTCTCGCCTCGCAAGTGAACACTTGAGTTTCGGGCGCTTGTTCACTCGAAATGTGCGAACCGCCCGAGTCCACTAGAATCAACACTTCCGTTTCTCGGACCAGGTCCCACCAGCTTGATGGTTTTCCCGCCTTGCACTCCGAAGCGACAAGCGAGATAAACCGAAAGCCTCTTGATCACCGTCACCGGATTCGTATCGAGGGTGAGCCGCTTTGATCTTCGGGTATAATTGCTTGAAGATATTCCTCCAAGACATGGATAGACACCTTATCCGGGCATTTATGATTTCGCCCACTTTTCTCCACACTTCATATACAGCCCTTGAGCCTTTCTTTGATTCCCGAGAGATATCAACTTCTCATCCCATCCGGGTTTAGTATCTTCGGAGTATGAGTGCCTGAATACCCGGCCGAGTCCGAACTTGTTGCTTGCCATTAGATCTCGAAAATTTCGGATGATTTATGGAAATACTTGCTTGGGCCGATACTCCATCATGGTTTCCTGCATAAGAGCCAATGATAGAGCCGCATCAACTGTTCTTGGCTTGTGTAAGGATATAGCACTTTAATATCGATGCGGTCCTATGAGAAACTTGCCGACAAAGAAGACATCATCATAGGACTTGTTATGAGCTAGAACCTTATGCATGGCGAGACTCAAATCTATCAAAATACTCCCGCACACTAGAGGTTTGTCTAATCGAAGCAAGTCATTCATATAAATCGATATAAGTCTCTACCAAACTTGCTTTCTAATAACCACACACAAAATCGGCCCAACTACTAATAGGGTGTTGTGCTTCATATGTTTGAAGCCATAGTTCAAAGACTACCCCGAAAGTGAATGGATGCAAACTCAGACCAAACTGAAACAGGGACCTGATACATGTGAAAGTACTTCTCACACTTCTCTTTCCACACCCTAGGATGAGACCCATCAAACTTAGGAAAACTTGCTTTCGGCAACCTAAACTCTCTATGATTACTAGGCTGAGCATGGTAATGGTTTGGATAACTCATGTAAGACATATCATTCATTTCATTCTGATGAACAGGAGATGTTGGAGCCGTGTGGAACTGACCATTGGCCAGGGACTGCTGAAGGACCAGGGTCCCCGGAGCATGTCCCTGTGGGTGAGGTTCAACGCCGTGGCCAACGACGGCCCGCCCCTCTTCCTCGCGCAGCGGGGCCGAGGGCGCTGGAGTCGATGAAGAGGCCTCCAACGCCGACACGCGCGATGTGAGGTCGCGCAAGTCCTTGCTGAGCGCCACGGTAACATCCTCAAACTTGGTGGTGGAACCCTCGATGAGCTTCATCATCGCGGTCATCTGGGTCCCGAGTTCGTCGAGCTTCTTCTCCGCTGTCGCCATGCGGACCGTAAGAGTCGGACCACGCGCCAGCGATTTGGTGGCGATTTGGGGTGGAGGTGGGTTGGAGGTGGGTTGGAGGTGAGTGGATCGGCGTTTAGCGGTGGTTTGGTGAAGGATCGGCGGCGGATCGGGAAAAACACGGAGGTTGGTTGGTGGTGTGAGATGTCGGAGATGGCGGCGGAACGGGCGAGCGGCGGCGGCGGCGGAAGGTAGATGGTAGGGAGTCGATACCAATGTGACGGCCGCAGCCGACACGGAGCAAGCCGGCGTACACGCACGGCGGTGAGCACTGGCCGGCGCGCCGAGCAAGCCTCGAGCCGAGCAAGAGGAAGAAGATGAATTGGGGAATTTAGTTCTAATTTTTCGCCGTCCTCCCAACCTCCCTCACAGCCGAGTTATAGTCTTACATGGGCCAAGCCCAATACAATCCCAGCGGCGACATGCCGTCTTATGGGCCGAATAGAATGAATTGTAAATACTGCTACTGGGCCTAATATGTAGTAGTAGTGATCCATCAGGAGGCTGCTGTGACAAGAACCAGGTCCATTTTCCTTTTTTTTATTTATATAGCAGAAAAAAACTATGAAGTGTCACGTACTGTACTACACTCACGTGAAACGATTTACTGTACGTAGAAACTGACGAACTTTCCACGTTCCAAACAAAGGCTGACTTCCAAGTTTAATTTCTATCTTAATCGACCACTCACACCTAGTAGTCCATTCAGAATTTCGGATGGACCGTACCGGCTGCATAATCCAAAGTCTACTGTGTTCGGACGATACTTTTCAACGGCGGCCAATCACATGGGTTCATCTCTGTGGTTAATACCTAGATCATCCGTTGTATATTTATCTCCTATAATAAAAATCATTTGCCTTAGAGGTAACCGTTGTTTAATTGGCTCCACCACAGGTTTACAAACACAGTTCAGGCTGGCCGGTCGTTCCAAAATGTGCTGTCGATCCCACAAGGCCACAATTATTCTACCCGCAAAAAAAAAAAAAAGGACCACAAGTAATCTGCCCATCAGGGCGAGAATCCATGCCACGTGCGTTGTTATCTTACCTGCTGGTTAGTGGGTTCATTTCATCTCTGATAAAAGGTAGGTCAAATGTTGCATCATTGACAGCTACAAAAAGTGTATCATAAAGAAAAGGAGAGGATTAAAGGGACAAGAAAATAATATGTGTGATTGTTGCTTGTAAGTTGTAGTTTATATTAGATTTTCTGCAGCATAGTCCAAGATAGTATAAATTCGTATGTAGTAATTGTCTTGGTAATGGTTGTCCTGTAAGCAAATCGTTCCGATAATTTTTCTTTTAGTTCATATCGTGTTGTATGTGGCTACCTCTATTTCTATACAAGATCTCTTGTTTTCGCTGGAGATAAGAGAGATGAGAGTATTTTAATTGTTGTGCATATCGGCGTACAAATCTGTATCGTCTAGTAAGACTAAATCTAGTGAGCTAGTCCGTTTGTATAACAGACTCCACGGCATGCGAGGACATAGTTCGGTTGCTTATGTCTCTTGTGCTGAAATATGTGACTTCGTCAAGTTTAGTATTTATGAGTCCAACTCAATTCTTCGTAGGAGTACGACTACAGACTAAGTGTACGCTCGTAAATAGTATAAGCGTACACGCCGCCTGTATAGCCTCTGAAAAAGAGAGGCTACGGAGCATAGACAAACTACACTCAGTCCTGTTTGTTGCATTTACACCAAACGAAAATGACACATTAGAATTTTAGTAGGACGTGCGTTATGCATAGTTTGAATCTTTACTACTTTAGCCAATTAGCCCACAGACTACAGAGCTACCGGATCTGAACCCTTTTCTTTTTATCAATATTCCGACCACTGTCATTTTAGTATAGAACCTCCTCTACCTTGACTGGAACAGATGTGGAGTGAACATGCTCCAGTGGCCCCACCCTAGATGCACGTGACATCAACCAACAATACGGTCATGGGCGGACTAATTAATTAGTGAATGCATGGAAGATTTGGGAGCACGGATTTTACATCAACCTGCAATTTTTTCTTGAATCATATGTTATATTACAATTTGGAAATGCCTCGTATGAATATTGATATACTTGTATCTGAAGAGACAGGCATATATATCCTACAGTGATACTAGCAATTATCGCCCTGTTCGTTTGGTCTACCAACACTTACCAGCCAGCAATTTAACAGTATTTTTCTCTCACAACAAATCAGCAACAGCGAGAATCAGCCAGCCAGAAATGACCAAACGAACATGGCGTATATTTTCTTTAGTTATAATCCTTTCGTGTGCAACAAGTTAAATTAAATTGTTTTGTAGCTGTCACTTTTCCACAAAATGTTTTGAACTTTTAAGCATATTTTTATTTTTGGGATTTTTTTATAAAATATTTTTTTTGTTTTATACTAAAATTGAATCTATCGGTCAACGCGTCAAGGGATGGGCGTGATCGAGAAAAAAAAAAAGAAAAATCTATCGGTAAAATGATTTCGATTCACCATCTAAATCATTTCTTGAGAATCTGAACCTGAAAAAATTGAACAAAATTCTGAATACTTACCAGACACACCCTTAATTAGGCTTGCCACTTTATTTATAGATTTAAAAGTTTTGTTTGTGTGTTAGCTGCCGCAAAGTTCTGTTTACTTTTTTGTGTACAATAGCATTTTGTATTGGCCCAGAGTGTTTTCTGTTGTCGTCATAGCCCATACAAAGGCTAATTCAATCTGCGGCCTGGAATGTTGTTGCTGGGCTGGCTAGTGGTTACAGTACAGGTGCGGGCTTGATTCCTCCGATGCCGAACACAGACCGTCGGTCGGTCGCACTCGCACGACCGACCGGCGACGAGATCACGCAATCATGCCTCGCGCTAAATAATCTCGCGGCATACTGCATCTTGTACTTGAAGAGTTGAGGCATCAAAAATAATCTCGCGGCGCCTGGCGGCCGGCGACACTGCCGTTGTGACGACGACGGTGACGTCCCGAGGAAGACGACGAAGCCAAGAAGAGGGAAACAACACAACACCTCCACATCCCCCGACGAGTAACTGACAGGAGAACCGCCCACTCGTCCCAACACATCCCAAACTCCACACGGCTCTCCGGTCTGCCCCGCCGCCCTCCATCCCCATGCCGGCGGCTTCCCTCCGCCTGGCCGTCGTGGGCGCGGGCGCGGCGGGCCTGGTGACCGCCCGCGAGCTCCGGCGCGAGGGCCACGCGCCCGTCGTCTTCGAGCGCGCCGCCGCCGCGGGAGGCACCTGGCTCTACACTCCCCCCGGCCCCGCCGCGCCCTCCGACCCGCTCGGCGCCGCGGCCACGCACTCCAGCCTCTACGCGTCGCTGCGCACCAACCTGCCGCGCGAGACCATGGGCTTCCTCGACTTCCCCTTCGTCGCCGCCGACGCCGGCGCCGCGGGCGGCGGCTCCTCCCGGGACCCCCGCCGGTTCCCGGGGCACCAGGAGGTGCTCCGCTACCTGGAGGCGTTCGCGGCGCGGTTTGACCTGCTCGGACTCGTCCGCTTCGAGACGGAGGTGGTTAGTGTCAGGAGGAGGGAGGAGGACGAAGGCGGGAGGTGGGCGGTGACGTCGAGGAAGCTCGGGGAGAAGGGGGGGCGGACTGGAGGAGGTCTATGATGCCGTCGTCGTTTGTAATGGCCACTACACGGAGCCACGCGTCGCCATCATTCCCGGTAATTTTATTTCGCCAATAATACAATCTGTGATCGCGCTAATTTGAGCTCGATCCTAAACACGGATAGGTTCTGGAATAAACTGCCTGTCCTGTAACTGCACAGCTTCCTCTTCCTGCGTGTACTTGCAGTGTTTGCATATTACAGTTGAAAGTGATAGAAATCAGCCATTGCAAATTCCAGATGCTTTTTACCTCCAGTGACCAATTATGACACTTTCAAACTTGGGCAGGGGTTGATGCTTGGCCAGGGAAGCAGATGCATAGCCACAATTACCGTGTGCCAGAGCCATTCCTTGATCAAGTGTGTTTCCCTCCCAGTAATGCATGCTCCCATTATGCATTCCCGTGGTTAACGAAGACTGTATGTTGTAACGACAGGTAGTGATCGTAATTGGGGCCTCGGCAAGTGCATTCGACATTTCGAGAGACATCGCAAGCATGGCAGAAGAGGTCCACATTGCTGATAGGTCAGCGCCAGCTTCCACCTGTAGGAAGCAGCCTGGCTACGATAATCTTTGGCTTCATTCCATGGTAAGCTATCTTTTATCCTGGTGAATCAAGATATGTTAAGCTTTTATCTACTGGAGGAGCTGCCACATTGTTATAGTATTGTGGCAAATCTAATGCTGGGGCTGCAGATTGACCATGCGCAGGAGGATGGCACTGTGGTGTTCCAGGATGGCAGCTCAACCAAAGCTGATGTCATCATGCACTGCACTGGGTATAGTGATTTGCAGTATCACTGCCATCCCATTTCCTACGAAAGCATGCCATTTTGTGCTAATTTGGCTTAATACCATAATCTGATGATATGCTTCTTGCATTTGTTTGTTGTCTAGCTACCTGTATGACTTTCCATTCCTTGGAGATGACAGCACTATCACTGTGGATGACAACTGTGTCGATCCACTATACAAGCATATTTTCCCACCCGAAGTGGCACCTCATCTGTCCTTCATCGGATTGCCTTGGAAAGTCGGTTTTGCTTCAAATTGATGATCCAGTTAAGATGCACCTGTAACTTACCCTGTGAAGCTCCAAGATCTTAAACATTCCAACCTCTGTTCTTTCCAGGTTATTCCCTTTCCGCTGTTTGAACTCCAGAGTAAGTGGGTTGCTAGAGTTCTATCAGGACGGATCAAGCTTCCATCTAAAGACAAGATGATGGAAGATGTAAAAGCATGGTATTTGAAACTAGAAGCACTTGGATGGCCTAAGAGATACACACATAACTTTTCAAACCATCAGGTAGCCTAGAGATTTCTGTCAATATACTACTTACTTAAGCTTTGTTACCTGACCACAATCGTTCAGTACTTAGTTAAGCTTTGTTACCTCACCACAATCGTTTTCAATTAGGATTTCGCTGTTGATACATTTGATTTTTGCTTCATATATATGCATATCTTATCGTGCAGTTTGAGTATGATGATTGGCTTGCTGAGCAATGTGGCTATCCACCAATCGAAGAATGGAGGAAGCAGATGTATGTTGCTAATGCAATGAACAAGGCAGCTCGTCCTGAGAGTTATCGTGATGAATGGGATGACGAGCATCTGGTGGCCGAAGCAAATGAAGACTTCAAGAAATTCTTGTAAATATGAGATGTGTATATGGACTGTTCCTCATTGCCATAGGACTTACAGAGCAAACAAACTTGTGGTAAACTGTGGATTGTTAATCAACTAACAACATGAGCAAAAATAATAGTGAAAAGAAACAAATTAAATAAATTTTGCATCAACTAACAATATGAGCAAAAATAATGTTTAAAAAACAAAACAGAGCAAAAATAATGTTTAAAAAACAAAACATAAATAAAACAAACTCTGCACCAGCCGGGAATCGAACCCGGGTCTGTACCGTGGCAGGGTACTATTCTACCACTAGACCACTGGTGCTTTTGTTTCTCCGTTTTGAGATAGTCTTTAATCACTGACTGTCATTAAACGTTAACAGTGTCGTCTCTTCTTATTTGCAACTATAGTAATACATGCGTTGCATATTTCTTACACTAAATCGTCGATGTTTATGTATGTGCCAATTAAGTTGTATGCGCCAACAACACAGTCATCAACCGCACGATGAAGTGAACACAGCACACGCACAATGGCAGTGTCAACTATCATCATCTCACGACAACCTGGTCTCTTTCAGTCTGTAAAAGGTCAATTTGTGTTTCCTGATGCTGCATGATTTCATTTCATTCTTGGTTCCAATGTGACTTCATTCCATTCATGGTTCAAAATTGATTTCATTTCATGGCTCCTAATTGGGTGAATTGATGTATAGATTGTTCAAAACGCCATCCGACAGAGGAAGCCAGCAAGTTCGCACCATACTAACACAAAAACTACTGCAGTTACAGGAAACACAAATCTCATTTCTCCACTACAACAGCAACATGTACACACTCTATTTCACTCTTGGACAGGGAACACAGCAAACAGCATCATAATTTCCTGATGCAGCCGAAGAGGAAATGTTCCTGATCCTATATGTCGGCGCTCCTCCTCTTGCGCGTAAATCCTCTCCGGCAGTCCGTCCTCCAGCGCACGCGTCCTTCTCCGGATCCTCTGCAGCACGCCATCCACGGCGAGGTCGACGGCGTCCTTCACGGCCTCCCTCAGCTCGGGCGTGCTCCCGTGCCGCCGGTACACCACCCGCGGCGCCATCTCCAGCACGCGCCGCCGCATCCTGCGCACCTCGTCCTCCGGCACGGCCTCCAGCGTCTCGACGATCCGGACGCCGCCGAGGCACCACGGCCTCCTTGGGGATGTGCACCGAGAACTCGTCGTACCGCGCCGGGGCGGCGGGCAGGTGCCAGCCGTACTGCCTCCGCGCCGCGAGGTCCTCGAAGAACACGGGCACGCAGCCGGCCAGGACGGCGTCGAACGTGGAGCGCCGCGTCGGCGTGTCCCCCGGCGGCTGCAGGCAGAACCTGGCCCGCAGCATGGGCCGCATGTACCGGGCCGGGTCGTGCGCGCACCTGCCGCCGGAGCAGTCCACGACGACGCACGCGTCGGTGCGGTTCGCGCACTCGGCGAGGATGGAGCCCCGGATGTTGGGCCGCGACGGCCGCGACGCGCCGCCCGCGAAGAGCGCCAGCGTGGGGCGGCGCGAGCGGCGCGCGCACGCGAGCCAGGCGCGGAGGTGGGCGAGCGACGACGGGTGGAAGGACGTCGGGTGCGGGATGGCGTGCTCCTGCCACGGCCACGTGCGGGACTCCAGGGTCAGGAACGTGAAGTTGGCCAGCGCCGGCAGCCGCAGCAGCGACGTCGAGCCCCAGAGCCTCGGCTCCACGCCCGGCGACTGCGCGTAGTCCCACGCGGACCCGGCCACCACCAGGAAATGGTCGTGCCCGTGCCGGCGGGACAGGATCCGCGGCTGGTCCCGCGACGGAACTCCGCCAGCGCCGCGCCGTGCCGCGCGGACTCGTCGAGCAGGCCCGGATCAAGCACGTACGGCAGCGCGTCGAGGGCCGCGTAGTAGGGCACGAACACGGCGTCGGCGTCGGCCGGGTCGGCGGCGAGGCAGCCCGCTCCAGGATGCGGCGGTGGAAGAAGGCCTCCAGGAGCCGCGCGTCGGTGCGGTACCAGGACCGGCTGCGCGGGTGCGTGCGGGGCCCGAGCCCGTGGTTGGCGAGCGACTCGCAGGGCGGGACCGAGGTGGCCGCCGCGGACGGGTCGGCGAGCGGGAAGGCGTCGGCGCCGCAGTGGCGGAGGAGGTCGGCGTTGAAGCGCGGGGGCAGGCCGCGGATGTGGATCCGCCGGCCTGCGCAGGGTCCGGCCCGTCGGCGTCGGCGGCGCGGGGCACGGCGGCGACGCTGAGGAGGATGGGGAGGAAGATGAAGAGGGGATTAACCATTTTTGGATGGGTACCGACCGAGGGAGAGAGACAGAGTGCGGGTGTCCGTGTAACGGAATTACTGAATGCAACAAAAAAGTTTGTGGGTCGATGCCGGTAGATTTCACCATAGCCTAAAAAGGGCCTCCAAGCCTTTCGCTAGAGTTTTGCAAATCTTAGCCCAAGTCCATGTGGTTTGCCATGAACATCCTTGCTTTTTAAACCGTTGCTACATACTACTTGCATTAATGTTGAATATATTTCCCTAAAAAAATAATGTTGAATATATTTATGGTGGTTGTATCTCATATTTTTGTTGTGAATTTTTTTAAAAATTAATTAGACATCGATTGATTAGAGCGATTTAGGAATTTTTCTATTTTTTATAATATTTTCTATTTTTAAGAGCTAAATCCAATTTAGGAAGCTTCTCAAATATTTTCATGAGTTCTACATATTTTATTTGGTTCTATGTGTTCCAATTTATATATATTTTCTCAAAATTATAAGACGCTTGGAAATATCTTTTTATGGTTAAAAAACCTTTCTCCAACGCGTTTACTATTTTTTATTAAAAAAGATAAATCTATCTTGGAAACCATTGCTAACTAAGAAAGTGAGGTAATTTAAACAATTTTGATAGTTAATTGAAGATTTTGTCTCATTTTGAAGTTTGGGAAGAAAATTATAAACTTCGATAGTTCAAGAGATAAAGACTTTCTTGTAGAGATCTACTGTATAAGGAAGGAGCCCAATAACTTCTAATTTCTTTTAGACCTTGTCCTGCTCATTTGAACTTAACAAAAATGATATATTGTTTTTTTTATAACAAAATATCCGTCGTAGAAACCACTAGCCCAATAGCGGGCACTCAATTCCTATTCTACCAAGACAGATGGTAGCCCATGTATTCAAATTGTTCTAACTTGGAACAACTCAACAAACCAATCGCAATAGACTCCTTCACTAGAAGCTACATCACTCAATGCAAGATTTTCATGTGTGGGAACCTTACAAAATAATAGCAATCCTCTTCACTCTCTCCATTATTCTTCTCTATGGGAAGCAAAAAAACGCGCTCGGCCCTCGCGTCGCCCCCATCGGGCGACTCGGGGGCGACCACCGGCGCCTCCTAGCGTCGCCCTCCACAGACTCCATCCTCGGCCGCCGTCGCCGCCTTCCTGCTCGCGGCGGCCCCCAAAGGGTACCCCGTCCGCGCCTCCTCTTCCCGTGCACCTCCATGTTCCCCTCACATCCGTCTCCGGCACCGAGCGGGGGGCGGCCCGCCCGGATCCCCCCCCGACGCCCCCGGATCCGGCTGCACAGCGCGCGGATGCGCGTCCCCGTACCCCCACGGGTGCCCTTGTCGGCCCATGGTGGGAATGCGGCGTGCCTCCTTCAGGCGGCCGGCTCCACGGCCGGTGGATCCGGCGCCCTTGGGCCCGGATTCGGGACTGGCGGCCCTTGACGTGGGCGGCGTGCCGGCTCTTCGCGGTGGGCAGGCGCGCCCGCGACGGGCGGCCGCCGTCGTCCGAGGCGGCTCGCGGTGGGCGGGATGGTTGGCGGTGCCGGACCCGGTCTTCGCGCCCCGGTATGGCTCTGTTGGCATCTCGCCTCCCCAAGGCGGCGGCCGGAACCCACCCCGGGGTGTTCGCTGCGTCTCCTTGCTTGGTCCTTGGCTACCCGGCCTCCCACGGCCTCGCCGGGTGGGGATTGTGACGAGTGCTGCTCGACCCTACTGAGAACCTAGGAGAAATCCTGCCCGGTCTTCCGGGCCGACGACGATGGCGCGGCGGCGTCCTTTCCCTTGTTTAGGCGTCGTCGTAGTGTTCTTGTTCACCGAGGGGAGGACAGGGTCAAAGACCCGGTGCTCCTTCCAGCCAGCGGCTGTCGGCGTACGGTGATGTCGATCTCCTTCACGAAGGCGGCGTTGGAGTACCATGTCGCCGATCGATCTGCCGTATGGTCTTCTGCTCGTCGTGCTGTGCCTAATCGTGCCTCATGCCGCTCTTCTCATGGTATGTTCTTGGTGGTAGTTGTAGCCGTAGTCGGAGCTTGGCCACCCCCCATGCAGATGCTTTGCTGCTGGGAGCGCGTTGGCCCCATCCGTGGATGCTTTGCCGTGGATGGTCTTGTGTGCTGTTGTGGTCTCTTGGAGACCCTCCTCGCCCGTGGTTGCGAGGGCCCTCGGTGGCTCGGAGGATTTGGTCGCGTTTTACGGCGAATGCTATACGGTCGAGGTCGTCATTTCTGGTGGATGCTTTGCCACCGAGGTGTTTCCGGCGGATGCTTTGTCGCCCGAGGTCATTTCCGATAGATCTTTGCTGTCGAGGTTTCTTGGATGGATCTTTTGCGTCTCGAGTTCTAGCGGATCTTTCTTGGCTGTTATCATCTCGGCTCCTATCACGATGGCTACCTTGTGTTGAGTATTTTTGTTATATTAGGCTCGATTCTTTGGGGATGTTAGGTGGAGGGTCCCCCCTCTCGTTCTTGCTTTTTGTCTGTATTGAGGACTCCGTCGATCAATCCCTTGGATTACTGCGTATCTGTGTATCTTATGTAGGTCTTTTGACCATTCTCGAAGAACGTGCAATGCATGATTTTGAAAAAAAAAAAATTATTCTTCTCTATCTCTTCTCTAATCCTCTTCTATCAGTAGTAGGCACGACAGCCTGAACTCAGCATGTAAATAACAATTCAAATATGGCAGGAAAAACTTTTAAAATATTAAAGTATATATTTCAGGGTGTGGATCATTTTTCAGAAGCGATTTTGTCCCAACAACTCTTGAAAATGTTCAAGAGTTGTTCCTGAAAAATTTTGTCAACCGGTTGTTCCTGAAAATGGATTTCCAAGAGCGTTTGCTTAAACCAATGGTGCCATAGGAAAACATTTTCAATTGCTCTTCAGGGCCCATTGTTTTAATTAAACAACTATCTCCTAAAAAATCGTTTCCAGTGCATGGACGATCGTCCCTAGAAATACGTCGCACTACAAAGACCACATCTTTAAAATCCATGGTGTAGCGTGGGTTTTAAAAACCACACCTGTTTGACCAAAACCTACGCATCGTTTCTGCAGTAGCACCTACTCAATTGAACCACCATGGTTCTTACAGATCTGTATGTCGAGCATGCGCATTTTATCGTTGGCATGATGCATCAGGCTGGAATCGACAACACCGAACTCTGAAGCAGAGTACAGACTCCAGAGCCCGCACGGGAACGCTAATTCTTTCACAGATCAACCATCATCTCCAGATGATGATGCCCTTGAGACATGGGACGATCCAATGATAAGTTTGAGCCAACCAAAAGCTATCAAATACGCATGATCACGAGTCAATTCCTAACTCCACCTGCGCCTCACCATGGCACACCTTCTCCCGGCCTACCAAATAATCCAACCACACCACCACTGAACGATGACCACCAGCCCTGCTTGTACTCTTGCACAAATCTGAACCCATAAAGCAATACAGACATCAACCATTGTTACAAACTGTGATAACCTCTACACATCGTGTGCATCCCAAATCATAATGGCATCCTCCCATTCTGAACCCAACTCCTGCTCAAGAACCCTGCCATGCAACCAAGTTCGTCACCACTGTCAAAGTCTGGATTTTCAGGCACTTCGTCTCCTGTCTGGCCGCCGGCCCGCAGTCCTTCCATACAGTTCGTGTCCAACGTCGTTGTTGGCGACGGCGACGCGGTGGCCGCGTCCCTGAGCGCCTGCCCGTCGTCGACGAGCTCGTCGCGTGGGAGTTCATCGGACATTGAGATCCAGGTGCTCTTCCAGGGGAACGACGACTACTACGTCTACGACGATGTCGACTTCTCCGCCACGACGACGACGTCGCCGGCGGCTGTGTGCTCGCGCAGCGCGTCTTTCCATGGGTGCAGCGACGACGGTGAGCTGGATGTGGAAGCCGGGAGGTCAAGGCTGCTGCGAGCGCAGTCGATGGAGGAGTTCGTCGAGCGCGACAGCACCGGGGAGCTGAGGTGGAGCGCTTTGGAAGGAAAGAGGGCTTCAGTTCGCGTCGAGGTCGCGGAGTAACGCTGGTTAGTTGGTTCCCACTAAGAAAAAAACGCTGGTTAGTTGGTTCTTTTGGCCGCAGGACAAGCCTTTTTTTAACGTTCATTTTCTGTTGGCTTGCTTGCTTATTTGCTTGCCCTGTTCCTTTTATTCCTTTAGACGTAGTTACACATGAAAATCACTAGCATGGAATGAATTTGATTGGCTGAGATTACCACGCTAGAAGAAAGTGCCAAATCGCAGTCTCACACGGCCCTCAAGAAATGCTCTCTCTCATCTTACACACCTCTTCACTCACATTCTTTTTTTATTTATTTATTTATTTCTAGAGCTCACGTCACTAGCGTACAAAACAGGCATGTACGCCTGCACGCGAAAAAAAAAGCATCACTAGCGTTTTGCTCCTCACAGTTGAGGACACCCTAATCATCTAGGAGGGTTAATTGGAGAGGTATAAGAGTATCTATAACAAATCTCCACTATGATATCTCAAAAGAGTGAATAATTTTGGGGCTGTCCTGATATCTCTTTACTGATTATTGAAGGTGGAGAGAGGATATGCTTTAGAAGGGGTTTCAATAACTCAATCGGCATGCCTTATGCAATTTGACATTCATTGGCCGCGTGCCTTATGCAAGTTTTGACATTCCATGGAACTCTTCTTTTTATAAGTGTTTCTCTTTTCTCTCTCTCTCTTTTTAAAATTATTAATTTCTTTTCTAAAAATTGTAACTACTGTACCTCCGTCCTAAAAAAAATGTGATTCTCATTTTATGAAGAAATCAAACAAATTTAAGTTTGATCAAATCTACACTAAAAATTATAAACATTAATGATATCAAATAAGTATTATCTTTTCTAACAAACCAAATAAGTATTATTAGATTAATTGTGTAATGAATTTTTATAATAATAAAACTAATTGGTGAAATAATGTTGATACTTTTCTTATAAGATTGACTAACTTTTAAAAAGTTCGATTTATCTAAAACTTAGAATTGTATTTTTTTTTTAAAAAAATGAGGGAGTACACAATTCTGCCATGAATCCTGATGCTTTCTCTCTCGCCGCCATCACCTGCCATTGCTGCCACTCATGGTGTTTGACACTTTGACGCCACAATCCACTTCGCCACCCAACCTGCTCCTCACCGACGGGCGACGGTTCGCCAATCCACGGACGGCCACCCGTTGTTCGTCATGGGTAGAAGGAGGCGAAGGGCGCATGTGTACGCGGTGGGTGCGCCTAGAGCCAGCCTGCAGCCACCGTCGCGGCAATCCCCATTCCCCAATCGATGTTGCGCGGGACGAAGATTGCCGCTGCCGTCGCTAGGGACAAGCACCAAGTCGCCGGCTGCGGCCTCCTCTCCCTATCGTCGCGCCATCCGTCTCCTCGCCGTTGACGGCGACGAGCGCGACTAGGGACCGGTCTTCGAGGAAGTGGCGGCTACTGCTGGGTCTAGGGAGGGTGGCTGGCATCGAGTTGGGGCGGCGGCCACCTCTCCGGACTCTAGCAATAGGTAGGTGGAGCAGGGGCACGGGGTGGGAGTCTGCACAATCGAGCTGTGGCAGCGGGGCATTGGGAAAATCAGGCAACTGAACTTGATTTGATAAATCAAATGTTGGAGGTGTTAAATGTGACAGACTATTCAACCGTCGATTTAACAAAATGAAATGATAAATCGTAGTGGAAGTTTTGGTTGTACTTTGCTGCGTTTGATTTCCTGTAAAAACTGGGGGGCATTATGCATTGGGGATCTTTCATTTCATATCTAATTATTGTTTCTATAATGCCTTATTAGTATATCTACATGTGAAACACTTAGTATCCCAATGCAAAAAACAAATAATTTCAACTTAAACATGATTGTTGTTATATAAACCTGTCATACATGTTTTGAAAAATCAACAAGAGAATATTCAATAGTTTGAGATTCTCAGGAAGTACAAAAGACTGTTTTATTTGATTTTCAAACAATTTACTTGCTCCTGTAGGTGAGAATGAATCGAACAGTTCAACCATATATCCTCATCCGGTCAATCTAAATATCAACTCTAGTAGATCAATCAGTCGATCTCCTAGTCATGGCATCAGAATAGCCATGGACAGGTATTCTTCCTGAACTGTGATCCCCAACTCTTTGCAGTATGCTGATCAACCAGAAATGTTCACGCAAGCATATCTTTGCAGCTGTGACAGAAACTCAATTAGCAGAATCACAGAGAAGGATATTAAACAGGTACTGTAGAAGTCATTGATGATGCAAAATTATTTGTTATTGCTGTGAGCCTAATACGTCTCTTTATGTGCTTGTAATTTACCAGGCAATAATGTTCAGTGCCTCATTGAACAAGCTCACGCTAAACCATGATGAGGCCACCGAATACACAAACTTGATCCTAGAAGAGCTCCAGACAGGCCAAGGGGTCATCGAGGTGATTTCCTAGTTATTTGAAACAAATAGTTCTTCATAACCATGTATAATGCTACTATAATCTTTTAATTCTCACTATGTTGGTACAGAACCCCATGTTAGTAAACACAATTGGCGGCATATATTACAAAAGTTTGGAACTTAGCAGTAGCAGATTCAAGCGTTTATCTCCTAGTAAATTCAAACATTCATCTCCTAGTAATTCTAATCCAATTTACAGATGAATGTTATGAGGAAGGCATGTCAAGGGATCTCCAACCAATGCCAATGAAATACAGCCGACAGCGACAGATACTTACTGCAGCCATAGTCTTCTTCAAGCTCACTGGAGGCGTATATTTGTGGTTTTCTTGTGGCTCATGGCATGTGCTGCACTCTTCACATGGAAGTTCATGCAGTACAGAGAGCGGTTGGCTTTCGAGGTAATGGGGTACTGCCTGTCGACAGCCAAGGGGCTGCAGAGACACTCAAACTGAACATGGCCATTGTGCTCCTACCTGTTTGCCGCAACACGGTCACTTGGCTCAGGGAGAAGCCGTGTCATCAACTCGGTCATCCCATTTAATGACAACATTAACTTCCACAAGGTGTGTGTAATCTTTTTTCAATTGTGCTTTACTAGTCTTCAGATGGACTGAGTTTAACACTCATCTTTTAGTTTAGCTTGTTGCGGCGGGAATTGTGATTGGTGTAATCCTTCATGGAGGCATCCACCTGGCATGTGACTTCCCAAGGATTGCAAGGGAAGATAAGAGCTTCTTTGGACGCACAATTGCTGCTGATTTTGGGTACCACCAGCCATCCTACTTGGAGATAGTGCTATCAACCGGGGACGACTGGTATAGCAATGGTGGTACTAATGTTGATCGCATTCTTGCTTGCTAGTAGTCCTTCGAAAGAAATCCAGGAATGCTGCCACCTCTAGTCAGACAGTTAGCTGGGTTCAATGCCTTCTGGTACTCACACCATGTGTTCATTGCTGTCTATGTGCTACTCATTGTGCATTCCATGTTCCTCTTTCTAGCAAAGGAGGTCGCAGAGAAGACGGTAATATAATACTACTCATTAAATAAATATAGTAAGCTCACTATGTTTATGTCCCTCTTATTGCCACAAAATGCATGTATCAGACATGGATGTATGTCGCAATTCCTGTGGTGATCTACATTGGAGAACGAATATTCAGGATGGTCAGATCTATGGTGTTTGATGTCAAGATACTCAATGTGTGATAATCTGCAACAAATACTGTTTTTCTCTTCAATGAAAATATGAGCTGTTATGTCAACTTTCAATCGTTAATTTGTTTTTTCAAGTTTTCTGTTCCTTTACAGGCAACAGCTTATCCAGGAAGGTACTTGCACTCAAGGTGACAAAGCCTCCAGGTTTTTCGGTATCGAAGTGGAATGTATGTATTTGTCCAATGTCCAGAAGTATCAAAGTTTGAATGGTGAGAAGACCGCTACAAATTATGCTAATCAACAACTCTTGTGTTACAGCAATTTCAGTTGTTAATTTCCTGATGTCACTTGAATGAAGTGCATCCTTCTTACCTCTACTAACTCTAGGTTTTTTTTTTTTTTGCGGCGGGGTTTTACCCATATTTACTAACTCTAGATTTACTTGATGCAATTGTCTCAGGCACCCATTTTCCCTTACATCTGCTCCAGATGATTATCACTTGAGCATCCATAAGATCTCTTGGTGATTGGAGCTACAAATGTATGCTGTCTTCCAACGGGTAAAGCACCAATTCTTTATCCACTCTTCAAACAACAGATTTTTTTTTTCTCAAACGCTCTTGGAACAATAATTATTCATGTTACTATTTGCAACTTTACAGTGATACTTAAAAATATGTTTTGAGTTTTGTAAGTAGCTGCTTTCTAGCAACTCCAGCCTGCCCAAAATATTATTTGATGGTCCCTACGGCGCAGCATCACAGGATCCTCAAATATGAAATTATCTTGTTAATTGGGCTTGGAATAGGAGCAACACCTTTCATAAGTGTTCTTAAAGACATTGCCAGTGGATTAGATAAGGCAGTTACTGCACCTTCATGATATCTAACTTCATATACTTCTATCAGCTGAAAATTTATCATATTTATTATCTGAAACTAACGCAGGGACATGGCAGCCCTAAATTATCACTCTGACCGACTGAAGAAGCCTACTTTTTATTGGGTGACAAGAGGCAAGGATCCTTTGAGTGGTTCAGGGATATCATGAAAGAGGTTTCAGTTCTAGATAGCAAGCAGGTTCACTTTTTGTAACCACTTTAATTAAAACGGCCATATCTTCTTCAGAATAGTACTCCATGTGACCATGTCACTATGTATGATGCGTTCTTAATATGTCATAATGTGCTCGTAGGGTGTGATAGAAATGTATAACTATCTGACAAGTGTCTACCAAGAAGGGGATAGCGGTCGATGCTAATAAGTGCGATTCCAAGCACTTCATTTTGCACGCCATGGCATTGATATCATCTCTAAAACTCCGGTAAGTGTATATAATTCCCAAGGCAATTACGCATGACACAAGTCATATATGCACCTAATTTCTTTGGTTCTGAACCACATGTTGCTAATTAAGTGTTGGCTGTCGAATGTGAAACATTAAACACAGTTGTTTAATTTGTAGGTTCGTGCACGCGCACTTTAGAGAGCCAAACTGGCCTAGAGTGCTCCATGGTCTTGCAAGAAGGCATATCGGGGGAGAGGATAGGTAAGAGTACTGTCTTGTTCATGCCTAGAAACTAAGTATTTCCTGCCTGAAAATGAAATGAAAGAACACCTTAGAAACGAGGAAATCAAATAAAGTGTACTCTTTACCTATATATATGTTTTTGTTTGCCCGTAACATTTCAAGTTTAATCGCTAGTCCGCTACATGTCAATATTCTCATTCATCTTCATGTCCCAAGGAGCTGCAGAAATTTGCTCTACCTCCTCAATTTCTTATTCTTCTTATGTGTTCCTCTAAATTGAGCTTGAATGCATTGACAGGGGTTTTCTACTGTGGTCCGGACGATTTGGGAAGACAGCTGGAGAAGCTCTGCCACGAAGTGAACACGAGAACATTCACAAGATTTGTGTTCCACAAGGAACATTTCTGATTACAGAAACTAGCATAGATCAGCTCATATGAACAAACCTACTAATAACTGTGGGACGCAATTGATAGTCCTTTTAAATTTGTATAGGATTGTCAATTGCAAGAACACATCTCAACAAAAAACGGCACTGACCATTCTGTCTTCTGAAAACCATGTGCCTGCTAGAATACATTTTTCGCAAATGTGGCACTGATGATGAGCCACGACTTGTGATTAAACTAGCAAATTTGAAACACGATGGCTGATCCGACTTGTCTCAGGCCTAATGCTCCAGGTCTAGGGCAGACAACACCACTGCAACTCTATGCAAACCGAACGAATCATCCCCAGATCCCATGAAAAACCCAACTCAAGTCAACCCCACCCCCACCCCCGGAATCCTTGTGCCTCGGTCCTCCGTGTCAGTGGTGAGGGCACGGACGAACGACAGGGCTGACAGACGCCGTGGATCCAGCATTCCTGCCGTGCTAAAAAGAGTAGTCATTTGCCTAGTTCTTCGGACATTGGTAGAAAAATATGTTTGGTATACTTCTTTGATTGAAGAAGCAAGTCTGAAACAGCGTGCATAGATAGAGTTGTTGTTACCTACTAGTTCTTGGGCAGGAGCACGCGGTGACTGTGAAACCAGATCATCGAAATTAGGGTGACTCGTGCCCCCACGCTTGGCCAATTATCGCCTTGTAAAATGACGGTTGCGCACGCCAGCAGCAGGAGTAAGTTGTACACCTTGTACGCCAGGCTGATGAGCGACTCCGACTCCATGGCTGCCACTGTCGTCTCACCCTCAGGTTCCCAGGCCCGTTTGGATCTAGAATTTACAGAATTAAATTCATTATATAAACTATTGTTATGGAAGGAGAATTTGAGATTCCATAACTTTGCAAAGTTCACGTAACCTATCTCGAATTCATATGGCGGTACAATGGATTCTTCTTCTCCAACTTAAGTAAGTTGTAGACTTTATTTAACAGACTTTATGGATTTTTTTGCACAGTTATAGTTTATACAATTCCGGTCCTAATATAATCATCATACGCCCAACTTCGAATCTCCGTCAAGCTCTTGAGATACATAATAGCTTAAGGAAGTAGCTATATATATGTATGATGCAACTGTGAGAAACATCTCCAGCAATTCAATCCAGTTCAGATCTGTCTCAGACACGCGGAAGAATAGGGGATGAGATTAGTGGAAAGATTTTACAAGAATTTCTTGAAATCATCATTTGCTTCAGCCACTAGATGATAGTCATCCCACTCATCACGAAAACTCTCGGGCCGAGCTGTCTTGTTATTTAAATTAATAGTGAACATCTGTTTCCTCCATTCTTCGATTGGTGGATGGCCACATTGCTCAACAAGCCAATCATCATACTCAAACTGCCCATATATGTATAAAACATGCGTATGACCGAAAATTCGAATGTACTATGAAATGTCAATATAACTCAGGATAGTTATCATGTCACAGAGCTCAACCAAGTATTGATAGACATCTACCTGACAATTTGATAAGTTATGTGTGTATCTCTTAGGCCATCCACGTGCCTTCTAGTTTTGAATAAAAGCTTTCACATCTTCCATCATTTTATCTTTAGATGGAAGCTCGATCCGTCAGATAGAACTCCAGCAACCCACTTACTTTGGAGTTCAACTAGTGGAAAAGGTATAGCCTGGTTGGAACAAAGTAAGGTTTCAGATATTAGAGAGCAACCACGAAGTGTTTGCGTGCCTGGGGTGTGCGCATGGATGTGTAACTGATAGGAATGACATAAAAACTGACCTTCAACGGCAATCCGATGAAGGACGGTCGTGGAGCCACTTCCGGTGGGAAAACATGCTTGTATAGTGGATTGACATGGTTGTCATCCACGGTGACAGTGCCGTCATCTCCAGGGAAGGAAAGTCATATAGAGGTAGCTAGACAACACAAATGCAAGAAGCACATTATCAGATTCAGTCAAATTAGCACAACATTATTCATTAACCTGCTGTGCTCGCACGGGCTAGGATTTTAAAAGACATGATCTTATATTGTTATGGATCTAGATTTTGATTTTCAAATCTTGATATTATTAGTTACTAGTTTTTTTTTATCCTTGGTTTGCTTATTGCATTTTATTATTAACTCGCCTTCTGTATTTTGTTAAAACTAAGTTATGTCAGCAAACAGCACTCTCAAGTACTATGATAACATAAATGGTAAAGCTTCAAGTGATATCTAAGATGGGACATCGATTCTAACCTATAGAGGATATATTAATATATTTGCCTATGATCACTACCTACTCCAAAGAAATATCAAATACCATGAGGACAGCAACCTGCTTTGGTCTCCCTTAACCTTTCTAGATTCTTAAGACCTCAAGATGATTTCATTTCCTTATCAAAGAATCATATATGTATTAATATTGCTTTATTATAAAACATAAAGTCTTCACGATTATACTATCAATATAGATATGTTGGTTAAAATATTTTTTTAATCTAAAATAAGTCTATAAATTATGTGTCATGAATACAAATATAGTTTTAGACAGGTTGTTGAATCATTCATATACGAGTCATTAAGAAATAATTTGCATGATTGATGAAACATAACATATATATTTATTGCTCATGTTTGCATATGTATATGTACTTTGTACCACCACATGTATAACTACTTTTCATAAATTTTTTAATATCATAATATTAATAAAATGGATAAATAGAAAAAATATATGATTAATTTGTGATTATTAAACAATATTAGTAATAATATATGTTGTTAATTTATATGTAAATGTGATAATGGCAAAAGTCATAATTTTGATGTAAATTTAAGGGGATACAAAGATTATCTATCATGATGGAAGGTGAGTAATTAGATGCAAATTTAGGGTTATTCTGGATTAGCATGTTATAATGGCATAGCTATTTTATTTACATATAGACTCATAGGTTAAGCGTGTTGCTTTTTATAATCGTAGAGGTGAAGAAGCATTTACAAAGCAGAAGATAGATATTTAAGTCGGTATCGTTTGTTTTTTCAACTTTTGATCTTATTGGTTATCACAAGGTTTTTTTAACCATGTGTTGATCAAATTTTCATGGAGTATTAGTCTAACTTAAAATAAATTATGAGCATCATTGATATATGTGGTTTGTCAAGGAAACATTTTTCCATGCTTGATAGTGATTAAGATAAACATTTAATATCATGAATGCATATTACTTGGTCGATACGATATGGTGGTGTAAGGTAGAAAATTATATGGCATATTTTATGTTCATTTTAACTTATGTTTCATAATGTTAGAGTGGGTGACATAGATTTAAATTATCTTTCATAATGAGAGAGGTGGGTTACTTTATGTAATTTTCATAATGGTAGAAGTGAGTATTTTTTATAACACAAAACATAACTAATGGCTATTATTACCATTGGTGATTAGAGTATACCGGATTAGTCATATGTTTCTGGTGGTTGCAAGAATTCCAATATTTATCTCTTTTTCTTTGACACATCTCGTGGATATTAATATGGAGGATCCTTTGGGGCCTATGTTTAGTAATTAATAATAGTAAGATGAGCATAGCTTAGCTAGTTTGGTTTCTTGTGATGGAGCCTATCCCACTCGGTTTCAAGTCCCCGACTTAACAAGAATGCTAGTATTTGTCGAACTTATTCTAAGATTTAACCGTACTATTTTTTCTATTGTGACTTCGTTAACCTCGAGATTTACCGATTTAACTCGGTTCTTTGAAGGTGCTCATAGGGATAGGTACGTGTATGCATGCATTCATAGGGGTGAGTGTGCGTCATGGATCGAGTATCCTTTCTGCTTGGGTCTCAAAACAACAGGTTAAGATATAAAATTACGTATATTTCATATGGAAGAGGTGGGTCGTCATCTGGATACAAATTTGGACAATTACTTTATTTATTTTCCTTTTCTTAATAGCAGAGGTAGGTATTCTTTAGAAAGAAGAAAAGATCTCGTTTTGTTAATGACAATGATGATGAGAGGATACCATTATTATTATTATTATTATTATTATTATTATTATTATTATTATTATTATTATTATTATTATTATTATTATTATTATTATTATTATTATTATTATTATCTTTTTGATTTTTTTCCTAGCACACCTCGTGAAAGTTAGGATTAACATAGAGACTCCTTTAGGCCTCCATACTGATAATAAGGTAACATGCATGCTTTTATAATAAATAAAATAGGATAGGATTCTACTAATCACTGTACCCAGTGCAGTGCATGATGACATCTGCTCTGATTGAGCTGCCATCCTGGAACACCACACTTCCATCCTCCATTGCGTGGTCAATCTGCAGCCAGGGCATTAGTTTTGCAACAATGCCATCTATATATGGCCGGGAGCTAACATTTTTTAAATTTGAAATGGAGTACCGTAGTGTCTTAGACTCGCCAGGAGAAAAGGTCGTTTACCATGGAGTGAAGCCACAGATTGTCGTAGCCAGGCTGCTTCTCGCATGTGGGAGCTGGTGCTGATCTATCAGCGACATGGACCTCTTTCGCTACGCATGCGATGTCTCTTGAAATGTCAAATGCACTGGCTGAGACCCCGACTATGATCACTACCTTTGATTTCATTGCAACACATAGTCTGTTAACCATATATATGGGAATGCATAACGGCAGCATACATCACCGAGAGGAGAAGCACACACTTGATTGAGGAATGGCTCGGGCACACGGTACTTGTGGCTATGCATCTGCATACCTGGCCAAGTATCTACCCCTGCCGAAGAAGGAAAGTGTAAGGAGGTAAACTTGTTATAATTTTCTCTGTCTCTTTTAGGAATGATCAAAACACTATGTTTTTTCCGAGACCATGCCATAGCATGTTTTTCATTAAGAAAAATAGAGTTGATACAAATACGCGGCTAGGTAACACCCTGGTTACCAAAACCCGCCCGCACAAGCATAAATGGACTACATGATTGAAACAAACGTGCTACAAACGAGGGCATATACTGTCATATCTTGGACAGAAGTGCCGCAAGTTTCCTAAAGCCGGCTAGGCACCAACTCCTGGCTTCTTCGAGGACGGCTGCGGCTAGAGGGATTGCCAATGTGGAGACCCTGTTGAAGGTGCTCGCTTTCCGTTCTTTCCAAAGCATCCAACCCGTCAGGAAGCCATGGAGATGGAGTTAAAGGTTAGTTATGCAGATTATTCAGAATCTAGCTATCCCGCTATATGCATGTACTAGTATTGTTTTAACGTGATTATAGCCTTCTAATGTTACGGGAAAACTACGGAGAAAGCGGATTCAGAGTAGGAAGAACAGGAAGATAGCATGGCTGAGCTCGTGGGACACAACAGGATTGTTTCTGTTCAGGGGTTCAGGGAGTTTCAGTATACAGACATATATGTCATCCCTCTCCCTCTCCCTGCGGCTTACCTATCCTGCGGCTTATATTGCCGAACCGCTACAGCTAGCTGTTGCCGGATATGGCAACAGTCCTACCTCTCTCCCCACATGACAGTGAGCGTAGGCACTATACAGACCGTTACATATGGCCACATATTTCATTGTTAGGAAAGGAGCGAAAAGAGTTTTACAAAATGTGGTCTAAACGCGCGGTCGCCTACAATATTGTAGCCTTTTGTGCGTCTTGTGATCGGCAAGCTGCGGACGTCGTTAAAGGATGGTGGATGACAGAGGATCGAGTCGAAGGCCTTCCTCTGTGCTTTCCCGACTCCGTTTCCGGGCAGCAGATCACCGCGATACACGAAGGTGGCCGGCAACTAGACAACGGGGCGTACCGTTACGTAGTCGGCTTGGAAGGGACTGATATGCACACATGCACAGTGAACTGTTAAGTTAAGCACTGTGGTGGTATTACCGAGAATAGCGGCGATGCGTGGCGCCGTGTAGTGGCCATTACAAACCACGATGGCGTCGTAGAACTCCTCGCCGGCGCCGCTCCCCTTCTCTCCAAGCTTCCTAGACGTCACCGCCCACCTCCCGTCGGCCCCCCTCCGCACACTGACCACCTCCGTCTCGAAGCGGACGAGCCGGAGCAGATCGAACCGCCGCGCGAACGTCTCCAGGTACCGGAGGACCTCCTCGTGCCCGGGAACCTGCGGGGTCCTGAGAGTCCGCGGCGCCAGCGGCGAAGGGAAGTCGAGGAAGCCCATGGTCTCGCGTGGCAAGTTGGTGCGGAGCGACGCGTAGAGGCTGCTGGAGTGCGTCGCCGCGACGCAGAGCGGGTCGGAGGAGGACGTGGCCGGCGGTGTGTAGAGCCAGGTGCCTCCAACGGCGGCGGCGCGCTCGAAGACGACGGGCGTGTGGCCCTCGCGGCGTAGCTCGCGGGAGGCCGCCAGGCCCGCCGCGCCCGCGCCGACGACGGCGACACGGAGAGCCGACGGCATGGGCAGCAGGGGAGTGGGCATTGGGAATTGGAACGAGTGGCCTCCGCCGCTTATCGATCCAGGCATCCGGCGGGTATCTGCCGGGCTGGTGGTCTGACCCTCTTAGCTTAGGGTGGTCGCAGAGCGGAGCCAGAAGTAGCCGTAGGCATAGGGTTGGTGATGAACAGTAGGCACTCACATAGGGTTGTCGCGTGTCGCCTGCGCGATTCTTTTGATAAGTTTATCGTGACCCCAGTCCGATCGTCCCTTTACTTCCGTTATCACCTCCGATCGGCCTGTTGCTGCTGGGCATGCGCGAGACGCCGACGCCTCCTGTCAAGGTCCAGCAGCAGCTCTGCTAATATATTGATGTTTCTTGTCAAAAAAAAAAAAAATACTGCAGGCCAAGACCTGTTCACTGCAGATTATTTTGGCTGCAGCTGCAGCTCAAAGCTTCCTTCTACTATGCTTTTTGCCTGGTGCAGCTGCAACTAGCACAACCGAACTGGTCCATCATGGTCAGGAAATCCCATAACATTTCACGTGAAAATAAAGCAAAGTTGAAACAGAAGACGTTTAGGTTATAGCCATGTAAAACGTTTGTCAAAATGCTTATGCATGTGAGCGTAACAATGGAATATGCGTTCTATTACTCCTTCCATCTCAAAAAGAAGGCACAATTTGACTTGTGTAAGGAAGATAGCATAGATGCTAGGGCCATTAGTTGATTTTGGTGTTATGGCAGCATGATCATTTGGACTAATTAGGGTTAAGGGTTTGGTGCCCTAATGATATGAGTTTTGCTTCCATTGTGAACCTCATTAAGATGGACTTCTTGAAAGAGACTTCACTGAAAGAACGCCACCTCTAGTGTGAACACATATCCACTTATGTTTTTTTATCTCAGTGGGATATCAATTGAATCAATATATAGCCCTCCAGTACCATTGGGCGCCAGCATAGTGAATCTTATAGTTCATAATGCCTTTTAGATATTGTGTGCATCACTCTCTTGAGAGCACACAATGATCATATTTTCCTAGATTTAACACAAACTAAGCTTAGTTTACTCATAGAAAATAGATGTCAGGCCTCATTGCGTAGCTAAATACATAATCGAGCCTAGGATTTTAGGAGTATATCAATTGATCCCTCGCTATTATTTGATTCTTCCTTAATAGCACACTAGAATCGTAGGCATAGGAGCAGGCTTGTGCAACCATTAAATCCAAAGCAAACCCAAAAATAGCCTTTTCACGCTAAGATAAGCACGGGAACAAAGCCACAACATCATTTGCGAGCATTTCATGGGAGCTCATCGTCCTATCCCGTCAATGCGCACACTTTGATATGCTTCTCGAGATACACTTAGGGGGTGTTTGGCAACAGGGCTGTGGCCGGCTCGACTCACGGGCTGCCCCAAGGCCGGCCCGAGCCTGTCCAAAGTGGTGCAAGAGCACTTCTCAAAAAAAAAAGTGGTGCAAGAGCACTTGTTTGGTTCACCTCTTCTAGCATATACGATGGCGTTCTTGTTGGCATTTCATTGAGCAGTTGGTAGGCGGCGGTGACGAACACAAGCATGTCTCGAACCACACAATAGAGCCAAGTTCGGCGACCATGGCGATGACTCCGACAGCCCCTCGCGACCTCCGCTTACCCCGCTCGAGCGGGCGGTTCTAGCCCGCGACCCATAGTCATCGACGATGGCTCCTCCGGCGCGGACCTCGCGTGCCTTGAAGGCGGTGCGGCCATAGCGAGCGCGCGTCCCGAAGACGGAGCTCGCGGTGGCGTCCCGGAGCGGTGCGCGGTCATGGCTCGCGGTGGCGTCCGGAGACGGATCTCGGCGCCATTGCGAGCCTTGCGCGCACCGGGCGTGCTCGCGACCATGGCGCGCGGCGGCGTCCCGGGCAGCGGGCTCACCGCCATGGCTCGCAACCATGGCCGGAGGCGGTGCTGCGCGGCCATGGCGATGGCGGAGCCGGAGGGGGCGGGGGAGAATGGCCAGAAACAAGATGGGGCGCGACGGGCTAGGAGACCGGGGAGCGGCGGTGGGTGAGGAGAAAGGAAGACGAGAGGGTATCCCTCGGGATTACTGAGCCCACGAAGCAATCCACTGGAGCGGGCTCCCCAAAACCGGACCCCCACCGTCCCAAAACCGGACCCCCCACCGTTTCCCTGCAGCTTGGCGCTTTGAGTTCTGTGTAACACGGGCTCCGAGGCTTAGCCACGGAAAACAAACACGGGCGCTGCAGCTGTGGGGGGGGGAAATGGGGGCTCAGTCCACCCTCCCGGCCCTCTACCAAACAACCCCTTAATTTAATGATTTATATTTTTGATATAGTCTTTGAACGTTTCATGAAATTCTGTATTCTAGTTCGGCCTTACTAAGAGAACATAATATCTATGATAAAATGTTATGGCTGTGTTTTGAGAGTTATTATTGAGCATGCTTTCATGTATAAAAATGTTCGAAATATTTGATGAAGAGGACTCATTATGCCTCAGATGTTAGATTTTTTTATGTTCGGCTATAATACCATGCTCAAAAGAAACGTATGGACTATACTTTTGTGATCGCTCTTGGAACAAATATAAACATGCCTGTTATTTTATTATTGCCCTTAAAAATAAAAAGTATATGAATATGGCCTATGGATCGATGTGTTGATATCGTTCTAAGTTTTAGATAAAAAAATTGTTGAGAAAAATATTTGTCAGCCCACAAGAAAAGTGGCCCACATCACTTTCATCCCACCATAGTTCTGTGACGGGTCTGATAGCAAAATGAGGCCCAAGCACACGATGGCAGGCCAGGGAAAGGGTGGGCCTTGCCCGGGCCGCCGAAGCTGTCCGAGCTCCCGCTAGAGATGCCCGATGATTCGGATTCTCGATCACGAGAAAACTCCAATTCATCTGGACCTGTTTGTGCAGGCGGACGAACGCCTGCACTTGTGTCGCGTACAACACCCGACTGCAAGGTGGTAGAGGGTGTGCCACACGAAACGCTACAACTTGCTGCGTAATCGGTGCCCTACAACCCTGAGACAGTGCCTCCCTGTCTCTTGCACCCTGACATGACGACGAGCTACAAAGAAGCCAAACCATGACAACCACAGTTCCGAGGTGAAGGCGTTAGCGCCAAGGAAGCCCGACGAATCACCTAAGGAAGTCAGCCTGTATACCAAGATTCCTTCCCTTGAACTATAAAAGGAAGATCTCAGCCTCGACGAGAGGTGTTCAACAGAACATCCTCGGTTCCTTAAACATATTTCACACCGCATACAACACACACACTTCATGAAAATAGAGACTTGGGCTTTCCTTAAGATCTCTCTCTCAACCTAGTTTGTAACCCCCTACTACAGTTCAATAAGTTAGAGCGGACAGCACACCAACCCGCTACTGGACATAGAGACATTCTACCCGAACCAGATAAATCTCTTGTGCCCGCCTTAACTCTATTATCTGCAAGCTTAAACACGCTCACACGTAGAATCATTGTCACCATGATTAAGAACACCAACAATATTTTGTTTGATTTTTTAGTACACAAACATGGAGATATGTGTTGACACTCAAATTCGGTTCACCTTATAAACTTCTGTAAAGACTGATATACAAATTTTACTTATAAATTGATTTGGTGATGGGTGCTTCAGTCTGATGAATTTGGCTGTAGAATGATATTGTTAAGATGATGTGTTTGGCCGACTGATTGCTTTATTAGGTGTTAAGATGATATGTTTGGCCGACTGATTTGAAGAATAATTATGTGCATACACGCGATGCACGAGCTTGTGCTGGAGGTGAGACAAGCATGCTATATATATTATGGCACCTCCAACAATTGATTCATGAGCTAGCTTTAATCATTTTTTAATATTTTGATAGAATAGAGAAAAAGCTAGCTCTTGATAAAAAAATTAGGCTCATACTCCAAGTAACATGTGAGGGTGTCATGCGAGGTTATATATCCTTGGTATGAACCTATATGCTAGTTTTGGGTAGAGATAGTAGTAACCAGTTTATACCATATATTGCAGGTGCCCTAGCTAGCTTGTTTTGGGTATTCATGTATTCACCTCTATCTATGTGTATTGGAGTGGTTTGGTGTAGACCTAAACTAAACTTCACCCACCAGTCGGCCATATATAATGCTTAGAGAAGAAATAAAGAATATTATGTGCATACACGAGTTTCACGAGAGTTTCTGCTGAGCGAGACAAGCATGATATGACAATACTGGTTTTCTGTATAGGCTGCATTCATGTTTGTTGTTCCATATGTCTGTCCTCTCTAGCGACTCCAAAGAAATTGTTATCTGGTAGCTAGACTGGTGGCATTCACAGAATTTCGCCGTAATCCATTGGATTAAAACACCCGGTCATATGGCTCCGGTCATGGCGCGCTCGACCGCTCGAACGTCGAGGTCAGGAACGGCCACCTCCAGGGTAAGCTGCATGCATGCACGCGTTGCACGAGCTTGTGTTGAGCGAGACCAGCATGCTATATATTATTAGGGCACCTTCGACCAGGGGCGGATCCAGGATATAACCTCCTCATGGGGGGCCAAATAATAAAGACTAGGACTAATCTACATTTTTTACATGCTAATTAAAGGCTAATTTACTGTTTTTTACATGCTAATTAATGCTGCCGAGGCTGCAGCCCGGGCAGCACACCCACGTGGATCCGCCCCTGCCTTCGACTTCGACGATTGATCTATGAGCTAGCTCTAAGCATTTTTTTTAAATATTTTGATAGATTAGAGAGAAAGCTAGCTCTTATATAACTAAAAGCTAGGTTCTCTAATAGCACGTGAGGGTGTCGTGTGAGATTATTCGTGGCATAGACTATGTATTTAAAATTAGCACTATTGAAGAGGTTGACATAGAGATAGTAATAACCAGCTTATACCATTGCAGGTGTAGTCCTAACTATCCTGTTTTTGGTATTCATGTATTTGCCTCTATTCATGTGTTTTGAAGTGTGCTTTGGTGTAGACATAAACTAAATTTCACACTTAGCACTTAACATGCACACATGAATTGAGGTAGATACATGGGTATTCAAACAAAGCCTAGTTACCATAATGTGGGCAAGCAAGAGAAAAAATAAAGAATGATTATGTGCATACACGATTTTCACGAGCTTCTGCTGAGCGAGACAGGCGATACGCAGATTGCTTGCAACAGATCTCCTGATATGGATCCTTTCATCATGAGTGCGCTGCAGGTTGCACGTTATGAAACGGCACTCAACTAACGTTGGAAACAGTCCGTACTCAAGATTTTAATTTGTGCGGCGGTGCCAAAGCAAATACTATATACTAATTTTCCAATAGAGAGAAGAAGGCCCCACCGGCGCCCACATATCCATATAGTAGTATATTATCTAGATGGCTGGCTGGTTATTGGATGGTTTCAAATTTGATTATGGCTTACTATTTCTTTAAATATAGCGTGTTGAGCGGTTATAATTAGCGTGTGCGGACAGAATTGCAATGAATTTGCGTCGATGATCTCACAGTCGATGGATGTATATGCATCTTTGTGTCCTTGTTTGCGTTGGGTCCAAATTAGTCCAAACCACCGTACCACTTCGATTCCTTGTTCTCCAATTCCAATCACCCACAACGAACTGATCATAGATATCAGTTGGTTGGTTGAGGTTTTTGGTGGAATCTGTCCATCAGGGATCAAATTTTGGTGCTCGTATTTTTCTGGATTTATTCTACAGAATTTTTCGGCGTTATGCTTTACGTGGTAAAGCGAGGTGCCGATGGTGACTTCGAGAATTTCATGATCTCCCGGCTCAATCCTTCGAGGTGCATGAAAGAAGATGTGATGAACCGCAAATTATTGATCTGTGGTGTACAAACTTATACACATATGGGAGTCTTGGACTCAACCGCTCGCCCTGAACTATCGCGTACCACCGCAGTGTGGAAACGTGCGAGGCAGGGCGAGACGCTGGCGTGCTTGTGACTGCGTCCAGCGGATCACATGGATCGTGTCGACTATGTCTACGTGAGTTACAACATGGGCCTGCATGGCCTTGTACAGATTAGTTTTCTATCCCCCCCCCAGGTCGCCGCTGCGGTGCTGCCTACACAGAGACTGACTCGGAAATCTGTGAACAATGATGATGACAACCCCTCGGTGAAGATGTCCGCGAATTGACGAGTGCTCGGATCCGTAGGACACGGACCTCGCCGAGAGCGACCTTCTCGTGAACGCAGTGGATGTCGAGCTCAATATGTTTCGTCCCGCCGATGATGAAATGGATTGTGTGCCATGTACACCGAGGAGACGTTGTCGCGGTATGTGATCGTGGCACCCTCTGCGGGCATTGAAGCTCGCCAAGGAGTTGGCCTACTCAGATCACCTCCGGAGTGCTTTCGCTAGGGATAGAATTTACGTACGTGTGTTCGTATGAGTAAGTGCGTGTGTGTTGTCGTCGACGAGGCGCTAATGGTGACTTCGAGAATTTTCAGATCTGCAGGCTCGTCCTTCAGAAGTCTCATAGAGGTAGAGTTTGCGTACATGTGTTTAAAAAGTAAGTGTGTGTATATGTTAAGCGTCTGCGTTGTACTGTGTAATTAAAAAATCCAATCAACCATGAACATAGAAACGCAGCCATCACCACCACACTGTGCGTTGTCAATGTCTCGAGCTCTGCTGCCTGCTGGCGATGGTCCATGGAGAATGACAGGAAAAGGTAAACGGGGTACAAAGCTTCATTTTAAGACAAATAGCTACGGCGGCCGCACGTCGCATTATAAGATGTTTTGGTTTTCTAGATATACTTATTTTATTGCATTGTAAAATAAATGTATTAGAAAATTAAAACGTCTTATAATTTGAAACAGTTAAGTTAGTAACCATGTTTTCTTTCCATTTGTGACAAAGCCCTAATCCTTCTTCAATTTCTTTATCAGATAATTTTTTGATATTCTTTTCTTATATCTTTCATAATTCACCATGTAGATTGAAACCCCAACCTCTCAATATAACTTAACAACGCTTTGAATCTTGTCTAAGACTTATTTAGCTTTGTAGGGTTATATCCATTTTCTTCCAACTAACATAACAAAATCAGGATTCTTAATCCATTTCAAATCTAATTTGAACTATAAAAGGCAACTTGTCATAACTTCCGGTTGAAATTATTGGAGGGTTATGGTTATTTTTCTCTCTAGGAAGTCTTTTAACAACATCTTGTGAAAAAATTATCTTTTCCGCTCTCGTTTGAGAATGCTTCATAAACTCTATTTCACAAATTCTACAACTAGAGTTTGTGAAGCACCTCTTTAGATGCTCGCACAACTCCATTTTTTCCGGAAGCAAGGGTTATGAAGCTTGTTTGGCTAAAAACCATGCAGCAAAACTGATAACTCACTAATGTTCTACCAAGTTTTTCACCATAACAGGATTCTCCTGGTTGTTTGTCCATGCGTAAAGACCAGTTCATAGATGTGATTGAGAGATTTTAAAATATTTGTGTGTGTATGCATGCACACACCATCCATTAAAAATATTTGCTACTCTACTAGCTACCTACTACGTACGTACTACACTGCTCTGTCCGCTGAAGGTATTACGCTAAGTACCCTGCTAGTAGCTAGCTGCAGAGCTGCTATATATATGAATGCCCCGGCGCATCGGTAAACAGCAAATAAAGGTGTGGCATGAGTTGCAGAGCAAGTAATTGTTATTAGCAATGTCGATGCATTACTTGGCTGCCCTGTCGGTGACTCTGGGAGCTATCTTGCTTCTCCGTTTGGCCTTCAAATGGATGAACGGCCGCCGGACGGGTGAAGAAGGGCTGCTGCCGCCGGGGTCGAGGGCCTGCCGCTCCTCGGCGAGACGCTCGAGTTCTTCGCGGCGTCCCCGACCCTTGAGCTAGTGCCCTTCTTCAAGCGACGGTTGGAGAGGTGCATCCCTTCTTTGATGATTCGATAGAAGTGAGCCGGCCACCACCAGCATCGATCTAACAAGTGCCGGCCGACGACGTCGTCGTTGGTTCGTGTTGAATGCAGGTTCGGGCCCATCTTCCGGACGAACATAGTTGGCGAGGACATGATCGTGTCGCTGGACCCGGAGCTGAACGCGCGCGTGCTGCAGCAGGAGGAGCGCGGCTTCCAGATTTGGTACCCATCCTCTTTCATGCGCATCCTGGGCGCTGACAACATGATCTCCATGCTCGGCCCGCTCCACCGCCACACGAGGAACCTCGTGCTCCGCCTCTTTGGGCCCGAGGCCCTCCGCCTGGTGCTGCTCCAGGACGTGCAGCGGAGCGCGCGCGACGAGCTCCGGTCATGGCTCGACCGCCCGGACGTCGAGGTCAGGACGGCCACCTCCAGGGTAAGTTGCATGCTAACCATCACACAAATACTTCCAGGACGGCGGTATTTGTTTTCTCATCGATCTGTGCGTGCAGATGATATTTGGCGTCACTGCAAAGAAGCTGATCAGCCACGACGACGTGGCATCAGGAGGAAGCCTGTGGAAATGCTTCGACGCCTGGACCAAGGGGCTCATGTCATTCCCAATCTGCGTTCCTGGAACAGCCTTCTATAAATGCATGCAGGTAGTACATGCATGATAAGCAACGTGACTTGACACCGTTGTCTGATCGAGTTTAATTAAAAAAAAAGCTCAACATTGTTTCTAAGAAAAAACTCAGCCTAGGACACTTAGGACATGAAGAGTGCTACTCATACCACCTAACCAATTCAGCTATCACTACGTGAAAAACTCACTAAGGGAACGCCACCCCCTGTCCACTGTACGGGCCAGACACGACGGCTAGGAGACCAGCCGCCACTGGCGGCCAAGAGACCAGCCTCCCCTGCAGTGGCCATTGTAGGGGCGGCTGGATCACCAGCCGCGGTTTTGGTCAAAATGACCTGAAACGAGGCATTAAATGACCTCAAATGAAAAACTTTTAAATACATGGGTGTTATAGCTCACCAAGATCTATCTTTGATACATAAGACACTTTTGCATTGCTGGTCTTTTAGTATTCTCCAGTTGGGACATACTATGAGCATATGCATGTTAAGTTAACAAGCTCCGGCCTTGCTAAATGAAGAACATTAGTTACTAGTTGGATGCAATGAGACTGATCCATTTTCTATTTTATAGAACTAATGTAGTATAGACCTTCTGTAATGAATACCTAGAACGCCGACTACTTGACAGATTAGTGTCTTTCTAGGTCTGTTATCCTTGAAATGTTATCCAGTTAGAGTAATGATGAGCCGAGCTTCTATTTCTGTTGTCTTTCAATGCGGTGAGCTGCACGGTTGGATATTCTTGCTGGCTGCACAATTTGAATGTGTTGGCTCTCAGATTTGAATTATATATGTGCAATGTGTGGTCAGATTTATATTTGTGAATTTATTTTTTTACTGAAAATTAACTGTAAGTGCGGCCCTTTTTAGTGGGCTATTATAGGGGCGGCTGAAACACCAGCCGTCCTTACAGTGACGGCTGGTGTTCCAACCACCCTTACAGTGTAAGGGCGGCTGGTGTTGAGCCGCCCTTACAGTGGGAGACCACTGTAAGAGCGTTTAAGTAGGGGCGGCCGGCCCAGCCGCCCTTACAGAGTTTTTTTTGAGCCGCCCTACAGTGACTTTTTGTAGTACTGTATAATCTCCAACAGTATTTCATAATACATCCACAGGGACGCAAGAACGTTATGAAGGTACTCAAGCAGCAGCTAGATGAGCGCAAGAATGGAGCCAAGCACAAGACTTTGGATTTCTTCGATCTTGTGATCGATGAGATTAACAACCCAAACGCTATAATGAACGAGAACATCGCATTGGACTTAGTGTTCTTGCTCCTCTTTGCAAGCCACGAAACGACATCGATGGGATTGACCGTGGTACTCAAGTTCCTTACGGATAATCCAAACGCCTTGCAAGAATTGACTGTAAGTATAAATGCTTTATCCCCACAACTCTCTTTTATTCCGTTCAAAGTTGTACCTTGATTTTGAAATTGACGTGAGATGATTTCAGGAGGAGCATGAAAAAATCGTGGAAACAAGGGTGGATCCAAACTCTGATATCACCTGGGAGGAGTACAAGTCTATGAGATTCACATCTCATGTATGTGCTACAATTTTTTTGAAGGCATATATGCTACAAAATTATATAAAAACAAACAAAAACGACTCTCAAATATATCTCTGTTCCATGGAAGAATCCAAGGTTGTCTAGCGCCTAATAATATACTTTCTATACATCACATATAAGTTATACATGAATCTCTCAGGCTCGCAAACATTGCTCCGATGGTGTTCAGACAAGCAAACCAGGATGTACACATAAAGGGTATGTATATGCATTTGGTTTTCACCATATGTGCGGTAAAAAATTCTAGTGTAGGGTATGATAATTCCTAGGCGGAAGATCAATTAAATCCTCATGTCGAAGTTATGCACTCAGGGTACACTATCCCAGAAGGATCAAAGATTATGATCTGTCCATCTGCAGCTCACCTGAATTCAAAGGTTTATGAGGATCCCTTGGCGTTCAATCCATGGAGATGGAAGGTATGTGAAAGTCATAGTTAGTAACAATTCTTAATTGACCTAAACTATGTTCGTAGTGCAAATTGCTGTTTTCATGACGTATATGTTTATATGGTATAGGATATTCCTGAACCAGTTGGTGGCTCTAAGGATTTTATGGCCTTTGGGGGCGGTTTGCGGTTATGTGTTGGTGCTGAGTTTGCTAAGCTTCAAATGGCTCTGTTCCTTCACTGCTTGGTCACGAATTACAGGTAAAAGAATATGAATATACCTGGACCATAAAGTTGATGATGTATGAAAGCCTCAAACTGTAGAACGATGCTAACAATACCATATGTTTTCTTCAATATAGATGGGAAGCCCTCAGCAAAGGGAAGATGATGCTTTATCCTGGGCTGCGATTTCCGGACGGCTTTCACATCCAGCTTCTTAAGAAGCACATGAAAAAATGCTAGAAAAATACTAGCACGTGGTATTAAAAGTATGCTTGTTAGTAGGTGATCAATTAATATTTGATCACCTTTTCGGTGACCAAAACTAGAATAAAAAAACAAGCATACTTTAAAATACTAGCACGTGGTATTTAATGAGTAAGTTTTGGTCAGTATATAAAGTCTCATTAAAAAAAAAGCAAACTAGAATAAAACTCTTCAAGATCATCACCCTATTGTGAGTTGCTCAAAGCATGAGCTATAAGGTAACAATGTTGAAGCATCTGTACCAGTATGAAGTCGGGAAGTTGGGAAAAGGTTAAAAAAAATAGAAAATGGTACAGTATAATTTCCCGTATTTTCCAAGTTGTATACCTTGTTTATACTGAATGTTGTAATATAATGTGTGTAATTGTTTGCGCTTAAAGTTCATCTAAGATGGGAATGGTGAATTGTAACTTTCCTTTTTCCAAATAATATGAACCTCGATTTGAACCTCATATTTTTCTATATTAGAATTAGACTACTATCTTTGTTGGTATCAAAATCAAATGTGTGATCAGCTATGTTGAATATTTTGGTGTCACTACTATCAAGATATCACTATCAAACACTCCTTTTTATCTAGAGTACCGATCCATTTTCTTGACTAAATAATTCAAAATTTTCATTTTCAACAGTAGAGGTTTTATTTAAGAAATCATCTTTATCATTTTTTTTGGAGGAATCGAAATCATCTTTATCATTGATCTCAGAATTATCATTAACCACAATATATGTTGAAAATACACTATCGTAGATAATACTTCTCTTAGCACGTCATCAAATGGTGGAAACTCTTCCGATAACATGTCAAATACATTCTTTTGGATATAAAGCGCTTGTTCAGATGTGAATACAAAATCAAACAAGAAATTTCAGATGTGAATAACAAAAACTATCGTCCCAGCAGAGTCGTCAATAGTGTTGCCACGAAAAATTGATCACGTGACACCACCACGATGAAAATATCGTTCTATCACGATAAAGAGTGACTGGTTTCCACGACAAATTAACATAAGGTTTCCTCGCTTTCATAGATGACATATACTACTGTCCTAAGGCAGAAGAAAGAAACATTTTTTGGAAAGGACGGCACAAGATTTATCGTGATTTATATTAAATGGTGAAAAAGAAAAACAAACATCAATAATTTAGTGTTTTTAGTGAAAACTGGGCAAAAAACACACACACACATACGAGAGTGCACCACTCATCCCGCGCAACTCTGGCACAACAATCAGACAACTAACTTCAGCCACTATCTGCTCAATTATATCAACACAGCTGAGACCCAACTACATCTCCTACTAGCAACACGACTAGCTACCGGGCAGCACCAACAACACAGCTTGGAGCACCTTCCTTAGGTTTGTGAATGAAGAATGAAACTATGGTGATGAAAAATAGATGTACTCTGAGAAAAAAAAAACAATCGGATGGTAAATTTTACTTGACAAATCTTATCTGTTGCCAACTCCCAAAAAAGTACTATGCCAATTAAAAAAAGAGCTCATCTCCAACTATTTTCTATGTTTGACTTGCCAAAACCAAAAAAAATCATATATTAACAAAAAGACAAACACTTTTGCATCAAGAACTTGGACTTCCTGGACTTAAGACAAAACAACTAAGGCCACATATGTAAACTTATGTGTCTAGCCATTTTGTATCAGGGCCAGAAAGTGAAATAAAATCGCACAACCGTCCTCCTTTTTTCTCTTCAAGGGACAGAGCAGAGGAGGTCGGGCTCCGGCAGATTTGGGCGATGAGGTCACCGGCGGTGACCACGGCGGCACCTTGCGCCCTTCCAGGGACCCGTGCATGGATGGCAGGCGCAGGTACGGCAGCAGCCCAGCGAGCCCCACGTCGTCCAAATCCAACGACAAGCTGCAGTCCGTCAGCCCTGCCACCGACCTCTTCTTAGCCAATGGAAGTATTCCTGTGATTTTATATATGAAGATGGATGTGCTTTCATATACGCAAAGGGTGGACGACCTTGCAGAGATGCAGCATGGACTATATATGGCACGAAGAAGGAGAAAGCAGGATGACGCCGGTGAGCTCGGCGAACACCACGTACAGGGAAATACTCTTGCTGCGTGCGCTCCAGACGGAATTTTGCCAAGTGGGCAAAAATTGGCGCAGATGAGAAACGGTTGGAGATGAATTTTTCTCATTTTGCTAAAAAAAACAAGGATAGAGAAGGAATATCCTATAATCAATTTTTTTTATTATGGTTGTGGGAAATTTCGACCGGTCACTATCCCGGCTGGCTAAGTCTCCATTATTCATCAAGCACGTGCTGGAAATCCTCTCGACACAATTAAGTATGGTATACACTGTTCATTTGGTTTGATGAAAAATAATTCCCCGTAAGTTACTTCTCAGTGATCCCCTCATATATTGGATGGAATGTCGACCAAGCTCGCTTCGAGCCCCACAAATCAAAGTTGATTGTTCCTCCAACATGTTACAATCATTAAAGAAAATTGGGGCTTGAGCATTTCTACCCCCGTTTGAAGTCCATTTATGATTTTACCCTCGTTTTTTTAACTTTATGATTTTGCCCCTGTAATTTTTAAACTAAGTAAGATTTTACCCCTAGTTTGTTAAGTCCTTCAAACGATGTTAACTTTTGGACAAAATAATGACTTTACCCATGAGTTTTTACCCCTGTTTTCTTATGTTGTGTTTTACCCCTATTTTTAGACATCAAGCTCTCATTTTTATTGAACAGATTTTTTAAAAAATTCTGCAACACTTTAATTAACTATCCACATAAACGCAATTTAATATCACTAGATGTGTGAACTACCGCCTCCCAACGGTAGGAGAGGGACATAAGAGTATCCTTGTCTTTTTGCGCGGTGTTTTTTCATTTATTTTTTTCTTTTTTTGGCTATTTAATCAATCTGTCTCGCATAATGTTACATAGTAAGGGTAAGCGGAGCTTCGTTTAGAAAAAAACAAGGGTAAAATTACAAAGTTAAAAAAGCGAGGCAAAATCACCATTAAACTTTGGAATAGGGGTAGAAACACTAAAATCCCAAGAAAATTTGACTGTTGGTCCCTAGTTGTTGTTTTTTAGTAACTCATTTTGTTTTTTTCCTCTCGTCTAATAAAATCCCAACATCTCCTGCTACCTTTCTAAAAAAACATATAAGCACCATCTACCACTAAAATAGTTTGGCCGATAATATATACTCCCGCCGGTTTTCTAAAGAATATCATTTTGAGGTTCTCTTAAGTCAGACATTTTAAAATATAACTGCAAATAAATTCTTTTGGGTTGAGTGTGGAAACATGAAAGTGATATAAGTAGATTTATCTCGAAATATAGTTTCACAAAAGTATATATAGTGATATTTTATTAATATTTTAAAGCAAAAGGTAACGGTCAAAATTGTTTTTTTAGACTGTGTCGCTGTCTAGGACGACATTGTTTAGGAAACAAAATGAAGTATCAATTAGATTAAGTAGTCAAATTACATCAATAATCTTGATTTGTAGAAGTCAAACCTTTTAGATTTGACCAAGTATATGAAAATACTATCAATATTTGTATCTTCAATTAAATTTATTACAATATAAAAAATATTCTATTATTACTACAAATAATAAATAGAGTTTTTTCTATCAATCTTAAAAGGTTTGACCCCTGAGCAGTAAAATATGCATTTATTTTAAGACAACAAGAGTATTTCCCTTTTAAATATCAAAGCACTATATTAGGAGTTAGGGATTGAGACTACAAAGAGATATCAGATCAGTATTCCATCTATTCCAAATTATAAGTCATTTTAGTTTTTCTAGGTACATTGTTTCTGATAGGCCACTCCCATAGGAGTTTTCTGGCTTTAAATCAAGTGATATAGCATGAGATAAATAAGGAAAGATGGTAACAATTTCATAAGATGAAATGGATTTCATGAGGATGAAACTCATATACACTATTTATAACATATTAAGTTTTGGAATCTAGAACATAAACTCCAACATGGAGACTACCGTTTCTAGATATAGTGTATAACAAAAGCTTTATGTATCTAGAAATTTAAAATATCCTATAATTTTAGAAAGGCAAGAATACCTGCTGCGTTTGGGCCTACGGGATTAATTAAGATCAGGGACATGAATTCGTGTTGGTGCATGAACAGGTGCACACAGCGGGGTACTGTGGAGGTATAAACTCCATATACCCTCACGGCCTAGTTTGGGCCAACACGCCATCGTCAGGCCGGCCCATCAAGCTTCAAGACCGATCGGCCCAGGCTGGTCGGACAGCCTAAAACAGGCAAGGATATCGAAGACCGACAAGGAGGACAGACCTAGCCGAGATAGGAAAGTTTAGACTTGTAAAGTATGTAAACTTAGTACCAGATAGGCTAGATCCGACTTGTAACCTTGCTCCCCGTGATATATAAGGAGAGCAAGGACCCCCGTGCCAGAGGACAGAATCTGGCATAACGCACAGACTCACACATCCACATCATAATCGAAACAGAGGGCAGGACTAGGGTTTTACGCATCCTTGCGGCTCCGAACTGGGTAAACCTCGCGTGATTGTTCCCTGTTTACATCTTGTTTGCAATCTCGTACGCCTTCCGCCAATCCATTACCGGTCAGGGCATACCCCTGGTCGGACTATCGCCGATATTTCGTCGACAGTGGTGCGCCAGGTAGGGGGTGCGCACCGAGATTTCACGTCAAACAAGATGGTTTCCTTCCCGGCTTCCATGACCTTCGAAGCCGGCCTCACCTTCAACTTCGGAACGTTCACCTGGACTTCCAACTCAGCAACCACTGCTGCGACTCTCGCACCTCCGGCTATCACGCCAACAATGGCACCAACAATGATGGCTGCACCAAACCAGATCCAACTCGTCCCGGTGACCACAGTTGTAGTCCCAACCAATCCACCGCTGATAGTTGACGGCACGGCGTCAACACCTCCGATCGGTCCAAATCCTTCACAAAGGAGGCATGTCAGCAACACGGATCTACTCCGTTTGATCCATCAACAAGACATGAGGTTGACAGAAACCCATGCTAATTTTGAGTCGCTCCGACGACGCGTCAGGCGCGATCTACAGCTCGCGCGACAGCAACATGTTCCCAACTCGTCAGCACAGAGTCAACGTAATCATCACAGGGTCACTTTTGGGCGTGCCGAACGGCCACGTTCGCAGTCAACAGATCTACGGCGTCGTATTCATGCAAATCCTCGTGGCAATCGCACGCAACAAAGTGGCGGAAGAAACTCGCAGTGGCTCCGACCACGACCGGCCATTGTTCATGGTGGTCGGAGAGGCCAACCGAGCAATATACGACAGAGAATCCTGGCCGATATCCAAGATCTGAGAGAGAGGACTTACAACAGGCCTCACGGAACAACAGCAGTCCAGCCCCAACGACACAAACCATTCGGCAGGGTGTACCAAATCGAAGTTACGTGTCAACTGCTCAGCGTAGGAACGCGCGCCGCAACGAACGGCGGCGACGTCAGCGAGAGATTCGGCGAACTGGTCGGACCTCACAAGCTGTACCTACTTTCGCAACACAGCAAGAACGTTCTCCTCAAAACAACAACTCCAACGCCCGATTGTTCGCAAAACATGCCGAACTGGCCGCTACCCTTCGTCGTGACGACCAATCCCAAAGGGATGAACAACGAAAGGAAAGGCAACAGCAAGAGATTTTAAGTGCCCTGGCAACGTCAATGACAAGGGCATCGGCTCACAGGGCCAGGGCACTTGCTGACCGACACCAAGACGCAGAAAGAAAACGGAGGAAAGCACGAGAAAAACACATGGCAGCAATCAGAGAAAATCGTCGCAGCTTTGGTATGAGCCCATTAAGGGAAGACACGAGGGATTCACCTAACATAGATGAGCCTCTTTGTTGTACCCAACCCACACAGATGACTATGGTATACAAACGTGCTCGGAGCCCTCCTCCCGGACGGACGGTCCCAAGTGTCCAAACAAACCGTAATGGTTTCATTACCCCATTCTTGGACAATCTGTTAACCCGAGAACCAAATTGGAGACTTCCCAGTCCAACACCTCCTGAGGACGGAATACCACCGCACACCGAGCACATGTTTCCTAATCCAACAAACCCAGCCAACCTACGACGCATCAGAACGGTTCGATCACCAGGGCGCAAAACATCAGAAGGGATGTTTATCAACGGCGAATGGTACGAAGTGGTCCAAAAAGGAAGCCAGTTTGAGAAAAACTTAAGCTCCTTAGATTCCTTTACAGATGTACCTTTTCCAAAAAAGAACAATCCAAATACCACTTGGAACGGAATAAGTATCTCCGACCACGCCAGACGCAGAGATGATCAAGCCTTGGATGATGACGACCTACTGCTCTATACCAAAGAAGACCCAGTCATGATCCATGACTTAGAGGAAGGCGAAGCAGAGCCGGGAAATTGAAACAACAAGAGATGCGTTTGTCTCTTTTATCAGCACAAGTTTTTATTTTCTAGGCAATTTCCCTTTCAAAATTAAAGTTAGCATCAATCGTGCACATCATTGTAAGTCATCCCGATGACAAAAAGCAATCTAATGTATACTATTTTCTAATGAGAAGTCAAGTTTTCGTGTCAAACACTTGAGCATATGAATTTTTTCCTTTCAAAGGAGAATCATTCCTCAAACAGACGCATCACGACATTCTCGACGCAACAAACGAGAGGCTCTAAGCCCCGAAATAAAATCCTACGGCACGAACATGATACAATCATGAAACAGGATCAAAATAAAGAGATAAATAAAAGGAATCTCGAAGGATCCCGACACAAGACACATCTCAAAAGATCCACTTTTTTCATTGAAAATATAAAATTTATTTACAAACAGGGGACTAATTGCATCTAAGCAATCTAGTCATCCCCGAAGAGCTTGCCGACCACCAGGTCGACAGGAGTCGCGGCGACGACGGCCTCCGCTGCCCCGGCGAACTCGACGGCGCCGCCCTCCATGGCATCATGCGCCGCCACCGACAGCTCCATGCTACGGACATCAACGCCAGATATGGCGTCAACGGTGGCATAAGGGCGGAGGCACCATGGCGGACGCCGTGAACCGCCACCGCGGCCACTTGCACTACAAGAAATCTAGTTTTTTATGACAAATTTCCTTGTGACGGCGCCTAAATCTGTCATATAATGTACCCTAATATGACGATAATGTTTGTGTCGTCACAATTTGTGGAGAGCCGTAATTTTTATGACGACAAGGTTTGTGGTGTCACATAAAGGCATAAATTGTCGTCACAAAATGGCTGGTGCCGTAGACGATCGTGACCTATTTTTTGTGACGCTAGGATCTATCCTTTTATGACTATTTGACATTGTCACATTTAGTTACATCAATATTTGACCCGACCTATCCTGTTATGACTATTTAACGTTGTCATGTTTAGTTGCTTCAATATGGGCAACAAATTTAATAACATAATCGGTGAAGACAGGATCTTTGCATATGGACAACAAATTTCATAGCATATACATATTTGTATGAACAATAGAAACTCAAGAAATGACCAAATATTAGAGATTATATATTATATAAAAAGAGTGCGGTTCAAGCTAGAACCTTAAAGGGTACCACACATTAAACATAGTTTCATCACCCCATACCCACATCCATACAATATAGATTAAGTTTCATTCATATTACACATCATCAATTCCCGAGTTAGCTAGGCTAACAAACAAAGCAGGCAAAACACATCATCGGTGCACACTTCGGCTTCCAAAAGTCTTCGGTGTCGCCACAGCTCAACATCATCACTTTGTCTTGTGCAGGCCAGCGTCCTCCAAGATCTTCTCGTACTTGCCTATGTTGGCTTTGACGGTGGCAAGTTCCTGAAGAATTGTGTCCATCTTCTTCCTGTGGATGTCATCCTTGACCATTTCAGTGAGGGAATCAATCTTCCAAGTCAGGGAAGTAATGTTCTGCGCCAGGGGTCTGGTCACTGCTTCGATGGCGCTTATGAGCATTGGTCGAGTCATCGTGAATTGTTCAACATGGTACTACAAATGGAGAAGATGAACTAATTATAGTATTGTTTATAGTAATGTAAAACAAGATCAACTATTATAGTACTTTGACAAATGGACAACTATTGTCTATTAGCTACAAATGGACAAGATCAACTATAGTAAGATAAAACAAGATATTTGTTGTTTTGGTTAACTATGCCCTACGATTAGTTCATCACCTTAGGTCTTCATAAATTAATATTGTAGTGCTTTATTAGCATCCGTTAGTGGATTTTTCATGGAATTTAAAACATTCATTGGATTAAACTTTATAAGCCGTTGGTTCTTAATGGAACACGAGAAAGATGCCTTGACTAAGGCATAACAAAGCACCAATGCCTTCTTTGCACAAACATAGCTAAATGGAAACTAATTGTAGGAACTAATTTTACACGATGGCAAAATCGGTCTCTATATCCAAAGCAAACATTGTTGCAACTAATTTGACTAATCATCTCTATCCATCTACAATCGAAAGTGCAATGTGGGATGCATAGAGATAGTTGTACCTCGGTGCTAGTGGAGAAGTTGTTGGAGATGTACGGCGAGTTGAGAAAGGAGCCGGACGGCGCACCGGAGTTCGTACTGAGAGCGTCGGCGCCACATTTGGGACCCCCGTGCAAAAAGTTCCAGCAATACTTGGGTTCCCCATCGAAGCATGAGCGGCAGAGCTGTGTGGGGGGGTCGGTCTCGGCCGATGTAGAGGGAGAGGGGACCTTCTTGACTGCAGCCGCTGGCGAGGCCTTCTTCTTGGATGCCACCGCCGGCGGGGCCTTCTTCTTGGCCGCCGCGGCCAGCGAGGCCTTCTTCTTGGTAGCCACAGCCGGCGAGGCCATCTTCCTGGCCGCCGCGACCGTTGAGGCCCTCTTTTTGGCCGCCACTGCCGCCGGGGCCCTCTTCTTGGCTGCCGCCGGGGCCTTCGTCTTGGCCGCCGTCAGGGCCGTCTTCTTGGCCGACGCCACGGCCTTTGCCCTCATGGCCCTTGCTAGGGATTCAGCCTTCCTCGTAGCAGCGGACGCGGACATCTTCTTCCCCGCCGCCCGTGTGGACACCTTTGGCACCGCGAGCGGAGGAAGCGACCCATCTCGCGGTGCTCGTCCTTCACCGAGTGCCTTCTTGGGGCCCTCGTCATCTACGATGGAGGTTGTGGCGTGGGCGGCGGCGGCGTTGAGGACAGATGCGGCGAGGTGAAAAGGGGATCGATAGGTGAAATGGTGAATTAGGGTGCGAAGGGGATCGATCGGCGAGGTGAATGTGAAGGGCTAACGACGGTGGGCCCGGAGTGTCACGGCCCGTGTTGACAATATTTTTATATCTATTTCTCTTAGATTCTATTTATAAATTAAAGCGCATTATTGTATCGAAGTTCCTATGCTACCGCAATGGTCAAGACTCCGTCTGTCAGCGTGAGCTCTTGGGTTCGAGCCTCTGTTGGGCCAAATTTTTTGCCTTTTTTTAGCTTTTATCTCGAACAAATTTATAATTTGAAGCGCCATATTCTACCGAACTTCCCGTCCGACGCAATGGTTATCCCTCCAACTTTGTGAGCCCTAGGGTCGCGGGTTCGAGCCCCTCGAGGGCAATTTTTTTAACTTTTTATTATTTTTTATTTCACTTTTTATCTCGTCCCCAATGTCATCCCCTCATTATTCCCCTCCCCAAAATTCCCCACACGCCGGCGGGCCGAGCGCGAGCAGCCGCTTGTGACCGCGCGCGGCTACCGGCGTTTCGTGGCCGTCGGGCGCATCTGCCGCGCGGTTGCCGGTGGCGGGTGGATTGCGCCGGCCGACGGTTCTCGGTGGGACGTGGGGGTTGACGGAGCGAGAGGCTAGGGTTGGGCGGCGAGGCGCGCGTGGCCCGGCGCGGGCGGAGCGAGGTGCTTCCCTCTGCGGAGCGAGCCGGGCGGGTGGCTGAGCGCGGCGGGGCGGGTGGCTCGGTGGCCGGACGACGGAGTGTGGGAGGGGGAGCTCGTTCGGTGGACGGCGGTCATCGGTGGCAGATCCTCATCGTCGTAGGTGTGCCATTTTGCCACATTATCCCCTCCCCGCCCCGCCCTCCCCCATTTTGGCTCGTCTTCCCTCTCTAGTTGTGATGTCGCGGCGGCGTCCTCAACGGCTAGGTCTCGGCGGTCAAGCGTAGCTCGGGTTGTCCAACAACCTGACCACCTTGCTGTTGTTGCTGCAGCGCCGCCGCCCATTGCTGTCGATGTGCAGGCGTCGCCTGATGATGTGACAGGGTTGCCATTGATCATGTGCCCGACTTGCAAAGATGTACGGGTGTTTGCGGCAACTACCACGAAGTCTCAGTACAATGTGGGAAAGAGGGTTTTCAAGTGCCCACGACAAGGCTATGGAAATGTTAGTTGTGTGCTTTAGTTTGTGTTTCTCAATTTTCATTCCGGTTTGAATATGCTTCTCTAGTGTTTGTGGTTGTCTCGAATGTACTTGCAAATATTGGTGTTAAATTGTCATTTGGATGCGGGGCGATGTCAAAGCTATTGGTTCGAGGAGGAGTATGTCGTGTACCTTTTGGACAATGGCTATCTAGTTCCAGCATCCTCGGCCATGGAAGATGCTTCGACAACCGAAGTTCCCGAGCAAAAACCAAAGAAGGAGAAGGAAATGGTTGGCAACAGCTGGGAAGGCCTGGGAAGTTGCATTTGTCTTGTGTGTGGATGTGTGAATGTAACAATATTCCTGGTGTTCGCCATCCTCTTAGTTGTAGCTGTAATGTTCAAATAGGCTAGTCCTGATGTAGTATGGCCCTGTTGTGGTGGATGTATTGAACCTGTTGTGGTGGATGTATGTGCTCTTTTTATGAAACATGCTTTATGTTGGACACAAGGATCCTTTTGCTTATGATGATTCACTTATGTTGACTGAAATTTTGGCAATGTTATATATAACATGTAGTCTACCCATTTTGTGACATTCGTACATTTTATGACGAATGTTGGCATTATATGACATTATCGGTGTCATGAAAACATAGAAATCTAGACAAGTATATCCGCATTCACCGAAAACCGAAGCATTGCATATAAGGGCTTATGAAATCTGGAGACTATAACCTCCATCACACATGAAGTATCAACTAAAACCAGAAACACATGAAGTATCACAAATGAAGTACCATAGTTCAAATACAACAAAATAAATAACAAAATAGTTCAAATGGTTCACACTGAAGTGTTGTCTTCTACCACAACAAAAACTCCCGAAAAGCAAAGATCGAGTCAACATCACTGTCTTCTCTGAAGAGTTGTCTTCTTCTACTTTGGACTATTGTACTCAAGGAAGGTTTCATCTTCATCTGCACTCAGGTAGACTGCTTCATCATCTTTAGTTATATGTTTTTTTCGACGGATGCTCTCAACAAGGTCTCTACTAAGAGGGCTGCCTGGTTCATTCTCCATGTGTAATGAATCCAATTCAGGATCAATGTCTCCCACTGCACCATATGTAGCTGAAACATGCTCCTCTTGATATGCCTCCTGACATCTCATCTGTATTTGTTCATGAATTGGTTGGTTTGTGTTAGACTCTTGTACATCAAATATATGTCGGTGGCCAAATTCTTGTAGCACTCGCCAAGATGGACCAAACTTTGTATCTTCCAACAAAAACACTTGTGAAGCACCTGTGGCCATAATGAAAGGATCATTCTTATACCATCTACCTTGGATGTTTATGCTTTTGAAGTAACCATCATCTTTCATTCCGTATGTCCTTCCCTCAAGATGGTACCATTCACACTGTAGTAAGATAACAGTTCAAGGCCCGTTGCTATTCTCACTGTAGCACAGCTCAATAATGTCTATGATTGTCCCATAGAAGTCAATTGTGTCCTCACCGTGAGTACCTGCACTTTTGATGGTGGAGTTTTGTGTCTTCCTGTTTTCGTCACGAGCCTGAGTGTGGTACCTTACCCCATTGATAATACAGGCTGTGTACGAACGCACCCGCGGATCTGGCCCGCATGCTAGTGAGTACAAGTCTTCATGAACATGAGTTGTACCTTCGTATTTCAATCTGGTAATCTGCAGTTTGAAAACATACATAATAAGTGAGCTTAGAAATAAAGATGGCTAATTGAGTTTAGAAGTTGGACACATACATGATCCTCGAACCATGCAAAGAAAATTGTGTTGACATCATTTTTTCAATATCATTGACACCTTGTTGTTCTAATTGTGCCCCGTACATGCTTTGCAAAGGAAGAAGATAATTAGTTATTTTGTGGAACTATTATTGAATAAAGATCGCTGAAATTACAAAATTACTCACTTTGTGTATTCTTCAACTTTGCTCACAATTATTTAGAACAAACCAAACCATGGAGTCATAGTCTTTGTCTTCGTAATGAAATTTTGAAGCACCCAACAAGTGAACACCATGACCAAAAATAGAGTAACCATTATGTGAGATGTTCTGTTCTCCATCTATGTTTCTTTCAGGCCTAGTGAACCTATCAATGATGTCACTAAAATATGTTGAGCACTGGGTCATGCACTCATAGGCAGTGTATGCCTCTGCAATAGATCCTTCAGGTCTTGCTTGATTGCGGACAAAACGCTTAAACATGCCCAACCTTCTCTCAATGGGATACATCCATCCATACTGCACCGGTCCCCTAAGGAGTGCCTCATCTGGTAAGTGTACTGCTAGGTGTACCATGACATCAAAGAATGCTAGAGGATAAATTTTCTCTAGCTTGCAAAGGATAAGCACAATATCATCCTTCATCTTGTGTAGTGCATCAACCTTTAGAGTTTTGGAGCACAGTTGTCTAAAGAACCTACCCAATTCAGCAATTACTTCATATACATCTTTACGCACCAAACCCCGAAGGCCAGCTGGTAAGATACGCTGTAGCATGATATGACAGTCATGTGTTTTCAGCCCATGCATTGATCCTGTCTCCAAATTGACACATCTTGATATATTGGAGGCATAGCCATCTGGAAACCTAACATTGCTCACATATTGCAAGAACTTCTTCCTATTTTCTGGGTTTAGAACGTAACAAGCTCTTGGCTTTGATGATGAAGTACCACTTTGATCTAGCACATGAAGCTCTTTTCTTATGCCTCTGTCCTGCAAATCTAGTCTAGCAGCCACAGTGTCCTTTGTCTTGTTTGGAATATTAAGTAGAGTTGACAAAATGTTTTCACATATGTTTTTCTCTATGTGCATAACATCAAGGTTGTGTTGTAGCTTCAATTTTGGCCAGTACTCCAAATCATACAAGCTAACCTTCAGATGCCATACTGGTTCATTCTCATCACGGCGTCGTTTTCTTGATTTTGGTTTATCTGGATTCTTGCCTGGAACATAGGAAATTTCATTCAACCTTGCCATAACCTCATCTGCACTAAATTTCCATGGCATGCCTCTTTTTTCATGCTTGCCATTGAAAGATCTGTTTTTCCTCCATGCATGGTTGGTAGGGAGGAAACGTCTATGGTCGAAGAAACCAATTTTGTTTCTAAGACCACAGGAGCATGGATCTTCATCACGGTACACACATGCAAAGTAACCCCTAGTGGTTCTCGCCTCGACATGGTTCCTAATGCGGGGTAGTCATGGATTCCCCACGGAATCGGCGCATGCGGTGAAGTCTTTGCCTTCAAATGCATCATAACTTCTTACACCCTTCCAAAGCTTTATCATGTCTCGCTATCAAAGGCTGCATGAACACATGGAAATCTTTGCCTGGTGATTTTTTGCCTGGAATAAGTAAAGCAAGCATATAATTGGATTGGTCCATACACATCCATGGTGGAAAATTGTATGGAACAACTATCACTGGCCATATACTATATGAATTGCTCATCTGACCAAATGGGTTAAATCCATCGGTAGCAATGCCTAACCTCAAACTGCGGGGATCATCTGCAAAAGACATGAAATCCTCATCAAAAGCTTTACAAGCTTCCCCATCAGCAGGATGTCTCATTTCATTATCAATGGGTACCCTCTTTTCCTTGTGCCATCTTGCATACTGTGCCCGCTGCTTTGAAATGAAAAGCCTTTGAAGGCGTGGAATTATTGGAAAGTAACGGAGGACCTTGTGAGGAACTTTCTTTCTGCCATCCTTGTTGACTTTCCATCTTGTGAAGCCACAAACTGGGCAATGATCATCTTTTTTGTGGTCCCCCCAAAACAAGGCACAATCAAACTTGCAAACATCAATGGAGACATAACCAAAACCCATCTTCCGAAGAAGAGCTCTCATCTCATTATAGGACTTAGGCAGTCCAGGCACAATCTTCAAAGATGAAGAAAGCAACTCAAGGAATGCATCGAACCCAGATGTTGTTATCCGATTGTACACTTTTATATGTAACAACTTAATAATGAAAGATAGCCTAGTCTCCTCGGTGCAACCTGGATAAAGTTCACGCTTTGCCTCTTCCATGAGTTGTTTATACAAGTTGCCACCAAAGCCATGGCTTGCTTGCGTCGCGCAAATCTTGAATCAACCCCCGAACTCCCCTAGCACCATCATCTATGACATCTTCACTTGTCCTTCCTCATGGAGTGGTTCCCTGCTCTGTTCATTTCCATCCCAATACATATCATCTTCGGTACAACAAATGAGTTCTCCATCATCATCTTGTGCAACATCATTTGCTTCCTCTCCATGGTGAACCCACCTAGTGTAGCACCTAAACATACCATTGACTTCGATATCCTCGTGTACATCATCTATGGTTTTCTCTTTCTGGTTCAAACATTTTCGGCATGGGCACTTGATTTCCTCATCAGCACTATATCGAGCTCGGACATATTCCATGAATTGCTCAACACTAGACAAATAGGCCGTTGAAAATAGTTTAGTGTTATAAATCCAACTTCTATCCATCTTGACCTGCAAATGGAAACAATTGCAAATCCATCTAAATCGAGCCACTGAGCCACTAAACATCTCTATTCTAAGGAGTAAGAACTATAAATCCATCAACTTTTTGTGTGAGCCACTAAGCTATGAGCTCACCTCGTGGGGATGGATGCCGTGGGTGCTGCTGGGGGGTGTAGCAGCTCCTCACCGGGGAAGAGACGGCCAGCCTCTTGGGGTCGACGGCCAGCCTCCAACAAGGTGCCTCGCCGGTGGCTGCAGGTGGGGGAAGGGGCGTGAGATGCGGGTGGGAGGAGGGGGTGGGAGGAGGGGCGGCGGAGGCCGAGGGGAATGACAGGTTAGTGGCGTGGCTGGACGTGCAGATCAGCGGCTGGCCTGCAGGTGGTGGTCGCCGGTGAGGCAGCCGGTAGGTGGTGGGCGCCGCCTCGGCAGGTGGTGGGCGCCGCCGAGGCAGTGGCAGCGGCCAACACACACTGAGCTTCGTAGCTCAAGTCAGTAGCAACGAGCAAGTGAAGTCCCCCTCCTCTCTATGACATGTGGACCCAGATGCGATTAAGGCTTGAGTCCCAAGTGGCTGCTGTATCAATGACATGTGGACCCAAATGTTCATCAGCCCCATCTTGCTCCCTGTCAGCTGTTCACGATTTTGGTTTTTTAATCCATGTCAAAATCTTGTAACAAGTTTTTCTCCTGCATACTAACTCCAAATCCGATGATTTTTTTTCCTAAAAATTTCTAAAATTACTATCTATCAAATTATTGTGTTCATTTTCATTAACATTTCATGTTACGAAGTTTGATCGATTCAAAAGTTGAATTTTAAAAAATATACAAATGCACACCATAATTTCTTATTCAACATGACTCCAAATGCAAAGGTCATGAACACGAAAAAGTTTCATCTACTAAAGACCACCAATTTTTATTTTGGCCATTGGTCCATTTGACAAAGTGAAAGTAAAGTTGTTCACAAAACCTACAACCTCTCTTATAGTTCAATGAACTATAAGTGAGATATGTCATTTGCATGAACCAAGTTAATGGCACTTTGTCAAATGGCCAAACTACCAAAATAAAAAATGTGCATTTCCATGAGATGTGCAATGTTCGTGTTCAAAACTTTTTAATTTGAAAGTGTTTAGTACACTAAAAATATGCTCAAAACCCTAAAAATTTGAATTTCAAATTTCAAACTTCAAAAATGGTCAAATGAAAAAATGTTCAATAGATAAAAGTTACATATGGACGAGATGATCATTTTTGTTTCACAAATTATTTCCATTTTCGAAAGATTACTAGGCCTAACAAACCATTCCAATTCTAGTTTCAAGTAAATGAGTCATTGACAAGTGGACCCGCTGCCACTGGACCTACTTTGGCCCAGCCCAGGACCGGCCACCGACAAGCTGGGCCCGCCCTTCAGGCCGAAAATTTCACTATAGCACCCAGCCGTCTCCCGCGCTATCCACCTCACCAACACAAGGGACCCACCTCGCCTCCCGCTCAAACCACCTGGCCTTATCCTCTTGCCCGGGCAAGCAAAGGGGAAAATCCTCACTCCTGGCCTTATCCTCTTGCTCCTCACGCTGCCCCTCCTCGCTGCCACCACTCCTCGTCGCACCACCGCTGACACCTGCCGCCCTCCCCGACCCCAGCCTACACCGCATCCAATCCCAGCAAACCAGCTCACTCCATCCTCCTAACCACCGCGCAAACCCTAGCACCGCCACCGCGCAAACCCTAGCGCCGCCACCGTGCAAACCCTAGCGCCGCCACGACAACAAACATGGCGTTCTGTTCCCTCCCCGTGACGTAACGACGTCCCCGACGAAGGCCCTCCCCGACGACGGACCTCCCCGCTCGGAGAGGCCAGACCCCGATACCGTGACTCCCGGCTCCGACATGCCGGAGCACCAACGACGTGCCTCCCTGCTCCGACTGGAGCGAGCGGCCTAACGATGCCCCTTCCCACTCCGACAGGCAGGAGCCCCGACGAGGTGGCTGCCGGCTCTGACACCTGGGCCCCGACGAGGTGACTGCCGGCTCCGACAGCTACGGCCTGACGAGGTGCCTGCCGGCTCTGAAACCTGAGCCCCGACGAGGTGCCTGCCGACTTCGACAGCTGCAGCCTGACGACACTGCTCCCCACTCCGATAGGCCGCAGCCCCGACGACGTGCTCCCACATTCTGCTTTGTCCTCCTCACAAGGTATTATGTTGCATCCTCCATTTCTGTGTTCCGCTAATTGGTGTACTCGGAGTGTTAAGTTCAGTTGTTGACTCCTCCACATGATGTGGCCTGTGTGCTAGTTAAGTTGTACTCCGAGTATTAGGATATGCCTCTATTGGTTGAACTTAATATCTTAATGATTTGTGAGTCAAAGATTGTCAATTGATCATGCTGAAGTTTTATTCAAAACTTAAGATTGTTCTGTTGTTTTATTCCAATTGAAGACTAGCCTGTGTGATTAAGATTGTCATGTTGTTATATTCCAACTGAAGATTGGCCTGTGTGCTTAAGATATATTGTTCTGTTGTTTATGAACTATGAGTCAAAGATATGTGGAGTATACATCGGTTCATGATTCATTTTTTCTGCCTAGTCCATTTAGGTTTTTACTACAGCTGAAATACTATCTGTTTGCTTAAATACAAGCAGCTGAAATTAGATAAATGTTTGTTTGCTGATTCACATGATCTGTCCATGATTTACTATACTAACTTGTAATAATAAGTTCATCAATTTAAATTTTCTCTACTAATTTGTTAGTTTTTCTTCAATTGCTTTACAGAAACTGAATCCAGTTTCTGCTCTATCTGCGCTTGATCAAAATAAGTAAGAAATGGAAAAACCTCAATATGAGCTGGACAGGGATGAAAGGGTAAGGAATATCCAGGCACATTTTGCTTCTCTGGGTATTCCAATTTTAGCTAAGGAAGTTAGAGATGTTTTTTCCAAAAAGGAAAAGACCAAAAGGAAGAAAGTAGTTTCTGACAAAGCAGGTTCTGACAATGAATATGACCCATCCTCTGACATTGATAACGAATCTAACAGTGATGATGATGATGATGAATATGTTGATGAACTAAATATCCAAGATAAAACTGAGGTGAGACGCGTTAGGCCAATTAACAAGTATCTTGTCTGCCTATTTGATACATGTACTTCATTGTTCCTTAAATCTTGTACTTCACACTTTTTCCTCAACTAATAAGATGATTGTTTCTCTTGCCAGGTAGGAGCGATGGTTCCAGGAACTCGCCCTCATCACAAGAAGCAAAAGCTGCCTGCAAACCAGCTACCACCGCGCACGCCTACCAGAATGACTAGGCAGCAAATAGCCATGCCTTCGCCTGCAGGACGTCCACCACCTAGAGAAAGACTACCCTTGCCTAGTAAGCATGCTCCAAAAGCCATCCCTAAAAACAGCAGTCAGCCCACACAAGCCAAAAACACAGAGCTTCGTACTTCCAAAAACACCCCGAGCAATTCAGCCATGTCGACACCTCCTACATACACAGTGCCTACTCAAAGAATGAGCAGGGAAACTGCAGACAAGTCTACACCTTGTGTAAACTCACATGATCTTGCTTCTACAGTCCCTAGCACTAGTCCACCCATATCTACATCTAATGCAAACACTGAGCATTGTACTCCTACTCCTACACCCACTCGTGCTCTGTTCCCACAACTTACACCCACAACTAGTGCTAACCACACAGCTCATATAGAAGCCTCTCCAGGTGTACAAAGCTCTAGGCAAAGCAATGACATCACTGTCTCAAATGACCAATTTGATGCTGCTCATTCAGAGGGTCATACAAATGAAGGAGAACCAGATCATGACTTAGTACCAGGTATTGATTTTTGTTTGCAACCACTATTTCCTATATTATTCAGTATATAATTTGTGGATGCTATAATAACTCATTTTCCATGCTTTTTGCAAATGCAGCGGCCCGAAAGGAAGTCCGCAAGAAAACTATTGGAGTTGGCTTAGAGAAGATGCTAAAGAGAGGAAACAAGCTACCTATCCAAGTTGCTCCTGGGAAGAGAAGACCTGACATCCCACTTCAGGCGGCGAAGTTGGCATCAGAAACTGGAGTAGCTCTTAGAGACAAGCTGCCTATCTACACTTCTTGGAAGCTCTATGAAAAAGATGGTGGTCTAGCCGAAGTAGACAAAGTGCTTAACAAAGTGGCGGTGAGACACCTATTTCACATAAACAACTTTCTTTCATTAACATCTATACTTCTATGTAAGAAATTAAATCTAATAAATGATTGGTGTGGTCAGACTAGGTTGGATGTGGATGTAAAAAATGAGGGGCCATGCAAAGATGCATGCACTGATATCATTAAGAGGGGGGTAAGGCAGCAGAGGTATCACCTAAAAAGGAAGTACTTCGACGAGTCCCTCACAATGGAACAACTATTGGCCAAAGAACCTCCACCTAAAGTGAAGAAAGAGGAGTGGGTCAACCTCGTCAAGTACTGGTGTGAGCCAAAGAATCAGGTCCATGCCCTACATCAATGCTTTTGTTAATATGCAGTCATATTGTGCATGTGGCTTACATATTTGTATTGCATTTGTGGTGCAGGAGAAATCTTCGAAGAATAGAGTAAACCGAAGCAATGTGCAGCTTCACCAAAAAACTGGTTCTAGGTCATACATAGCCCATCGATACAGCCTGGTAATACAATTGCTTTCACTTCTGGGAAACTTATTGATAACTCTAAGAATGCTGATATTGATAACTCTATGGATAGGTGTCCCAAAAAAACAGATGATTGCTAATTCTATGATTGCTGATATTGAAAATGTGAAAAATGATATTTACTCATTTACATTGACAAAGATTGATTAGGTTCCAATGAGTAGATTTACATTGTGCTTTTCCTTAACCGAATAGCTTTTTTTTAGCAAAAACTGAATAGCTATATGTAATGGTTTTCCTTTTGGAACTTATTTGGATAGGGAAACTTAGCCAAGTGAGTGAAAAGGGGCAAGGCTATTTCTGATAGTACATATTTTGCTTCTTGTAATGTATATAGTAATCTGACATGTATGCTTCAAAGTAATCCAATGTTTTTACATGTAGTAATCTGACATGTATGCTTCAAAGTAATCCAATGTTTTTACATGTTGCAGCGGCATAAGTACAATGGCACCGAACCAGATGCTGTAGAATTCTTTGGGGAATGTATGACCAGTCCCAAAAATGGTCGCACTGCCCTTGCTGATGAAGTATATGTAAGTGACAACATGACTGCACACACCTACTGTACTCAACTACATGTCTGTTTGCACACTATTCTATGTCCTTGAAAATAACTTCATTCTTTTTATGTAGGAACGAATGGTGGCAGAAAAGCATAAAGAGGTAGAAGAAGGAGCATCGAAAAAAGTCCCCTCCCAGTTGTTGATGAAAATCTTAGCCGATTAGCCGCTCATCCACCTTTCTTCCTAACATTGGTGTCTCTAAACCGTCAAAGTCCGGTCGGTCCTCATCGCGCGGCCCAAGCACGCATGCAATCTCGCTTTGAGGAAACCCTCCAAGCCGAAAGAGAGGAAGCCGCTAGGAAGCGGGAAGAGTTGCGAGCATAGCTTCAAGCTCGGCAAGCTACACTTCAAGAAAACCGAAACTTACTCGGGAGACCCAAGAAGAAGTGAAGCAAATGCATACCAAGTTTGAAGAGACTAATACACTCCTGCGAAGTCTCCTAAAACTTCAGAAGGATTGAGGTAGGTATGAATGCAGCTTCTGAGGATGAGTCCTTCGCGCCTGAACTTTTGGTACCTTGTTAGAACTTGTGGTGATGAAACTTTGTTACAACTGTGTTTGTTTTACAACTTGTGGAACCTGTTGGTTTGGAACCTCGAACCTGTTGGTTCGGAGGCTGTTGGTTTGGAACATGTCAAGTTATTTGGAACATGTCAATTTCTGTGTATGCATGATGAGTTGAGACTTAGAGTCTATTAAGTTGATTTTTGCTGCTGCATGTGCGTATTCTGATGTTATGAAATGTGACCAGTGCTGAATGTATATATATAGCGTCACCGAATGTAGATGGAGCACTGTAAAAAAAAAACCATGACATACTATGACGACATTAAGTCATGTTAAAAATCGCTAGAGAACATACAAACCTTGACACAAGCAAACGTCACATAAACACTGAATGTATACATAACAGATTAATCCCGTCACAAAAACATAGCAAGGAGAGTATAAAGCGTGACGAAACAGAAACGTCACATAATCTATACGACAATATGTGACGGTGTTATGACGTCACAAAACATTAGGACCCACCTGGCTGTTCGCGGTCAGAAAAAGAAAACATGACGCGTTGACTACACATTATGTGACGTTACCGTGCGTCATAAAAAGATAACTATATGTGACGGCGTAAGTAATCGTCACAAAAGGTTCTGCCTTTTTGTGACGGTTTCATATTGTGTCATCACGTTTACTTTTTGTGACGGTCGATATATGACGAAACGCATGACAGTGTAAAGTCGTCATGAATTTCTTTTTATGACAATATTTTGACTTTACATGACAGTTTTCCTTTATCATAAAAAGCGCAAATTTTTGTAGTGTTGGCCAGGGATCGCCGCCAGCCGCGCGATGACATCGCCGCCCTGGGCGTTCACCGCATCCGCCGAGGCATGCGCGGCCTCCTGCAGCTGCTCCAGCTGCTCCGTCAGCTCTGCGAAAATAGAGTAAAAAATTAAAACACCAAGGCAAGCACAATTCAGGGAATATGAACAATGGAGAACACGGTACTTACCGCCGACCTTGATGTCGGCAGCCTCGCGCTGCCGAAGCAGCGTGTCCACCTGGATCTTGCGGGCCAGCCTCTCGTCCGCCGCCTCATTGACGGCGGCGTTGGTGTCGGCGTCGAAGTCGGCGGCCCGCTGCTTCTCCGCCTCCAGCTCCTCTTGGGCGGAGGAGAGCGCTTTCAGGAACAGGTCGACGTTCGCCTCCGCCTGCCCCAGCTGCTTGGTGGCGTCGGAGTAGAGGTCCCTGACGTGCTACAGCTCCGCCCTACAGCGGTCGAGCGCAGACGCCAGAGAGTTCGCTGAGACGCTGCTCAGCGAACGCGGGGTGGAGACACTAGCGGCCGCCGCCGCCGCCTCCTCCGCCACGACGGGAGCCACATGCTCCGCCGCAGCAACGACAGCTCCGGCCTCCACGACCGGAGCCACCTGCTCGGGGGCCGCAGCCTCCGGCACATCCCGCGGCTCCTCCGCCGCCCTCCTCGCCGCCTCAGCAGCGCCCGCGGCGGAGGTGCCCGGCGCACCTCCAATCGTCAGGAGCGTGTACCTACATTGCAAACCAAGAACTACGGTTACACCAAAAGAAGAAAACCCCAAGATCAATCAAAGGAAAAATCCCCATTCAAAGCTCACCTCCTCCGTGGCCTCACCTCCCGAGGGGAGTTCACCGAATCCTCCTCCTCCGCCGGGTGCTTACCATGGCGGTCCATCTCAGGTGGCGGCGGCGAGCAGGTGGGGATCTGAAACCCTAGGTTTTGAGAGCAGGAGGAGAAGAGCAGGAATAGAGAATGCGCTGCGTGTACATAACTCCCAGCGCAGGCGTTGATTTATAGAAAAGCCCGGTGGATTCAAGAAGGCAACTGACGAGATCGTGGGTAATCAAAACCCCGCGGCCCTCTCGTTCCCCAAGAGCACGAAGCGACGAAAACCGCTCCACTTAAGCGACGTGCATTTATACCTTCCCCTCGCATCAGGAACCCCCCGTGCGCTCGACGACGCACGTCGTCAGGGAGGTGGAGCGATTGAGGCACCGACACAATGGCCCCACCACATCAGCGAGAATTGACTTGACCAAAAGACTAAAAACTGTACACCGGATAGACGTGACAGGTCGGTTGCTGATGTACGGTTGCATCAGCAAGCGAATATTTTTTACTCCACACGCGATCATGACATGACATGACGGATGAAAGATAAGTATCCAACATCTCTAAATAATTTTTCTATTTTATTCATTCACCCATTTCAAATGACCACACTTTGGGAAAACCAGTCTTTCACAAATTTCTTTCCTCAAACACGAAGCAAACCAGGAACGCACCGTCTCTGGTCTCACTCGCTACGTGTTAACAGCACCACGCTCAAACAACACGAGTGCGCCGGCGTCGCTCCCAAAGGAAAAGGGCTCCAAACACTCCGGCACCGCGCGCCGTTTGTTTAGGATCATCTAATCCCTAAGGCCTGGTCGGCTCTTGAATGAGAAAGAGACTAGTGTTACTGGCAATTTTTTCTTCTAAATTTATAACAAACATAACCTAGCCTTCTGCATGATAAGAAAGTCTTACACACCATATGACCATTCTTTCAGGAACAAAGGCATGATCAAAGCCCACCTCGGCAAGACGATGGCTCACAGCAAAATACAGATAAGTGCTCTCTCAACTTAACATACATACCTTCACCAATCTTTTCTCACAAAAGATTTCTTTACACGAACTACTTCAAAGTACGTTCGAAAAATCTTCACAAAGTTAAAAACATCTTTTTTCTTTGTACCAAATGGCCAAGTACGTCACCCCTCCAACAGAAAACAATCAGCATGCACTGTCTCTAATCAACCCCGCTACGTGTTCACAGCTCCAATGCTACACAACACAGGGGTGTCAGCGGTCGCTTCCGATGGAAATAGGGCCCTAAGTGTTTCGGCAACGCGCTATTCACTATAGGTCATCTACACACCTGAGGACTGATTAACTCTAAGGAGGGGCGATTACCAAAACCATTCTCAAATAATACATCCTGATACAACTTTGTATTATAAACCATATCAAATCAATACAACTCAATCTACCTTATCAAAACATTCACTCATACCACATTTTCTCTTTGCAGCAACAACTCGAAGAAGTGTTCCAACCCGCTGCGACAAAGTTGCAGTATAGCATCAACAGTTCAACCCACACAATCCGACAGCTGAGCTGGGATTTTTTGCCAATGATACCGGTTATTCTGGCACACAAATAGCAAAGCTATTTACTGGGTTTAGATTCAAAAATCATGGTCTCACAGCCACGCTAGGGACTGAGTTAAGCAGCAAAGCTATCTTAACTTAATCATGACGAAGTCATGGCATGGTTCAAACCGACCAGCCCAAATGAAATTTGGCCTGCTCGGTCTCACTCAAAGAGTGGTCGAAAACGCATAAAGCACGATACCATATGCAGGTCGTCTTTTTTAGACCCTGACATAACGTGTTCCACCTCATCTCAGGCTCGGGGACTACGTGGGCCCACATCACCTCAGAGGTGACATGGGCTAGTTCATTCTTTTAGAGCTTGCTGCAACATATACTATCTTAGAGCAACCTCAGGGACTACGTGGGCCCACGTCATTTGCATGACTCGGCCTGATCTTTTTCCTTTACAAAGAAGTTTAGTTCAAAACTAAGCTGAAGCAATGACTAAGTATGACAGGTACCATGTGATGGCAGGCATCACACACTAACGAGGGCCCATGTCTCCAGATTTGGGACCCTTTCAAAAATCTTTTTTCTTTTCAGGAGCATCATAAATCTTTCGGTCAAACTAAAACATCAACTAAGTGCAAGCAAAGAGTGGTCGGAAACACTAGACGGTCCTCCAGCCCTGCTCGGACCACATGTCGAACGTGTGTCCGACCACCCTTTCTCACTCAACCAAGCGAAGACGATGTTTTTCCCTCAAGATCCATGATGCTCGGGGACTAGCTGTGGAGGTATAAACTCCATATACCCTCACGGCCTAGTTTGGGCCAACACGCCATCGTCAGGCCGGCCCATCAAGCTTCAAGACCGATCAGCCCAGGCTAGTTGGACAGCCTAAAACAGTAAGGATATCGAAGACCGACAAGGAGGACAGACCTAGCTGAGATAGGAAAGTTTAGACTTGTAAAGTATGTAAACTTAGTACCAGATAGGCTAGATCCGACTTGTAACCTTGCTCCCCGTGATATATAAGGAGAGCAAGGACCCCGTGCCGAGGACGTAATCCGGCATAACGCACGCACTCACACATCCACATCATAATCAAAACAGAGAGCGGGACTAGGGTTTTACGCATCCTTGCGGCTGAACTGGGTAAACCTCGCGTGATTGTTCCCTGTTTACATCTTGTTTGCAATCTCGTACGCCTTCCGCCAATCCATTACCGGTCAGGGCATACCCCTGGTCGGACTATCGCCGATATTTCGTCGACAGGTACCGACTTAAAAAATAAACTAGAACAACCCCCCGCCCCCGCGGCTTCTGCTTCTAGATAGAAGGGATTGTATCACCCCGTCAAAACCCCCCATGGAACGCTTGCACATGCCCCGAAGGGCCAAGTGAACACAGATCAATTAGGTTGCCGTTATCAGACGTGCACCATTGCTGATGCAGTCACCAGCCTCGTGTGCACACTGAGAGAGATTTCTTTGGGTGAGAGACCGGAAATTCGCAGCCACAAAGGCTCAAACTCTGGCCAGCTATAAGGTCACAACTAGCTGAGCTTGCCACACTTGAGCTACGCTCGGTTCTCGCGTATAGACAACTAGACAAAAGTATCTTAAATGTATGTCAACTAGTGGAATGGCGCGCACTTGCGCGCCCTGCCAAAGTGTTTACATGAGAAAACAATTGTAGAATTGATGACTGAATTATACACAAGGCATAGTGGATACTTGAATGGACGGCTGAAACATATGTCGTAGTCCAGTGCATAGATAGCGGTAACATAATTACTGTCATTGTACAATAAGACACAGCATGCATTAGATTTCTACAAAGACCTAAAGCGGCAGAAGACTGTCTCCATGCTTGAGGTGTTGATAGGTGGCCTTCAGCAGGTGCCTGTAGGGGATGTCATTGGAAGGGATAGATCTAGTAGTCATAGTAGTCATCTGTGTTCATGGAACAAGAGCTTGTTACAATCTAAAGGAAGCACAGCCTAACTTGGATGTGTATATGTAAAAATGTAACTTGATGTGAACTACCTTCTGATTGATAGCGCCTGCGGCGCAGCCAGTATCGGTCATTGTCATCAAGGTTCTCTTCTTCTGCATGGTTGGTAATAACTGTTAGGCATGTAATGAGCGAATCTGTTTGTGTAAGGGTGTTAGTATATTTCGTTACCGTCAATGAAGTCTTCCTCTGACAAGGTCTCTGGACTTGGGTGTTCTGGATAAGGACTGGCCATCTCTCGTGTCGTATATTCATATGGAGCGGCCATATGCTGACGAATTGCCCGGTAGGCATTGATTTCTTGACAACTATGTGTGCTATGATAGGCAGAGGAGTTGCAGAGGTTTTTGTTCTGAAGAAACATGATAGATTGTACTGTCGGAAAGTAAGATCTTTGACAGTTCCAATGTTAGAAAAGAGCTTGTTAACTATCTGTGGGTAACGCAGGTGGGGTGGGAGGCCTATGATTTCAACGTCGAGCTTTTGTGGCTTTGGGCGTGTTTGTCGGTTTGCTGCAGGTTGGTTGCTAACGGTTGACAACACTTGCAGGGGCAGGGTGGTCACTCCATAGTCAGTTGTCCATGGCACGAGAGGGATGGTGTGGTTTTCAATGATGAGGAACATCTTGTTCATAAGGTAGGTTGCCAGGTCAGCTGAATCAGAGATGATGAGGTAATCTGAGCCATACCCACAAATATTGTGAAGGTCGATGTAGATGTCAACTTGCTCAAGAATTGCCTCTTGTATAGTTGTCGACGAAATATCGGCGATAGTCCGACCAGGGGTATGCCCTGACCGGTAATGGATTGGCGGAAGGCGCACCGAGGTTGCGAGCAAGATGTAAACAGGGAGCAATCACACAAGGTTTACCCAGGTTCGGGCTCTATGAAGCGTAATACCCTACGTCCTGCTCTCTGTTTCGATTATGATGTGGATGTATGAGTCTGTGTGTTATGCCGATTCCGTCCTTCGCACGGGGTCCTTGCTCTCCTTATATATTACGGGGAGCAAGGTTACAAGTCGGAACTAGCCTATCTCGGTACTAAGTTTACATACTTTACAAGTCTAAACTTTCCTATCTCGCTAGGTCTTGTCCTCCTTGTCGGTCTTCGATATTATTGCCCGTTTTAGGGCCGTCCGACCCGGCTGAGCCGATCGGTCTTGAAGCTTGATGGGCCGGCCTGGTGATAGCATGTCGGCCCAAACTAGGCCGTGAGGGTATATGGAGTTTATACCTCCACAGCTAGTCCCCGAGCATCATGGATCTTGAGGGAGAAAACACCGTCTTGCTTGGCTAAGTGAGAAAGGGTGGTCGGACACACGTTCGACATGTGGTCCGAGCAGGGCTGGAGGACCGTCTAGTGCTTCCGACCACACTTTGCTTGCACTTGGTTGACGTTGTCGGTTTAGACCGAAAGATTTATGATGCTCCTGAAAAGAAAAAAGAATTTTGAAAGGGTCCCAAATCTGGAGACGTGGGCCCTCGTTAGTGTGTGATGCCTGCCATCACATGGTACCTGTCGTGATTTGCCTTAGCTTAGTTTTGAAACTAAACTATTTGTAAAGCGAAAGGATCAGGCCGAGTCATGCAAATGACGTGGGCCCACGTAGTCCCCGAGGTTGCTGTAAGATAGTATATGTTGCAGCAAGCTCTAAAAGAAGGATCTAGCCCATGTCACCTCTCAGGTGACGTGGGCCCACGTAGTCCCCGAGCCTGAGATGAGGTGGAACACGTTATGTCAGGGTCTAAAAAAGATAAACTGATCATTGTGTCGTGCTCTATGTGTTTCCGACCACTCTTTGAGTGAGACCGAGCAGGCCAAATTTCATTTGGGCTGGTCGGTTTGAACCATGCCATGACTTTGTCATGATTAAGCTAAGATAGCTTTGCTACTTAACTCGGTCCCCGCGTGGCCGTGAGACCATGGTTTTGGATCTAAACCCATGAAAATAGCTTAGCTATTTGTGCGCGTAATAACCGGTATCATTGGCCAAAAAATCCCGGCTCAAATTTGTCGGATTGTGTGGGTTGAATTGTTGATGCTATATCGCGCTATACCGTAACTTTGTTACAACGGGTTGGAACACTTTGCTTTGTGAACCCGATCTTTTTAGCGAGGCCGTTTTTAAGACTATAGCTAGAAGGCAAGACTTAAATGGCCGTCGTAGCTTTGCTTACTGGGCCAGCTTTTAGGTTGTCTGGTAAGCTGTGCGTCTGCGGAAGAAAAAATGAATTTTAAATGGGAAAACGGAAAACGAACCAAAAAAGCCTTTTCCGCTGGGGGCGGCCCAGTTTCTCTGGCCCATCAGAAGTAAAAAACCCTAGCGTGGTTAAAAACTCTTGGTGCCGCCGTCATTTGGACTACTTGCTTTCATCCTGCCTGCCGTTCCAGCAAACAGTTCCTTCTGCTCTTGGTGCTCCGTTTCCCTAGGGTTAGCTTCGAAATCCTTGCGTTCCTCTTCGCGAAGATCATGGGAAAAAAGCGTCAATCTGCATCAGAGAAGAAGAAGGAGAAGGAACAAAAGGAATATGAGAAGCAGATGAAGCTTCTTTGGTCGCCGACACAATCGACGGCGGCGTCGTTGAATTCCTTGGCGGATGGAGGCATGATTCCGCCTGAATCTTTCGGAGTGTGGCGTGCGCCGCCGCGAGGTGAGGCGTTTCCTCGCCCCTATGATGGTGAAATAGTTGTTTTTGAAGATTATTTCATCGAGGCTTGGGAATTCCTGTTCATACTTTCCGGTGGAACTTTGCATTTTTTGGAGGATTTCTATCCGCAATCGCAACCGAACTCAATTATGACAAGTTGCTCTCTTTGTTGCATATTGTGAAATGTATCTTGCAATTCCCCCAAACTTCAATGTGTTTCGTCATTTTTATGAATTGAAAAAGAGGGGAAATTTAGGAGGTAGCCCCGTAGGCCGGAGCGTGCTACCTCTCTCTTCGTGATGGAATGCGTTCACGCCGGCCGTCTTTCACTCATACCGACAATGTGAAAGATTGGTTCAAAAATGGTTCTATGTGAATGATAATCGGCAAGGAGGCCTGTCCCTTGTGATATTACTCGATTCCCGAACCAAATCATCGCCGGTCGGATAAGCCAAATGCTACCGAGATGATTGAAGTGAACGAGATCCCGGCAATGATGAATTTTAAGGGCCCGAACGGTTTTACAAAGTGGCGGCCGTTTTCATCTCTCGTCGTATCCAACCTTTGAAGGAGAGAATTAATTTCCCGTGGGAATATCGTCGAAGGATGACCCTTCTCATGAATCTTCGGAGGAAATTTCTCTTGATAATATTAACTTGAGGCTTATGAAGATGTTCAAACGGGGAGGATACTCATATCCTCGGCCAACTATTAAACCTTATGACCGGAGGATGCCACCTCCACCGGTATTGTTCTCGTTCACTTTGTTTGTTTTCTTCATATCTCAATGCTTTTGGTAATTAGACTGACCTTTATATGCTTATAGGGCCGTCATATTTATGTGTCCCGAGTGCCTTTAGATGATCTGCTAGCTGGAGACGCTCTTCAGTATCAACGCACTGGTTTTGATCGGGGTATTGACGGATGACAAAGGCTGCGATGATGCCGCTAATCTTGATGTCGATCGACCAAAGGCGGGCCGGTAAGCGGCAAATTGTTTATGAAAAGAAGAAGCGGAGTGGCGTCTTGACCGGTGGGGCTTTATCACTACAAGCTTGTGCTTCTGCTGGTCAGAAACGTCGTCATAATCAGATTGTAGAATCGTCGGATTCTGATTCTGATTGTGAGGATGGTGTGACCCTTGCTGAGTTTGCCCGACGCAAGAAATTGCGCTCTGAAAGTGGTCGGGATAGTGCTCTCCCTTTGGTACAGGGGGCTAGCCATGTTATGGAGCAGCCCATATTACCGGCCGATCAAACCGGTCATTCAGGAGATCTTGTAGATGCTCACCTTTTAGATCAGACTGTGAGTAGTCGGGGTGCTCCTGATGTCGTTGTGGGCCAATGTGATGAAACGCTTGCTGCCACTGGTCGTTCTTCTCCTCCTCCTGACCTGTTGATGCAAGTTAACCTTGACGTTGGTACCTCTGTGCCTTTTAGGGATGAAGGGGAGGATGTGTCAGATTGTTTTAATCTGCATTTTGAGCAGTCTGAACTGTAAGTTTTGCAAATCTTGTTAAATTTGCTATGCTCTTCTTCTTCTTGTTTTGATTGGTTGTACATTTTTCTTTGCGGGGCTCCCATTGTTGAAGATTTGGACGGAGAGCCCTTGGTAGAAGTTGGAACCGCTTTGGTGGGCCAAGAAGCCGTTCTCGAAGTTGTAACTCCCGCCGCCAATGTAGTCGTGGATCGGGAAACTGTTCCACCCGCGCCGATGTTGTTGGGGATCCGGGGACAGTTATTGCAAATGTTGTTACCGAACCTGTAGTGGTTACTACGGGTATCAACATTATGACCTCCTCTGGGGATGCACAGCCATCTGTGCCAGGTTTGGCGTTGGATTCTTCCCTGGCTTTTTCTGCTGAAGGGGATCAATATCTGAATATGCGCTTGGGTAGTTTTAGACCCAGTGTATCAACGGATCGCCCGAGATAATGGAAGAGATTAGAGGAGGAACTTCTTCTGGTGCCCATGTTCCTGGCAGCCGCAGCTACATTGCCCGTCAGGATGAGGATGGAGAGTGGCGCATTTTTGAAGATGTTGCCAGGGGTACCATCTCTGATGGTTTTGAGCAAGTGTTTGCTGATTTGCGGGCTCGTGTCAAGGTTAGTACTTGTCTTTAGTGACTTTTCTATTTTGCCCATCTTGTGGTGTTTATAAAAGATCCTTTCTGCATGCTGTTGAAGATGTTGCTGAAAAACGTCGCCTCTGCATAGAGCAGTTCAAGCCGACCATGTGTGAAAACGGTCTTTTGCGGAAGCAAAACGAGGATTTGGGTCGGCAAATCCAAGTTTATGAAGGTCGTGAAAAGCTTGGGGAACTTGAGAAAGATTCCTGCGAAAAAGGTTGCGATCCTTCAGAGCAACACAAAGGTTTGTTTTACTTTGCTCTTGTTACTTATTATTTTAATAGAAGTTACAAGTAGCCGATTGAGTATTTTGCGGGGTGGAGAGTGATAAAGCCTTAATGGTTGCTGAAATTGCTCGTACGAACGAAGTAGGCAATAAGGCCCGTGTAGAAATTGAACGCTTGGAAAGGGAGGCACGAGGTGCGTTTTTCTCCTTTGTTATGTTCTGTTTTGAAGTCTTGATCTCGATTGTATCTTATAAATTGTGTTTGTGTAGAAACGCATGAGCGTCATATGGCTCAATTTGGCGTGGCTTTGAAGGATGATAACCAAGAATTGACGAACGTTATCTTTCCATGGCGGGTGGATCATTGCCTGCTTTTCTATGCTTGCGCAAGGTGAAGTGAGGCCGGCAAATCCCCTTCTTGTTCCCGAATTTGTTGTGGATCAATGCCGCCGTTCATGGCGCTTATTGAAGGAATTTGTCGGGAAGGGGAGCCGCTTTGTTGCGTCGAGTGTTCTAGCTCTTGCGCAATCTCACTTTCCTCGGGCGATTTCAAGCGTTTGGAGTCCGGACGGCCTGCGGACACTTCTCCTGGAGAAGCTCAAGGACTTGCAGAAAGCTTGTTGGGGCACCGCCTGTGTTATTGCCGACAAGATAGATCTTGTGCCTGAGCAATAATTTAAAACTTTTCCTGTGGTATCATGTTTTGTGGTGCTTGGCACCGTATTGTAAGAATATCTGTGTGCTTTTGGTACAGATGGCGGTATTGTTAAATTACAATTGCTTTAAGCATAGAATTTAATTAAGTGTTCTATGTGCCAAGAGTTTGGCAAATCTCTAGGTGGGTCGTCTAGAGTACACGGTTTATAAGTTGTTGGTCTTGTGGATTTGCTTTGACTAGGAAAGGTCCTTCCCAATGAGATGACAATTTGTGAAGGTCGTCTGATTTCTGAATTCTTTTGAGGACGAGGTCTCCGACCACAAACTGTCTTTCTTTTACGTTCCTGTTGTAATAGCGCCGTAGAGACGCTAGATATTTAGCCGTTCTTGGGAGTGTTTCCAAGTTGCGCTCTTCTCCTGAATCGATCATAGTTTTTCGACTTCATTTGTGGCTTCCTCGTCATAGTTTTTTGTTCTTGGTGAGCCAAATGCCACTTCATCTCGGTAAAACCGCTTCAAAGACCAAATATCATGAAATAAGGCGAGACGCCGGTATTTCGCTTGGTTGAGTTCGAAGTCCCCATATCACGGGGTAATTCGTGATACCATCTTCCCGGATGGGTATCGTTGTCTCGATATAGCCTTTTTCGTAGGGCGTCTATAATCATCCCATTTGCTCTTTCGACTTGACCATTGGCTCGAGGGTGAGCCACTGATACATATTTCACTTTTGTTCCTAAGTCTTCGCAAAAATCCCAAAATTCGCCACCTGTGAATGTGGATCCCAAATCTGTTATAATGGTATTGGGTACGCCGAAACAATGTACGACGTCTGTTAGGAATTCGACAGCCTTTTGAGCATTTGCCTTGACTAAGGGCTTATATTCTATCCATTTTGAAAATTTGTCTATAGGTACATAGACAAATTGATAGCCGCCCGGGGGCTTTTTTGAATGGTCCTATCATGTCTAGTCCCCAGCATGAAAAGGGCCATGCTGCTGGTATTGTTTGGAGCTCATGTGCAGGGACATGAATTTGTTTAGCGAAGAATTGGCAACCTTTACAATGCTGAACTAGTTTTTTAGCATCGGCGAGTGTGGTTGGCCAGTAAAAACCTGCTCGGAATACCTTTCCGACCAGTGTTTTTGATGCTGCGTGATTTCCGCACATCCCTTCATGAATACGTAGTAGTAGTTCTGCTCCTTCTTCGTAAGAAATGCATTTTTGCAAGACTTCAGTGCTTGCATTTTTGCGCATGAGTTGCCCATCGACTAGGACATAATGTTTACTGCGTCTTATGAGACGCTGTTTTTCTGTTTTATCAGTCGGTGTATCCTCGTCAATGAGATACCGAATAAAAGGGATTCTCCAGTCTGGTTTTGTCTCCTTTGTTTGTTCCAAAGGTTCTACTGATGGTATTTGCTCGTTACATCCCTTTGCAGTTGAGGGGTCTTGTCGCTTTCTTTTCTTTGGATAAATAACTTTGGAGTTATCTATAGATTTTTTGCCTGATCTTGTTACTTGGAGCGTTTATTCCGAAAGTGCTTGGTCGGATTGCGGCGATGATACTTTTTGCTTCTGGTCGGAGATGGGCCGGGAGTATGCTCGCCGGATATCATCTCTGTTTTAGTTTTGTCGTCGATGAATCTACTTCCTTTTGTGGTGGTTCTGTGCTACCTCCCGTGTGACGAAAGGTAATAGAAGATCTTGAACAAATACGTCAGGTGGCATTTTTGCTCTATCAGATCCCAATTTAGATAATTGGTCAGCAAGTTTGTTCTTTTCTCTTGGTATATAAGTGAATTCCAGACCATAGAATTTATTTTCCAACTTCCTTATTTCTGCCACGTATGCTTCCATTTTCTCATTAGTACAATCCCATTCTTTGTTGATTTGCTGGACGACTAGATTAGAATCTCCAAAGATGAGGAGCCTTTTTATACCCAACTCGATGGCTATTTTGAGGCCATGAAGTGCAGCTTCGTATTCAGCCGCATTATTTGAAGCTTTGAAATGCACATATCTTAGGGTATCACCGCTTGGTGCTTTGAACACGATGCCTGCTCCTGCTCCTTTTATTTTGAGGGAGCCATCGAAGAACATTTCCCATCGTTCGGCTTCGTTTTGAAATGGAGGTAGGGATATGTCCGTCCATTCTACAAGAAAATCAGCCAAAGCCTGGGATTTGATGGTTGTTCTGCTTTGGAATTTCAATGTGTATGGGCTAAGTTCTATTGCCCATTTGATGGTCCGACCACTGGCGTCTTTATTACGGAGAATGTCGCCAACAAAGATGTTCTCCGTTACTATTGTGATCGGATATGTGTCAAAGTAGTGTAGCAACTTTCGTTTTGTTATTAGGATCCCATACAAAAGTTTTTGTACGTGTGGGTATCTCTGTTTGGAGTCGTTTAAAACTTCGCTAATGTAGTAGACTGGTCTCTGTACACCATATGTGTGTCCCTCTTCTTGTCGTTCGACGACTATTACTGTGCTGACCACGCGATCGGTAGCTGCAATGTATAGTAATAACTCTTCGTCATCTTTAGGTGCTTTGTTAGCACCGGTGGCGATGTTAAATATGTCTTGAGTTCGAAGAAGGCTTTGTCTCGCTTCGCTTGTCCATTCAAATTTTTGCTTGGCTTTTAATAATTTGAAAAAGGGGAGGCCTTTTTCGCCAAGTCTTGATATGAAGCGGCTTAAAGCCGCCATGCATCTAGTAAGTTTCTGGATATCTTTTATGCCTTTCGGTTGCGTCATTTTTAAAACTGCATGAACCTTTTCGGGATTTGGCTTGATGCCGTCTTGGCTAACTACGTTGCCAAGTAGTATCCCTGATGGTACTCCGAATATGCATTTTTGTGGGTTTAATTTCCACTGAAATTTGTTTAAGGCGACAAAGGTTCGCTCTAGGTTTGAAACTAAGGATCCGCTCTCCTTTGTTTTTACGACTACGTCGTCTACGTATGCTTCGACCAACTGGTCGGAAATTTCTTTTTGAAGACACTCTTGGATAGCGCGTTGGTATGTTGCACCAGCATTTTTGAGGCCAAACGACATGGTCGTATAGCAGTATGCGCCGAAAGGCGTGATGAATGATGTTTTTATTTGATCGTGAGTTGCTAAGGCTATTTGGTGATACCCCGAATAGCAATCTAAAAAGGACAACAGGTTCACGACTGCGGTTGAATCAACTACTTCGTCGATGCGAGGTAGTTTAAAGGGGTCTTTAGGGCGTGTTTGTTGAGGTCGGTATAATCAACACACATTCTCCATTCGCCATTTTTCTTTTGTACAAGAACTGGATTGGATAGCCGGTCGGGATGATACACTTCTTTTATAAAACCAAATGCTAATAGCTTTAACACTTCTACCCTAATCACCTCCTTCCCCGTCGTGAGCAAACCGTCGTAATCTTTGCTTGATTGGTTTGGCGGTTTCGAGACATTAAGGAAGTGCTCGGCCTTTTCCCTTGGGACACCCGGCATGTCTCGTGGTTTCCAAGCAAATATGCTTATGTTGTCCCTTAGGAATTGGACGAGCGCGTCTTCCTATTTGCTTTGTCTAGATGGGCTCCTATTAGAGCGGTTTTTTCTTTATCGCCGGGGATGAGCTCGATCTTCTTTGTGTCGTTGCTTTTGTTAGCTGATCTTTTAGACTCGCTTGACCGGGATCCGGAGATCGCTTCTCGGTATCTTTTTTGCTTCAAGGCATGTTTGCTCCATGTGAGCTTTGAGGTCGGCTAATTCGGGCCGCCGCGTAGGCGTTTGTTTCATAGTCATGGGCCATAAGCACATTGCCTCTAAGAGAAAGAATGCCCTTTGATGTTGGCATTTTCAATACTAGATATCCATAGTGAGGGACGGCCATGAACTTCGCGATCCCCGGTCGACCGAGTATGGCATGGTAAACGCCTTCAAGTCGGCTACAATGAAGCCGACGTAGTCTTTTCGAAGTGTTGTCTTGTCCCGAACTCGGACGGGTAGGGTTATTTTTCCCAAAGGCATTGATGGTTTGCCGGCATGACTCCCTGCAATGGTGAGTCATAAGGCTCGAGATCTTCGATCTTTAACCCTAGCTCTCGGAACGCTTGTAAGAATAGTATGTTTAAGGCACTTTGCCGCCATCTATGAGTACTCTTTCCATGCGTATGTGGTTGACAACCGGATCGAGTACCAAGGGAAACGCCCGGCGTCTCGGGTATATTTGCCCACATGTCGCCCCAAGAAGGTGACCGGTTGTTCCGACCAGCCGGAGCTTTGGTATCTCGTGTTTGCCCCATCCGACTTAGCGATCGCCATGATCCTCCTTTTTAGTAATTTCTTGTCACGCGAGTTTTCGAGGCCAACCTTGCCGCCGAAGATCATGGCCGACAAGTGTTTGGTGGGCTCGTTGAATTGATGTCGAGGGTCTTTATCGCTGTCTTCTTCTTCCTCGGTTTTGTCCTTCATTTCGTGTCGTTTTTCCTTGTTTTGTTTTATCAATCTTTGTTTCTTGGCGGCCGCCCCGCTAAAAATTGCCGTGAATCCTCGGCATTCGCCCATGGTATGGCCTTTTCTTAGGGCAATCCCGGCCTAGGATTTTCTCATATTCTGGATCGAAGTCTCGCTTCTTTTCTCTCGTTGGGTGGTACCGAATGGACACGTTGATCTGTGTCTCTCGCTATAATTGTTTTGAATGCGATTGTCGCGTCGTCGTTCATTGCGACGGTTATTGTCACGTCTCGTCGTTTCGCGCATGTCTTTGCGTTGAAAATCTCTTTCTCTGTCATCGTTTCTTCTGAAGTTTCTGTATCCTTGTCCGGTTTCGGGCAATTGTTGCATGGCATCGTCAACGCGAGCGAATTCACGTGCTATTCTGAACATCTCGTCGGTTGTAGTGGGTTGTCTTCTCAAGAGTTCTTTTCGTAGATCGATATTTCCTTGTTGTCGTAATCCTTGTACGAACAAGGACACAACTTCGACTGCTGAAATGTCTGGAATTGTTGTCCAGACTTCTGAGAAGCGCCGTATGTAGTGACGTAGCGGTTCATTTGGATAGTCGATGATCTTTGCTAGGTCGTATTTAGTGCCTGGCTGCTGGCACGTAATTCTGTAATTTTCGATGAAGAGGTGTTGCAATTGGGGCCAACTGTGAATCGACCCCTCTCGTTGGCGTAATAACCAATTATTCGGCCCGCTGTCGAGTACAATAGGAAGGTAATTGGCCATGACATGTTCATCCCCTCCTGCTGCTCGTACGGCTACTTCGTATAAGAGGATCCAATGCTCGGATCGACCTTGCCATCGTAAGTTTTGATATCTCGGTATCCCGAAACTTTTAGGCCGACTACCTCTCGTAGGGCAGCTGAATACGGCTTCGGTCCTGAGGCATCCATACGAGCTCGGTATCGATTGTGGATGACTACTCGGAGGTCGTTGTCATCATATTGTTCACCATGATGGTGATTGAAAGGTTGATCATGATCTCTCGTTATCTCGTGGTGGATCTCGCCTTCTATCATTGTGTCTCGGTGAAATCTATTGTGAGGAAAATTCCCACAACTTTCTCCATCGTCTACGTAGTTGTTGTCGTTAGCACCTCCTTCTCTAGAGTCTCGGGATTTGATTGCTTTGAAGAAACTACGCGGCCGGTGGCTTCGAGAGATGCGGCTGGGCGCGCTTGTTCTCTCATATGGTTCACTTGAGCTTTAGCGGCTACTAGAAAATCAATCGCTTCCTTAATTTGGGGAGTTTGAGGAATATTGGCCGTCTTGAGGCGGTCAATAGCAACCGCCGATTAGCACTTGGGGTTGTGTGAACTTGTCTTTCGTTTACAAGGTCAAAATCATCGCGAGATTTCGCCGAAAACCCCCGCGTCGTCCGACCATACGATCTTGGTCGGCGGCTGCCGGATTGCGGCTTCGTTTTGTCTCCGTTGTTCCCTGGCTGCGTTTCGACCCTCTCGCTGTTGCCTTTGTTCGTCGGTTTCTCCATTGATGGTGACCTCGTTGTCACTAACATGACATACTGCGTTCCCTAGACTGGGAGGGAAAGATGGGAATTGCTGTAATTCTTGAGCGGATTTAGTCGGGTTATGGATCTCTGACTGAATTTCCTCATGTTCCTCTGGTCGGAACACGGTAAGTTGCGGATCTGGAGTAGTGTTGATACGCTTGGTGCTGTTATTTACAGATTGTATCTCTTCTTCGTTGTCGGAATAGACCATCGTATGGGCAGATCCTGAGAGTTCTAAGATATTGTAGTAATCGTCGAGTCTGGGCGTGTCTGGAGTAACGTCACGTGTTTTCTCTGGAGATTGGTCGTCCGTGACTTCTTCGAGGCGCACATGGTTGACGATATGTCCTGTGGGTGCGTCAAAAGCGTAGCTGATCATATCTGGGCGTGGATCTGGGATCCGGTTGTAGCCTTTGAAGTAATCTGCTAAAACTTGGTGGCTGAATATGTCGGCGGTGTTTGGCAATCCGTATGGGAACGGTGATGCAACCCTTGGATCTAGGATCTTGCGATCTGATGTGTTTTGTTGGCGCTTGGTCTGTTGAAGGATAGTGGGTGATTCTTGCTTTGATTCAATCTGGATAGATCCAAACTGAGCAAAAAACTCCATGAGCCTATCCTGTTGATCATGAGTTGCTTCGAACAGATCAGCCCAATTTTCGTCTGGTGATTGATTGGTACCTAGAAGCAAAGGCTGGAGTTCTGATAACTCGAGCTTTGATGATGATGCCTCGTATCGAGGAGGCGAGGGATTTGTACCTTCATTGCTTTGTGGAGCTAAGATCGAAGGCGGACTCTCGATGTATGAGGTGTCTGGAGCGGTTGTCCAGGTTATCGTCCCAATGGTGAAGGTGAGGCCGGCTTCGAAAGTCATGGAAGCCGGGAAGAAAACCATCTTGATCGACGTAAAATCTCGGTGTGCACCCCCTACCTGGCGCGCCACTATCGACGAAATATCGGCGATAGTCCGACCAAGGGTATGCCCTGACCGGTAATGGATTGGCGGAAGGCGCACCGAGGTTGCGAGCAAGATGTAAACAGGGAGTAATCACACAAGGTTTACCCGTGTTCGGGCCGCTATGAAGCGTAATACCCTACGTCCCGCTCTCTCTCGTTTCGATTATGATGTGGATGTATGAGTCTCGTGCGTTATGCCGATTCCGTCCTTCCGCACGGGGTCCTTGCTCTCCTTATATATTACGGGAGCAAGGTTACAAGTCGGAACTAGCCTATCTCGGTACTAAGTTTACATACTTTACAAGTCTAAACTTTCCTATCTCGGCTAGGTCTTGTCCTCCTTGTCGGTCTTCGATATTATTGCCCGTTTTAGGCTGTCCGACCAGCCTGAGCCGATCGGTCTTGGAGCTTGATGGGCCGGCCTGGTGATAGCATGTCGGCCCAAACTAGGCCGTGAGGGTATATGGAGTTTATACCTCCACAATAGTTTGGTAATGCGCTGCATGACGTGCGTCTGGTGGAACTTTTGCAACGGTTGAACGACCTAGTATGCCGGATTGGCTGAGGTCGATGTCCGACTCATTGATGATGGTGATGTCGGGGCAGCTGAAGTTTCCCATATAACTGCGGTGCAAATGTTATTGTTAGTGGCAACTCGGCTAAGTGTTATTTGTCTAGGAATAGATCTCTACGCAGTGTGTAAAGTTTACAGGAAAAAGTATTCGGTGCTGATGTAAACATTCTGGGGTTGTCTACAGTTGTTTAAGCAGGAGAAGCAATATAGGCCACGGTGGTTATCAAATAGAGAAATAGGGTGCCGATGTGTTCGAATATGGTTTGCCATATGCAAAAGCTCTATCTGTCAGTAATCTCTACCAATTATGTTTCTATTCGATACCTTGAGTAGATACTGAGTCCAACTATCAAATACAGTGTCTAGTATGCTGTCCCTTTCTATATTGCTATGGGATGAGAGGGGATTTCCGTACCTTGAGCGGCTGTTGGCTGTGCGGGGATGTGAACAACACGGCGCGTTGAGGCGGGTTCGGTACCTGATGACGGCGGAACGACAGCGAAGCAGGTCGGGCTGGCGGCGGATCTGTGGGCTCCTGCTGTTTTATGGGACGAGGGGAATCAGGTGAGCATACCCGCCGGTGATATGCATAGGAAGAGGAGGAAGACAGGACGTCGAAGAGTAGGATGGGGAAGGGGCTGTGAAAGGGGAGGCTTGCTGTGGGCGGCGGCGAGACAGCGTTGTTGGGGCCGGTTGCTGTCGTTGGCGGCGAGACGGCGGTGGTGGGGCGAGACGAGGATGGGGATGTTTGGATAAGGATGTAGAAGCGAGCGGTAGGAGAGGTGCTCAGCCGGGTTGGATAAGGGAATGGGGTGGCAGCTTGGCTGTAGGTAGATGCCTTTTTTTTCTTGGTGAAATGGGGCTGGGTATTCCTTGGTTTGTGCTTTGAGTGGGCCTTTTTTTTTTACTACAACGATGTGTGAGTCGGGCCTTATTGTTAGATTGGGCCGGTTCTGTATACGACGGTAATGGGCCGCTTGGAAGGTTGCAGAGAGAGTAGGAGCATCTTCGTTTAGGGTGGGCTGAACCAGTGGGCTGATTTGATTTCAGTGATGATACACACACATAGAGGCAGACGAAAGCAGTAGACATTGTCTACAGAGCATCAGGTTACACAGTAGGTTAACCATAAGTTTATACAGGTAGAGGGGAACATAAATCTCACAAGCACATAGTCTGCATAGCACACCGCATTCAGCGAAATGTTTTGGACAGCACGTCGGAGAAGGACAAGCTGTTCCTATGATGAGGTGTCTCCTAATGTGGTAGAGTCGTACGCGTTCTGTTACAGGAGAATGAAGTTAGTATATATGTTATTTGGAAGTAAATCGTTTGACACTTATTATCTTGAGACATGTGCGGTGGCTGTATTTTGCTTGGCAGTATGAGGACGTACCTTTGTCATAATGAACTGATCAAAAGCCATGTTGATAGATGTACGGTGCTCCTGCAGTTTGGCAAGTAGAGCTTCACTGGCTGAATGCAGGAGCGGTATGGTCGATGGATCAAAAGCTTCAACCAAGTCAGCATGATTTTCTGCACAGCCCTCGCAGAGCCAACGGAGTGTATCCCGAGCATCTCTAGCACACATGAAGAGATGATTGACACCTTCATTGCATCGGTTGATTTCCTCCATCAACCTTGAAAGTGTTTGGTGTTTAACATCGACTATAGTGTACCCCATGTAGTGGGTGGTATGCTTAAGAAAGCGGTATATTGCTTGGGCCTGAGCTTGGTGGTGGTTCATGTTGTGGTTAGACAAGAAGGATGGGTTGAACTGATCAGATGAGATGACTGTTCGATATCGTTGGTCCACTGTTTCAGTTGTGGTTATAGTTGCTGCTGTGTTGTAAATCTTGTGGACAGTAGCCTGCAGGATTGCTGTTAGTTGTGAGCTGTAGATAGCTGAGTTTGGTACCTGGGAATCAGTTTGAGAACTCACGCGGTCAGGTAATTGTCCTAAAAATTTGTGTTCATGGTGTATATGGGTGATAAGCATGAAAGGGGGTTGGGCTGTATGAACCGCGTACCTGCAACGGTGATGTAATTTTTCGAAACTTCCTTAGTTTCAAGGTTGGGCAGATATTATTGTATGCAATGCTTGAAAGGTTGTCAATGCTCTGTAGGTTGTATTCCATGGATCGCACTTTGTAGTTGATGGTGCTGACAAAATCAGCGAGGCAAAAGGCTCTACCATTGATAGGCGGAGCACCGCGTGCCTCGGTCTCATTGGACACAGTGAAAGCAGTTCGCCGCAAAATGGTCTGGACATTGGAAATGATATCGCACACCATCATGCATGACCGTGCGCATCTGAGAAAAGACGCAGTCTTTGCTTTGTAGAAGTCCTGGAGTTCAGCAATCACAAAGTAGCTGTAGTCTGGCGCAGAAGCAGGAGTCCTTGGCTCTACAATACCTGCGAATCAGTTGTTAGAAAGAATAGGATGGTGAATATGAGTGCTGACATGTGGTAATGGTCCGGTAAATATTTGGTTTGTCTTAGACAGTGTACCTATGTATGACTTTTTTTGGCCATTTCATTCTCGAAGGGGTCCCTGGATGAGGGGTCTTCGTCACAAGGTGTATACACCGTGGTTTCCATTGTTGGGTCCTCTGTGATTAGGTACCTTTTTTTAGAAGTATAGCAGGCTAAGCATACTGGAAAAGAGGGATAGCATGTGGCTGAGGTCCATACCTAGAGGATTGTGTGGGATCATCCATGGAAGTCGAGCTGCTTGATACTCATTGCACCAAGGAAGAATATACATTGTAAATCTGGTCCCATGTAGGACACGAAGGGAGAGCAAATAGCGTTGTGATTCTGGACTCCTGAGGCGTATGATAAAGTAGGGCCTAACATATGTCATGCTGTCACTGTTAAAGTGACTAAGAAATCTACCACTGATATCTGCTTTTACTTCAAAGACCATGACGCCTTTCATCTGTGACTGCTTGATTCTTCCAACTATCACAGGTCTCTGGTTGTTATCATCACCTGGACACATGGTAGATGGTATAAGTATCTGGTCTCTTTTGTTGGCATGTTGTGTGTCGTGTTGTGATCATGAAGCCGGGATGGTAGGCACATAAGGCAGGCATGGAAAAAACCAGGAAGGTGGATACAGAGATGCAGACATACCTTCTACTTCCATACTGTCGATGGGATTGCGTTGTTGCACAGGAAGACAAGAAAAACCACAGGATATTAGGTGGTTGATGGACGGATCTAAACAGTAGTAGGGCCACGGTTAGAGCAGCACCTGGATTGGTTAAGTGGGCGGTATGAACTCGGAAGAACAAACTGATTTTGCTTCCTATGCGTGGCTTGGAGACTCTGAAGCACCCCGTACAAGGCTCTTGCTGTCGATGTGTCAATGACGCCGTACAGGGAAACAAGGAAAGCTGTATGATGCTAGGTGACTGCTGTTCAGATCTAAACAATGGTAAGTCGAGGCTAATGAAGTACCTACCTTGGATTAATCGGCGGCCATGGATCTGTACTCAGTAAGGGTCCTTGCCGGCTGGAGCGCTGTAGCTCGTGTGGTGTGGAAGAGGATGCGAGTCTCTCGGAGACGACGATGATATTGTTGGTAGGTGGCGATGTAAAGGCAACGATGGAGAAGAATAACTCCACTGCATGCGGTGGTCTGCTGGGGCTCACGGTTGGTTTCTGTGAATGGGCCTCACGGGCTGCAAAGAAAGAGACACGGGCCGTTACTGTACCGGAGTTTTCTTGGGCCATGGATCTGGAAACGAAGCAGTCGATTCCCATTCAACCTCGTGGCGGCCCATGATGTGCGAGGCATGGACGTGGAGGATGTTGCTGCTAAGCTGGTCTCAGCACGGAGGCCCAAGGTATCGGTGGCAGAAAGCAGTTAGCAGCCCAGGAGCACGTATACACAGCAGCAGTTCAATAGCAAGGTCCAGCAGGTTATCCCTTATAGTATTGGGCCGAGTCTTTGGTGGGCCGCTGTCTAACCGGAGTTATCTTGTTGCGTAGCTGCAATGCGATCGTGGGCTGGGCCGTCGACAGTTCTGATGGGACGTTGGGGGCCTCATAGGCCGTTTGTTGGCGCGAGGCAACCCACTGGGCCAAAATGGTGGACCATAGAAGTGTGCTGTGGACTGCAAAGCGGCAAGTCTTTCCAGCCAGTGTATGAGTGGGATATTTTTTGTTTGGAGAGGGAAATCCATTAGCAGCATGTCCATCCATCTGAAATTAGGTCCGATGGACTTACCAACCTAACGAAGAGTGAATACAGGATCATACTGACAGTATGTCTGGTTTACACGGGAAGCTGGTAGCAGACAGCATCTAACGTTGTGGTAGGCACAACGTGATGATCTAACATGGACATCATCACCTAAATTCATTTGTGGCATACTGAGACAACAGCCAAACGCATGAGTGTGCTCAATATTTACAGGAAGCGTGGTTTGTTCAGCCCAGAGCAACAAAAGATGGCCAACGATCAACATAGGTAGGTCCTGATCTGCGGCAGCGATGCCCAAAAGATTGGTGGAAGATGCATGGTCAGCTGGAGCGCCCTACAAAATAACAAAACAGCAGCTTGTTAGGGAAGAAGGTCGGCCTCTGTTGTACAGGGCAATTTCGTTGTGCGCTGAGCGCTGGATAGCAGGGAACCATGAGAGGGGCGTACTCTGTATCTATTTGTCGGCCGCGCCTGTGCCAGGTTTGTGGGTCTTGGCCTTCATGTGGGCAGCGGATGTGTCGGATCTACCACTACAACAGATCCACAGGATGTATGCAGCAGCAGGATGTTTCACAGTATGTAAGACAAACATTGAGGCTGAAAGCACACTTACCATTTGGCCTTACGATCAGGACGAACCGTGGCGTCAGCGTCTGCATCAGCCTCTTTGTTTGGTGTTTCTGGCCTCTGTGATAAAAGGAAGACAATTACAGCATCTATGGATGTATCTTAGGTAAGAAAGGGAAGGATACAACAATACGCGGACGAACCTGTGGAGTGGTTTGGGGAAGAGTGTTCATGTTGGCATCAGTGTCATCAATTTCTTTGCTACCGCTGTCGTCTGACCTGTAGACCCCTTTGCCAAACGGCTATTTTAGCAGGCTGAAGATTATGCACATGGTTTGGTGAACATGGTGCAGGAAAGCTGACATGAGCAAAGATTGTCTGCTGTAAGTGTTTGAAGCACGAAGCAGTACCTCTGTGTGATTCCTGCTGTTTCTGCGGCAGCGATGGTCTGATCTTTGTCTTCGAGTTCCTAGGAGCACAGAATGGATAATTTCATTGGTTGCACACAGATACATAGTATATGGAGAGGAGTAACAAGGCAGGGCACTATGTTCCGCTAACTGACCAGAGATTCAGGCGGAAACAAATTTCTAGCAATGGACGAATGATGTGTAGGCAGTCTACAATATGGTCAACAGAAGGTATTCCATCAGACTCGCGTAAAAGCACGAGCAACAACACTACCTGTATCCTCAAGTGTAGCGGCAAATATAGAATTAGTGTAACTTACGTAATCTGAAGCTGCTTCTGCGGTGTATCTTCATTCAGTAGTGGTGGAGGCAGTGACTGCTACATGTATAAGGCACATTGGTTTGGTAAAAACAGGTTGCTATGTATGCAATTAATCAGGGAGAGTGAAGGAGAATAGTCACAGACCGAGGAGCCTGGAAGCTGAGTAATGTCAGACACGACTTGTTGACCACATTGTGTGAGGAGGCGCTGGGCTGAACCATGAGGAGAGGATGCTGAGGCTGGACTCAATGGAGACTGCATTTGCTGTTGAGCAATCTGAAGCTGTCTATCTCTGAGAGCTTCGAGCTCATGGTCTGTGGGTACTCCTTTCAACAGATATGTCCGTGATCCAATCCCACGACATGTGTCCTCTGTCACACTGATCCACAACGTGAATCTGCGCGAAACACAATCGCGGATGGACTGTGGGTACTGATTAGAGCACCTGTATTCCTTGAGAACACTGCTGACATTTTTACGGACAAGTTGGCATGAAGTTTCATCGTAACCGAAGAATAATGCAGTGCCAGTTTCATCCTCAGCAGTGAAGGTAAGCGTGAATCTGCACAGAGAATGTACATCTGTTGATGGGACCTATGTATAAGCTAGCAGAGGTGGCAAAGAGGAGGTGCAATAGTTAATGAAAGCGTGTTTCGCAGCTTACAGTGTCTTTGATTCTCCCCACTCACACCGAGAACATTTGAAGGGAACAGCTTCGTAGTCAACGCTCTTCTTGCATTTTGCACAGCCAACATAGAACCATCGCTTGGACTCATCGACCAATGTGATTGTCACAGTGCACTTGAAACCTCCATCCTGAAAATAGAACAGGCTGCTTAAAATGGCGCGGACAGCAAAGGATAGCAAAGAAACAAGAGGGTAGGTACCAAGAAATCGAATGGACTCAAGCTGTTGAGCTCAGCTAATGTTTTGTGCGGTAGTTTTGTAGGAGTCACAGGGACAAGCGCAGCAGGCTGGACTGGAGGCGGCTGATATATAGGAACAGGAGTAAGAGATAACCTGTTGTGAAGGCAAGAAGTTAGAATGGCAATGTTAGGTGAGAGCAGAGATACATGGATGCACAGTAAGATATTGAAAGGAAATAAAGCAACATGCGCAACTGGTGTGGCTATTTTGCAAAATGGAAAAAATAACATGGTTAAAGAAGGTTCTAATCCTGAGTGCTCTGCTAAAGAATTTGCAAACGAATCTACTCAGGAGTTTTCCCCAATCAGCAACAAGGATGCTTTAAAGGATGAACATGGAATATCGGTAAGAAATATGACTTCGACTTTCGGTGCATTATTTCAAGCCTGGTTTCTTGCCTCTTAACGGCTTTGAGCATGAAGTTTTAATGCATGGTTGGCATATTTTTCATTATACATTTTTAGTTAGACTTCTCGATAGAGATCTTCAAGTGAGGTGGATATAATTTTTTTTGTTAACCCATTATGATTTTTTACTCTAAATTCTACTGGTCGGTACCTTAATGGTTTGTTGGTAATATATAATAACTGGATTAAGGAATACATGCCTTGTGTAATGGAACCATCGGTTGCACGGAAGGGCCCCTTCACCCCCCCCCTAAACACACCCACCCACTCGACCTTTCCTTTCTTTGAAAGTAGTTGGGCTAACTATATAATGACATGATGTCATTAAGCGCTATTCAGCACTATCGACTGTCACCCAATTTTTCGAACTTGCTGCACTCCAATTTATCTTGCCTGAGGTGTACTGTCTTGTCATTGTTTAATGGTCCTAGCGAAGTAATCTTTTATCGCTGATGTAATTTGATTCACATCCTTGTGACAGATACTGAACGACACCTCTGGAAACAAAGAATTTGGTACTTCCGAAGAGATACCAAATTAGAACCAAGGTAAAAATTTTTGTGAACCTTTTTTGAATTTTTAAGTACTTGATTTTAATATATAGTTTATTTTGGGCGACCCCGTTTCTCTAGGCCCCGTTATTTTATTTGGAAAAGCAAATAAAACATGACTTTCCGCACTTTGCTACTATAAACAAAACTAATACCTGGCCATTGGAAAGTAAAACCATGATCAACCAATGATGATTTTGTTATTATCTTACATGTGTAACTACAACTCTTAAAGAGGAATCACGATTCACTAATTGTGACTGGTTGAAAAGATTGCCTAGAGAATCTAGGTTGAATGGCAGAATGATCGTTCTCGCTTGCTACTCGGGACACAAGTGCTCGGCAACTTATTGTCCTTCCATCTCGCTCAGAGACATTATCATAGCATTGCTAACAATTGTCATCCACTCACCCCTTATCATTCAAAACAAATGTGTACAAGAAGTACAAATATTCTCGTCTGTGCCTAACAATATTTCTTGATTAAAAATTTAAGATAGATGCAAGTTGCTCCTTGTGCAAGCATAGTGTGCCTTATTTGGTGCCTAACTCACCTTAAGGTTTAGGTGCATGATCTTAAAACTTTCAGTTGAAGCTATGACTATCTGCTATAACTTAGAAGGGTCAAGGTTTATGTAATTAAACTGCACCCATTAATTCTTTTTTTTTGGGGTTTCCTGGAAAAGGATGCAGTGCAGAATAAACACTGGACTGAAAATAGGCCAAACTGTAGAATGGGTACATGATAGGCGAAAGCACATACCTAGAGTACAAAGGCTGAGCCTCCCTAATATCAGGATTGAAGAACCAACGCGAGAAGTCTCCCGCGCTTATTTGGGTGACATCTGCAATGTAGTTGACAAAAGTATAAGAGGTAGCAGTTGGAAAGAGTGGGTCAACCACGCAGGGACGAAGGATCGGGCAAGAGATGGGTAGCTTACTGGATATAATTTTAGCTATGCACCCAACAAAAAGAACCACTATGGACTGCAGAGGCGCTGATGTCGAAGCCTCCGGCAGGGCAAACTGAGAGGCACAGTCATCCCACAGTGTGATCTTGAACTTTGTTCCGCTGAAAAGAAACACGGTTAGCAGATGTGCATAAGGCTGGAACATATGAATAGCACCGCAGCCTATATAATGAGCTGGGTAACACTGGGCCTTTTGGAACACATACTCCAACTCTGTAAGCATGACTTCTCTAATAGTAGCAACACGCTCCTGCTGGATCAGCTGTTTGGGCTCTGTGTTCCCCACAGAGGTAATGATACCCATGACATCTGCCGAGCAGGGGGGAAAAATGAGCTGTGAGATAACAGCAGCATGCATTTGTACTCAAGAGGGAAAGTATCATTAGTATGTTTGTCTGTACAGAGGAAACACTGACCATATAGTTTGTACTGAGCTGGACCAACCGGGATTATATTGTTGTATGGAGTGAGGTTGTAGATGATCTTGGGGAATGTTTGTGGAGGATCTTTTGCTTCATGAATCAATGTGTGTTCAGATAACTCAACCATGATGTGCTTGTCGAAGGGAACATAGTTAGCCTTGGAGACTCTAGCGGTGAACCTGCTGATAATGTACACATTATCTAGTTCTAGCTTTGGTCCCAGAAGGTGGACATCCTTCTGTAGAATCTGAGCATATACAGCTTCTCCCTGAAAAGCAGAGGTCACACAGTGGCTGTAATATTGCGGTTATTGAGGAGATATAATAATCTAAGGAGAATAGTGACCGTAGTCTAGGAACAAACCCTCTCATCAGCCAGCACAAGCCCTATGTATCGAACTGGCGCACCAGGCTTGTTGCCATTGTATATCCACTTTCTCATGACACGGATGCAGATGGAATAGGCTATGGGCTTGACCGTAAGGTCAGCAAGGTATATCTTCTTCGGTGACCCGTGCTGCATGTTTGATCCTGCAGAAGAGCACACAAATATTTGTTAGCGGGGAAATTAATGCCATAAAAGATAAAACTGAACACGTATGAAGCACATCCTTAACAATTGGTTTGTGTAGGCAAACAGTGTTACATATGTACGAACAGACGAAGGCAAGCTGCAGTGAGAGCAAATAAAATCAAAAAATGTTGGGAAACAACAGCCGCAATGGGAGCAAATAAGAGTTAAAATGATGGGAAGCAACACAATGTGTCCTGGAGAGCATCATGTATACATAGAATGAACCAGATTATACAAAATGCCGCTAATTAGCGCATGTAAACAGCGCACAAAGTACAAAGGTCTATCCTGTGGGACCATCATACAATCCCAGGAGGCCAAAATATCAAATGTGAGACATGGCATGGCTACTCCATGCACGAACGCCTATAAATCTGGTACAGTCTCTATGAGCATTGTGGATAGGTTGCCTAGCCTTGCCGTACTGCAACGAACGAAGCAAACACCTCTTTGTACACAACATTTCTTGTCTCATTGGTTGTCTTGCCAGCCTCATCTTCAATCAATAGTTTGAGCCCTTTTCTGGAACTAACGCGGGACATAGCAACATATAGCTGTCCGTGCGAGAAAACAGGTCTTTTGAGGTATACGCCAACGTAGGCTAGGGTCTGTCCCTGGCTCTTGTTGATTGTCATGGCGTAACAAACCTTAATTGGGAATTGTCACCTTTCAAGAAGGAATGGCCACTTATTGGATCTTAAGATGAGACAGATACGAGGTATGAAAACTGTTTCGCCCACATGAGTTCCAGTCATTATTTTTGCCTGTATCACTCGATCGCCCAAACCTGTAACAATGAGTCTAGTCCCGTTGCAGAGGCCACCGGACTGATTTAAGTTACGAAGGAGCATGATGGGCACACCTTCCTTAAGATGGAGAACATGTTGGGGGAAATTATTGCCGTTCAATGAATTTAGGAACTCAACAGGATACAACACCTCGTAAGACTCATGGGAACCTTCTGATTTTGAAATGCAGTCACAGCTTAGGTACTCTTTGGATGTTCCTGGCAACAGTGCTACGACATGATCGTTAACAGCATCAGCAACCTCGTTGGTAGGAGTTAGTATAGCTCTGTCTTTCAGATATTTTTTATCACGGTAGTTGGCTAGCAAATCTGGGTAGATAGCTTCAACTATGCAGGACACGAATGTAGAAGAAGATCATCCGGTACTAGTAATCCAGGATGGTTCAGCCTCCCCTTTTCTAGCTGTACACGGACATTTGCCCTCACCTATGTCTAACAGCCACCTACTGAACTCACCCACCTCCCGCTGTGCATCGGCGCCACCTGTACAGGATGCTAGACGCATGTTTTGTGTTAATTGTAACACAGTGGCGGCAGCCCAAAGAGGGGAGTTGACAATGGCAGCATCAACTATTTCTTGTCTACTGCCACCCTCAATAACTGGAAGTATCTGCCGGAGGTCACCACCTAGTACAACAACCTTGCCACCAAAAGGGATATTCTTTAGTTCTGGGTTGTCAGCAGATTCAATATCGCGGAGACTCCTATCCAAAGCCTCAAAGGCTTTTCTGTTGGTCATCAGAGCCTCATCCCATATTATGAGTGAGGTAAGCTGTATGAGTTCGGCTAGAATTGTGCCTCTTTTTATGTCACAGATTGTGGATTCGTCAAGCTCGCACGGTATCTTGAATCTTGAGTGAGCCGTACGACCAGCTGGCAAGAGCAAGGAGGCAACTCCTGAGGAGGCAACTGTAAGAACAATTTTCCTTTTGAGCCTCAGATGCATTACAATACAGTTCCAAAGGTAGGTCTTGCCTGTGCCCCCGTAGCCTGACACAAAGAACTGTAAGAACAATTTTCCTTTTGAGCCTCAGATGCATTACAATACAGTTCCAAAGGTAGGTCTTGCCTGTGCCCCCGTAGCCTGACACAAAGAAGAACCCTTGAGTATCAGTGAGGACTGCATTCACAATTGAGTTGAAGGCTTCTAGCTGCCCAGTGTTCAAAGTAGACAGCATATCCTCATGATCTGTGTGCTCTGCGAAGAAGTAGGCCAGCTGCTCTTCGACGAGACGGTTTGTGCTGGACAGGAAGACACATCTGTTCTTTGAGGCAAGTTGAAGTCACGAATGTTGCAGCCACTCTTACTAAACTGCTGTGCTAGGTCATCGAGCACAGAATCCATGAGTTCTTCGTCACTAAGACGATGGGACCTGCTGCCAATCATGTCCCTATACTGGTACTGTATATCATCTGCGAGGAGACGCCAGACTTTTTGAAATAAAGTGTATTCATCTCCGACCTCGCAAAACAGCAGCATGGTGACAAAAAGATTGCGCATCTGTGCCGAAGTAGCCCAGTGTGCTGCTTCATCGAACGCTTCATACCATTCCTGGTCATCTCTAATGAGGCCACGAGATTTACAGGCTTCCTTGAATGTGGGATGATGAACTCCGTTGTGCCATCTAAGATCAGAGAAGCTTAAGGCTCCTTTCACTGATAGAAGGAGGAGCCTAAGGTAATAACGCTCACCTGCTGAGGGGTGTACAAAGTGGAGGCGCCCCACCTTGGGCCGATTTTCGCGGCACTTTTCCCACTCCCTTTTTTTTTTGTCCCATCTCCACTTGGAGGGAAACTGAAGGTAAGTCAAACCCCTTGCATCTGAATTGCGTAGGTTGGCATCAAACCATTGTGTGAGCATTGTTTTACGGAGGAACTCAACATTGAGAAGCCTGTCCATCCTGGCGCGGGTGCTATAGCTGATGAAGTTATCATCTGGAAGGTGAACAGGCATTCTTTCAACGGCAGGGTAGTGCCTGTGGATGTCATATCCCAGAACACGCCAACAAGCATCCTTGTCACAGATGTATCGACAGTTGAGGTATTCTGTTACTTCATTGATGGTTTGAGTCTCACCATCAATGGGCACAGTTTTCCCAGTGCGGACTCTCTCTAAATAAGCCTTGCTGCAGTCAGCGCCCTTGGTCACATACTTGAAAAGATACTTGACAAAGATTGTTTTGTTGCACCACTCAACGTTCATATGAGCCTGGTATTTTTTCAGCAGGGCGGTATTGTACGGCACAACCGATTTATTATCAAGGCGGTGGCCTCCTTTGTCAACAAACAAGCCGTTGTTACGGCGTTTGTACACCGCAAAGCCGTCAGCATCAACGGATGTTTCTTCTTGGAACATTTTTGGGAAATGTTTAGAGCACTTGCCGTTCTTCATACAGGGACATGTTGGGTTTGACTGTCCACAAGGACCATGCATCATATGTTCAGCAACAAGGGCGTAGGCGAGAGGGTCAACAGTAGGATCAGGAATCTCAGCAGTCACAAAAGAGTCAATTAGAGCCGGCGTAGGGTTTGCAGTATCAGCAGATATCCAGAGGATAATATGGGCATGTGGGAGTCCCCGTTTCTGGAATTCAACCGTATAAAGAACTGTAACAGAGGGTAACTATTGTTAGGCACGTAGCCATAGTATAAGACAGGAAGACAATAACTGGCATGCAACACTTGGCTAACGAGGCCAGACCAAGAGCTGAGAGCTGGCAAGGAGGATCGTGGTTACCTGCATTGCATTTTCCAAAAGCACGGCCTTTGCGTATGTCAGCGAGGAGCTCCTCAAGCTTCATGTTGAAAACTCTTACACCAACATCAGATCTATCATTTGATCGTTGCCCAGCTTCGAAGATGCCTTCTTTTATTTCTGGCCACTTTGGGTTACAGGTGAAAGTGACAAAGAAATCAGGAGCACCATACTGCCTACATATTGCCATGGCATCATGATAATTCTGTATCATGTACCTACGACCACCCGTAAAAGAAGCTGGCAGCACAGTACGCTTGCCCATCTCCTCACCAAAAAGGCACCCACGACCAAGAGCATCTGATATACCCTGAATACTCTCTGTTCGGATATCTTTCTGGTGGTCAAGAATGTACCGAAGCCTGTTTTCATCAATGCAGGCCCGGGCATCTACCTTTATCTGACTGGAGAGGATGCCATAGCACAAATATGGGTTTGGTTGTCCACGGCGGTAGTGGAACATATAGCAGAAATAATCTTGCATTGTGACCTTTGTATGCTTGTTTGCATCTGTAAGCTGGACACCACTATATAGCACGTCAACCTGGAATCCTCGTTCACCAAATGGGAACAACAAAGGGTACTGCAATGACATGAAAGCAGGATGCAGCGATGTGATACGCTGCAGATCTCCAGAACGGGTTTGTATGAGTATGTCTCGTTCGAAAGTTTCCAATGAAAAGTCACCCACAACAAGGAGTGCCAGCTGCTCAACAGCCGGCATGTTGTATTGCACAGGGTCTCCCTCTCTAGCACCAACAATTCTGATTGTAAAGCTCTCTTCATTATTGTCTGCCAGCCTATCTCTTGCCACCCTGAACTGCCTGGCCAAAGGATTATATTCATCCAGCATCTTTGTCAAATCTTGAATGATAGATGGATCAAGACTGCTACCACGTGAGTCCGCTGGATGCAAGGCCAAAATTCTATTGGCGACTTCATTGGCCGTGTCATAGATGTATAGCTGTATGAATTTGGGAGGCGCACCGTCCGGTGGGAGCAAAGAGCCTATCCGATGGTGAACCTGACCACAGACCTTGAAAATCGGAGGACCACGACCATCGTCCACTGAACGGTCTATGTCAGCCCCCATGGAAGTGAAAGCGAAGAGACAATTGTATTGCCTGATATTTTTCATGAACTTGTTTGATCTGACACCACCATCAAACCTTGCTAAAGAGGCCAATGGTTCCGGCCATGGTTGGAACGGTGGAATCTTCACCTTTCCATTCCGGCAGCAGAGGCTATATGTAGGCCGACCCGCCCGCGAAGACCTTCCTCTGCTGGTCTTTTCAGGGTCCCAGAATACAGCACCACAGTGATGGCAGGTGAGATCAGGTGCGCCAAAGTACGACCTGCCTGGGTGGGAGACTGCAGCAAAGAGAGGAAACCATGGCTCAGTCTGTGCGGACACTAAGGCAGGAACCTAGCCCAGAAGACATGAACATAGGACAGGACGTACCCTTGAGAGCTTCGATGAAAGCCTGATCGAAATGTCCACAAGATGCTTGGTCTTGGCAGCCAGAGGTCACACCTAAGATAGGTAGGCAACGGAATGAAGCTTCAGCAATCAAGTGCGCAGGTTATCCGTAACAAGAAGATGGATAGCGGGGAGCATTCGAAGAAGGCCAACAACCGAGATGAACCTGCCCGAGCCATGGAACGCTGGGACAGTTTTGCATGATGCCTCTGCCTAGCAAGAGTCGAGCCTGGAGTGGTGACCTCATGGCGGTCGGGAACGAACTGCGGACCCCATTTGGAGACACGGGCACTGCAGACAGACGTGGAGGCAGGAGCACATGCTGTAAGAGACAGCAACCTGCGTGCCTGGACAGCAGGCGCAGGGAAGCCGGAGAGTTGTTCCCACCGCCTTTTCGGCCTCTACGCGCGCTTGCCGCCTCAGGCGATGAGATAACATGTCGATCAGCAACATCTAACGGAGAAGACATGTTATATAGTGAGTGCATAGAAAATATGGGTAAGCCTTACGTGGCACCTAAAGGAAATAAAGGAGCAACATACAGGACTCCGTGGAATGCAAGTGCCCATCGTCTGGTGTACCAGGCGGAGTAGAGGCCGAGCAGCCCACGGCTGCCACCAAATCTAGGCACATATCTATATATATATATATACACACAGTGGAGACAGTAACAACCAAAAAAACAGAAGTAAGGTAACCACAAACACACGGAGCCATGAATACATAAGAGCAAGAGACAAGCAGCATAGAATTAAGAGGAGCGACAACAAACGGTGGACCAACCTGATGGATCCATTGAGACGAAGACACTGGCGTGAAGGAGACCAGAGGCACAGATGAACCAGGACGGCTAATGTACAGAGGCACGGTTTCATTGTGGGAGAGACAAACACAGAGACAACGGAAACACCAAACAGTGAACAACTTTGTGGACAACGCGTACATGAAGGATATGGCGACATAGCTAAAGAAACCAAGAGCAGGAGATAAAACGAGGGTAAGCTCCAGGTCAATGATGGAAGTGGTTACGGAACGGCAGGGTCAACCATGAGAGACAACTCTTCAAGGACCTGGTCTGCACATTGGAAAATGCTGGGCGTAAGAGCCACCTGACCCTCAGACACAGCAACAACAGCGCGGGCTAAGTGTGCACCGGCGTTAGCGACAACAAACAACTGCCGGAGCAGCGTCCGCTGCCGGAGCAAGGCATCGTAGTTGTAGTCAGCAACAACAAAGGCATAGAGGCCCTGAAGGAATCTAACAGCCTTTAAGGCCGCGTCCTCATACGGGCCAAAATCCTCATCGTGGTGTGCGGACCAAAAGAACATACGACGCGGCACATCATGCGCAAACAGAATAGGCAGCTGAATCTCAATGCCATGAATCCTACTCCCATCCTCCATGATCTCAACAATCGGTGCAACCAAAGGGAGGCCGCACCGCTGCCCAACAACCTGTAAAATTGACATGGAGGACACCCTGACCGAAAACATGAAGGAAAACTAAGCCTAAGCCAACTGCGGCTGCGAAAACCCACGGCGCCGAATGTGGAGCAGTCAACGGTAGGCAGCCGAGGACAGAGACGGCGAGAGGCCGACGAGAACGACTGCTGCAGACCTCTTCCTTTTTTTAAAAAAAAAGAAGGAACAAAAGGAAAAAAAAGTAAAGAAGATGAGTGTAACAGAAAGAAGGCAAAAATGAAGGAGTTCAAGAGAAGTAAGGGCACCTGAGGCACACAAATGGAGGCATGAGCATCCATACCTGCCTGCAGCCATGGCAGAGGCACACAGGTGAGACAGCAGGCAGATCAGGGCCGGAGCAGTCCCACAACAGCAGCGCAGCAACACGAGAGCCTCCAAACCTGCATAACAGAAGATCCGTTACGCTGGAACGCACGCGCTGGTTTGAGGATGAGGCCGGGCACAGCGTGCAGGACCGAAGATGAACCGTACGCAGGAGCCGAACGCTAGGAACTACAGACAAGGTCCAAACCAGTGGAAGGACCGAGCAGACCTGCAAATCACAGAAACGAAAGCAGACCTTGCCGACTGAGGACGACGCGAGGACAAGCGCGGGCGCAGATATGTAGGCCGAGATGACCGCCATGCGAAAATAGACCGGGGGAGGAAGAAGGAGCATCGAGACTCACCAACAGGCGGGATGAAGGAAGCAGCAGGACCGAATCAGCCGCACCTCCAGCAGCACGCAGTCGGCGGGAAGACCTCGAACCCTAACGCACCGGCAGATCCAGGCCGTCCAACGGCGAAGAACGAAGCGACGATGGCGGACCCGAGGAGGACGGAAGAGGCAAGGCGGCGCACCGGTGGGAAGCGCCGAAGGCAGAGCCCCCGCTCGGACGGGCAGCAGGGCGGAGGCCGCCGCCGCGGAAACGGCGCGAGGGGCGCGGCCCCGCCCCCCCCGAGGCCCCACCCCGCAGACAACGCGTCGGGAGAGGCGGCGTAGAGGACGCAGCGCACCGACGAGGAGCGCGAGCCACAGCGCGGACGGCGAGAGGCGAGCAGAGGAAGGGGGCGCGGCAAATCGGAGGCGGCGCGGTCGCAGCGAGTGAGGAACCGGAGGGAGTGATTGAGGAACGGGGAAGAGGACCGACTGACTGGGCAAAGCGGCGGAGAGTGAAGGCGACTGGACCGACGTGGACGAACGACAACCAAGCATGGATTTTCGAAGACGTGGACACCGCGAGCGATTTTCGAACGACGTGGCCGGGCTCTCCTGCCAGGAAACAACATAGAATGGTAGGGTGTAATGTTAGGGATTTCTAAGTTTCTCTTGTTACTTCTCTGATCTTGAGTGCTTCATTTCTATCCTCCCAGCTATCCAGGTCAACGGTTGAGCAACCTGCACTGCACCCGTGGCCACCAGGAGGCGTTCAAACAAAGCTTCCCACCAGTTCCGGTTCAAACAAAGCTTCCCAGTTCCGGTTCAAACAAAACTTCACCCCCTGCAGTATACTGTATTTGTTTTTAACTATATATAATATAATATGCGCTGTGAATCTATACGATGATCACATGATCTGCGTACATATGCTTCTATATTTGCCATAACCAGGACTGTACCTGCCGGGTCAGTCTTGATTCACTCAGTACCTCCAAGGCAAAGGGTCAATTGTGACGACATGGCGATTCTGGAGAAATTTACTCCGTACGAAGATGTTTAGCATTATATTCGATTAAAACTAATGCCACTAATGTCAACAGATTGAGTGCTTAGGTGTTTTAGTGGCTTTGCCTCACGGATGTCTTGTCTTATTATGTGTACAGCTAACGATTTGTAACAATAATGCAAAGAAGTGTGCTATTCTTTTGACATTCCATTTTTTTCCTTGGAACAACACACGGCGACCGAGGACAAGTCTACAAAATATATCCTTCTTTAATCAAATTATAGTGTATCTTATTTCTTTTGACAAAAGGAGCCCTCATGTTCGTCAGATGACCTAGAAATTACAGGACTAATAAAGAAACAAGAGTATGCACCGTTGAATTCTATGGTGATCTAACGGTTCTAGGTTTGACCAAAGAGTTAAACGTGATTAAATGAGATAAATTGTCATTTAATTCACCATTTAGTCAATAGGGGATTACAAGTTAACAACTACCACATCAGCATCCAGCTGACTACTCCCTCCATCCCAAATTGAGTCGTTCCGAGAATCTTGTAGAGTCAAAATATTTTAAGTTTGACCAAATTTATAGGATAAGATAATAATATTTAGGATGTCAACTAAGTACGGGACCTTTAGGATCCCAAATTGAGTCGTTCCGAGAATCTTGTAGCACCCTAAAACTTGAAATGCTTTGACTCTCTAAAATTCTTAGAATGACTTACAATTTGGATTGAAAGAAGTACATATATGAGATGGAGTGAGATTTAGTCTTGTTCAAAAAAATTATTAGTCAGAATACTTATTTTAATTTACATACATAAATATGTATTTCTAGCATATTTGACTTCTTCATATATACTCTGGCAGTCATGTATAGCTACTGCTACTCTGCTAGCTGTTATATATATGTGACTGGCCGGCCGCACCCTAAACAAGCATATGCATAGCCGAGTTGCAGAGCAAGTACTACATTAATTGTTATTAGCAATGTCGATGAATTACTTGGTTGTTCTGTCAACTCTGGGAGCTATCTTGCTTCTCCGTTTGGCCTTCAAATGGATGAACGGCCGGACGGGTGAACAAGGGATGCTGCCGCCAGGGTCGAGGGGCTTGCCGCTCATCGGTGAGACGCTCGAGTTCTTCGCAGCGTCCCCGACCCCTGAGCTAGTGCCCTTCTTCAAGCGACGGTTGGAGAGGTTTATGATCATACCATATATAACACATGTTTGTTTATTATACGCACAGACCACTTTGCGCGTGTGCCATTTTTAGTGTATATAACTGTAGGTTGAGATGGAACCAAACCGTTTTTTTGGGTTGGGTTGAACCCAGCTGGTTAGGAGGCGTCCCACTTGGCTGTTTGGTTCGAGGAATTGGATGCGTTGGAATGGATGGCACTCTTGACATCATGAGCTGCTATCACACATGGTACCCAACTACCAGCCAAACTTTCGTCTTCTTCTACCTCCCAATAGAGCACCACATAACCAAACCTCCATCTTCTACCTCCCATCCTGTGGCGCCACGCCGCCACCAGCTCCCATGGCCAAGGCCGGATTAGCACCACCACCACCTCCCATGGCCGGCGATGGAGGACCCGCACCGCCCTGAGCTCGCACCCGCGCTTCCTGTCGTGGCCGCCCTGTGATTGCACTCACCCTCACCTCCCCGCCCTGCCCCGCGCAGCACAGACCGCGGCGTCCCATGGTGCCTCACCTGTCCCTGCCACGGAGGCCATGGTCAAGGGTTGGTCCTCGTCCCGTGTCACGACCTAGCCCACACATCCACTAGTGCAGAGTTAGAAATTTGAGATGGCTGGTAAGTACCATTAGCGACGGTTGAAGGAACCTTTCAAAACTTGCGTCTCTGAGGCATAGTAGTGACGGTGTCCATGCTCCTGCGGACGGCGTCCAGCCGGTGCATCCCGAGCTCGCCCATGCCCTTGAACTCGCCAACGCCCGCCACCAGCACCACCTCCTGAGTGTCCGCGCCACCGCGACCTCACAGAGCGACCGCGCAGCCCGTTGCTCCTTAGAGACGGCATCGATGTCAGTTCGCTCAGTCCCCTCGTTTTGGAGGAAGAATTAGCTGAACCCGTATATTGAGGGTATATTCCATCTAGGTTTGCCCAAATGGAACCCGACCCCCAAACCAAACGCCTCTGCCACTAGGTTGATCCCATTTCATCCTAATATCAAACACACGGATAGAGTTTCACCAGAGTGAAAACTAGTACAAAGCTGGAAATAAAACTCCAAGAGTGATTCGATCGTTTTATAGGATTTCGATCTCACACAACATCACCTTAAAATTATTATGCTCTTAGATAGTCAATATATAAAACCGTGAAATAAAATTATGTATTGATAAAGGTTACACGACACTTTTGACGAATCGTGCAACGAAACACTCCACTAAACGATTGCCTATAAACATACATATTACCACCGGAAATGGAAATAATAATACTTCTATTCGCTTGTTTACTTTTTTCAACCCCATGGAAAAAATATAATTTTTCTGTGTGTATTCTCACACACGGAAAAATCATGCAATTTAACGGTGGTTTTTTGTATTTTTTCGTGGGTTTTTATCGAAACACATGAAAAAATTATAAGTTTACTGTGTGTATAAAAAACGCATAGGAAAATTTGGCACACAAAGAAGTATTCAAGTTTTGAGTACTGGCGGATAAATAAACTAGCTATATTTTGTTGCAACTTAATTCTTTACAACCAGTGTCGTAGGGCCTAGGAGGCCTCTCCCTGACATGGGCGGCCTTTCGTGGGTGAGCTGCTTGGCGCGGACCTGATTTTCAGGTCTGTAAGCAAATAACCCCTAAGTGCGGACCACGTCGTTGATGCTTGACTTTGAGTTGCAGGTTCGGGCCGATCTTCCGGACGAACGTTCTTGGCGAGGACATGATCGTGTCGCTGGACCCAGAGCTGAACGCGCGCGTGCTGCAGCAGGAGGAGCGTGGCTTCCAGATTTGGTACCCTTCCTCTTTCATACGCATCTTGGGAGCTAACAACATCGACTCGCTCGGCTCGCTCCACCGCCACGTTAGGAGCCTAGTGCTCCGCCTCTTTGGGCTCGAGGCCCTCCGCCTGGTGCTTCTCCATGACGTGCAACGGAGCGCACGCGACGAGCTGCGGTCATGGCTCGACCGCCCGGACGTCGAGGTCAGGACGGCTACCTCCAGGGTAATACATATATAAGCTGCTATTTCTGGCCGGTACGTGTTCGGTGTGTCGTCCTATGCTTTTGCATCATCGATCCATCTGTCTATAAGTGCAGATGATATTTGGCGTCACGGCGAAGAAGCTGATCAGCCACGACGACGCGGCATCAGGAGGAAGCCTGTGGAAATGCTTCGACGTCTGGACCAAGGGGCTGCTGTCTTTCCCGCTCCGTGTTCCCGGAACAGCCTTCTATAAAAGCATGCAGGTATATAGTACATAACTACATATGTATGTTAGACACCTCAGATTTAGTATCACCTTGCCAACGCTAGGGGACCATAACCACCTTATAAGGGAGAGCATCTCTCTCTCATTAGTCCGGTCTTTTGGAAGGAATTGGGCCTCTTACCTTATAACTGGCCATGAGCGCATGAACGCCGGAACCTATGGTGGAGTGTTAGGCTGTGACTGAGTGGTTGCTAACAACTGGTATCAGCCTGGTTCCATCTTGCCAAGGCTAGGGGGGTATGAGCATCCCTCTCCCACCAGTCCGGGCTTTTGAGAGAAATTGGGCCTTTTGCTTTATAACTGGGCCATGAGCACATGAACGTCCAAACCTATGGTAGAGTGTTGGGCTGGGTCTGAGTGATTGCTAACAATGTTGTGCTCCGTACGCGTGATTTCCACACCGTCCAATCGAGTTTAATAATCTCCAAATATATATTATGTATCCACAGGGACGCAAGAATGTTATGAAGATACTGAAGCAGCAACTCGGTGAACGCAGGAATGCAACCGAGCGCAAGACCGTGGATTTCTTGGATATTTTGATAGATGAGCTCAACAAGCCAAACCCTATAATGAAAGAGAACATCGCGTTGGACTTGTTGCTCTTGCTCCTCTTTGCAAGCCACGAGACGACATCCATGGGACTGACCGCGCTACTCAAGTTTCTTACGGACAATCCAAAAGCCTTGCTAGAACTAACTGTAAGTAATTTATTGCCACATCTTTTTTTTTTGTGTGTGTGTGTCATCTGCACTCATCAGTCAAAGCTAGTTGTACCTCGGATTTGTGTTTACTGTGATGTTTTTAGGAGGAGCATGAAAAAATCATGGAAAGAAGGGAGGATCCGGACTCTGATATCACCTGGGAGGAGTACAAATCTATGGAATTCACATCTCATGTATGTGCTATAAGCCTATAAGTCTATAACTATTACTCCCTCTATTCCAAATTATAAGGTATTCTAATAATTTTGGAGAGTTAAAATTTTTCAAGTTTGACCAAATTTATATGAAAAAATAATAATATTTATGATGACAACTAAGTACCATTAGATTCTCCATTACTTATATTTTCATTGCATACCTAATTGATGTCACAATTTATTATAGCTTTTTCTATAACTTTGGTCAAACTTAAAAAACTTTGACTCTCCAAGATTTTTAGAATGCCTTATAATTTGAAATTGAGAGAGTATAAAAAAACTTAAACACCACGCAAATAATATATATAGTCCATCGAAGAATCCAACGGTTGTGAGTTGTGACAGCTAATATACTTTCTACATCGCATATATATAGGTTATACAGGAATCCCTTCGGGTCGCAAACATTGCTCCGTCGTTGTTTAGACAAGCAAACCATGATGTCCACATAAAGGGTATGTACATGAATTTTGTTTCTAACATGTAAGTGTAGTAAAAAAAAATCTACTAGGGTACGGTATTCCTAGGAATAGATCAGCGTATATATATCCTCACTTCCAACTTATGCACTCAGGGTACACTATCCCAGAAGGATCAAAGATCATGATCTGTCCATCAGCAGCTCACCTGAATCCAAAGGTTTATGAGGACCCCTTGGCGTTCAATCCGTGGAGATGGAAGGTAATTCAAACTCATATTTAGCAATCATCTCATGGTTTTAAACACTACTACAGGGAGAATTTGTAGGAGTCATTCAGGAATGGTTTGTAGGGACGACTGAGCAGCAGTCCTTACTCATCATGTATCGTGCGTTATAGGAGCTACCGGAAAATGAGCCCTCTCTTTACAAGTCATAAGTCACATTTTTTTGCTCAAAACACACACGCTTAGCAAGAATTGAAGTGCGTTACTCCTCTAATCACTCCACCTGAATTGACTTATGTCCATCTAAGATATTCTTTCTCCTCGTATGATACTAATTTGATTTTAAATTAAGTGTTTGGAATTTGAAGCAAATTCAATGAAAATGTTATCAGCTACAAAAGTGTATAACTTTTTCAGATCTACAACTTCTGTTTTGGTCATTTCTCCATCCGAGGTCATTTAAAAATTTGAATTTAAAATGTGGTAAATTCAAATATATTTTTTCTTAGATAGATTTTTTAGATGAAAAGCTATAAAGTTGTATAACTTTTTGACATCTACGTCTTGCGTTTTGATCGTTTCTTCATCCTGAGAGAGTTTAAATGTGTTTTTGAATTTTAAATGTGAGAAATTCAAACATGATTTTTCTTGGGTATATGATTTTAAATGAAAATATTGTATAACTTTTGGAGATCTACAACTTTTGTTTTAGTCATTTCTCAATCCGAAGTCGTTTGAAAAATCGAATTTCAAATATGAGATATTCAAATGGAATTCTATAGAAAAATGATTTCATATAAAAAAATTGTCAACATTATTTTGGTTCTCTCTCTATCAAGGTCATTTGAAAAATTTAAATTTCAATAGAAGAAGATTTACAAATTTTACTGTGTGGTGCCCATTTTTAGAGGCGGTTCTAAATCAAGCCGCTTTTATAAATCCATTTGTAGGGGCGGTCGATCTAGAGTCGCCTCAACCTCAAATAATAGGGGCAACTGTAGAGGCGCAAAATGTTAGCTGCCCCTCCAGATGTATTTCTAATAGAGACGGGATGTATTTCTAATAGAGACGGCTCGTTTCGGGAACCATTTTTAGAGTTGGTTTTAAATTGAGCTGTCCCTATTGGCGTCTCTGCAAATGCTTTTTTAGTGGTGAAAATATCATATCCTTCTAAATAAACTATGTTCTCATCACAAAGTACTGTTTTGATGACACATATATGTTTATATGGTATAGGATACTCCTAAACCAGCTGGTGGCTCTAAGGATTTTATGGCCTTTGGGATTGGTTTGCGATTATGTGTTGGTGCTGACTTTGCCAAGCTGCAAATGGCTATGTTCCTCCATTACTTGGTCACCAATTATAGGTAAAAGAATATGTTCAGAATCTTCAGATCATATATATAGATGATGGTGTATGGAAATCTCAAACTACACAACGGTAATAATACCATGTGTTTTGTTGAATACAGGTGGAAAGCCATCGGCAAAGGAACGATGGTGTATTATCCCGGGCTGCGATTTCCAGATGGCTTTCACATCCAGCTTTCAAAAAAAAATTGAAATGTTGCTGGAGTATGTCACATCCAGCTATGATCAAATGATTAAAGACCATTGAATATGGGTATGTTTTGTTGAGTATATAAGATATATAAACGAATGCACAAAGAAACCTAAGAAAAAATCAAACTAGAGTAAGACTTCAAGATCATTACCCTATTGTGAGCTGCTCAAAGCATGATTTGTAAGTTACAATGTTGAAGCATCACTGCCAAATCTAAAGGGCGGAAGTAGGAAATAAAATCCTAAAAATAGAAAATGTGTAGTATGATTTCCTATTTTCCAAGATGCATGTATACCTATATACTAGATATTGTAATATAATGTGTGTAACTATAAGACAACATTCTAGCATTGTGGTTTGAATCAAACCATTTGTGAATTGTAATTTTCCTTTTCCACATATTTTGAACGTTGAATTGAATAGTGGAACTTTGTCTCCTTTACCTTTAAGATGATGGCTTTGAATCAAACCATTTTTTATACTTTCTTTGTAGATACTAGCATTGTGGTATGCTTTCAATCTCATTTCCTCGACCTCATGATTTTGAATCCTTCTTTGATCACTTGCGCAACATCATATTCTAGCTCCACTTGTAGATGACATGTCTGTCCAAAAATGAACAAATATGGTGTCATACCAGGTGGTGCCCTGAGAGCGGTCCTTTCTTAGACGAATCCTTTTCTCTTTTTTTTTTAACCATTATGTCGAAAGAATTTGCTTCGGCAATACTAACAGCATCTCCAACAACTCCCTAAGTCAACTTGATATTCTTATAAATTTGGCAAAAATACAAAAAAAACCCTCTCCAACAACTTGGTAAATCAACTTGGTATTTTTCCAAACTTGGTAAACATCGTCCCCGCGCGCGGAGGAACTTGCTATCGCGCGCCAAGAGCACTCCTGTCCGCGAAATTCTTCTCTCGCATGCTGCTATTCACCATGCCTCCTACGCTATTTTTAGATTTTTTTCAATTAGAGAGTGGAAGAGAGATGAGTTGGTTGAAACTATTTTTAGATTTTTTTCAATTTGACGTGCATGGTACGTGGCCAGCAAATCAAACGGAGGGGACAGAGCTGCTGGCCGGCAAATTTTCTGTCCAAACGGAGCGTCGCGACGCGAGAAGGCCGGCAGTTGCGGCATTGGGAGAGAAAAACACACGCTGATTCTGGATCGGTACTAGTGGGCCTACTTTTTTTTATTTTTACCAAGTTGGAATAACGAGTTGTTGGAGAGAGGTCTTTTTTTCACTTGCCAAATAAAATAGCAACTTGCTAAAACTCAAGATATACAAAGTGATTTTTACCAAGTTGTTGGAGATGCTCTAAGGCAACGTGATCACGAAGACAGAATCAGAATGATAGCACATGAAATACAAAGATTTATTTTTTAGTCTTTAGTTAGTACTCCATGCATGTGGTCAAACAACAGATGTGATAAAAGTGTAAACTTTTGGTGAAAAACTACACATGACCTAAAGAAAGAGAGAGAGGGAGAAAGAGGTAGAGGATGGTGTGAGAGAGATGAAGGTTGGTGGGCCAATCGATCTATATCCTTGCACGCACACAAGTTATGGTGCGATACATGGGTGTGTGGGCTGCCTCACTTTTAAAGCACACTCAGAAGAAGCCCGTACAAATACAGAGAAGCCATGTTTTCGCTGACACATGTTGTGCAAACCATTAGTAAAAATGGGTATGATTTTTACCAACGACTCGTATGATGAACCGCTAGTGAAAATCGGTCCAATTTTCATAAGGCGATAGTGAAAATCGGCACCAACGATTTTAATAAAAATCGGCGGTAAATATCGTTGGCAAAAACAGGGAACACAGGGGAAGACGTCTGCAGAGCCGTGGAAAGTGAAAGTCCGGTGAAATTGTCCCGGAGAATAATTGACCTCCGGGCCGGCTGCCCGGCTCATGTCGGCAAGCATGACGACAGGCCAGCAACACAGTGAGGACCTCGCAGGTGCATCCGCTGACGAGTGACGACTCTGCCCCAAGCCAGGGAACAATGCGTGAACCCGTCCTGTTTTTGCACGGTGAATCCGTGGCAGTAACGAACACGCCCGACTAGTCGTCCTACCGTCGCCGGAAACGAAACTTCCACGGCACAGCACTCGATCCTGTCACTTGTGCAGCGGCAGGCAGGAGCACGGCTGTGCACTTGGGCTCAGGCCTGCTACCGGTCGGGAGATAGGCGGGATGCATGCATCGGATCGGAGCTGGTAGCAACGCAGAAGCACTGCACCCTCGACGACGTTCGGAGTAGGCAGGGGAGCACCAGCTCACCGGGCGCCTATCTCTCAAATCAAGCACGTCGTCCACGAACGCGGACGACCACGGCGGCCGCGCGATGACTGCCTGTATACACGTTCACAAACAGACTCGGACAACGACCCTGGTAGCAATAATAATGTTACTGATCTCGGGTCCTTTTCTTTTTTTAAGTTCGAGGGCAAACTGCCCCGGCCTTTTCGATTAAAAACCAAATAGACCAATCCAGTTTACCTCTCGGGTCATTTTCTTCGCTCAGCGAGTGCATTCATGCATCGCGCAAAAGCGAGAGGCGACTCCGCTTCCAACTGCGAGACAGCGGACACGCACACATGCCCGGCCCGCGTCTAGCTCGATCTCTGATAGAACGGCGACAGCCTCGGCAGGATTGCTGCTGCCATTTTTCTTCAGATTATTTTTTGAAGCTAGCTATCACAGAAAAGACGTAGCTAACTTGGTATGGAAGTCGTCTCCCCATTCCATTGGCCCTTGAGAGCAGGGGACCAGATACGGCCTGAGGGAATCGGCGACGAGTATAAACAATCCTAACTACTCCGTACAGTACATGCAAAAAAAACCCACGTGATTCACGGCCGGATTGACACTGCGGAGGATGATGAGTTAAGACGGTTCACTCTTTTCAAGCACGTTTAACAGTGACATAAATAGTTTGAATAAAAGAACATTAAGGTAAAAGAACATTGACGTAAATAGTTTGTATTCTACTGTCTCTTTTTTTTAATTTGGGGACTCCCCATTCCCGTTCAAGAAAACGGAAATACATCGTTTGTATTCTACTGTCAATAGAATTTCTTTATGGAATAGTTGTATGACATTCATGTGTACATCTTCCTCCTCCTAACACCTGAATTTTCATTTTGCATATATAATCTTCTCCATCTTCTTCGACGTCGGTGATCAAAGGACCATCATTAGTACAGGGAGTTTAGTCGAAGTTTAGTCCTGGCGTTTTCAGACCTATATCTACTTACATTTAGGATCACACAAGAGTGAAAGGATAGTGAAAATCGTGAACATTACAAACCGCTTAAACCAACCGCCAATGTAAAATATATTTACGTTGGCGGTTTATCTAAGTCAACCTCCAATGTAAACTCATTGACAGAGGCGGTTGGTTTCTGTTGTGAACTGTCGGTGTAACTTTTGTTATACAAGCAAATTATCTAAAAGAGTCGCCTCTGAAAATTGTTTTCCAGATGCAGTTTGGTAGCATAACTGCCCGTGTAAAGTCATTTACACTGATGAGTGTAAAATAGATTTACATTGGTGGTTTACCTAAGTCAACCTCCGGTGTAAACTCATTGACGAAGGTGGTTGGTTTGTGTTGTGAACTGCCGGTGTAATTTTTGTTATACAAGCAATTTATCTAAAAGAGTCGTCTCTAAAAATTGTTTTCCAAATGCAGTTTGGTAGCATAATTGCCAGTGTAAAGTCATTTACACTAATGGTTCTTAACCCGAACCCACAGGTTTTACACTAGTTGTGTCTAGTACTTATGATCTGCAAGTGAAAACAAAATCACCATCACCAGGAAAAAACATTGCGCACCAGTGCATCTAAGATGAAACTAATTAAACTTTTTGTGGTTTAGGACTGGGTCGGTGACCCTTACTTCAGTTAGCTAGGTGAGAATTTGAGGCAGGGATTTTGAACTTACCTAGGGAGGGATAGAGGCGTAAGGTTATCCCAGATCTATGGGTAGGGCTAGTGGTGGATCCAGAATCGGCCAATAGGGGGGCTAAATACACAGAGAGGTGAGTTGGGCTGAAATCTCTTGAATTTGTAGCCCACGAGAGCTTTAGGATATATTTGAAGACAACTTGAGCTGAAATCTTCCTTGTATTTCTTGCCCGCGGGGGGAGGGGGCGACGTGGATTCGCCAATGGGTACGGCAATAAAGTAGGGGAGGGGGTGTTGCCATATGTGGTGGTAAAAGATGGCCAACATGGAGGATCCAGACTGGATACAACTCGTGGTTTTATTGTGTCGAATTTGTATGATATTTTTTAAGCGAATTTGTATGTTCTTAAAGACATTGATCGTCAAATAGTACTTTGAAGTTTGACCAGGAGCTTGTCCATTTCCTGCCTTCAAGAGATTGGGCAAATCATCAATTTACAGATATGTTTATGACCAATTGAGAGGGCAACTCGTACTTGAGTTCGTATGGAGCCTTGTGCAAGGAAAATGTAGGTGAAAACCACGTGTCTATATGGGATATATATATACAAGCGCACACACATAGGTTGCCAGCACACAAAAACCACATGTCTATATGAGAACGTACCTCAAATGAAAAACTTTGAATACCAAGTTGTTCGAACTTTTTCGATTAACCTTCGAAAAAGTTCACTCTAGATAACCATCCTCGCTTAGCGGGAAATCCACACCAGTAGAGAACATACTTTTAATCCGCATCAATTTTGGTTGAGTCTCGGTATTTTTTATGTTCGGGACATAAGGAAGTATTAGTCCCGGTTGTAGCTACCAACCGGAACTAAAGGCCCCTGCCCAATGGCTAGAGCCGTAGTTTTTTGCATCGTGTTACTTTTAGTTTTGGTTCGTAACATCAACTAGGACTAAAAGTCATCATTTAGTCTCAGTTGGTGTCACCAACACGTAGTAAAGGTCCTCCAACCTTTAGTCAGTTGTTATTACCAACTAGGACTAAAGGGTGACATTTTTGTCCTGGTTTGTGTTGGTGTCACCAAGCCGAACTAAAGGTCTATTACTCGGGAATAAAGGTCCCCACAGATCAATTCAATAGTTGGATCGGAGCGCACATGACTTTGTCACATGTGATGTGCTATTGAGTTTGTAAGAAATCTACACGTGAGTTGAGGGGTCCTAGGTTCAAATCTCACACGGTGCAAGAGAGTTGTTTAGGATTTCGTTTATTTTTTTTCTCCCGAGGATGGCCTTTAGTCCCGGTTTCCTGACTCGGGACTAAAAGGATTTCTCAACCGGGACTACAGGCCATCTGTGTACTAGAGACAGATATAGAGAATGTACTATATATTTAAATATCGTACTTTTTCATCATATTATCTGTATTCCTATAAATTAGAAAGGGGAATGCTAAATAACACTCATGTGGTTTTATGGCTAAAAAACACATAGATTTTTTTATCCCTATGATGTGTGGGGTCCACACCTCCTTCCTCCCTCCCTCTCTACCTCTTCTCTTGATTCACCCTCCTGACACGAGCCCGTCAAGCACCGGACTCGCGCTCGCCGGCGATGGCGCCCCACCGGCGACGCCACACGCCGTGAAGCGGCCCAGCCCGCGTCGTGCCGGCCATGGCGGCAGGGGCGGCGCCGCTGCTGTTGCCGTCGGATCCTCCATACGCTGGATCCAATTGCTCCTCCTCCTCTCTTTGTGTGCTGTCCCCACCCCCCCCCTCTCTCTCTCTCTCTCTCTGTGATTGTGTTGATATGAGGAAACAATGTAAATTTTCCTTCTATACAAAAAATTATCTCTTATGATCTGTGATCTATGATATTGGGAGATGAAGGTGGGTGGAGGTAGAAGAAGAGGTGGGGTTAGTTGGATCTTCATCCTATTGGCTACAAAAAGATCATGCGTTGGATTGCTAAAAACCACATGGGTGTTGACTAGACAAGTCCATTAGAATGAAATAGAGAGTTTTATTGAAGTTGCTCTAAGAATTCAGTATCACTTTCAAAGAAACTAAAACTAAAGTGCGGAGAAGAAAATCGTGAAGGTGTCATGGAGAACAAAGAGATGCTATGCGACGGTATCACATAGAATGTTTTTTCCATCTTCCAATACCAACCTAAACAACAAAATAAACATTATGTCATGGATTGCCATGCATAAGACGCATATATATTTGTTGAATATAAATATTGAGATGGCATGGAAAAACCAAACTCCAAATTTAATTTTGGCTCTCTTCTCTAGAAAAGTCATACCAAATAGTTTAGTAGAAGGAGCTATTTTGAACTGTTTTTCCATAGGAGTCAGAGTTGTTTTAGAGAAACCACGATTATAACTCCGCAAAATGTTGTAAAAAAAGCTCCTCAAAATGGCTCCGACTTAATTCGGGGCAGCCCTCTCCAAAATAAGGCCAAGCAGGTCATACCTAATACTCTTTCCGTCCCAAAAAGGATGACGTTATGGGAAACGTCTTGGTCAAACTTTATCAACTTTAACTAGGTTTTGTAGAAAATACGGGCAACATTTTCATCTCCAAATAATTTTGTAAAAAAAAACTAGACTTAAAGATATTTCCAATGATACTAATTACTTAAAGATAAATATTTATATATTTTAATATATAATTGCCGGCAGCTTAAAAAGGCGAAACTTACCGGGAAGGAATAACATCTATTTTGGGACGGAGAGAGTAAACTCTCTAAAAAGTGGTGAGATAACCGGCGTTTGGGCAGGGCGGCAGGGCAGTGAACGAATGCCGGGCGGTCGTTCCATGTCGGCACGTATGAGGACCACGTACGGCAGCCGGCAGCGCATCCCAAAAGGTTTGATTTGTGCGCTGACTTATCTCAAAAAAAAATAAAAAAAGATTTGTGCGCTGACTCCAACCACGCATCTGGAGTGGACATGCAAATTCATCATTTTTTTGCCGAGTCCGATCCGGATCCAAAAGGTACGCGCCAGCTTCTCAGCTCAAAGACTTTGCTGGTTCACCGCCGGCGTGCTGTGGCCGGCCGATCGAAGAGGGAACGAACACGACGGAACCTCTCTGTTGTCTGTTTTCCTGTCACTCGTGCAGCAGCAAGGAAGAATCTGCTGGACCCGGGGAGCTGGAGCCTGGAGCTGAGGCGGCAACGCGGAAGGAAGCAGGCAGCTGCCCTGTCCGCGGCTGGCAGGGCAATAAGGCAGCACGACAACGACAACGGTTGCCTTCGCTTGCTCTGGTGTCTAGACAACACATACACAGACGCGACTACCCTGGTCAAAATCTTTGTACGCATTGATAATCTCAATCGCTTTCTTAAGTATCTGCTACTACTATTCTCATCACAATCTTTGCTACAAGGACTACCAGGAGACGATTACCACTATTCGTCACGCGAAAGCGAGAGGCGACCCGGCTTCCACACGACAGGATCCAGGGAGTCAGCGGCTCTCGATCGGCTGGACACGTACATGCGTGCACTGCACCCAGCCGATCAGCTTCAGCTGTCTCCGAATGTTTGGCAGGAGACTATTGCTGCCAAACAAAAAGATTTGAGCACGTCGACGACCCAGCAGAAAGGAGAGATCGACCAGATCAGCTAGATTGTTTTGTTTATACGGCTGCCGGAGGACTCTTCGCTCCATCTCACCTGCCTGCCAAGTGCCAAATTACCTATACAGGGAGACGAGATCTCGCCAGGATTTGACGCGCATGGATCACGTACTTGGATCGTCTCCAATAATAAGATGAATGAACTGATGGTACGGTCGATCCTCTGGCCATAGATATGCTTACACCTACTACACGCCTTACACCCACCAATGTGCGTGGTACAGTGACATCAACATTACTTATGGTATATATTAATATGATTATTATTATACGGTTTGTCTTCCACTATCAAAAGGAAGTTTTCTCTGTGCGGTCGTAGCTCAAAAACGCTGCAGCAACTGTGTGCATATACATAATTCAAGTTCCTGACTCCTACCTATAGGTTAATAGGTCTGTTCTTTTTTTTTTTTTTTTTTTGACAAGAACATATAGGTCTGTTCGGTACAGCTTATGAGTTGCTTATGGCTAAAATAAGATGAGCTATGGATGTGTTTAGTTCTCCATGGAATGCAAATTGCAAAACGTCAACTCCTTTGGAATTTTGAAATGCAAAATACCAAAAAAAAAATCAATGGTGTGTTTATTTCCATCTAAAATGCAGAATGCCAACACTCTCAATCGAAAAAACTTTGCTTGTTTTTGGCATCCAGAGTGTCAAATCCAAATACCAAAAGCCCAAATTTTTTGTACAATTTCATCATGGTGTATAGTTCCATTTTGCAAAATGATGGCTCAAAACACCAATTTTTTGGTAAAAATGGAGAACTAAACGGGACCTGAATGTCAAATGACACGCTTTTTACACTTTTGTGGCCACGTTTTTCCCCACAGCTACTAAAATGCATATTGTATAGGTCAGATCAACTCTCTATTTTTATGTTCCGCGCTTTTACTTCATTTGTACTGATCCACCAAACATAGCCTTTTTATGGTGATATTAAACGGGTCAAAGTTCATATTGACATGAAGATGCATGGAAGATCATGATGTGAAACCCATAACTGCACAGGCACGAAGCTTGAAGCGTACACCGAATATTACTAGCTAGTTTTTATCAAAAAAAATATATATATTACTACTAGCTAGCGCTGCCTAAAGGCAAAATGAAAAGAGGCAGCAGCTTCTTGGAACAAGACCACGCAACGGGGGAACGGTTGCTGACGTAAGACAAGTGACGTCAGTCACGGCTCCAGGCCCCGGCGCGACGCGACATTCCTTCTCCTCTCCAAACCGTGCGGGCCCCGCCCCGATAACGGCCGTCCACCGCCGTTACGAGCAGGAGCATATCGAAATGAGTCGATCCGTTACGAGCAGGAGCAGATCGAAATGAGGTGAATTTGATCGGAATAAAGTTGACGTTAGCTTGAAATTGTTTATTGGCCATTATAAAATTGTTCTATTATTAATTATAGAAGCGAAGAAGACATTTATTGTAACAACTTATATAAGATGCCTTTACATTTTGTGAGCTAAAAAAAACAAGATCTTAGACCATGTACACGAGTTTTATAAAACAACTATTTTTTTGGCAAAAAGAAAAAAAAAATCTTCTCAAACAGATTGGTAAAAATGTTTCTCAAAGATAAAATGTTGACAAACACCCTCTCTAACTCGTAAATTTTCGCAGTTGAGAGAAACTCCGTATCCTCTCTCCATTCAATGTTTTTCTCAGAGGATTGGAGTAAATTCAACACATGAGTAAACTAAGAAAACAACGAGTCCTAGGTGAGAAGACGATAAGAGACAAATAATTAACTACTACAAAAATAAGGTGGATAAATACATTAATCGACATCTGTTCTCACCCCTAGACCCTAGTATTATAGTCTACTCTCCCAAGTACAAATAAGTGATGTTTCTTGACTTCGACACCTCTAACACAAAATTGTAATAATTAATATTAATTGTGTAATATATTTATAAAGAAACATGTTGCCTCCCTTGGAAAGTCTACCTCTTGATGTCATTTTTCAAATATCAAAAGTCAGTACATAAAAGAATTGATTTAGAACCAAAGATTAAAAATATTTGACTATATGTGAGGACACATGGTTTTCACCATAGCCATTGTGTGGATCTTTGTGTGATGAGTGATTGTCAACATGCCAACACAAGGCGTGTGTGTGTTCTTACTAACCGATGGCACGCGGATACGTGTCAAACAATGGTGTCTCTTGGCTCATGTTGTCTGCAGGTGTCGAGCTCAGAGACGGTGGTCGACGGTCGGTGAAGATCAAGTAGGGCGTGCCGTGCTACGGACCGGGTGCGGTGAAGGGCGGACGTGAGGCTTGGATCGAGGGACCTGAGGACCGGGCGGCCAGCCGTGGTGGCTGACAGCTGGGATATCAACGAGCGCAAGTGTACACGGCGGGGGATGCGTACGGGCTACGCTACTCGCGGAGGGTTTGGTGGTTTCGCCTCAAAACCATCGGCGGCGGGTTTCCACCAGTTTGCGCCTCAAAACCGGAGGCGGAGGTCCCGTGCGGACGGACGACACGTGGCGGCATCGGGGAGATTGCTTGGAAGCAAGGCTACCGGTGAGGAGGCGCGGTGGCCGTCGGATCAAGAGAAGGCTGAGTTGGACCCTTATGCCCCTGGCTAAGTGGTTTGGCTCTTCATGTATCCAAGGGCAAAGAGGGAATGTAAAATAGGCTTGCCCCTATAAATAAAGGATGAGGGTCTCCCTTCCCCCTCACCTCTTCCATTTCCATTTCTCCTTTTAGGATTTTCCTTCCTCTAGCTGCTGTGTGAGAGAGAGGTCTGCAAGTCTGTGACTTGTACTCGAACCAAGGTGTGCGTGGCAAGCCGAGCGCCTAGTCTCACTGTTTCCTCCGGGTTTAATCATGTGTCGTGATTCTTGAGTTGTTTTGTGGTTTTTGAGATCTCGTACGGTCGGCGGTGTATATAGCGGACCGTTCGAGCTCTCTTTGCCTCTTGTGTTCAATCCTGGTGTCTTAATTTTGGATCTTGAGTTCCAGTTCTTCACTATTTTTCTTGAAATTTTTTCTTGATTTTTGTTGAGTTGTTTTGTGTTTTTCGAGATCTCGTACGGTCGCAGTGTATACAGCAGACCGTTCGAGCTCTCTTTTGCCTCTTGTGTTCAATCATGGTGTCTTGATTTTGAATCTTGAGTTCCTGTTCTTCACTATTTTTATTGGATTTTTTCCTTGATTTTTGTTGAGTTGTTTTTGTGTTTTTCGAGTCTCGTACGGTCGGGCCAGTGTATACAACAGACCGTTCGAGCTCTCTTTTCCCTCTTGTGTTCAATCATGGTGTCTTGATTTTGGATCTTGAGTTCCCTGTTCTTCTTCACTATTTTTCTTGGATTTTTTCCTTAATTTTTGTGGTCAGCTATTCCCCGTGTTTGCTTGCCGGACGAGATAGCCAAGCACAATACTGTGCTGATGGATGAACGAATTTTCTGCTATTTTTCAGTGAATTTTCACTAGCTCGATTTCCGTTTTGCGTGTAACTTGGTTTTCTCGGACTCCGATTTCAATTCCGTCTTTGCGTTGGGTTTCTATCGCTCTAAAGAATTTATCAAGATACTCACATCACCGGTTGGTGCGAGTATCTTAGATTTGGAGACTTTATTTGTTTGGTGATGATTTTGGGACATAGGCCAAATATTTTAAAAGAAATTTGAGGCTCCCATTCACCCCCCCCCCCCTCTGGTCGCCGTTTTCGGTCCTTCAATTGGTATCAGAGCCGGTTAAGGATCACTTCTCCATAATTGGTCCGTGATCCCCGAAGGCGACATCATGGAGAACCGTGGGCTTGGAAAGCCACCGCACTTCGATGGCAAGAACTATCCCTATTGGAAGATCCGCATGTCGGCGCATCTCCAAGGGATTGATTCGCGTGTTTGGGAGATCTGTGAGAATGCGGACTACGTGGTACTTGCTGCCCGTGTTGACCAAGCACGATCGACCAACACAAGGCGAACAACACCGCTAGAACTGTCTTGTTTTCTCGCTCTTTCTATGGAGGAATTTGAGCGTGTTTCGATTGTACCATCTCGAGAGATCCGGTCTAGACTGCGAAATACCATGAGGGTACCGCCCATGTCAAGACCGGACTCTATGAGACACACAAGAGAGAGTATGAGAACTTTGTTCAAATCGATGGTGAATCTATTGATTCTTTGTTCACTCGCTTTCAAACCATCGTGAACAAGATGAGGGCAAACAACCCTCGATGCCCTATGACGATCATCGAGAGCGCTTAAGCTTCTATATGCTCTAGATCGGAGGGTTTGGGAAGTAAAGGTCTCGGCGATCATCGAATCGCCCGGCTATGAGACTCTCACCGTGGATGAGCTGTTCGAAGCTCAAGTCCACCGAGATTGACCACCGTGACGCGCGAGGATCGAAATCCGTCTCGCCCCTACCATGGCTTTGGTCTCGTGTACGGGAGGTTCAAGTTCTTTGACTAACCCTTCACAAACTGTCTTTTGCCTTGTCTTCTCGGGTCTCGGCTACGAGGAGCGAGATGGAGGCTCTTGGGGACGACGAGCTCGCCTTGGTGATTAGCCGGTTCTCACGGTTTCACAACAACCGTTTGAATCGCCGGCGTGGCATCACCAAGCAAGGATGCTTCGGGTGTGGAGATCCCGACCACTACGTCCGCCAACCGTCCCAAGGCCGACAAGAACCACTACAACAACAAGAACGACTACAACAAGCGCAAGGACAAGCACGAGTCTTCCACACCCAAGTACAAGTACAAGTACAAGGGAAGATTCGACAAGGAGGCGGTCAAGAAGAAGTTCCCGAGAAGCAAGAGGCGAAGCAACGAGCCTTCCTCGCATCCTCGCCGATCTCGACGACGACTCCGACAACGGCTCACCCCCAAGTGATGATGAGGCCGAGCAAAAGGTCGAGAACAAGTTCAACGGGCAAGCTTCTTCGACTCCAAGCTTGGAGGCTACCGCACCATGGCACTCGACGAGTCTACCCCAAGCATTGAGAAGAATGACGACACCGAGCCCGAGGTAGAACAAAATCTCGAGTCCCTTGTCAGCCGAGGTTGATAACTTGACTACCACTTTGCTTAGTCAAGATGCTTTGCTTAAGCGTGCCGCTCGTGAGAGAAAAGATTTCAAGGCTAAGTGGGAGCTTGCAGTCAAAGAGCTAGAGTCTGTTAGGGAGTCTATGCACATCTCTGATGAGTCTGAGTGTGATGCCTGTGCCATTCATATGGCGAACCTAGCTGATGTGTAGTCCAAGTATGTGGCTTTGGTAGATGAGCTTGATGAGGTTAAGGCTAGGTCTGTTTCTGTGAGTCCTTGCAAATCTTGTGATGAGCTGAAGTCTGAGCTAGGTGAGAAAATGACTAGGATTGCCATGCTAGAGAAAACTAGTCAAGTTTCTAGATGTGCTTGTTGTGAAGCTTTGGAACTAGAACTAGACTCTTGTAGGCATGACAAGAAAAGGGCCGAAGAAGAAATCACAAATCTTTGGTCCATGCTCAGTTGGTTGTCTTGCAGTGAACCACAGCTTGGCATGATGATGAGTCAGTTCAAGAGGGGAACTGACACAACAGGATTAGGCTTTGCTATAGGTGGGTGTTGACATTTCTAACGCCACTCAGTGTTAGGTTGTCATCCCCAACATGGCGCCAAAAATGCTGGTACTAAATAATGCAACTGCTACTAGAAATAAATATGGGATCCGCAAGCGCACGATAATACCGATGTAGCATTTTAACCAGGAGTATCCAGGTATCGTTATTTATATTTTTACCACCGGGAAGGGAATGCACTGGATAATGAGTGATGAGCAATGCACATGCGTAATGGAGAGCTTAACCTTGTCTCGTATCGATCATCTCATACGGGGTAAGTGTCACATAAAATATAGGAATGAATGATAAATGACATAAGATAAATGAAAGCAATTAGCCACATAAAATAATAGTAATAAGCCATCTCAACTTAGCACTCTAAGCTTATAACACTAGCATGGACTAGGATGATCTAGGGTATAATCCTATGTTATTCTAACTATAAGGTCAAAGCATACAATGATTAGTGCAAGAACATCTAGCAATCATGGCGGGAAAAGGTTACATCTATGCATAGTGATATTACCAGAGAAGACAAGAGACATAGCAATGACTTCAATGTAATAGGTTGTTCTACTAAGACCTACCAACGGGGGATGGAATACAAAGGACTCAACGGAACTGTCACTTCCGCGATCTACCACACGACCCGGCCAATAGGGTGTAATCGCAGATAAATACGGTCTAGGCACCATGCCTACACAATATTTACCACTCACCCATCGATCTAATGAGTAAGCGCTATACGATCCTATGCATAAACATAATTCTAGTCCAACTATGCTAAACATATAATCAAAGTAAACTAAGAACAATATAATTGAGAATATAATCAAATAGAGCAAAGTCAAGTATGATATAATAGAATAGAATAAAGTACTACTCATAGTATCACGAACAATGATGAATATTACAAGAATGTAGAGGGGAATTACCAAGAACTCCGACAGATCCGGACTCCAAGCTAGGCTTGATTCCCTCTAGATCTATTCCTATGTAGCTATGCTACTAAACTATGGAGCTCTAATTGAGATGGTGGCTCGCTTCTCTTCGATGAGAGAATGAACTCTTGAATGAATTAGGATTGAATTCGGGTTTTACCCGGGGGCCGGGGCTCAATATATAGCCCCCTAGGATTAACCACAGCCCTCGGATCAAACCGACCTAAATGGACGATAATTATTCATCCTCAAAGGCGGTGGAGGCGGGATCCACGAGACTCCACCCATTGGTGGAGGTGGGGAGTCGGCCGACTCCCCCCGGGTCGGCCGACCGGCCACCCCGCCAGGTGGGCCCGGCTTCCGGGTTTGCCTTCTCCGAGTCTTCTAGATTATACAATTTTACCCGTTCGGTCTTTATCTCTATGTAATCATGACATGTGGGCCTCCTTTGGTTCTCTTTACGATAACCCCTCGCGTAAATAGACAATCACCAAAACTCATGGAATTCTATCGGTGTAACCCCTATATCTAATATGTGAACTCAAATTAGTCCTTTCTCTTGCTGCGTTGACGGTATAAAATTGATACTTAACGACCGTCAACAAACTCCCCAAGCTTACCTTTTGCTCGTCCCCGAGCAAAGATAGACTCGATGATGGATCGGGAGTTGCTATAATACTTTCACTCCTCACAAGTACACATGCGTTCAAACAAGAACTCTCCTCCGGATTAGAGTGAACTATCCCGACTCAAAACTCACTCATATTACCTTTCACCATGGGGCTCGTAACCGTCACTTGGGTCTTGAGTAGTCGAAAGATAGAACGGTCAAGTCAAGCGCCATGTTTCTCGCTCTTTGATCAACTATTATCCCGGAGTTTTTGCAAGGTTTTGAAATAAAACTCGAGTTCCTTGTATGAACCTTTCAAGTCTCTCATTTGTGGTATTTCTCGGATCCTCTCCAAGGCATGAGTAGTGTATGCCTTTTCTCTCTTCTCTCAAGAATATGTGGTATTTGTGGAACTAAGGCATAGTGGAAAGTGCCTTCTCTCTCTCACCCTACTTTCTAATAGGCTTATGTGGAGCTCATAGGTGGGAAGACACTCAAACTCACTTGCATATATTGCACAGTTAAGACATGGATCCAATAGGAACTAAAATAATAAAGTCATATGTGCATGTGAATGAGGAAATGGAATGGATGAAAAGATGATAGGATGATGGTGAGAAGGAAATGATTATGAGGGGTACTCAACTTGGTGAACATCTACTTCTACACTTGCTCCTTCGGGGATAACATGACTCCCTTTATTCGGAAACCTTGAAACTTCTTGAATGGAAGGACTTGGCTACTCTTTCTTTTTTCTTTTCTTTTTTTCTTCTTTTCTTTTTTTTTTTTAGAGCAACCAATCCTCTGGAAACGAAACTTTAGCACAGGGAGTGTATAACTTGAAATGATAATGACTGGAGCTTTTTATGTAGACAAATGGAACGACGATGATTATTTCTAAATGTTCACTCCCAGGATAGGAATAGTACCTTTTCTGGATGATGTGAAATGAATGGCGTATGTATATGTGGATGAATGAATGGATGCGATCCATAGGAGCTCGTATCTCCAGGGTAGAGATAGCATAGTAAGTGGGGAATGCGTACTCCCGGGATAGGAGTAGCATAAGTGCGTATCTCCAGGGTAGAGATAGCACAATATGTGGTGGATTTGGATCTATATGTGGGTGGTACTTCGAGGAACAGAAGTAGCACAAAAAATGAATGTAGTAGTTATAAAATGGGTGCATGCTTCTGAGGACAGAAGTAGCATAGATCAATGGATGGAGAGCACATAGTATTGACTTTAACTGCGTGACTAATTCCTTATGGGTCCACAGCATAACCATACTCAATGCCTATAAAGTCTACACTCAAACCTACAATATGATCTATATAAACAGATGGGTCTTTCCTAATCTAGTAAGCATGAATATATGGCCGTGGTAGGAATTTGAACTCTCATCAATAAGGAACTCATCATGCAGGAATTTAATATTTTCAAAGATAAATTCTCCGAACTCTAGTATCTCTAGGAACAAGATAAATAGCAGCTCAAAACCTTCCCATATCATACCCGTCAACCACCTAGACTTAGATCAAGTGTTTGCTACCCACAAGTTTCAAGTTCGGAGCAAATCTCAAATCTAAACAATTGTGTCCAAAACTCGGGAGAGTGCAAGGTTGAAAACTAGGTACTTGAAAGGAATTACGGCAGAGCAACTATTTATCATCTCCATGTAGAGTTTATTCTAGGGATCACTTTTAAAGACAGATTGCAAGAGCTCTCCAAAAGTAGAAAAGATAAATAAGAAAATCTTTCTGGGTTTCTATGGTTATGCATCTTTTTTTAGTTGTTTTAATCAAAGCACACTCTAATAAAGCATAAATAGATAAGTTGAAAACACTTAGCTTGGTACACGGGGATGCTCTCCCCAAGCCGGATGTTGACATAGTCTGGGCGATGTTGCCGACAGGCATCGAAGACGTTCTAGTCCTCCAGAGTGTCGTAGATAGTTGCCGTTGGAGACAAAGATTCAATTTTCACGGGCAAAGACTCCGACGGGGACTGGATGTCCTTCTGCTTGTTAGCTCTTCATGATCCTTGATGTTTTGTGAAGCTCAAATAGACAACAAAGCTTGTGGAACTGATTAAGCGTTAGTGATAAAACCTCTAGGCCCCGGTTGTCTAGAACTTTCTTAACTTAGACTTGTTCTAACGGATCACAAGAAATATTTTTATCTTTTTATTATTTAAGGAATGCGAGACAGGGGAAATAAATATGCTGAGAAATTATTTTTGTGCCACCACAGTGAATGATTATTCACATGGGGCTCGACGATTTTTTTGGATGCGAATGCACAACATCTTTATTTTCTTTTCTAATGCAGAGATGGTAAAGATGCAACTAAGATGTAAATAGGAAAATAAATATGCTAAGCTAAAAATGCAATGCTGGAAAGTAATTGCCGATAAATACCAAGTTACCTCTTGGCGTGGCGTTCGGTGGTTTTAAGTCCTCCGAATGACTTGTCATGTTCGCTCATTTTTCAAGGGACGCATTGGCCGGCGCCTCGAATGATGTCGCCTCGTGTGTAGGAATTGATTCGATTTTGCTTTTACCTTCCACACCTTCTTCGTTGGAGAGGGTGACCTCGAGGGGAAGCTTCTTGGGGCACTTGGTTCTCTTCGATGACAAGACCTTCTCGGTTCTTCTACAATGTTCTTTTCTTCTAGGTACCGATCTTCATATCTTGATACTTCTCCTCATAGTCGCCCCATCCATCTTTAGTGATGTTCTTCTTGTTCGCGCGACGGGTACGCTGCCTTCTCCTTGTTCTCGTTCTTCTTGGGCTCCTCGATTATATAATTATTATTGAAGTAGCGGCGTACCTTCTCGGTGGGAAAGTGGAAATGGATCTCTCCCCGTCCCGATATAGATGATAGCTTTGGTGTTTAGGAATGGTCTTCCTAGGATGATTGGAGGATCATAGTCATCTCCCATGTCAATGACTAGGAAGTCTCGTAGGGACATAATGGTCATCTATCCGGATGAGGACATCCTTCACTTCCCCTTCGACGAAGCGGAATGTCCGATCCGCCATCTCGGCACCGTGCATAGGTAGGCTCCAAAGGCATAGTGCCATATAGATACTCATAAGTTACTTTGGCCATAATGTTGACGCCCGATCCGGTGTCACGAGATGCTTTATTGAAAGAGCTTCGTTGATGGAGCATTGAATGGTTGGGACACCTGGGTCATCCTTCTTGATCAGACGTGGGGACCTGAGTAAGTGGTCATGCTCCTTGTGGACTGCAGTGACCATCCTTACTGTCTCTGTCTTCTTGGTCTTCTTATTCTTGTTCTTGCTCTTCTTAGCTGGACTCTTCTTCTTCTCACCGTTTCGTTGATGAGGGTGTGCTTTGAACCGCAAAGACTCGTTCTTGAAGAAGAAGGTTTCTCGCTTGCCCTTGATGTTGAAGATGATCTTGGCGGTGTTGGCATACATGATGGCTCCAGCGGTGTTCAAGAATGGTCGTCCCAAAATGATAGGGGACCTTTCATCACTACCCGTATCCACTATCACGAAGTCTGTGGAACATATGAGTTGCCCACTCGTACACATATATCTTCTAGTACTCCCAAAGGAACACGGAGTGACCGATCTACAAGCCGCAAGCACATGGTTGTGTATGCTAAGGGGCATCGAATAGCTTCTCATATATCACTCTTGGCATGATGTTGATGCTTGCACCGAAGTCACGTATTGCCTCATTAAAGTTAGTACTTCCAATGGAGATCGGAACAACCGGGTCTCCCGATCGCCCTTCTTGATTGGCGAGTTGAGTCAATCCATGACCCCTTCGATGGATCACTTCGGCTATCTTCTACATTGAATATATCAACAAGATTTGCGTCTCGAGCTCTTCGGGTTGTCCCGCCGCTTTACCTTGACCGGTGGAGGGAGCAAGGTTGACAAGCATTGTACCCGCGACTCAAGTATCTTGTTGAAGCGAAGCCGACTCTTGATGGCATTGGAAAAGCCATCCATTCTGTTGCCGAGTGTCTCTAGGACCATGTCATTTGATGTCGCCTTCTTGGACAGATTGTCCATCATCTTGCCTTGATTCAAAGACTAACTCTCTCAAAGGCGGCCGGTTGTAATTATTGTAGGAGGCATTGTTACCTTGATAGTTGCCCGAATAATTGCCCGAGTAGTTAGGCCTCTCTGCCGATTCCAACCTTGATTCTCGGCGAGGATGATAGTAATTATTATTGTTGTTGTTGTTGAGGTAGTTCACGTCCTCCTTCGCTCGGGCGGTTAGCACCCGTGTGCCCAAATCTCTCCACACTCTTCACATGTCATGCGAGCATCATGTATATGCATGACTTCTTTCTTCTCTCGTGGCTCTCTCATCGAGCCTCTTCATTAGCAGATCCATTTTGGCGACAAAGATGTCTACCTCCTTCACCGGTGCATTCCTCCTCCTCTCTTGCGGGTCTCGAGTTCTTTCTTCACTCCAACCTTGGTTGGATGCCATCTTCTCCACAAGAGCCGTGGCTTGAGGAATAGTGAGTGATAAGAATGCACCTCCGCAGCATCCATCGTCTCACGTGTGTTTTGCGAGCCCATGGTAGAATGTCTCGCATGAGCGGCCAATTCTCCATGCCATGATGAGGACACTCGAGGATGTAATCTTGAAAGCGCTCCCAAGCTTCTCGGGACAGTCTCATCATGATGTTGCCGAAAGCTTGATATCTTCCCACGAAGAGCATTTGTCTTGCCCATTGGGAAGAACTTCGCCAAGAAATTGGTGGAACATAGTGCCCACGTAGGATTCTTCTCCTTATTGGCGTAGAACCACGCTTCGCTCTCCCCAAGAGTGAGAATGGGAAGAGGCGAAGTAGTATAGCATCTCTGGGGACATCCTTGATAGTGAATGTGCTACAAATCTCCGTAAAGTGTTGGAGATGAGCACTAGCATCTTCATGGGCCTTCCCATAGAACCGGCTTGCTTGCACCATGTTGATCGCAGCTTGAGCTCAAAAGCTCCTTCGATGTCCGCAGCTGGTCCAAGACGAATGTTGTCCGTAGTTGGAGCCGAGAACTCGCGGAGTGACTTGTGCGCCATGGCTTCAAATGCTGGTGTCAAGTCTCGAATGAAAGGTCGACTTTGCTTCCGACAAAGCTTCCAAGTTGAGTTGATGATGATGATTGATTGGTCTTCTTCAACTTGCTTCCGGCCTTCCCGAATAAAGCTTCGGATCGTCAATATAATTATCGGGAAGAATTGTCTTTTTCATACATTACCCCGCATAAGATATAAGAATAGACGAAAAACAAGGGTAAGGCCGTATGAGTAGAGAATGGTGACGACTGCTCAATCTCATTATGTAGTGCAATGGCGCCAAAAATGCTTGTTGACATTTCTAACGCCACTCGGTGTTAGGTTGTCATCCCCAACATGGCGCCAAAAATGCTGGTACTAAATAATGCAACCGCTACTAGAAATAAATATGGATCCGCAAGCGCACGTATAATACCGATGTAGCATTTTAACCAGGAGTATCCAGTATCGTTATTTATATTTTTACCACCGGGAAGGGAATGCACTGGATAATGAGTGATGAGCAATGCACATGCTAATGGAGAGCTTAACCTTGTCTCGTATCGATCATCTCATACGGGGTAAGTGTCACATAAAATATAGGAATGAATGATAAATGACATAAGATAAATGAAAGCAATTAGCCACATAAAATAATAGTAATAAGCCATCTCAACTTAGCACTCTAAGCTTATAACACTAGCATGGACTAGGATGATCTAGGGTATAATCCTATGTTATTCTAACTATAAGGTCAAAGCATACAATGATTAGTGCAAGAACATCTAGCAATCATGGCGGGAAAAGGTTACATCTATGCATAGTGATATTACCGAGAAGACAAGAGACATAGCAATGACTTCAATGTAATAGGTTGTTCTACTAAGACCTACCAACGGGATGGAATACAAAGGACTCAACGGAACTGTCACTTCCGCGATCTACCACACGACCCGGCCAATAGGGTGTAATCGCAGATAAATACGGTCTAGGCACCATGCCTACACAATATTTACCACTCACCCATCGATCTAATGAGTAAGCGCTATACGATCCTATGCATAAACATAATTCTAGTCCAACTATGCTAAACATATAATCAAAGTAAACTAAGAACAATATAATTGAGAATATAATCAAATAGAGCAAAGTCAAGTATGATATAATAGAATAGAATAAAGTACTACTCATAGTATCACGAACAATGATGAATATTACAAGAATGTAGAGGGGAATTACCAAGAACTCCGACAGATCCGGACTCCAAGCTAGGCTTGATTCCCTCTAGATCTATTCCTATGTAGCTATGCTACTAAACTATGGAGCTCTAATTGAGATGGTGGCTCGGCTTCTCGAATTCCGATGAGAGAATGAACTCTTGAATGAATTAGGATTGAATTCGGGTTTTACCCGGGGCCAGGGGCTCGAATATATAGCCCCTAGGATTAACCACAGCCCTCGGATCAAACCGACCTAAATGGACGATAATTATTCATCCTCAAAGGCGGTGGAGGCGGGATCCACGAGACTCCACCATTGGTGGAGGTGGGGAGTCGGCCGACTCCCCCTCGGGTCGGCCGACCGGGCACCCCCGCGGTGTGGGCCCGGCCTTCCGTGGTTTGCCTTCCGGAGTCTTCTAGATTATACAATTTTACCCGTTCGGTCTTTATCTCTATGTAATCATGACATGTGGGCCTCCTTTGGTTCTCTTTCGATAACCCCCTCGCGAAATAGACAATCACCAAAACTCATGGAATTCATCGGTGTAACCCCTATATCTAACAGTGAACTCAAATTAGTCCTTTCTCTTGCTGCGTTGACGGTATAAAATTGATACTTAACGACCGTCAACAAGTGGGAAGGGTGAAAATGTTTTTGGTAAGGTTGGTGAACACGGTGGTATAAGTGCATCCGAGAAATCCACCAAGCCTTCCACTACTCGTTGATGTCTATTAAGTGCAACCGAAATAAAGAGGGTTCCGCAAGCGCCGTAATATATCATCGTAGCATTTTAACCGGGAGTAATCCGGTATCGTTATTTATAATTTTACCACTTTGGGAAGGGAATGCACTGGATAATGAGTGATGAGCAATGCACATGCGATAATGGAGAGCTTAACCTTGTCTCGTATCGATCATCTCATACGGGGTAAGTGTCACATAAAATATAGGAATGAATGATAAATGACATAAGATAAATGAGAGCATTTAGCCACATAAAATAATAGTAATAAGCCATCTCAACTTAGCACTCTAAGCTTATAACACTAGCATGGACTAGGACGATCTAGGGTATAATCCTATGTTATTCTAACTACAAAGTCAAAGCATACAATGATTAGTGCAAGAACATCTAGCAATCATGGCGGGAAAAGGTTACATCTATGCATAGTGATATTACCGTAGAAGACAAGAGACATAGCAATGACTTCAATGTAATAGGTTTGTTCCGCTAGACCTATACTCGGGAGAAGGGCTACAAAGGACTCAACAGACTGTCACTCCCGCGATCTACCTCACGATCCGGAATATAGGGTGCAATCGCAGATAAATACGGTCTAGGCACCACGCCTACACAATATTTACCACTCACCCATCGATCTAATGAGCAAGCGCTATACGATCCTATGCATAAACATAATTCTAGTCCAACTATGCTAAACATATAATCAAAGTAAACTAAGAACAATATAATTGAGAACATAATCAAATAGAGCAAAGTCAAGTCGATATAATAGAATAGAATAAAGTACTACTCATAGTATCACGAACAATGATGAATATTACAAGAATGTAGAGGGGAATTACCAAGAACTCCGACAGATCCGGACTCCAAGCTAGGCTTGATTCCCTCTAGATCTATTCCTATGTAGCTATGCTACTAAACTATGGAGCTAATTGAGATGGTGGCTCAAGCTTCTCCGAATCCTCTCGGATGAATGAAGAGAGAATGAATTAGGGTTTTACCCGGGGCCGGGGCTCAATATATAGCCCCCTAGGATGAACCACGCCCTCGGATCAAACCGACCTAAATGGACGATAATTATTCATCCTCAAAGGCGGTGGAGGCGGGATCCGCGAGACTCGACGCCATTGGTCGAGGTGGGGAGTCGGCCGACTCCCCCTTGGGCGGCCGACCGGCCGGCCGCCGTGGGGCCCGGCCTTCGGGGTCGCCTTCGGAGTCTTCTAGATTATACTTTTTCACCCGTTCGGTCTTTATCTCTATGTAATCATGACATGTGGGCCTCCTTTGGTTCTCTTTCGATAACCCCCGCGAAATAGACAATCACCAAAACTCGTGGAATTCTATCGTTGTAACCCCTATATCTAATATGTGAACTCATATTAGTCTTTTCTCTTGCTGCGTTGACGGTATAAAATTGATACTTAATGACCGTCAACAAACTCCCCCAAGCTTACCTTTTGCTCGTCCCTGAGCAAAGATAGACTCAGTGATGGATCAGGAGTTGCTACAATGCTTTCACTCTTCACAAGTACACATGCGTTCAAACAAGAACTCTCCTCCGGATTAGAGTGAACTATTCTGACTCAAAACTTACTCATATTACCTTTCACCATGGGGCTTGTAACCGTCACTTGGGTCTTGAGTAGTTGAAAGATAGAACGGTCAAGTCAAGCGCCATGTTTCTCGCTCTTTGATTAACTATTATCCCGGAGTTTTTGAAAAGTTTTGAAATAAAACTCGAGTTCCTTGTATGAACCTTTCGGGTCTCTCATTTGTGGTATTTCGGATCCTTTCTAAGGCATGAGTAGTGTATGCCTTCTCTCTTCTCTCGAATATGTGGTATTTATGGAACTAAGGCATAGTGGAAAGTGCCTTCTCTCTCTCACCCTACTTTCTAATAGGCTTATGTGGAGCTCATAGGTGGGGAGACACTCAAACTCACTTGCATATATTGCATAGTTAAGACATGGATCCAATAGGAACTAAAATAATAATAAAGTCATATGTGCATGTGAATGAGGAAATGGATGATAAGATGATGATAGGATGACGATAAGGAAATGATTATGAGGGGTGATCACTTGGTGAACATCTACTTCTACACTTGCTCCTTCGAGGATAACATGACTCCCTTTATTTGGAAACCTTGAAACTTCTTGAATGGAAGGACTTGGCTACTCTTTTTTTTTCTTCTTCTTTTTTTTTATAGAGCAACCAATCCTCTGGAAACGAAACTTTAGCAACGGGGAGTGTATAACTTGAAATGATAATGACTGGAGCTTGTATGTAGGCAAATAGAACGGCGATGATTATTTCTAGATGTTCACTCCCAGGATAGGAATAGTACCTTTCGGATGAAGTGAAATGAATGGTGTATGTATATGTGGATGGATGGATGGATGCATACTCCCGGGGTAGGAGTAGCATAAGTGCGTATCTCCGGGTAGAGACAAGACAATATGTGGTGGACATGGATCTATATGTGGGTGGTACTTCTAGGGACGAAGTAGCACAAAAATGAATGTAGTAGTTATAAAATGGGTGCATGCTTCGAGGACGAAGTTGCATAGATCAATGGATGGAGAGCACATAGTATTGACTTTAACCGCATGACTAATTCCTTATGGGTCCACAAAGATAACCACACTCAATGCCTATAAAGACTACACTCAAGCTACAAGTGTGATCTATATAAACGAGATGGGTTTTCCTAATCTAGTAAGCATGAATATATGGCCGTGGTAGGAATTTAAACTCTCATCATAAAGGAATCATGCAGGAATTTAATATTTTCAAAGATAAATTCTTCGAACTCTAGTATCTCTAGGAACAAGATGGACAAAGCAGCTCAAAACCTTCCCATATCATACCCGTCAATCACCTAGACTTAGATCAAGTATTCGCTACCCACAAGTTTCAAGTTCGAGCAAATCTCAAGTCTAAACAATTGTGTCCAAAACTCGGGAGAGTGCAAGGTTGAAAACTAGGTACTTGAAAGGAATTACGGCGAGCAACTATTCATCATCTCCATGTAGAGTTTATTCTAGGGGATAACTTTTAAGACAGATTGCAAAAGCTCTCCAAAAGATAAATAAGGAAATCTTTCTGGGTTTCTATGGTTATGCATCTTTTTTAGTGGTTTTAACAAAGCACATTCTAACCAGGCATAAATAGTTAAGTTGGAAGCACTTAGCTTGGTACACGGGGATGCTCTCCCCAAGCCGGATGTTGGCATAGTCTGGCGATGTTGCCGAAAGGCAATGAAGACGTTCTAGTTCTCCAGGAGTGTCGTAGATAGTTGCTTGTTGGAGACATTCAAGTGTCGCGGGCAAAGACTCCGACGAGGGGACTGGATGTCCTTCGCCTCGTTGGCTCTTCATGATCCTTGATGTTCGTGAAGCTCAAATAGACAACAAAGCTTGTGGAACCGATTAAGCGTTAGTGATAAAACCTCTAGGCCTTGGTTGTCTAGAACTTCCCTAATTTAAAACTCATTATAACGGATCACAAGAAATATTTTTATCTTTTTATTATTTAAGGAATGCGAGACGGGGAAAGATAAATATGCTTGAGAAATTATTTTTGTGCCACCACGGTGAATGATTATCCACATGGGGCTTAAAGTTTTTCGGATGCAAATGCACAACATCTTTATTTTCTTTTCTAATGCGAGAGATAAAAAAAGTAAAGATGCAACTAAGATGCAAATAGGAAAACAAATATGCTAAGGTAAAATTACGATGCTTTGAAAAGTGAATTGCTGATAAATACCAAGTTAACTCTTGGCGCGGCGTTCGGTGGTTTTAAGTCCTCCGAACGGGACTTGTCATGTTCGCTCATTTTTCAAGGGGTGCATTGGCTGGCGCCTCCGATGATGTCGCCTCTTGTGTAGGAATTGATTCTGATTTTGCTTTTACCTTCCACACCTTCTTTGTTGGAGAGGATGACCTTGAGGAGGAAGCTTCTTGGACCACTTGTTTCTCTTCTGTTGGTAGTACCTCCTCTTCTTCTATAATGTTCTTCTCTTCTGGGTACCGGTCTTCATATCTTGACACTTCTCCCTCATAGTCAGCCCATCCATCTGTAGTGATGTTCTTCTTGTTCTGGCGATGGGTACGCTGCCTTCTCCTTGCTCTGTTCTTCTTGGGCTCTTCAGTGATTATATAATTATTGTTGAAGTAGCGGCGTACCTTCTCAGTGGGAAAGTGGAAGTGAATCTCTCCTGTCCCAATATAGATGATAGCTTTGGTGATGTTCGGAATGGTCTTCCTAGGATGATTGGAGGATCGTAGTCATCTCCCATATCGATGACTAGGAAGTCGGTAGGGACATAATGGTCATCTATCTGGATGAGGACATCCTTCACTTCTCCTTCGACGAAGCGGAATGTCCGATCTCGCCATCTGCGCAGCGTGCATAGGTGGGCTCCAAAGGCATAGTGCCATATAGATACTCATAGGTTACCTTGGCCATAATGTTGACGCCCGATCCGGTGTCACGATAGCTTTATTGAAAGAGCTTCGTTGATGGAGCATTGAATGGTTGGGACACCTGGGTCATCCTTCTTGATCGACGTGGGGACCTGAGTAAGTGGTCATGCTCCCCGTGGACTGCAAAGGTGACCATCCTCACTGTCTCCGTCTTCTTGGTCTTCTTATCTTTGTTCTTGCTCTTCTTAGCTGGATTCTTCTTCTTCTCACTTGTTCGTTGATGAGGGTGTCTTTGGGAACTGCAAAGACTGCGTCTTGAAGAAGAAGGTTTCTCTCTTGCCCTTGATGTTGAAGATGATCTTGGCAGTGTTGGCATACATGATGGCTCCAGCAGTGTTCAAGAATGGTCGTCCCAAAATGACAGGGGACCTTTCATCACTGCCTGTATCCACTACCACGAAGTCTGCTGGAACATACGAGTTGCCTACTCATACACATATATCTTCTAGTACTCCCAAAGAGACACGGAGTGACTGATCTGCAAGCTGTAAGCACATTGTTGTGTATGTTAAGGGGCATCTGAATATCTTCTCATATATCACTCTTGGCATGATGTTGATGCTTGCACCGAAGTCACAGATTGCCTCATTAAAGTTAGTACTTCCAATGGAGATCGGAATGACTGGTCTCCCTGGATCGCCCTTCTTGATTGGCAGAGTTGAGTCTATCCATGACCCCTTCGATGGATCACTCCGGCTATCTTCTACATTGAATATATCAACAAGATTTGCGGTCTCGAGCTCTTCGGGTTGTCCCGCCAGGTTACCTTGGCCGGTGGAGGGAGCAAGGTTGACAAGCCGTTGTACCCGCGACTCAAGTATCTTGTTGAAGCCGAGCGACTCTTGATGGCATTGGAAAAGCCATCCATTCATTGCTTCGAGTGTCTCTAGGACCTTGTCATTTGATGTCGGCTTCTTGGACCAGTTGTCCATCATCTTGCCTTGGTTCAAAGCACTAACTCTCTCAAAGGCGGCCGGTTGTAATTATTGTAGGAGGAGTTGTTACCTTGATAGTTGCTGAATAATTGCACGAGTAGTTAGGCCTCTCGCTGATTCCAACCTTGATTCTGCGAGGACGATAGTAATTATTATTGTTGTTGTTGTTGAGGTAGTTCACGTCCTCCTTCGGCTACGGGCGGTTAGCACCTGTGTGCCCAGTCTCTCCACACTCTTCACATGTCATGCGAGCATCATGTATATGCATGACTTCTTTCTTCTCTCGTGGCTCTCTCATCGAGCCTCTTCATTAGCAGATCCATTTTGGTAGACAAGCATGTCTACCTCCTTCACTGGTGCATTCCTCCACCTCTCTTGCGGGTCTGCGTTCTTTCTTCACTCCAACCTTGGTTGGATGCCATCTTCTCCACAAGAGCCGTGGGCCCGAGGAATAGTGAGTGATAAGAATGCACCTCCAGCGCGGCATCCATCGTCTCACGTGTCTTGTTGCGAGCCCATGGTAGAATGTCTCGCATAAGCGGCCAATTCTCCATGCCATGATGAGGACACTCGAGGATGTAATCTTGAAAGCGCTCCCAAGCTTCGGGACAGTCTCATCATGATGTTGCCGAAAGCTTGATATCTTCCCGCGAAGAGCATTTGTCTTGCCCATGGGGAAGAATTTCGCCAAGAAATTAGTGGAACATAATGCCCACGTAGTATTCTTCTCCTTATTGGCATAGAACCACTCGCTTCGCTCTCCCCAAGAGTGAGAATGGGAAGAGGCGAAGTAGTATAGCATCTCTCGGGGACATCCTTGATAGTGAATGTGCTACAAATCTCCGGGAAGTGTTGGAGATGAGCACTAGCATCTTCATGGGCCTTCCCACAGAACCGGCTTGCTTGCACCATGTTGATCGCCGCGCGAGGCTTGAGCTCAAAAGCTCCTTCGATGTCCGCGGTGGTCCATGCGAATGTTGTCCGTAGTGGGAGCCGAGAACTCGCGGAGTGACTTGTTTGCCATGGCTTCAAACGCTGTGTCAAGTCTCGAACGAAAGGTCGACTTTTTGCTTCCGACAAACTTCCAAGTTGAGTTGATGATGATGATTGATTGGTCTTCTTCAACTTGCTTCTGGCCTTCCTGATTAAAGCTTCTGGATTGTCAATATAGTTATCAGGAAGAGTAGTCTTGATTACCCTGCATAAAATACACAAGTAGACAAAACAAGGGTAATCCTGTAGAGATGGGTTAGTATGAAAAAGACAACTCGATCACATTATCTAGTGCAATGCTGCTCATTATCCATTGGCTTTCAACCTTCCCCGACAACGGCACCAAAAATGCTTGTTGATGTCTATTAAGTGCAACTGAAATAAAGAGGGTTCCTTGCAAGCGCACGAATATATCATCGTAGCATTTTAACCGGGAGTAATCCATGTATCGTTATTTATAATTTTACCACTTTGGGAAGGAAATGCACTTGGATAATGAGTGATGAGCAATGCACATGCGATAATGGAGAGCTTAACCTTGTCTCGTATCGATCATCTCATACGGGGTAAGTGTCACATAAAATATAGGAATGAATGATAAATGACATAAGATAAATGAGAGCATTTAGCCATATAAAATAATAGTAATAAGCCATCTCAACTTAGCACTCTAAGCTTATAACACTAGCATGGACTAGGACGATCTAGGGTATAATCCTATGTTATTCTAACTACAAAGTCAAAGCATACAATGATTAGTGCAAGAACATCTAGCAATCATGGCGGGAAAAGGTTACATCTATGCATAGTGATATTACCGAGAAGACAAGAGACATAGCAATGACTTCAATGTAATAGGTTTGTTCTCCTAGACCTATACTCGGGAGAAGGGCTACAAAGGACTCAACAGACTGTCACTCCCGCGATCTACCTCACGATCCGGATATAGGGTGCAATCGCAGAGATAAATACGGTCTAGGCACCACGCCTACACAATATTTACCACTAACCCATCGATCTAATGAGCAAGCGCTATACGATCCTATGCATAAACATAATTCTAGTCCAACTATGCTAAACATATAATCAAAGTAAACTAAGAACAATATAATTGAGAACATAATCAAATAGAGCAAAGTCAAGTCTCGATATAATAGAATAGAATAAAGTACTACTCATAGTATCACGAACAATGATGAATATTACAAGAATGTAGAGGGGAATTACCAAGAACTCCGACAGATCCGGACTCCAAGCTAGGCTTGATTCCCTCTAGATCTATTCCTATGTAGCTATGCTACTAAACTATGGAGCTCTAATTGAGATGGTGGCTCGGCTTCTCGAATCCTCTCGATGAATGAAGAGAGAATGAATTAGGGTTTTACCCAGGGGCCAGGGGCTCTGAATATATAGCCCCCTAGGATGAACCACAGCCCTCGGATCAAACCGACCTAAATGGACGATAATTATTCATCCTCAAAGGCGGTGGAGGCAGGATCCGCGAGACTCGACGCCATTGGTCGAGGTGGGGAGTCGGCCGACTCCCCCCCTTGGGCGGCCGACTGGCCAGGCTGCCAGGTGGGGCCCAGCCTTCAGGGGTCGCCTTCTGGAGTCTTCTAGATTATACTTTTTCACCCGTTCGGTCTTTATCTCTATGTAATCATGACATGTGGGCCTCCTTTGGTTCTCTTTCTGATAACCCCCTGCAGAAATAGACAATCACCAAAACTCATGGAATTCTGTCAGTGTAACCCCTATATCTAATATGTGAACTCATATTAGTCTTTTCTCTTGCTGCGTTGACGGTATAAAATTGATACTTAATGACCGTCAACATACTCCCAAGTTGATCAAAATCACTCCACCTCAGCCTAACAAGCCCAATGTGAAAGATGGTGTGTTTGAGGAACCTCCCAAAGCTTCACCTCCAAAGCAAGTGTGGACTCCAAAACCAAACCACCTAAGGAACCCACTTGACACACTTCCCGACATCTCTATTAAACCCCCTCCAAAGAACAAGCAAACCCAAAGAGTGATCCATACCCATGAGAGAGTGAGTCAACCACCACCCAAGAGAGAGGTGTATCACTTGTGATTATTGTCACCATGATGGTCACTTGTTTGAGTTTTGCTTTCGAAGGAAGAGAGATGAGCGGCATGAGTATGAGCTTTTCATAACTCTACTCATGGTGTGTTTGCTCCACGTTTCCGAGAGGCACGGTGCTAGGCCAAGAGGTGCAACACCTCAAGGACCTAGGCCTCAAGGTGTGAGACCACGAGGTGGTCGTGCCCGGCGGAGTTCAGGTTTTTCTTATGACCTTGGATCTCGTGACCGTGGCTTTCAGTCTTACAGGATGAGCGAACCACGTTTTTCTCGTCGTGGTGATCGCTCTACTCAAATGGGACATGGCATGCATGATGCTTTTGTTAACACTTCTCGTGGGCGAATGAGCCAACACCGATTTTCTCCTCGCTTACTAACCCCGGTGTTGGATCATTTGCTCATCCCATGTCTCGCTATTGATGCGGGATGAAGGGCCGGAGAACACGTGGCTAGTTGATTCCGGTTGCTCTCGACACATGACCGGGAACTCAAAATGGTTCTCCGGCCTCACCCAAATGAAGTGTAGTGAATACATTACATTTGGGGATAACGGCAAGGGTAAAGTGCTTTCACGTGGGTCCATCCGTCTGAATGAGAACTTTGTGCTTAAGGATGTGGCCTTGGTTTCAAATTTGCACTTCAATCGCTTTGTTTCTCGGCTTCTTGATGATGGTTTTGAGGTTCGATTTAAGCCAAGACTTTGTCGTGTTCTTGATGCTCGGGAGAACCTCGTTTGCAAGATTGTGCCTTTTGGGAAAGTGTTTCGTGCTGATTTTTCTCGCTCATTTGGTCTTTCCCATTGTTTGATGGCAAACTCCTCCTCGCAGCTCGGAAGTGGCACCGCGAGACTTGGTCACTTGAGTTTCGACTTGCTTGCAACATTGAGCTCACTTGATCTAATTCGGGGTTTGCCCAAGCTCAAGTTTGAGAAGGATCTTGTTTGTCATCCATGCCGTCACGGGAAGATGATTGCAGCTTCTCATCCTCCCGTGAACCAAGTGATGACCAAGGGGCCCGGCGAGCTTTTACATATGGACACTGTAGGTCCAGCTCGGGTCCGATCAGATGGTGGAAAGTGGTACGTGTTGGTCGTGGTTGATGACTTTTCTCGCTATTCGTGGGTCTTTTTCATGGAGAGCAAAGATGAGGCTTTTACTCATGTTCATGACTTGATCTTAAGGTTACAAAATGAGTTACCAAAGCATGCCATGCGAGCTATTCGCAGTGACAATGACACTGAATTCAAGAATACTCATTTTGAGACCTTTTGCTCATCTATAGGTCTTGAACATCAGTTTTCCTCGCCGTATGTCCCACAAAGAAAAATGGGATTGTTGAAAGCAAGAATCGGACCCTTGTTGAGATGGCCAGGACGATGCTTGATGAGCATAGGACTCCTAGGCGCTATTGGGCCGAAGCAATCAACACGGCTTGCTATGTTTCAAATCGCATTTTCCTTCGAGCTTTTACGAAGAAGACCTCTTATGAGTTGCGGTTTGACCGTTTGCCAAAAGTGAGCCATTTTCGGGTGTTTGGCTGCAAGTGCTTTATCTTGAAGAAGGGAAACTTAGACAAATTTGATTCGAGATCTTCTGACGGGATTTTTCTTGGTTATGCATCTCATTCGCATGCTTATCGAGTACTTAATCTTGAGACTAACCGTGTCATGGAGACTTGTGAAGTCACCTTCGACGAGACCGCACCTTGTTCTTCTTCTGTCTTTGAGAGTGCAGGTGATGAGGAGATGAACAAGAGCATTTTTGTGGAGGAGGAGCAGGACGATGCTGATTGGGGTGATCCCGAGCCGACTCCACCGGCTGCCCCAGTTGACCCTGCGATGACTACTTCCATTGACGGTCCCACTCCCACATCTTCTACCACATGGGGACCGTACGACGAGGCTTCTCAGCTTGTTCCAGTGCACCCGAGGAGCTCCACTGCCGTGTTGAGGGGAGGCGTCTTCATCAAGGGAAGCACCGCGACACATTCAAGATCGCCATCCTCCTTCAACCATGATCGGTAACATAAATGAGCGGGTCACTCGCAACGGATCTTATGAGATTTCGCACTTTGCACATTCTCGCCTTTGTTGCAAATTTCGAACCCAAAGAAGTGGTTGAGGCATTAACTGATCCACATTGGGTGAATGCCATGCATGAGGAGCTTGAGAACTTTGAGAGAAACCAAGTGTGGGTTTTAGTGCCACCTCCACCTCGGTGTCATCCCATAGGAACCAAGTGGGTGTTCAAGAACAAGCGAGTGAGGATGGGGTTGTGGTGAGAAACAAGGCTAGGTTGGTTGCTCGGGGGTACTTGTCGAAAGAGGGGATAGATTATGAGGAAACCTTTGCACCCGTTGCCCGTTTAGAAGCCATTAGGATCTTCCTAGCCTATGCGGCTTCGAAAGGTTTCAAGCTGTATCAAATGGATGTAAAGAGTGCTTTTCTAAATGGGTACATAGATGAGGAAGTGTATGTGAGGCAACCCCCAGGCTTTGAAAATCCCAAGCATCCCGACCATGTTTTTAAACTCCACAAAGCCCTATATGGTCTCAAACAAGCCCCAAGAGCGTGGTATGAGCGTCGAAGTCCTTTTTGTTTGGCAAGGGTTTTACCATGGGGTCGGTTGACAAAACCTTGTTTCTCCTCAAGCATGGCGGTGACACTCTATTGGTGCGAGATTTATGTTGATGACATCATTTTTGGTGGTTCGTCACATGCTCTTGTTGCAAAGTTTTCGAGATATGATGAGCGGGGAGTTCGAGATGAGCATGATGGGTGAGTGATGTTCTTTCTCGGTTTGCAAATCAAGCAAACTCGAGAAGGGACATTTGTACATCAAGGCAAGTACACGAAGGATCTTCGAAGCGCTTCGACATGGGTGATGCCAAGCTACTTCAAACTCCCATGTCGACCACGACGCCTTGGATGCCGATCTAGAAGGAGAAGTCGTTGACCGAGAAGGAGTACCGCGGCATGATCGGGTCGTTCTTTGTACTGACGGCGACAAGGCCCGACATCCGATTCGCCGTCTGCGCTTTTTATGCGCACGCTTCCGGTCTTCACCGCGCACTTCGCATCGGCGGTCATCCAAACGCATCTTACGGTACCTTCGCTTCACTCCCGAGCTTGGTCTATGCTACTCGACCTCTTCATCTCTTTCTCTTTCGGGTTATTCGATGCGATTATGCGGGTGATCGAATTAAGAGAAAGTCCACTTCGGGAACTTGTGAGTTTTTGGGTTCGTCGTTGATCTCTTGGTCTTCTCGCAAACAGCCTTCTATTTCTCAATCCACTTGTGAGGCCGAGTATGTCGGCGCGCTGCGTGTTGTTCTCGGTTGCTTTGGGTGGTTGCTACCTTGAGAGACTATGGGTTGAACTTTAGGAAAGTGCCTCTTTTCGTGTGACAAAGACTAGTGCCATTAGCGTTGCTAAGAACCCAAGACTCCACTCAAAAACCAAGCACATTGAGATCCGATATCACTTCTTGAGAGATCACCAAGAGAAAGGAGACATAGACCTTCACTGTGAGAACCCATGAACAACTTGCGATATCTTCACAAAGCCCCTCGATCAAACCCCGGTTTGCCCACTTAAGAGCGGAGTTGGGCATTTGCTACCCTTTTTAGAGTAGGGTAGCTGTATCTTGATGTATAGTATGATCTTTGGCTTTCTTCTTTGCTTCTGTTTCTTTGGTCTTCATGTGTATCATATTGCATATCATCATGTATCATATTACCTTTGTTGAGCTTCATGACTATAGCAGTTTTTTATTACATTCATGATCTTGCTAGTATGACTTGTATATGTCACTTGGAGCTTGCGGCTTAGGCTTCTTCTGATCACTTGTTACATGTTATGAGCTAAGCCTGTTTTCTAAATGTGAACCTGCTTAAATCTTGATGCAACTCGAAAATTGTTCACCTTTGAGATGGCAACTAGCATGTGTAGGTTTTGTGAGAACCTCGTTGCTTTCATGTGTATGCTTGAGTTGCTATGTCTCATGTTTCTTGAGTCATTCACTTAGCTCGGATCTCTTGATAATCTTGTGCTAAAACTTGATGTCTAAGCTAAGAAATGATGAAAAGTTTTGAGTTGGATCTTTTACGTCCCACGGCAATGTCACGAGATTGCTTCTCATTCACTCGAGTGAGATGAACTTGGGCATTGTAGTGCTAGTCCACAACCACTCGTGACGAGACAACTTCCCACTTGCACTAAGGGATGAACTCGGCGTGGTTGAAAAACATGATAAAAACAATCTTTTTGGCGGACAGTTTGATCCTCTCGTGCACACATGTCTAAATGAAACCTTGTTAACTACTTGTTTTAAATCGATCAATGTTGTAGTAACAAGTGTTGTTAAGTGTATCTTTGAGACATGATGTGTGACCGTTATATGGGGTAGTTCACTCTTGTATACATGTGTTAGCACTTGTTTGATCTCCCGCTTATATGTGCTAGGTGCTATTCTTTTTGGTGAACACCTTTTATAAAATGCCCAACACCCGATCAAAATGCTTATGTTTCATACTCGTCCCACTTGATCGGCTTGAGCATTGGTTTTGTCTTGTGCCTTTTGCTATATACTTGCCATACTTGCTAGATCATCTATGTACTCAAATTGCTATACTTGTGAAGCTCTACCTTTTGCATTTCTTTCATGGCATGATTTGAGGGGAGTTGCGGTCTCTTTTATCTCAATCTTGATAAGTGCATGTGCCAACAAGGGGGAGAAACATCCACAAATCCAGAGAGTTCATTGGTGAGGATGCATTTGTCAAGGGGAGTTGCACTCCGAGTTATGAGTTTGAGCAAGTTTACGCTAGATGTGTTGAGCCGTTGCCTCTTCTTGAGGATCTAGTCAAGCTGTTTTTCGGTTGTTCTATCTTTGTGCTAGTGGTGTTGAGCCTTTTGCCTCTTCTTGAGGGCTAGCTTTGGTTTTCTTGGTCGCGTCGAGCCGTTGCCCATGTCTTTGGGGACCAAGTTGTGATCTCGCTTTGCTCATTGCAAATGACCTGTTTTCTGCTTTTCTTTGGCTCTTGGTCATTTGGATGAGTTGTCTCTGGTTTGTGTTGATGTTGACAATGCACTCATCAAGGGAGAGATTGAGGACACATGGTTTTCACCATAACCATTGTGTGGATCTTTGTGTGATGAGTGATTGTCAACAACAATGCACTCATCAAGGGAGAGATTGAGGACACATGGTTTTCACCATAACCATTGTGTGGATCTTTGTGTGATGAGTGATTGTCAACATGCCAACACAAGGCGTGTGTGTGTTCTTACTAACCGGTGGCACGCAGATACGTGTCAAACAATGGTGTCTCTTGGCTCATGTTGTCTGCAGGTGTCGAGCTCAGAGACGGTGGTCAACGGTCGGTGAAGATCAAGTAGGGCGTGCCGTGCTGACGGACCGGGTGCGGTGAAGGGCGGACGTGAGGCTTGGATCGAGGACCGAGGACCGGGCGGCCCGGCCGTGGTGGCCGCACAGTGGGATATCAACGAGCGCAAGTGTACACGGCGGGGATGCGTACGGGCTACGCTACTCGCGGAGGGTTTGGTGGTTTCGCCTCAAAACCATCGGCGGCGGGTTTCCCGGTTTGCGCCTCAAAACCGGGGCGGAGGTCCCGATGCGGACGGAGACGACACGTGGCGGCATCGGGGAGATTGCTTGGAAGCAAGGCTACCGGTGAGGAGACGCGGTGGCCGTCGGATCAAGAGAAGGCCGAGTTGGACCCTTATGCCCCGGCTAAGTGGTTTGGCTCTTCATGTATCCAAGGGCAAAGAGGGAATGTAAAATAGGCTTGCCCCTATAAATAAAGGATGAGGGTCTCCTTCCCCTCACCTCTTCCATTTCTATTTCTCCTTTTAGGATTTCCCTTCCTCTAGCTGGCTTTGTGTGAGAGAGAGGTCTCAAGTCTGTGACTTGTACTCGAACCAATGTGCGTGGCAAGCCGAGCGCCTAGTCTCACTGTTTCCTCCGGGTTTAATCATGTGTCTCGTGATTCTTGAGTTGTTTTTGTGGTTTTTGAGATCTCGTACGGTCGGCGGTGTATACGACGGTGTTCGAGCTCTCTTTTGCCTCTTGTGTTCAATTCTGGTGTCTTAATTTTGGATCTTGAGTTCCAGTTCTTCACTATTTTTCTTGGAATTTTTCCTTGATTTTTTTGAGTTGTTTTGTGTTTTTTGAGATCTCGTACAGTCAGCAGGTGTATACAGACCGTTCGAGCTCTCTTTTGCCTCTTGTGTTCAATCATGGTGTCTTGATTTTGAATCTTGAGTTCCTGTTCTTCACTATTTTTATTGGATTTTTTCCTTGATTTTTGTTGAGTTGTTTTTGTGTTTTTCGAGATCTCGTACAGTCAGCAGGTGTATACAGCAGACTGTTCGAGCTCTCTTTTCCCTCTTGTGTTCAATCATGGTGTCTTGATTTTGGATCTTGAGTTCCTGTTCTTCTTCACTATTTTTCTTGGATTTTTTCCTTAATTTTTGTGGTCAGCTATTCCCTGTGTTTGCTTGCTGGACAGATAGCCAAGCACAATACTTGTGCTGATGGATGAACGAATTTTCTGCTATTTTTCAGTGAATTTTCACTAGCTCGATTTCTGTTTTGCGTGTAACTTGGTTTTCTGACTCCGATTTCAATTCCGTCTGCATTGCGTTGGGTTTCTATCGCTCTAAAGAATTTATCAAGATACTCACATCACCGGTTGGCGCGAGTATCTTAGATTTGGAGACTTTATTTGTTTGGTGATGATTTTGGGACATAGGCCAAATATTTTAAAAGAAATTTGAGGCTCCCATTCACCCCCCCCCCCCCTCCGGTCGCCGTTTTCGGTCCTTCAATATGATTAAACATGAAAAATACTAAACAACTCCAACAGTTTGCTAAAACTCACTTGGCAAATCTATAGTTTCGCCAAGTCTCAAAACCAAATGCCAAGTGAAAAAAGAGGTCTTGTTCAACAGTTTGCTATTTGGGTTTGGCAAAAAGACTTGGCATTCTAGAATTTTTGTCAAAATCACAAAATTGAGCCTCCAACAAGTTGACAAAACTAGTTGACAAATTGGGTAACACGCGATGCCAAGCGACCGAGCCGGCGCAAATATGCACACGGAAGGGCCTAGGATGCCAAGTTACCCAATTTGCCAACTTGTTGGAGGCTTAATTTTATTATTTTAGGAAAAATTCTAGAATGCCAAGTCTTTTTGCCAAACTGTTAGAGTTGCTAGTAACTTCTTGTGTATCCGTATTCCTCGGTAAGGAGATGATGAGATCACAGTGGTTTTCACGCTCAATAATCAAAACTAGTGGCAAAAGTTGGGTAGGACAGCATGTGAACCCAAAAATTTGCTTATAAGTCTTCGTCTTGACGACGTTAACGTCGCATCTGAGAAGCTTCCATTCTATTTTGACTAAGCCTTGATAATAAATATACCACCCAAAGAGCTTCGTCACTACAAACTCTCAATCTCTCTCCCTCTCATCATCTCAATGTTTCATTCATTAAACTTTGCGATAACATGGGAGCAGCAGTAGAGCACAGGACGTAGAGACGTACGGTCACCAGCGTCGTCCATGGATTCAAGCTCACAGCCGGGCGCATTGTATGCATCTCTCTCTCTCTCTCTCTCTCTCTCTCTCTCTCTCTCTCTCTCTCTCTCTCTCTCGTTTGAGAGAGAGTACATCATTTGGGAAATGAATCAAAGTTCACCCTCCTCTTAGTCTTCTTCTCTCTACGCTGTTTTGATGCGTCTTGCCTTAAACCACACTAGCTCGGTAGGGGTTGGCAACTTATCATATCTTTGGTTCTCATGAATGGTTTATGTCAGATTTTCATGTAGCAACATGGAGGCATATATATTGTCCTCCACAACAGATGTTCAAGTTCTTGAAATATGTATCAATGTATGGCTTAGTACTATGAACTATACTTCTATACGTGTATCAAATATATCATAGCCCTGACTGCTTTTGCAGCAAATATAGATTTATGAATCCCATATTTATTGCCATCGATTGGTTTATTAAGCAATTAAGCCGATCAGCTGATATTGGTAGGCTAGCAGCTATATAGATCAACTTAAGTTTTGCATCATTGTAGAAGCAAAGTAGTTGAGCACATAGCTGCTATATATATAGGCAGATATGTTAGGTTGTTGACGACGACGATTCACGTCTATAATGTTTTTGGCACAAAAACTCGAGTGATGCATGCAGAGGGAGCGGAGGAGGAGAGAGAAACCAAAGGGAGGAGGAGGCGGCGGCGGCGGCAGAGGCCAGCAACGGCAGGCAGCTGGTGATGCCCGAGGACGGGTACGAGTGGAAGAAGTACGGACAGAAGTTCATCAAGAACATCCAGAAAAACAGGTACTTTGCTCCGTTCGATCCACCATGCATATACGGAGCATTTTGTTGTAGCATCGAAGTTGATCGATCTCGAACTCTCAAATAAAGGAATTCATCAAATCGTTTCCGCCATACGTGTGTACATCAGATTAATCAATACTCGACGTTGACCAAGCTTTGACTTGTCCATCTTCGTTTCCTGCGATTCAAATCGTTTTAATTGGGTCGATGTGACGCCCATCGATCGATCACTTGCCCCGTTGATCCCCGTGCATATATTATACATACGTGCAATGCTTCCTGCCAGATCTTATCAATAATAACGGTCAACCAAATAAAGCCTGGTGAGCAAATTGCACAAGTGTGTTGTGTTGCATGCCCTGATGATGGTCCAATGGCGCATGCAGAAGCTACTTCCGGTGCCGGCACAAGCTGTGCGGCGCCAAGAAGAAGGTGGAGTGGCACCCGCGGGACCCCAGCGGCGACCTCCGCATCGTCTACGAGGGCGCGCACCAGCACGGCGCCCCGGCGGCGGCGGCTCCTCCCGGCGGCCAGGAGCAGGGCGGCGGCGCCGCCTCTGACTCCAACAGATACGAGCTCGGCGCGCAGTACTTCGGCGGGGCCCGGTCGCAGTGACCCGGATCAGCTGGCAAGCGGCGACTGCTCCTGGGTTCCGGTGACAACTGACAAGAAAGGCCGGCGGCCGCTGCATCGATCGCTTTCGCTGCGCACCAGCGGCAGGTGGCTGGTGCTGCCGGTGGCGGCGACGGTGCCGGTTGACGCCTTGCGCCGGCGCAACGTGATGTTGAGTTCGGATTAATTAGTGCTGCCCCGGTCAACTCTCTGGTCTACCACTAGTGTAAGGTACTATTAGGACGATGGTGCATAATTGTAACTGTAATTGTAATTCAGATATATGCATGTATATGGATAATTTAGATATATGTATATGAATCAACTTGTGTTTTGCATTTGCAACTCTAACCTGGAAAGTGTAACCTCAAGGGCAACTTGTGTGCTAGTGGAAAGGGCTCTAGAGTTGGGTTTAAGGCCCTGGTCACCCAGCTTGCATCGTCTACGAACTGAATGCGACACTCTCGAGTCTCGATCTAGCTTTATCAGTGGGATAAGCCTAATCCATTTATAGTCTTCTTTAACTTTCAATCATTTGCAGATAGCAAGGCGTCAATGTGTAATGAGTGCCGGAATGTATCCGGTAACATCTGCCGACAGCTGGGCACTGCAACTGCTGGGTATGCACACCAAACAAGTTGGGAACGTTAATAATGTTTGAGTCAGGAAAACACAGGTCGACACAGTTTTATACGATACGCGAGACAGCTCCGTTCACCGAGCAATCTTTCCACACAGGGTAATAAGCATCTCTACTATAATGGACCAAATTCTTATACAGTACATAGAATTCAAATTATTCACCCTGCCATGCAACATCTTAAAAGTAAAAAACAGTGAGTGCAGGAACATTTGGATACATAAATGAGAAACTACATGTCTATCATTAGCAACGGCATGCTCGACTGACCGGTTGTTCCTCCATACGGTGATAACCAACAAGATTAATCCCAGTGTCCTAAAAGCTACATCATCTAAGATACAACAGATAACTTACAACCAGTCACACAGTGCTGTCAGTACACATTGCCCCCGTTAGTCATACAGTGCCAGCCTTTTCATCATCGCACAGCATACTGAAAGATACTCAGAAAAGACTTTAAAAGACTCAATGTCTCATCTCAAAGATAAATGTAGGGCAAAATTTATCTACTCTTGTTAGCACTCAACTTAAGTTAACCACATGGCCCAATCTCTGACACACCCCAGCTCACAGAAATTACAAGATGCTATAAGTTCCGCTTAACTTTTTATGTACAGTTAGAAATCATGGTCACACGAAAACCTCAAGGAAGCTTATAATTAGAAGAACACGACCTTCGCTGGGGCCATCTGCAAAGAGCACATCAGAAGGAAAATATTAGTTTTAAATAATTGCTTTTTACTTTTGCCCACACTGTCAGAGTTATAAACAACAAAGGGTCATTTTGGATCACAGGAATTTCACAGAAATCATGTACAAGTTCAACGGAATCAGTTCATTTCACAGGAAAACACAGAAGCGGGAAAAAAAATCCCACAATGCAAAAGGTGCTTAGAGAGAAGGAAAGAACCCTATTTGCAAGCCATGGCTTCAATAGCATATTATATGCATACATTCCTTTTTATTACTCCGTAGTAATGATGATATAAAACAGCAAAACAAATCAACCACTTCATAGCTATACATCAAATATAAAGGCAGATTAATGTTTCAAATCGCCGACTACTCTGCCCATAGCTGTGTTACTAACCTTTGCTCTGACATAGCTTTCTTACTAACCTTTGTTCTGACATCTGATTTGAATAACCAGATACCATGATAAAAAAATCGTTTCGAAAACACAGTAGAAAACATGATTCCAACAATTTAATATCAAGAACACAAATAACATACAGGTATCCAGTCCCACATGTACCAAAAATAGTACAAGCCATAGTGAACATAGTCAAAAGAACAAGAGAATCTCAATTGTAGCAATAATCGTGAATGCACTATGATTGAAGCATGATAAAAAGAACTACATACCATTGCTGAACTTTTCTAAACTCTGTCAGCACAGGATAGATGTTTTCAAAGGCAGTGTAGGTCTCCTCTCTCACCTACAAACAATGGAATATGAAATGAAAGAAAAAGAGAAGCAAATACCGGTATTATTAAGCATGTGCAAGAAATGACAACTGACCTTTGCTCCAGTCAAAACAATCTTGCCTGAAACAAAAATTAAAAGAACAATCTTTGGCTGTTTCATCCGATAAATAAGCCCAGGAAAGAGTTCTGGTTCGTACTGTAAAACAAATGAAAATTTTCATTATCCAAGAATGGAGACAAAAAGGGTAAAAGAAATACTGTGATGAATAAGCCATCACTGGACATACACTTGAGAAGGCACCATGAGAATATGCAAGGCCCTCAAGCCTAATTGGAAACTTGACATCACAAGAGCCAACAATATTCTGAATCTTAAAGTCCTGGTATAGAACAGCAACTTAGCAATTGATGTACAAATTGTTCAAAGCACAGGTTATATTGTACAAGTATGAAATTATTACCTTAAATTTAGCAGGAAAACCAAGTTTCTGAATAATACGAGCATACTGGAAATACAAACAAAGTGTTAGAATTCGGAAGCCTCTCAGTAAACTAGACCCAACTTAAATAAAATGGTAGCAAGCCATATGGCACCTTTCTTGCTGCAAGCTTAGATTGCTGTTCACTCTTCGCTCCAGTACATACCTGGTGATAGAAAATTATCAGTCACTTGCATCAGCACTACAACACTTATGATGGATTGATACAAGCTTGTACTTCTATATATGAAAAAAATGCAGTTCTAATAAACTTTCTTCATTTGAAAGAAAAGTATTGACGCATCAATGCATTTAATTAATATTCAATATGATAACCAAGAAAGTCTACAATACTGAAGATATTGATCCAAATAAAATCCCAAGTAAACACCCACCGTGATATATCATCTGGTAAGGAAAAAATAGAATTGCCTAGTGTAGGCTAAATAGGGTAAGAACACTATTCTCCAATACTTGATTGAGAGAGGTAGATTAGGACACAGGCACACAGCAAAAACAGAAAGATTGGTCTTTCTATCTTTTGACCATAGTTTTTAAAGCGGTAAGGCAAGACGCGGCGAGCCACTCATTCAAGTCGACTAGGTGACGCCTAGGCGACCATAAGGTGAGGCAAGGCGACGCCTTACCATCCTAAGAAAAGGAGAAAAAAGGGGAAAAGAAAAGGCAGAAAAGGGCAAATGTAAAGAGAATGGTTGGCCCAGCCCAGGCAGCCCACAAGTGTGTCCTTATCTCTTCACAGGTCATCTCTGGTCTCACGGAAGGAAAGCATCTCCTGCCTGCTTCCCTCATGCAGATGCAACGCCGGCGGCGCCGCATCTCCCTCCCTCATGCAAGCACAGCTCCGCCACATCTAGCGCAGTGTGTCTCCTCCCTCATGGCTCACGCAAGAACAACGCCGCCCACCCTCCCTCGCGCTACCATCCGCTCCTTCCCTACCTCTTGCGCTGTGGCTCCCTCAGATCCGCCGCAGATGACCCAGCCGGCGCCAGATCTGGTGGGGATGAGTAAGTAGGTAGCTGCATGGCCTCTCGCAATCGATTTCCTCTGCTTTTGGCTAGGCATCAGGGACGCCTTACCCCCTGCGAGCACCTCAACGACTAAGCGACACCTTAAAAACCATGCTTTTGACAATGCAGCACCAAGGCAACAAAGCATGTAAAAAACAGATCAAATCTCACACTCAACGACTAGGCAACGCCTTAAAAATCATGCTTTTGACAACGCAGCACCAAGGCAACAAAGCATGTAAAAAAACAGATCAAATCTCACATAGGCTATATGTGCAACAAGAATTTTGATGTGAATAAATTTAATACAAGGGAAATTCTGCCACCAAAAGCATGCAAATCTGTGAAAACTGACAGTGAGACAAAAGATGTTGATGACATACCATTTTACCCGATGCGAATATCAGTGCCGTGGTTTTGGGTTCTCTTATTCTCATAATGACTGCAGCAAAACGCTGTTTACAGATAAAAGAGTCAACTTTATATAATAACAGAGAGAAAACTTAGCAAAAATCAGGTTGCTGCATTATATCATCATAACCGATAAGAATTTAGAACTTGTTTGTCAAAGAATATTGTGGTTATTCACAGGACAAGCCAGATATGAGCATCTATCTCTCCAAAACTAACAGGGCACATCTCATACCCCACACCATCCATTAGCTATTAGCACAAGTTTCTTGAACTCACGGACAAGATTGTACATCATTACAAAGGATCAACACACGTTGCATATCCATAAAATCATCTTCTAGATAAACCACAAGGAAATACTGTGTGATGCCATTGCTTTGAGGTAATCAATATACCTTTGGATTGTACTCCGCATTTCGTGCTTGTAAAGCTATTGCTTTGAGGTCAAGTTTACAATCCAAATTAACTGTTGATACAATATTCCTGTCATGAAAAATGGCATCACATCAACTAAACCATGATCGAAGTTTACAATCCAAATCAAGTTTGCAAGATGATTTCCATCATTCTCTTTTGACAAGATAGTTTGTGATATTAATTTCTTCTTTGTGCCAATTTCCAACATGAACAAATTATAATAAACGCAAGACTATCACTCAAAATAACCTACACTATAATGGCTGGATCACAAAAAGCTTTGTATCAATCAAAGTCATTTCAGGACTCGATATGGCACTAATAAGCCCAAAGCACTTAAATCCCACACAAAGAATGAAATCTCCTGCAGAAAAATCTTTCACCTAAATCATAATAAAATCTTTCGCAAACCCCAGTCCCTTTGGCTGCTTTTGGTTTGGGGACAAATTGAGATGTTATGGTCATGTACTTTTTTTTTTGGACGGGATTGGCCCAGCTCTTGTTTGGTTGGAGGGATAGGTTGATTCCAATTTTTGTTTGGTTCGAAGGATTTGGTGGGATGGAAACCACTGGAGTTTTAACACCATTAGACGCAATAATCCATGGCCCCACCAACCATTGTCTCTACACCTATTCTTGTTGTCTTTTTCGGGTGAGCAAAGCCTGATTCCCAAGATTTCGTACCGCAGGCGCCCAACATCTCACAGTTCCGGTGCCCAAGAGCTGGGCACTACCACAGCCCAAGAGCTTGGCCAAGATCTCAGCATTGCCGCCATCAGAGATGCTCAACCTGCCCCAGCAGAGATCTCATGTCGCAAAAGGAGGACATCCAACCCCCTCCTTTCGATGCTGGAGCTCACCCCACTCTTATGGTCAGCGCTAGCACAGTGCGCTGCATATTCTCCATCCATCTTTCCTCAGCTTGCCTAACCTTCCCCATGCCCGTGCCCCTCCTTTTGACCCTGCTCACACCTGGAAACACAAAGATGGCGGGCGGCGCAGTCCACTAGGAATGGCTTCATCCACCGGATTCAAGGGGATCGTATTTCAGGAACATATGCCACTGCAGGGATGACCCTGGCTCCAGCACCTCCCAACCAAACACTGGTGAAAAAAAGGAATTGCCCCATCCCATCTCGGACGTCCCTCAAACCAAACCAATGCATTTAACCCTACCCACGAGATGAGATATCGAAATCTCAGTCCGTGAGGCTGACTGCCTATCACGTTACACAATTCATGCACCAACACAAGTCAAAACATGGAATGAAAATATGGTCAAAGAAGAGATTATGCTTGCTGCAACTATTACGCCAAGAACACAAACTTCAATCAGCAAACAGATCTCCTCAGCGGCTCGGCCGTCTCGTTCTCCCAAGTCCCATACCTGAAATCAATCAACCCTACGAGAGAGGATGACAACCAAACAATCCCCACCACAGCCCCAACTATTCAATACAAGAACATTAGCTCGTCTCGGTGCCGATATCAGCTCGTTCCGATGCACCCAGCACCGGGAAGCTGAACAAAACCGCGACACAAACCAAACACCGCCAGCTACAGCACGCACAAGCACGCATCCGCGGATCCGCCGCGTCGACTCTCCCCTAGCAGCTACTAGCACGTACGGTACGAATCTCTCCGCAACCCCGCGAACCCCAGACGACCCAGATCCGGGACTTACTGGAGCGTGGGGACGATGCCGGAGGGGTGCTTGGACAGATCCACGGGCTGGCTGCCCTCGAGCCCCGGCTCCGCCATCCGCCGAACCACGCACGCGAATCCGGGCGAAATCCGGGGCCGAAATGGGCGGGAAACGAGCGCGCGCGCCGCGGGTTCGCGGGGGGGTTCGAAATCCGTGTCTTTTATAGAGAAGATCGGGAGAGGAGGGTGGGGTGGAGGGAACGAAGGGGAAGAGAGCTAGGGTTGCGATGGGGAGGGGGGAGCGCAGGCGGCGTGCGAATGCGAGGGGGGGGAGGGGGAGGTCGTCTGGTGGTGGGAGGTAGATGCGTGCGGGAGTTGGGTTGGGTTGGATCGGTGGACGGGGAGCAGGCGGTGGATGGGGACGGCGTGGGCCGCGTGGGTTTTGAAGGGAGCAGGGTGCACCGGCTGTGGCCGGTTACCCAGGGTGTGGTGTGCCCAGGCGCTGGTTTGGGTTAGGAAAACTGACCTGTGGGTCGTAGCATGGGGTGGGCCCCGGTGTCGGTGTGTGGGTATGATGCGCGTTTGACAGGACACTAATCAAGGGTTTCTCCTGCTCGCAAATCGCTGTCAACTGGTGGTCGCTTCCGGGTTTAGCAGCTGGTTGTTTTGTTTGCTTTGATTGAGGCCCCGATCGGGAGAGCACTGTACCTTATTCTTCAGCACTTCCTTGAATCGATGGAGTGATTTTATTGGAGATCTGATGAGTATTGATTCTTTGCTGATCTCCACCAGAATGTAACAACGAGCTTGGTGAAATCGATATTTTCAACTCCAACTCCTACTGCAAATAGAGAAGTATTTTTCTCCTAACCCCTACATGAATCAGTTAGCATTTTGAGCATTTATCGTTAGGATTGATTCTCTTCGAAGAAGCTAAAGCTGGAACTCTCCCAAATGGCCCTTCAAGCACCCCCTCTAAACTTTAGAGCTAAAGTGCCATAGAGGTGGTCTAAAGTTAGTTATAAACTTCAGTGCACATCACATTCGAGCATTAGACCTCGGAACTGAGCTGAAGTGTTCCAAAGTTTGTTGAGCTCTAAGCTTTAGACGAGAGAATCCAAATTATAATCTAATGAATTGTATATAGAATTACGAAACTATGAACTATAATAATTGGAGTATTGAATTATGGTGATAGATCATTCTTCGTTTATGTGAGAAATCGTAATCACGAGAGAGCATGTCCGAGGTATAATCAAGTGTTTTGAACATATAATCTAAACCATAATCTTCCGTTTACATCACAATTGAATTCTGTTAGCTAATTATTATAATCACGGATTCAAACAGGCCTGACTACTTGACTACTTCAGCAGTAGCATTTCGCCACTGCTGCAGTGCACATTCATGTTAACTAAAACATCTTGCATTATATTAGCTAAATTTTCTTTCATTTTAGAATGGAGAGAGTAAGCAATAAGAGAAGTACAAAACGGACTGAAATCTAAAACAAATTCCGTTTGAGAGAGAAGATCTAAAATCAGTCCAAATAGAAGCAAGCATCATATGCAACAAGAGATGAATAATCTTAAAATGAGTGTGCATCCTCTTGCATCAATTTATGAAACTCGAATTCTCTGTCTCCCAGAGCATAAGTCAATGCCAATCATAACCTATTACATATACATCAAGCTTTTACTGAACTTGTGATCATCTTAGTCTCTGACCATTTAACAATCAGCAGGACTGGTAGGCTATCAGAAGCGATACCCTTCGGTTGATGGAGCATGAATGTGCATCACCAGTTTACAACTCTGTATACTTCACCTAATAACCGAACATTCTGAAAGAATGAACTAGTGGCTTCTTGATAAGCCCAGCATGTTTGCTGTTTAGGTTCTCCCTCAGGCTAAACGCGAAATCTTCATGATGGAAGGTGTTTGCCTGAACTCCAAGTCAGCAAGGTTTTCTCCATACCTCTATACTTCAGCCGCCATTCGATTGTATGATTCAGGGTATTTGCAAGAAAAATCACGATTTTGATTCAGCTCCCTGGCTTGTGCCTGCAACATCAACATGGTCCTTTACAAATGTTCGAAGGCATCCATTGATCACCCGAGGGGCACCACCGTCACAAAATCGCTTTGCCAGATCTACTGCCTGAAAGACAAGGGTCAAGAGACATTTACTCAAAATGGAAAGAGTAATAGCTATACGACTACATGCAGGTGCAGAGGTCCTAGATGCGTAAAGTCAAAATATGAAGAAACAAAGTAATAGGGAGAAAATAAGCACCTCATTAATGACAACTTTGTGAGGTGTTCCTTTTGATGTCATCTCTGCCATAGCAATATGTAGAATGCAGAGCTCAAGTATCCTTGCCACAGGTTCATCCTGCCATGAAATTTTCCATGTACCAGCAACAGGTTATGCCAGAAAACATGACAGCAAAATTACTAAATACTAAAATATATACGAATACATATTATACCTGGACACCAGTTTAAAGATCAGGTAGGTTATAAACTGAAAGGAAAGTAATATATTCTGTTTCATATTTTTCTAATTTATACCTTAAAAAAAGGTCTGAGCTCTGGTAGTAGAAACAAATATAAAAATAAAGCAATTCAGATTAAGGAAGGTACATTCTTCAGATTCTGTATCACTTCTTCATCCTTGGGGTGCCCAACAGAAATAAATAATTAACTATGCTGGAAAATTAAGTAGCGTAATAAGGTCATAAGTCTAAAATAACAATGGGAGATCTCAATATTTCACTGCATCCCAAAAGATAAGGCAGGAAATAATCCTTGATACACTTTCTGTTTCTGGTATGCATCAGAGTGATTGTTCACTAGTTCAGTGTAGTGAAAAACAGTGGTGTCCCTTCAAAAAAACAGACAGTGGTGTAACATATAACCTTCGAATCAAACTGATAACCATACAAACATCTTCTGGTAGGCATCAGAGTGATTATTCACTAGTTCAGTGTAGAGAAAAACAGTTGTGTAATATACAGAATAAGTATATGTTTGAACCAAACTGATAAACATATAAACAGCTTGATGCATGTCGAAGGGATCTGATGAATCAACATAGAAGATTAGGAAAAGGTATCTAACCTTCCAAGCCTGGGGAATTATTTTGTCAATGATATCTACATGCTTATCCCATCCACTGGCAACAGCCACTAAAAGTTCCCTGGACAACCTGTACTTGAAAAACATCTAATTAAGAATGTAAGAACAGCATAACTAAATACAGGAAATTACATTTTTAACATATATCAGAACAGTGTGTTGTCCTAATGCCTTTAGTGGAATGGGCCAAGAAGGAAAGTATACCGTAAGACAAAGTTGTTGTAAACCAGTTTTGGAGGAGCTGAAAGTACATCTTCTTCTGGATATGAAAGGAAAACATGTCAAATCCTTCGCAGAAGAATAACCAAACATTAATGGAACATATTTACTCAAAAAGAAATCTATAATTACTCAGCTGATTTCACAACAGACTAAGGAGGAAAAATGTATACTGTTAATATGGGTATATGACTATATGAGCCATTTGCGTTAAACAAGATAGATGCCACTGGGCTGTTACAAAAGATGCATGCTAACAAAGGTGAACAGTTTTCAGCATGTCGATTAAAAATGTAATCAACACATGGCTTGATAAAATATATCAAAAATTTCTGGCACTTGAAGAGTGATTGATTATGGTATAGCTCTCTTAAAACTCACTCAGTCTGCAAGCAAAAAGCAAAAAGAAAAAAAAAAAAAAAAAAAACAGATACACAACCCCTTTAGATCTTGAATTTTTTAGGCCCATTATGTCACTATTGTTAAAAGTGAAAATTGACAACCTAGCCTGACTAGGTGGCACATAGGCATTGGCCACTATACCTAATTAAGCGTAGGCGCCACGCAGCTGCTTACCTAGCACATTGCGCTTCTTTTAAGCCAAAGCACTGCAGTAACTGTTCTAGTTTGACGGTCTGAAATTCACAGCAGCAACTTGAAATTGCTCTAGCATGCCCTCCAGTTTTTTCTATACATGACAATAGGCGCGCGCACACACACACGCGCCAAAAAAAACACCTAAGTTCAATAATGTATCTATGGAACATCCAATGATCCATTGATCTCTTTACTTTAGGAAATCAGAATCATATAGATATAAAATACGAGAAAGTTTCAAAACTTGGACTGAAACTCACCATAACATTTGTTTAGAATCAACTAAATTTTTTGGTGGCTGTATGTTTCAGATAGACTGCTATAATGGATTTGGTACCCAACTGAACTTATGCTCTTTGGGATCTTCTGGATATAGAGATATTCCATCTCAAACTTGTGAGAAAGAAATGGAGAAATGGCCAAATTTACCACCAACAATTAATGACTCCCGCTGTAACGGCATTAACATACAGGGAGTAAAACCAGAAGTTGTGTGGGCATGGTAGTTGTTACCGTTGGCTGAATCCTTCTCGTTCTGGCTGGTCAGCTTTTCAGCCTCCTCCTCCGTTCCAACCTCGAGCGGTCCCCCGCCAAAGCTCATATGGTTGTAACTCAATAGGCATGCCTTGTCGAAAACAAACCCGGGCTCTGAACAAGCGTGTTGTTGAAACCAAAATAAGAGGACAAACAGCAAGTAAAATAAAATACATGTATAGAACGCCAGGAGCCCAGGAGTTTGCACTGATGCAAGGAGGTATTCAGCCGAGCAAATCGACGAGCTCATCCTCGAAACAAATGCACGGAGAAGGGGCGCTGGGTGAAAGATGAACCCTGACCTCGTCTTGCGCTGATCCTGCGGTCGAAGAGCCGGACGACGTCGGTTCCCTCCAGACATGCGGCGTAGGAAATCATCCTGCGACACGAGACGCGGAAGCAACGATTCACCTCCAGGAAACAACCACAGCCGAAAGCCAACACCAACACAGCACCAAGCCGAAGTACGGAGTACGTACGAGCTGAAGGTGGGGGAAACACTGAAACAGGACTTACAGCGCGAGCTCCCGGGCGGCGCGGGGGCTGCAGAAGCGGCCGGAGCGGTCGACCTTGGCGTGCGCGGGGGCGGGCGTGCCCGAGGCCGCGGGCGGTGGGGGCGGGCTGGTGACCACCACCGGCGCCGCGCGGGAGGAGGCGACGGCGCGGGGCGCGAGCGCCCGGGCGCGCCGCGAGGCCGGGCCCGCGAGGAGGAGGCAGGGTCTAGCCCCCGCGGAGGAGGTCGAGGAGGAGCACGGGGAGAAGGAGCGGACGGACGGCGCCGCTTCCATTTCGCCCTGGCGGCGGGTACCCGCCGGCGGAAGGAGCGGAGGAGCGGAGGGCGGGGGCCAGCGACTGAGCTCGAAATGGAGATGGAGCGGACGAGGAAGAACGAAGAAGGGGGATAGCGAGGGGATAAGGTCGTTGGGTCGGTTTGCTCGCGGGAACAACTGTTGGGCCGAGATCCCGCCATCTTGGGCCGTCGTTAGTCATCGGTTATCATGGGCCGGACCGCCTGCCTTGGGCCTGAAAGAAATGCCGCCGATGGCTGACTGACCGGATTAAAACCGACGGCGACGGCGACGGCGACGGCGAGTCACGCTCCGCTCTCCGAACTTTCTCCCCGGCGCCGCGCGCTCTGGGCGGTGCCTGTTACAACACATCGGCATCGCTACATGTGAAGCACACGCTGGCGTGTATCGCTAGCAGCGCCAGCGGCGGTGGGAGTCTGGAGCGTGACCAGAACAGATGACGTCGACGGGGAAGAAGGCCCAGCAGAATTGCCGACGATGGGCGCGCACCGACGCACGTAACGGAGATGCTGGAGGCGGGTTGTCACTCTTCTGTGCGTCCCTCGTGCACGGCCGCTCGCCGGCGTGCGTGTCCCCGTCAATGCCTTGGCCAGACCGGATCCCGGCCGCCCCGTCGCAGTCATGCATTCATGCACCATGGCCACACGCCTGTTTGAACAAACAAGTAATTCCGAACTCCTAATCAACTAGAGCAGTAATTAGTTTTAGCGTGTTATTTTTTTTTCTCAGATACACAAAAGGTATGTGTATCTTTGTATTGAGATAACAAAGAATAGCAAAATCACACAAAACGCTCCGGCTTGTGAAAAAGGTAGGGCACACCACTAAATATATGGGTCCATGTGAACTGAGCATACATCAATTTGGTTTTCCTTGTTGCGAGCATACTTCAATTTGGTTTTTCTTGTTGCAAATGTTAGCGAATTGAGCACACCACTACAAGATAGAAGCCACTGGGCTCCTCAAAGTTCTGGTCTCAGCATTTTTTTTTTTCCTCTTTTAAATAGTGTTATTTTTCAGGCTATCGGATGTAGGTTGTCTTATAAAATGTTCAAATCGTTCATTCAAAAAAAAAAAAAAATGTTCAAATCCTTCACTAATCAGTATTGCTTATAGAAATCATTTGGCCCACTAGATTGTCAGGGCTTCGACTCATCCTAAAGGGCCCCGATTTTATAGTTAATTTATTGGATGGAGCTAAACCGATTCAGAAAAGATTGGCAAAAACACATCAAACGTCAGTTTTGTTATAATTTTAGACAAATTTATGAGGAGAGTTTTGTTTTTTTTTTCTTCACCCATGGTTATGGCTCATCCAAGCTTTTTCACCGAAGTTGTTTCTTGTATACCCGTTTAGTTCGGTCGAAGCCACTCATGTAGCCTATATTGCTTGTTTCCTTTCTAGTGCCACGGTTCGATTTGCGCAAACAACTATTACTTTGGTTTTGCCAAATTGGTTTTGAGATCCATGTTATAGCTTTATCTAGGAATTGTTTGAGAGACGCCCACACCATCCTCTCGAGAAGCTCGATTGGACCTAAGAAATGACCCGCACCATCGCCCTGCCCATGGTGCCGCAGTGTCTTGGCACCTATACGGTTGGGGCATCCAGATCTACCAAGTTTCATGGCCGGATCAGTTGTTTCCATTGTGGGTTATCAGGCGAGGGGACATCCATACGACGCTTGTCCGCCTCGATTTGGTGAGAGACAAGGATGCCCATTGGGACTCGCATGGATGGCTTGGGTCGTCGACATGTCGCATATCCTTCCCGAGACGACGAGCGAGCATCTTGTCGTGGCTTCTCGGGGATGGTGGCTCGGCCCTTGAAAACTCCTTCTGCCCCCTTGCCTCCCGTATCTTTGGTTGGGTTTGTCGGGCGCCCCGGTGCATGGTGGCGTCCAATGTCAGCGAGGATGTCTGCATTTCATCATCGATGCTTTCCCTTTGGACATGCACCCTCTACGGGGTTTCCGGTGGACCGCGATGAATGAGCTACATGGTGTCACGACGAAAGCTTGAACAACAATGTATGTGGACGGCGGTTGCGGCGGACGGCGCCGCGGCGAGAAGCATAGTGCCGGAAGCGAGCGGGGTTGTGCCGTTGGGAAAACCGGGCCGCAGTGGGAGACGAGACGGAGGCGACGCTCGAGGATGAGTGGACGCTGGAGGCTAGAGGCAGCGAGAGAGAGACTGGCGCGCCGGTGCGGCAGTGCGGCGGGCAGTGCCGGAGTGACTTTTTCGATTTGGCCCTCGGACTCCTCTGCTGTTCGCACTTCACAGCCGCATAAGCTAAGCACAGGACAGGAACGGGATCAGGATTTTTTTTTTTTAAAAAAAAAAAAAAAAATTGGCACCGTGTCGGCCGCTTAAGAGCATCTCTAAGAGTTTAGCTAAAAAGATTAGCCAAATTTAGTGATTTAGCTACTCTCCAAAATAGATTTTATAAGAAATTATTAGACTACTCCAACAGACTCTCTACCGGATGGCTAGTGAGACTAGTTATCCAAAAGTAGAGAGCGAAAGAGGTGGAATGGAGAGTTTCTAAATTTAGAGAGTCATTTGCAGAGTCTAGAAAGAGGTGGAATGGAGAGTTTCTAAATTTAGAGAGTCATTTGCAGAGTCTATTGGAGACGTTTTTCCTTCAGCAATAGCTAAATATAGCTTTAGAAAACAATTTAGCTAATCTCTTGGAGGTGCTCTAAAGGCCGACAGGTCCCACAAGCCGATGAGAATACCGGTTGCTGAGTCAACTAACGACACGTATGCTAGTGTGCTGGATCGAGATCGGACGGTCCAAATCAAAATGAGTGAGTACATACATCTGACAAATTGTGGTGTTTTATTAGAAAAAAAAAACGTACGTGCATTTTTTTTTACTTCGTTTTCATTTCCGGAGCGTGTGTTTAACTTTTTTTTTCTTTGTTAGGCACATGTACACGACCGCCTCATGGTCGTGGAGGGTTGTATGGAGTTTGGACACAACTTTGGGGGAGGTTCACAAATGCACAATTGGCCCCCGCGACGGTAGCTGGTGAAGAGCCTTGTGGTTCACAGGAGGAGCGTCCACCTCGACCGGTCGGTTCCTCGGACCGGCAAGACGGGAGGAACCGAGGAAGCCAACCCACAACTGCGCCGAGGCGACTCAGGAGTCAGTGAGGAGAGGACACTGCCCTGCTCTCACGCCCTTCCTTCCATCACAAGTTCAGAACTGCATCTTCTTCGGCTGACAATACATGTCTCTGGCCCCAAGGCTGACATATACATGTCTCTGGCCCCAAAGCTCTTCTCTTCTGAGACAGATAGAGGCAGCTGGAGCTGGAAGCATGCCTGTCCCGTGCCAGAGGGAGCAACAAGTCAGGAAACGGAAAAGGCAACAGGACAGGATGATCCAGTGCAGGGATAATTCGATAAACAATAGAATCCCAAATCCGCCCGGAATCCGATTGACCAAGACGCAGATTAGCAGCAGTAGCTTGGTCATCTGTTCCGATATGAGTTGCGATCTGAAAAAGAGCATCATCTTTACCTTCCCTCCACCAATGTCAAACCAGAACTAACAAGAAACGAGCACAATGGCCATTTACGCAAGCATGTAACATTACTATATTGAGCATGTAGATGGGTATGCCGCATGCTGCTGCATGCATGAACAACTAAGAGTAGATGGTCACTGCCTAGCACTCTTTTGGGAAACCATAAAACATGTACAAGTACAACTGGTTCCATTTCAAATCCCGTGGCAAAAATAACCTGCTGTGAGGCCTAAGCAACAATAGAGTTGTCCCTACTTTTTCTCTGTCAAAGGATAAAACAGAGTAACACTGCGGTGACTTTTCTCGGTCTTGTAGTCTGTACCCATCCAACGTGTGAACTTTACTGAAGAAACATGAACGACCTTCTCGAGCAGAAGCACTCCGGCTGGAAAACCAAATCAGTCTTTTGCGTCCATGATTCCACCTGATGTAACCTGGAAAACGTGCTACTAGTCAAGGGAAACAAGTTTCATGTATGTCACATTGATAATTTGTATCATCTAAAACATTCGGTCATGACAGTTAGCAGGTAAGTTTCCCTATCACTAGAGTTTGCTATGCAAGGCAAATTAGCTGGATTTTGGCAAGCTGTGAAAGTAAGGAGATCATTAGCGTAAGCAGTAAGCATGGACCATCAAAGCAAAAGGATATAGCTTCTCCTTCAGGAAGGTTAGGGGCATCGAAGATCTTGCAGACACGCTGCTCGCCTTTGCCTTTCCTCAGCATCAATCTGATGGTGGCAGCATGCGCCAACACATGGCCGCCTGCTGGTTTCTTTGGATCGGTTATGAACATACCACCACCTGGATCAGCAATCACTGCAACACAAAAGGGAGACAGCTTAGAATTTGGAATTCATTGATCTGTAAACTCTTGGAATTGATACAGTGCTAAATAACAGAGCCCCACCTTGGTTGGTGATGTACACTGCAACATTGAACTCCTCAGCAATCTTGGTAAGGCGGGACAGCATCTGTGCTAGCTTTTGCTGCGATTCACAGCAGACACGCATAATGAAGCAGATAAATGGCACCCTCAAAACATTTTTACGAGGTGCTTACAGCCATTGAAATGAACTGATGAGAATACCTGACGCTCTGCAAGTTCACCCCTGCCACTGAAATCAACGCGGAATAATGCAATCACAGAATCCACAATCTGTTTCCAGGATGATGGAAATACCACATGAGCAGTTGAGCACAACTCAGATTATCAAAAATCAATGCACTCTACAGTTTCATGCCTACCAGAAGCCTGAAAGGTTCTTCAGCCATCTTGGCAGCAAGGCCCAGGAGCAAGTTGTACTGGTGCTCATAGGTGTATGCACGAGCATATATGATCTAACCAGAAACAATCAATTTGATCTGTTAGCCATGAAATGGGCTAATAGAAATGAGAAATGATAAATGCATGGAATTCATACATTGTCAAGAACAGCATTGGGATCCATCCCAAATCTCTCAGCAATTGGCACAATGCGTTCAGGTCGGCTGAAAACTTCATTAAGGAAAAAATTTGGAGATGGCAGGGATAAATATAAACTCTTGAGAGAATCAGCTTGACAAATTACTCATGAAATTCCAAAGATACAATGTTCCCTCAGTGTCAATGTAGGCAACCTTCCCATTCCCCCCATGCATGTGGATTGGAAGCTGCATTTTTCATCAATCAGAAATAAGAAAGTAGTTCTGTTGCTTCTTTGTTTCCTCAAACTATATTGCTTCAATATTTCCATGGTCTACGTGTTATCTATAAAATTTGATACAAGGGATGAACCTGAGTGGAGACACACAGGGTATGAGCCAGCTGGGTCTTCCCTGACCTGCAAGACGACCAGATGACATATTTTAAACTAAAAAGCTAGAACTGCGCTGAGAAATATAGTTACAAAAACACATCATAAGTCAGCATGCACAGTGACTATTCTCACTAAATAACTAAATACTTAAGACATTTCTTTTATTTGTAATTTTGTATGTAAGATGTTTGTGCGCTATTGTGTGGTATATACAATGGAGAGTTGCTCCCAGTCCCAGCAATAGTAATACAACAAAGAGTTGTTTAATATACTGTTCACTTTAGAGAAAACTGAGATCTAGCAATTAACAAATCACTTCATATTAAGCAAAAGCATGATTAGAAACTATAAGATGCACTGTTGGTAGCAATACCTCCGGAAGATGGAAAAAGGTGGTACAAGAGGGTTCAGAAGTTTGTATCATCAACTTAAAACACTAATACATGACTGAGCTAGGCCTAAATACATTTATTACAAGTGTGGCCCCATATCATAAAGATCAACTATACTCATAATACGGCTCCTGCAGCAAAACTTCAGAAAAAAAGAAAGAATAGGAACAAAAACATCAACATACCGGAACTCCCCGAACGCCTCTGTGATGCAAAGTGTTTCAATCCCACCTTCAAATTTAAACATGCTCGTCTATTAGACTAACATAATAGCATGACTCATCGCATGACAGATTTCAGATATATTACCGCCAAGCAGCTCATCAAGTGCCTGGCTCCCAGTTGTAATCCGAACAACAGACTTCCGCTTCAAATAAGCCAAAATAAATCAAGCAGCCTTAAAGGATAATGCATATGAGATAAGTAATTAAAAGTGCTCAGCCAGATTCAGTAACTAATCAACATTTGTCAGTTAGTTTACATACTACAAGCAGTCTAAGCATTGGTTGTCATGCATCAGACACACCAAATTGGTAAACCATACAACGATTAGTAGCTTAAATGCATTTTTCTTACCTTAAGAAGGAGATCATTTCCTGTCATGAAGCCCTGGTTCTGTGACAAACAAACAAGGAGAGAATTTCAAGATATCATATCATACAGAACTGATTGCATGGAAGTTTAGTAAACAAAACCAACTTAAAGGGTCAGACCAGAAGTTTTTCAGCTGCCTCGCAGATCTTATCAACTTTTGCTTCAGATAAACCTTTGATTCCTGTAAGGTTCTGCATGATGATCCATAAATTAGAGTGCGATATGTTCAGAATATTGAAACATGAAAGCAAACATGCAAGTGCCACAAACAAGATATCAATTTAAGCATTGTGCAACAAGAACTCAGACAGACAGAACATAGATTTGGGTATTGGGATGCATAGTTCAGAACCTTCTTGGTATGCATCATTAGGCCATTGCAAGTGTAAATCCCTGCATCCTGCAGCTTCTTCACGTCTCCTGCATTTATCCCCTGAGAGATCACTGTGCCAAACAAATGCATTCAACACAGATTAGCTTCAGCACAGGAACTATGTATGCTGAGAACTCAAATTAATAGCATTGGACACAAACAGAAAATACAAGACAATGTGAATCCTGTTTCCCAACAGAACATGAACCCAAGCCTTAAACCCTGAGTGCCCAATTGCAACGGTACCAGCAGCACACACTGACTAAAACGAACTAACAGCAGAATTTCAATCAAACCTGGGGAAAACCAACCCATCAATTCAGACACAATGTGTCAACAGTTTATTCCCAAAACTCTCGAAAAATTTAGGGAGTCGCAAGGGGCGCAGAACCCCATCACGCTCAAATCACACCAACTTCACTTTGAAGCCGCATCAACACAGACCGAAATTCCCGAACCCAAAAGTGAAACAGTAGATTGCAGAAGCGATCCGCCATTCTCGGTGACTGGAGCATCGATCGATAAGGTACGACACAAACGGAGATAATAATTGCTAGAAAAAAAAGTATCCCACACAAAAGTCCCAACATAGAACGAGCTAATTTCAAATTCCACTGCAATTTGCTGATTATTTTGACAGAGCGAGGTCGTCAACCCAGACAGAGGCTAAATTAAGACCAATCTATGCAGAAGCAAGGCTACCACACACTGATTAAAACGAAATAACTGCAGGATTTCGATCAAATGTGGGGAATACTAACCCACGAACTCATACCACCAAGCAATACCCCAACTAATTTTGGGGAATCAGAAGGAACCCAAAACCCAACTCCGCGCACCCAACAAAAACAAACAAATGCCGACCCCAAGCAGAACGCGCACCAACTTCGCTTCGAAGCAAGCACCAACTCGGACCCTAATTTGCGAATCCAAAAGCGATCCGCCCGCCGTGGCGGAAGGCGCGCGACTGCAGCACCGAGCAGGGAGGCAGGATAGGAAGCCGCGCGCGCGCGCGGCGGAACAAGTAATGCGGGAGGAGAGAGGGCGCGACGACGTACGCTTGTCGATGGACTCGAAGCACTCCTCCTCGTCCTCGACCCTGTCGCCGTCCACGAGCTGGAGCTGCCCGCCCTCGTCCGCGTGCCTCGACGGCGCCATGTGTGCCTGCAGCAGGCCGCAGTAGTTGCGCGCGCGATCGGGAAACGGAGAAGTTAGTTAAGCGCTAGCGCCGCGAGTGCGGGGTAGGCGAACGGCGGCGAGGAGAGCGAAGGGGAGGAGCGGCGGCGCGTACCTGCGGCAGGAGGCGGCGGCGGTGGCTGCGAGGCGCGAGCGAGCGAGCGGGGCGCGGCGTGGAGGAGCAAGCGGAGGCGAGAGAGTGTCGTGTCTCGTGTGCCGCTGTGCCGGTGCGGTACTTGTCGAACGGGTTGGTCTCGGCTTATCGTCGGGCCGGGCTAAGAATGGGCTGGTGGGTCCCACGAGCCGAGTTCAGCCCAGATTAGTACCCGTATGCGGAGCTGCCTGCCATGGGGTGGGCCGACAGGATGGAGCGGACCTGGACTTTGAGGCCCTTAAGAGACTTCCATGACCGTAGTGAATCGAGCTTTGCAGTCGTTTCTTGCTTTCTGATTCTTCAATTCAAAAAGAAAAATCGTTTCTGCTTTCTACCGTCCGTACATGATCAGGCATGATGCCATACCATAACCATAGACCAAGAGAGAGAGACGTGTTTTGTATTCGTCAGATTCCAGTTCGTCCCGATCAATCAACTTGCTATGCAACACTGAACACCAGAAAGCAGAAACAACAGACTGATCAAGTACGTGTTTTCTAAACAAGTAATTCTAAGGGTGCAATGGGGTAACCTTTAGGTGCACCTACAAACTTCTTTAGTTCAAATATTTGTACTATTTTTTAAAAATTTTGGAGTAGTAGTATAAATACTTGAACTAAAGAGGTTTAGAGGTGACAGTCACCAATTTACATCCCTAAGTAATTCCGAGCTTCTAATCTAGTAGAGGGGTAATTTCTTTTAGCACTGTTTTTTTCCTAGGATACACAAAAGGTATGTGTATTTTGTATTGAGATAACAAATAACTAGAGTAGTGAAGTCAAGTTTCGTCAAAAAAGAATAGTGAAGTCAAGCAAAATGCTCCGGCTTAAAAAACTGGGGCACACCACTGCATATATGGCTCCATGTGAATTGATTGAGCATATTTCATTTTTTTATCCTTGTTGCGAAGTGTTATCGAATTGAGCATGTTTCAATTTGGTTTTCCTTGTTGCACAATGTAAGCGAATTGAGCATTTAAGCACAAGAAAGAGGCCACCGGGCTCCTCAAAGTATTGGTCTCAACATTTTTGTCCTCTTTTAAAGAGTGTTATTTTTCAAGCTATCGGGATGTAAGCTGTCTTATTTAAACGTTTCAAATCCTTCATTAATCAGTATTATTACTTATAGAAATCTTTTGACCAACTAGATTGTCAGGGCTTCGACCCATCCTAAAAGGGATCCGAGTTTAGTTAGCTTAACCGATGGAGCTAAACTATTTTAAAAAATGTTTGGCCAAAACAGTTCCAAGGATAGTTTTTAGTTATAATTTTAGACAAAATTATGAGGGGAAGTTCTAGAAATCATGTTTTTTTTTTTTTTTTTTGGCTTGGCCCATGGTCATCATCGTAGCTTCGTGTCATCGTCGTTGTTTTCCTTTTGGACATGCATCGTCCGTGGGAGTTTCGGTTGAACCTCGATGGATGAGCTACATGACGTCATGGCTAAATCTTATATGTGGACGTCACTACCTCACCGAACGCATTGTTTTCGTAACTCTTCTCTATCGTGATGGGATCTGTAGCCTTGTAGCTAAAAACATTTCCATGGTAGGCTAGCATCGTCGGCGACTTGGTGTCATTTCCTTTGTTGACACATTGCTAGGCTCTGTTTTATAGTAGGAACACAGCAGAGGCGTGTAGTCACTATTTTCGTTTTGTGGTCACCCAATAGAAGGTATTACATTATGTGCACCTCAGAATGATCTGATAACACGAAATTATCATTAGCTATACAAAACCAAACAAAAAATCTTTACAGACGAGACGGCACCTCACCCTTCTAAGTCCTAGTAATAACTGGTGACATGAGCCGAGTCACGCGCTCAGTCACGGCGCGACATGCAGGGCCGAAAGAAGGACCAAGAGGAGCAGAGCCATCGTGGCGCGCCGCCTCCCCGCGGCGGACGGCGTGATCTGTATGGTGAAGTTGCAGGCGTCCGTGGACGGGTTCTGCTGCGTGGGCACGGCGAGCCCCTGGAAGTCGCAGCTGCCCTCCACCTGGTCCTGCACCTGGAAGTACATGTTGAAGGCGTAGGACGCGTTGCCGACGGCGTCCAGGCCGTTGCAGGACGAGCCGTAGCCGAGCGAGGTGCAGTCGGAGAAGGTGCAGGCGTAGGTGACGCTGTCGCCGATCTTGCTCGTGTCCTGCGCGTTGGGGTTGACGACGCACCACTGGCGGGGAAGGTACTGGACGCCCCTGGCGGCCACGAGCGCCGTGTTCCGGCCCTGCCCGGACAGGTCCATGGCGTACTTGGGCTGGCCGTCGTAGCGCATGATGCCCCAGTGGCGCTCGAAGTTGCCCGGCGCCACGGTCTTGGCGTCCTCGTCGATGAGGCTGAAGAGGTACACCTCAATGTACTGCCCCGGCCGCAGCGGCGTCCCCGTGTTGGCCGCCAGCTTCCGCAGCAGGCCCGCGTAGAACCTCTGCGCGAAGGCGGCCGTGGCGTGCTTGTCGCCGTCGGTGGGCCACCCGACCTCGCCGACCACGACGGGGAGGCCACCGACGCCCGCGGCGGCGAGCGCGGACACGAGCGTGTCGAAGTTGGCGTCGAACACGTTGGTGTAGCTGATGCCAGTTGCGGTGTCGACCACGGGGCTGGTCGTGCCGTCGAAGAAGGCGTAGTCCAGCGGGAAGTCGTCGTGGCCGTAGAGGCTCAGGAACGGGTAGATGTTGACGGTGAAGGGCGCGCCGCTCTGGTTCAGGAACTGCACGATCTCCGTCATCAGGTCGGCGATGTCGGACCGGAACCGCCCCGCCGACGGCACCTCGTTGCCCTGCGGGGAGTTGTACACGTCGGCGTTCAGCGGCACGGTGGCCTTGATGGAGTCGCCGAGGCCGGCGTCGTTGAGCGCGTGCTGGATGTTCTGCAGCGCGGGCAGCGTCACGTTCAGGAACGTGCCGTTGAAAGACGACAGGAAGGGCTCGTTCCCGACCGCTACGTATCTGCACGCAAACCATTGACCGCGTTATGTTATCAAGCACACAAAACCTTAACCGCCCCGTCGAATAACTTCCTACTTGATGTTGATGATGACACATTTAGGTAGTGTGGCACCGAAATCAAATCAAAACACTTTTGTACGATTGATTGATTGATTAATCAGGTATTTTCGGATCAGATACGCTGTAGTGCCGAGAGGTGTGTTGTAAAAGCTTCTTATCTGAAGATATGGATTCTTTGAAGCGACAAACTTTTAGCACAAAATTGAAGTAGTTATCTGAAAAGTTCAAAGGGTTGTGCAAGTCTAGTGAGCACCCAGTGGCCACAGCAGTTAGATAGGTGTCCTACTTTTGAGAGAACTAATCCCTTCAGAGAGATTATTATTCTTTTGCATGCAACCCCTGCCTGATTCGTTTCCAAAAATTCTTGTGCACGCAACTTTGTTTTTTAGACATTTCGGTCCCAGAAGACAACACCCAACGTTAGATTCTTTGGACAGATAACAACACAAATAAAATGGATATCTGTAACTTTATGTTGCAACTTGTTGATGTCAAGTTTGACACCTCACTTTACTGATAAAAAGGGCTTCCTCTGAATCAGCCGATGGAAAAACCGCGTCACCCTACTATACTATGCTAAAATCTGCAGCTACTGCACACCGCATAGCATTAACCAAGAGGGGCTGCATTAATCTCTTTTTTCCGCAAGAACTAAACATTAATGTCTTGTAGCACCAGCATAAGAAGTATACTCTGTACAGCGTTAACTGGCTGCAAGAATGTCGAGCATGGCATGATCACAACTAAAAACATTATTATTATGTTCATTAAAGAAGATTAGCACCTCCACCTCGATCAATAAAATTAAGAGCAAAATTGTTTATGTTTCTATGATGCGCTATGGAAGTTTGTTAGCTGAGGTGCACGTCCACAGCTTCTGGTACAACTTTGCTGTCACCGGTGTAAAGTTTTCAATTTTCAGGGGAGATATATATATGCTTTAGAAAGCCACAGCAGACGCAGCCAACGAATGCGGATCACAAATGCAGAGCTGAAAAGGATCACAGGATCACACCAAGATAGTAAGTCCAATTGTTCTTGCCTATATCCTTTCCTTTTTTTCGAAGAAAAAAAAAAAGACCACGCAGAGAGTAGGATCGATCATGTCGATCGAGGCTGGAGACCATCGATCGATCGATGGAGCGAGAGAGCAGTAGGGCGGGACTCACTTGATTTTGACGCCGCCGTCGAAGTTGTAGCGGCTGACGTTCTGGTGCACCCAGTCCCTGGCCGTGCCGTAGTCCGTCATCATGTCGAGCATGTTGTTGGGGATGCCCACCATGACCTCCAGGCTGCTGCCGGCTAGCGCGTCCATCGGTCCGGCGTCGGCGTCGAATAGCTTCACCTTCCTGATGCCGTTGTCCTCCAGCATCCGCACCACGGTTCCCGGCGGCAGCTGGTGCGTCGCCATCGTGCCCCAGTTCACCCCGAGCGCTCCGGCCGCCGGCAGCAGCCCAGCGACGACCACCGCCGCCACCACCGCCACCAGAGAGGCCGCGGCGGCCAGACGATCATAGCTCGCCGCCATGGAAGACGGGACGACGAGGCTACGTGTCGGTATCAGCTGCGCACGTGCACCACGCGCACACGCGCACGTATGAATTCACAAGACAAGAGACTCGATTTTCTTGGGGGACGTAAGAGGAAGAGGTCGACGCAAACAATTGAACGATGGGGAGGGAGAATTGGAGGGAGTGGAGAATGGGGATTGCTCTTCTAGTGGCGGTCTGCTGGCTCGCTTCGCTTTTGATATTCGAGGTGGACAAGGACAGCAGGGGAATTTGGATAGAACTGAACGTGTGATGACCAGGAACCACATAGGAGGAAGGAGAAAGGCAGCTCAGGTTTAAAAAGGAAAAAGAAAAGCTTCAAACTTTCTGTATCCGAGCACAACCTGTATTACACTCTCACTGTTGTAAAAGACTGAATATGGGCTTTTATAAAAAAAGACTGTACGTACGTGAGGCTGTTGTTAAATCGCTTGTCACCAGGCCACACAGTGGGCATGAGGAAGATGTCTTCGGCTAGCTGTTCATGGTAATCCCTGGTCAGGTTCAGGTAGTAGGAACTAGAAAGGAGGACAGCGTGAAGGCACAGGTCAAAATGTGATGTAATGGTTCAGGCGCTGGCTGGTGGGTTCAGATTTTTCTCGGTGTTAGGGTGGAAGAAATGAGTGAGGCGGTTGGATTTCTATTATTTTCCTTGATGAAGAGTTGAGGTGACGGTAAGCTATGGGGACAGGTTAGTGGCTAATACACAGGTGATGTAATTGAAAGCGAGGGCTCCTTGGAGTGTTGTCTGCACAAAAGGGACCTCCACCAGTACTGCTCTTTTGTGAAGTCACTCTGTAAATTCCTTTCGACCAAAACTGGATTAGGAAAGCACACGTACTAGGTAGGTTATGGATTGAGCTATGCCAAAGGACTATGGACATGGAGTAGAGAACAAGGCTTGGTGATCAGCCGGCGAAATATCAGAGGCTGGTGGGCACAATTAATCAAACCGCAAAACCAAAGAAACGGCAAGGAACGTGCAACCCTGAATCCCTGATAACATATACGGTTTGGAAATTACGGAAGAAAAGATGCAGGCGCATCTTCAACAATAAGGCACGCTCACAGCAAGAGCTTCTGGAGACAATCAAGAACGACCTTCAGCTGCTACATCTAGCACAGGAGGAAATAATTGAAGCTTTCAATGTTTGAGCTGTTGTGTTTTTTCCTCTTTAGTTTTTTCTTCATATTTTTGGTCCACCTTCTCAGTTATGTAACTTCTATGTAAATAGGCCTTTTGCTTTCTACTAAATGAAAAGGCAGACCAGCTGCCAAATTATGCCAAAAAAAAAAAGAATTGAGCTTCTTTTAGGTATACAGTCATACAGATAGATGGCTGGAGGGTGAACTGAACTATCTAGGCAAGTTACCTTTGTTTCAGAGGAGGCTAAAACTTAAAACGGTCCAGGACTTCGTGCTTAGCATGTGGGAGGAGGTCAGGGGAGGCTTTGGGAAGCACGTTGTTAGAGCATCTCCAACAGTTCCTCATCTCACTTGGCATCCATCAAAATTTGGCAAAAAAAGGAAAAAACCTTCTCCAACAGTTCCTCAAATTAAGTTGGCAAAAATCTTCACTTGGCAAAAAGCTGAGCCGCGCGCGCATCTTTCCGCACGCGAACTCCCCTCCGCATCGCCCCATCACCGCGCTCCACTCGGTTTCCCGCGGGCTGAGTGAAAAGTCCATCTGTTTCCCGCGCCTCCTCCTCGGTCCGGTCTGCCTCCGCCGCAGCGAGTTGAGGTCGCCGCCGCCGCAGCGGTCGATGGCGAAGCCGACGACGGCGTCGGTGGCGAGGACGCCGCGGAGGGGCGGGAGCAGCGGGTGGCGCAGCGCCAGGAGCACGTCCCGCTCGAACCAGATCCGGCGGTGTCCGTCCCCGTCCCCGCCGGCCGCCTTGCTGTGCCGCGCCGCCTCCCGCGACACCGCCTTGAGCGCCATGGCCGCCGAGTCCGCGTCGCCGTCCGGCTCCCCGGGGGCGTCGGCGTGCACGACGTGGAACACGACGCCCTTGGCGCCGCGCCCCAGCACGGACACCGCCCTCAGGTCCTCCAGGCTCAGCTGCCTCGGCGGCGGCTGCGCCAAGGGGAAGTAGCGGGTCCTGTCCGCGCGGCGCGAAGGGAGACGTCGGGGTCGAGCGATGGACCGGTACTGGTCAACAATCTTGGAGTACTTCCTCTCGAGCCTGGGCCGCTTCCCCCCGACGGCTGTCGCCATCCCCATCCTCGACGGCACCGCCCGCGTCTCGACCGCCCTGAGCGTTGTCGCCGGCACAGAACTTGCACGAGCCGCCGCCGCCGCGGGACGCGAGTAGGCGCTCGACGACACCGCGCCGTCTCCATCCGCTCGGGGCAGCGGCGCGGGCGCGCTAGCTCGGCGCCGGAAGCTGGAGGACGAGCTCTCGTCCGCAGCGGGAGGGTACGGGAGCGGCGGCAGGTCCCACAGCTGATGCGCCGGCGGCGCAGACGCCGGCTCGCGGTGTGGGGAGGCCGGCGGCGACCTGCGCCGTCCCGCCGCCGGCTCCTGGTGGTGGTGGTGGTCCTCCTGCTGCAGCTGCTGCTCGGTTGGGCTGGCGAGGAGGCTGCCGACGATCCGTGTGGCGGTCTGCAGGACCAGGAACAGCACCCACAGCAGGAAAGTGCCGATCTTGCCGGCCACTGCCTAGCGAATCGCGTTACAGCAGCAAGAACAAGAACAATCAGAGTCAGTCAAACTGAGCAAAGAAGAGCAAGAAGAGTACTCGAGCAAGAAGCAATCGAAGCCTCCTAGATTCCAAGTTCGGAGAGCAAAGTTTCTTGGGCCCTGGGGAGAGCAAGCCTAAAGCATGGCGATGCTTACCAAGAAGCCGCTCATGCCGATGAGCGATGGGGAGACTGAAGACCGCAGTGGACTCAGATCGGATAGCTGACCGAAACAGGGGAATATGGAACAAGGTTGGCGGTGGACGATGGGAGGGGAAGTACCGGTCAGCAACAGATTTGTGGTGGGCCTTCTTTTTTTTTTTAGTATTTACCAAGTCAGATTTGAGAAACTGTTGGAGATGGCCAATTTTCAGCTTGCCAAATGATTTTACCAAGTTGCTAAAACTCATGATTTGCCAAGTGAAAGATGAGGAACTGTTGGAGATGCTCTTATCAGTCGACGTTCAAAAAACATGACGAACAAACGTCAAACCCACCAAAATATAATAACTTACTAAAATCATGTCAACCCAAACTCAGTGCTCTCAAATGAGCCCCTTTTCTTGTTGTTACATTGTCAACTATAAGCAAATGGAAATGGGCCAGCAGTCTTCCACTTGACTACTTGAGCTTGGACGGCTCGATGAGTCGATGATCAGATGATGACCATGGAACAAACGACGAGATGCGTACATAGTTAAATCTGCTCCCAAGAGCACATGCTCCCACGCATGCAGCCGTTAGATGTGGTATATCAAGATTCGTGCAACCTTTACATCAATTGGAATACAGATGGATTTACTTTCAAATACGCTGCGACATACGTATACACAAGTACCCATACGCATTATTTTATTTGGTGGCTGAGTGGTGCGACGTGCGACCTGCCAGCCACCTGCATTATTGGCTTCTCCTTTCCCCATTTGTTTTCTCGTCCAGTTCCCGACTTCCCGTCCCCGTCGCCGTCTCCGGCTCCGACGCCGACGCCGACGCCGACGCCGATGCCGCGACGGCCTCCTCGGCACGCCTTAGCAGCTAACTCCAACCGTTCGCCATCCCACCTCATCGCACCGAAGGTCCAACTCGCTGCGCCGCCACTCCGCGCCGCGCCGCCGGTCTACATCGCTGCGCTGCCGGTCCATCTCGCTACACCGCCGCTCCACCGCAGGCGAGGTGTGCCGCCTCCTCCTCCTCGTCGTCCTCGTACTCATGGGGGATCTCCGAGCTAGGGTTCCGGCGAGCTCTCCTGTTATCTTCCCCAACTCCGGCGAGTTCCAAAATGCTCGTATTAGAGTTTGGTTGTATCTTTTTTCTTTGATCATGCTTTTTGATCCAGTTTCCAGTTCTTTGATCATGCAGCAATTCGAGCAACAAATAGCAAGTGGCCACTCTTGAAGTGAGAATGGCAGTGTGAAAGGTTAGTTTTCTAATAAAATTTGTCCTTTCGATTCTTTTTTCTGCTATTCATCAATGCAGTTAGTGTTGCCTAAACTAGAGCCTTTTTTAAGTGGGATCCTCCTAAACTGAAATACAAACATTTGCATATCAATGTGTGTCCAGAACTCTAGATTTTGCAAATTGATGTGGTAAAAAATTGTTTTAGCTGATCATAGTCTTGTATTGAACTCACGTTGTATAATCAACTTAATGGATCCTAGAATAAAAAGAGAATCGAACCCTTACTGAAGTGTTTACCAGCTTTGGCGAAGTCTATTAGGGCATTCACAATGCAGACTCTACCACAGAGTCTAAGACTATTTATTACCCTTCTATTTATTGTGTTTTGCTGATGTGGCGGTATATTTATTGAAGAGAGAGACAGAAAAACCAAGACTCCAAGTCTTATTTAGACTCTATGTCCACAATCTTCGAGGTAACTATGACGCCACATCAGCAAAATACAATAAATAGAAGGGTAATAAATAGTCTTGGACTCTGTGATAGAGTCTTGCATTGGGACTGCCCTTACGGCGAACTTTCAGCCTTTCTATTGTCTCTCCTGGCTTCAATCAAAATATACGTATCAGTTGGGTGTCAAGGTCTACCACATTATACTAATTTTCTGGAAAGATTGTTAAAGTACCATGGCGCTGGCAGCGGCCTGCGATTAGATGAGAGGGAGAAGAGATGTTAACTTGCCCTTTGGTTCAAAAAGAAAGGAAGGGGAACGGGATTGGCTGGACGGACTAAGAGATTCAACGACGAGGACGCCAGGCGGCGGCGGTTATGGCAGCCGGCGGCGGCGGCGGCGGCGGCGAGTATGGCAGGAGGTGTGGTGGTTAGGAGAGAGAAAACGAGGGAAGGAAACGAGTGGTCGAAGATGAATCGTGTGAGAGAGAAGAGGGAAGGGAAAAAGTTGTCAGTTGGTGTCAGGAATGAATACGGCGTTTAGAAAATGTTCCGAGACAAATACAAGCAATATACGAGCCGGGCCGTAAAGGTTGGCACGCATCTTAAAACAACATCTAACGGTCGCATGGATAGGAGCACATGCTCTGCAGTGCAAAATTTCCGCGTATAACAAGCTTCTTTCAGGCATGTCGCTGTCAGCGTTTTTTTTACCGGTCGGTAAACCGCGGTACCGACCTTCCCGGGCCGGTCCGGTTCCGGTTCGGTCCGGTTCGGACCGGCCCAAATTTCAAATTTAAAGTTTGAAAAAAAAAATGCTGAAAAAATTCCTAAAAATAGCTCTTGAATTATGGAACCCAATGGTGTAAAAATTTTTCAAATTTGAGTTCGTTTAATATTTATTTAGACGTTTAGAAGTTTGAAAAAAAAAAAGAAAAAAAATACACAAAGCCCGTGAAGGCCCATTAAATCATGAAGGTCGAAAAACATACTAAACACACTCAAATTTGAGTAATTTTGACATCATTGGATTCTACAAATCATGAAGTATTTTTAGGAATTTTTTTAGCATTTTTTTTAAAAAAATAAATTTGAATTTTAAAAAAACCGCTCAAACCGGCGAAACCGGACAAACCGGCGGTAAACCGGAAAACCGGCCGGTTTACGGTACAAACCGGACAAGCTGCGCCATTCAAATTCAAATTTGAATTCGGGCGGTTTTTGCCCGTAACCGGACAAACCGGCCGGTTTACCGGTTCCGTTCTCTCGCGGTTCGGTCGTCCGGTTCGGTAAAAAAAACACAGGTCGCTGTAACCAACCAAACCTACCCCAGTGGCCAGTGCGCTCGTCGGGGATGAACCGATCGAACAAAGAACCGATGCGAAACGGAAGAACCAAACAAAGAAAGCGCCAAAGCATGATCGTGCGGGAATCTGGCGAGAGCGAGCCGCCGCAGCTGCGGTTTTCTCTTTCCCTTTGGCAGCAGGGACGAGGACTCGAGCAGGCGGAGCACAGCACCAAGCCACCAACTGCGTTCGTTTCCGACGGCCACATCAACGAGCCGAGGGCCTGAGGCGAGCCTCCAGCGACCTGCCCCTCCATCCCGGGCCCCACGGCTGGTGCTTGGTGCCTGGTGGATCGGTTCCTGTGGCGGCATGGGCTTGATCGCTCTGGTGTGGCCAGGCGGCCGGGACGGGGCAGGTCGAGGGGCATCGGCGCATCGCTGTCGGCGGTGCGTGGCCGTGGGGTTCTAGACGACCGCGACGTCTTGTTGTTTCGTCACAGACTCACCAAGACGGAAGCCCTTCCGTGGCGAGAGCGCAACAGCACGACTCTTCTGGAGCCGTGCCATCACAAAACAGAAGCACAGGGCAGATTGGCTGCATAGAATCCGTTTTTAGCCTGAGACAGACAGTATGGCATGCTTCGAACGGACTGATGAGAAAGGAAATTCAGATGCAAACAGAAGAGGTCATTGGCTGACTCGCCGCCTGACGAGGTATCAAACTGATCCTCCTCTGCCTATCACATTTATCTCGTACATCCAACATGCAGTACATTTTTACTTTTGTGATTTATAAAACCTTTCTACTGTTGGCCTGATGCTCATCTGAATGAACCAGTGCGCCCGACATAAAGGAACTGAGAGGGAAAATGAGGGCAGTCGAGAAATAAAGGGGTTTGGGGATTAAAACATGGGCCTACAAGGTATGGGCCGTTGCCTGTGGGTAAGTTTACTCAGTATTGCACCCGTCCAAGTAGGATAAGCCCATTGTTTTCGGCCCATCTAGAGGAAGCAATGGCTTGCATGACCCTGGCCCTTTGGTCCGTGTTCTAGAGCTTCGAAATTGTCCTCCTCTTTTTTTGTTTTCCCAGTGAAGTTCCAGGCATTATTGGATCTGCTCCCCATTTCTTTCAAGAAAAAAAGGTAAAAATGACAACTGATTCAGAAAACAGCACTGGCTGCCTATGATATATTAATTAGTAATCCATTTACAAATGTAACTTAGTATAAATTTTCTATATAATATATCTACTAGATAACTACTTACAATTTGAAATAGAGGGCAAAGTAGTGAGATTAGCAAACATTTTGTGACGAATCGACATAAAGCTGCTATGCTGGCTTACTTGGTCATGCACGGTGATATGGTACGCGAAGTGACGCCCTGAAAAATTGTAATGTACTAGAGTAGTATATACTTTTTTAGATAAACAGAATTATTTGTTAAATGTTTAAGCGCATTATATCATGTTCATACATGACCTTGAGAATTATATAACAGAAAACACACAATCCTCAAAACGAGAAAACCACACGCTCTAGTGACTAGTGAGTATCAATCCAAAATCCAAAACGACATCTGTAACCAAAAAGAAGATAACTTATGTTCACCTACTATGTCAAAGCTGCTACTTCAAACCAAACATGTAGAAGGACATCTACACACCCCAGGAGCCCATACGTGGCGGCGAAACTAACGGTGTTGTGTGTAGCCGTTAGGAGTATATTTTGTTGTATATTTTACCATATACGGAGCCCATATGTCAAAGCTTGATGTTGTCAGTCTTCTTTTTCTTCGACTTGATAAGGGTCAGGAGCTGGGTTTATCTTTTCTAGCTTGTGGCCAGAGACTGTAGTATTCTCTAGGTCTGGTTTGGTGTTTTCCCTTAAATGTTCCTAAACTGCTACCTGTGTATTTTCGTTGTCTTTGACAATGGAAATGGAGGGTTCCCTTCCATTAAAAAAAAATATCGACATCGATAGGCGTTATCTGTTTTCGTTAGGACAAACAATAGTGATTTCATTAACTAGAAAAAACAAGAACAAGTTGAGCCTCTTTGGCACCAGTTTCACGTCTCGTGGGGCGAGCTACCGCAATCATGCCCACGCGTGCGGGTGCGGGTAGGGCGGCGCGTTTATCCATCCGCCGTCCGCGTAGTCTTCAAAAAAAAACATTGGTCTAGACGGCGATGATAATGCCCGGTTGCCGTGCCCGATCGGACATGACGCGAGGCGGTTGCTGGGGGACAAGACAGCGGTCAGGGATTAGCGTACTGTATGCAACGTGTCAACTGTTCGACGCACGGCGCAAGGCAAGTTAACCCTCTACCGCAACCTGGAGCAGAGCAGCCGCGCGGGATATTTATCAGTTTGGTCAGGTAACAGACATCAAAAAATGGTTAGTGAAGGATATTTATCGGTTTGGTCGGGGTACAAACATCACAAAATATTTAAAAAAAAAACATAAATGATGCACCAGCCGGGAATCGAACCCGGGTCTGTACCGTGGCAGGGTACTATTCTACCACTAGACCACTGGTGCTTTCATGTTTTCAACTTTTTACATTTTTCTTTTTTCTACAAAGGAACTTCATTCGTTCGAATATGTATTCCTGTTTCCTTGTGTAATTGCCGTGTACTGGTGCTGGTACACGCTCCTGCAGTATAGATGACGTAAGTACAGGAGAAGACCTAACAACCTGAGCTACCGTCGAAGAGAACAGAAAGAGTTGTAGCACAGCACTACTGGAAACCAGCAATTTGCCGTGTGTTTTTACACACGGCAAAACCCGTTATACACACGGCAAATGATTTGCCGTGTGTGGCACACGGCAAATGGTACACGGTAAATGTTTTCACGGCGAATGGGTATTTGCCGTGTGCCTTTTCTCGGGCACACGGTAAATCATTTGCCGTGTGTCTTGAGACACTCGGCACAAAAAAGTAGCCGTTACGGTGCCGACCCGGTTGACGGCAGATTTGCCGTGCCGTGCCTTGGGGTACACGGCAAATATCGGGCACACGGCAAATCGTTTTGTTTTTAAAAAACAGAAATATTATTTGCCGTGTGTTACGTGAGACAGGCACACGGCAAATTGTGGACACACGGCAAATCTACCAAATTTAAAAAAAAAAAAAATGATTTGCCGTGTGTTACATGAGGCTGCACACGGCAAATATTTTAAAAAAAACAGTGCTTTTGCTTTTTCCATTTGTATATATATACAATATATATATATATATATATATATATATATATATATATATATATATATATATATATATATATATATATATATATATATATATATATATATATATATATATTGACCATCAACAACATCAATTATATATCACAAGCCAATCATTTAATCACAATATAGCACAACCACACACATAATTCATAAGTTCATCACATGTCCATACAAAAGTTCTCACATGTCCATACAAAAGTCCTCACATGTCCATACTAGTTCATCACGAGTTCAACATGACAAGTCCATAACTACTGTGGGGCTGGTGACTGGATATCTGGAAATCCGGACTCTGGTGAAGGATTGACTGACTGTGGTGAAGGAATGACTCGATCTGGAGGCGACACATTGACGGGATAGTTCGAACCCGCCGACGGAGGCTGCACAAAGGAGAAGAGATGGCGTTGTAAGAATTTAGATGTTGCATATAGTAATCTAGGAATACAAAGAAATTTGATTCAATTAAAATTTCGGCAAAGACCTCCCCCGCACCGGGAGGTTTCAACCCGCAAGAAACAACGGCACGAAGGCCGACATTCACAACGGCACGAAGGCCAACAATATCAACGGCACGAAGGCCAACAATCTAAACGGCACGAAGGCCGGCATTCACAATAACACGAAGGAAACTTCATACTCACGGGAGTGTAGTGAAGAACCGGAGCCGGACTTGACAGATGCACCGGTACACCCCGTGTTTGCCCAATGTTTTGCACCACCTTCACCAACTCCGAGATCTCGCTTCCCCCGGGCCTCTAAGATCGACCTCGGGCCTCCAAGATCTCATTCTCGGGCATGTACCTTCCGGGTGAGGTGCTCACTTGTCTTTTTTGTTTCTTCGAGCTCGGCCGCAATATTTCACTCCAATGCTTCGCAATGGAAACCGATCCAATAGTGGAAAGAGTGGGAACAAATTACCTCGAGTTGCGTGACCCGAGCCTCGGCCGGGCGTATGGGCCGGCTTCGCTCGTGCTCGTGACCGAACGTAGGAAAGAGTGGGAACGAGGGTCGAGTCGACGGCGGAGTCTCGCAATGCACAACCGACCGTGCTTCCCGCCTTGTCCTTGCCTCACGAGGACCTCCGTGTCCGGGGCCGGGTGCGCACATCGTAAGTTGGCCCATGCACCTCCCGTGCCGCCACCATGTAGTCTCGATTTTAGTTTGCACGCTCCGGTCGTAGTACGCCTCGGGCGGTGCATCGGGGTTGAAGGAGACTTCGGGCGACGCCTTGCCCCGCTTGGACATAGCCCATGCCGCTAGATCCGATATCTCGGCCGGGTTTTTGCCTCCGCAAGGAAGACGTCAAGATAATTAGAATAGGAAAATGAGGCGATCCGATCTTATGAATAGAAAAATGAAAACACATACAAGTGCTCTTTTGAATGCAGGGAGGGTGCGACTGCCTTGATGATGAGTTGCACCGGTCCTCATGTTCCTGTTCTCCCGTTGAGTTTTCTTCGTTTCTTTATGAGTTGGGTCTAGCCACTTGTCCACGATCTTCGCAAAGCAATCTTCATACTGTCTACACCACCATGGAGGCACCTGCATGTCATCGGGCATTTAACATATAAGAAAACCAAATTGAACCAATATAATCTCAAAATGAATTAATTTGATTTGTCTACCCGAAGGTACGCTTGCTTGGTCGGCGTCACTTGTCTTGCCCTTTCCTTGTTGATCCTTTCCTTCTTTATCCGCGTAGTAATCTATGTGGCACCGTATTTGGGCCTCATGGAAAGAGCCTTGGACAAATATTTTACACTTCTCATCGAACACAAGATCTGCCTTGTTCTCTTCACCTCCTCGTGCCTAAAAAACCTCTCGCATACAAACACGATGTATCCATGCATTATTTCAAGAAAAGGGTTGCCCAATTAATGTTTTGCAAGAGAGACTTACCCAAAACTCCTTCCTCACCCGCAACCGCTTGTGTTCCTCCTCGTCATCCGGGCCGAGCTTGTAGTCTTCCCATGAGTAGGCCGGCTTCTCTGACCCGTCTTTATGGGTCACAAGGCCGGGGTAGTACTTCCTGCACAAAACACCCAGGATGCTAGCAGGCCTACGCGAGCGGCGCTGGGCGAGCGGCGGGCGGCCTACGCGAGCGGCGCTGGGCGAGCGGCGGGCGGAGCGGCGCTGGGCGAGCGGATCGGGCGGAGCGGCGCTGGGCGAGCGGATCGGGCGGCTAGCGAGGAAATGGAGCGCGATGCGAGCGGGCGGGTGACGCGGGAGCGGGCGCGGGCGCCCGGGGTCGGGTAGGGTTTCTAGTTAGATGGGCCGGATGGGCCATTTTTTTTCTTTTTTAGTATTTACCGTGTGCCACATAAACACGGCACACGGCAAACTACGGCACACGGTAAATTTTTTTAAATACTTTTGTTTTTTTGTTACCATTTTTTTTTTGAACTCTTAATAAATCATTCTAAATTACATATCCAAATTTTAGCAAATTTTGAGTTTTTTGCTATATTTACTTCATTAATATAGTTTACTTGAATTTTTTCACATAATTCAAATATGAACTACAGGTGCATGAAACAATAGAATTGAGTGATTCAAAAAATGATATTCTTGTTGTTTAGGGTATCTTGACGCCGTATCTACGAACTGCCACGGATTTTGGAGCATCTTTGTTCACGGTACATGACGAGTGAACTCGGGGAAAAGTGTATTTAAATTATATAAAATCCAAACAAAGTCTGAAAAACACGAAACTTGTCAGGGGGTCATTTGATTACATGTGGAGGCTGTGATAAAAAACTTTCAATGTTTCGAGCAAGTAGTGACGTCGGATATCTAAAACCAAGACATCCCAAGATGTCATCACATGCGATCACATACTCGATGTCTAGGTTTTAGGTATCCGACATCACTACTTGCTCCAAACATTGAAAGTTTTTTATCACACCCTCTACACGTGATGACATGACACCCTGACAAGTTTCGTGTTTTTCAGAGTTCGTTTGGATTTTATATAATTTAAATACAATTTCTCCCGAGGTGACTCGTCATGTACCGTGAACAAAGATGCTCTAAAGTCAGTGGGAGTTTTTAGATACAAAGTGTCAAGATACCCTAAACAACAAGAATATCATTTTTTCAATCACTTTGAATTCTATTATTTCATGCACCTTAGTTCAAATTTAGATTATGCAAAAAAAATCAAGTAAACAGAATTAATGAAGTAAATATAACAAAAAAAGTCAAAATTTGCCAAAATTTGGATATATAGTGTATAATGATTTGTTAAGCTTACAAAAAAAAAAATGGGAACAAAAACAAAAAAAAAGAAAAATATTTGCCGTGTGTGTCTGTCAGGCACACGGCAAATTGTGTATTTGCCGTGTGTGGTAGTTTAGTGGCACACGGCAAATGCTTTGTAAAAAAATTACAAATTATTTGCCGTGTGCCAAAATTTGCCGTGTGGGCATGGCACACGGCAACATTTAACGGTGTGAGACGCTATCACGGCTCCGGCTAATTTGCCGTGTGTCGTGATTTGCCGTGTATCCGGCCACAGCAACAGTATTTCTTGCCGTGTGGATGTATTTGCCGTGTGCACGCACACGGTAAATGCTTCATTTACCGAGAGTTACTATTTGCCGTGTGTGGCACACGGCAAATTGGTGTTTACCGTGTGCCCGACTTTTGGCACACGGCAAATAATTTTACACACGGCAAATATGCGATTTCCAGTAGTGCAGGAGAAACGACTTGAACGAAAAGGATGTACGCGCCGCACCGGACCATTCATTCATTGCGCTGGCTTCAGTTACCTCCATTGATGCGAAGCGATGGCAACATGTACTGTATAGACCATATTGGTGATGTCACGGGCTCTCCGCCCAACCGAAAGAAAGAGAGAAGGAACAAAAGGCCCGACCCCGGGGTGCCAACAACAACAGCAAGAAGACATCCCTGGTGATCCTCGTACGGTGTGCACCGAGCAATCAACCAAGTAAGGCACAGATGATGTAACGAAGCAGCGGCGCTCGTACACCATGCTTTACCAAAAGTACGGGAACTGGCGAACTGCCATACGGAGTACTACATTTGCACCGGCGAAGGACGCGCGCGGGCAACCAATGTACGGGATAGGCAAACAGATACGGTTCCTTCCACTGGACCACTCGTTTGTTCCACCATGGACAACGGACGGAGCAAACACGGCTGGCGCGATGGAGAGTCGACACGGCGAGGGACCGCGCCGTCGCGCTCCAGGCTTTTCGCCGTTCCATCCAGCGGGCTCGGGCGGCATACCTCGCCGCGTCGGCGCGCACACACACGGCGACAGCCAACATCATAGACTTTTGGCGTCGACAGCGATCAGTGCGGTGGTGTCGCAATTCTCCCCGCCCGAGCGGTCAAGTTGAGGTAAACAGGTGAAGGCAACTGTTGGTTGAGACATCAGTGGGGGCACGGACGGAAGAGAAGGAGACGCCGCAGCAGTGCTCGATAGACCTGTACTGTACTGCGGCTAGAGCTAGTCTGGTCCTAGCGCTAGCGGAAAGAAAGCGCCGCGCACGCCTGAAGGAACGGACGGCAGCTCTAATTCCAAGCGGAAGCAACGCACCTGGTGATATTTTTTTTTTTTTACCGTGCGTGGCACGTATTTCATTAAGCAGAAGAGCAGTTGAACAAACATTACAAGGGCAGAGAGAAAAGCCTAGACTTGCCAAGCCCCAAACGCACCTGGTGATATCATACTTTCACGCAACCAATCCACAGAACGGGGAAGAAAAGAATATAAAAGAGGATCACCGGCCGCTTTGTTGGTAGAAAGCAGTATGACAAGAGAAGAAAAGAATAAAAGAGCCACCACTTCGTTGATATACACAACAATGACAAGAAAAGAGCGGTCTCCCCGGCGTTTGCGCGTGAAGACCTGGGGATCGAACCGAATTTACCTGTCTGTGTGTCGTCAGTAACCGCGTTCCTCCCAGTCCCAGGCGAATAAACTTATAAAGCCCAGCACCATTAGTCAAAGAGTACAGTAGACCAGCGCAATTCAGAGGTAATTTAACGCTCGCTCGTTCTTGCTCACTCCATCAGTTGCTGCCGTGGCACAGGTGCATGAACACTCCCTCCAGGTCGCAGTCGACGAGAAGAAAGTTGCAAGCGACGACAGGTTTTTATTGACAGAAAAGAGGAGAGAATAGGAGAGGAAACCTAATTATTAGCGACTAATACTAACTGGACGACGACGACATTACCACTTTACGAGGCGTGGATGCACAATATCGCCACGACTTGGACATGTTTTTTCTTTTTCGAAAGATCCATTACCACCTTTCGTCGATAAGAATGGAGTTTATTACAAGACGGTTACCAGAGAGCTGCTACTACTGGCGAGGCAACCTCTTGATCAGGTAGGAAGGCCAATTATAAACGACCAACTGTAACAAGGTTTCGGCAAGTTTAATTGCGAAAAGAAGGTATAGCAAGGCAGTAGATCCCGTCCAGCATCGAAGCTTGTCAGCAAGCTTACTCCGGGAGAGATTCCCGGTAGGACCCCCCCCCGCTCTTTGCTTCACATGACGACAATGCTAGACGCCCCGACGAAAGGGACACGGCGCGAGGATACACGTCGTTGTTTCGGAGGAAGCGTGCGCCAACCGAAACTGGGATCCGCGCGCCTACCCGCCCGCAAGGCCGCAAACCAATAACCGCGGTCCACGGGCCACCGCAAGATCGTGGGAGAGCCTTTGGACTTTGGAGAGGTAGGAGACCATGGTGGAGAGTTGGAGTGGCCATTTCTTCCCACCTCTGCGAATTGCAATCGAATCTTGACATTATTTCCACTAATAACAACCCTGCTGCTTACCAGGGCTAATGAGCTTTGATTAGTCAGTAATAACATATACAATTGTCTGCCATCCTCCGATCAGAAGTCAGAAGTCAGAACAGAACCCCTTCCAAAACAGAAGACGACGGAAAAAAACAAATTCCCTGTCAGGACACTAATCAACACCTATAAGATATGTTACCACTACAGTATGTAATACACAAGATTATCTACCCTTTGATCCTTTTTGTACTACTATCATTTACCATCAATCTAGATCTACCATCGTCAGTTGGATTCCTTACACTTACAGCGATCATCAGTCAGTATAGAAAAGAAAGAGACGAACGAACGCGAGAGCAGGGCAGCTGGGAGTGTCAGTCACGCGGAGGCTCCTAGCCGGCTAGCTCCAGAGCCCGAGCGTCTCGAAGACGCGCACGGCGAAGAAGCAGAGGTAGATGGCGATGAGTCCCACCCCGTAGACGCGGTCGATCCGCATCCCGCGGACGGGCACCACGAAGAGCGCCCACGCCAGGGCCGCGGCCAGGAACCCGACGGCCTCGTACGCCGCGGCGTCCGCGGGCACCACGAACGGCGCCGGGTGGCGGGCGCCCGCCGCCAGCGCCAGCGACAGGCCCAGCCCGACCACCGTGTTGAACAGCGGGCCCGCGTAGCACCCGGACACCGCCGTCTGCGCGCCGCCGTGGCCGCCGTGCACCGCCATGGCCACGTTGGAGACCAGGTCGCCCAGGGAGTCCCCCCACGCCAGCACCGTCACGCCCAGCACGCTCGGCTTGATCCCGACCACGTACCCGATGGACACCAGCAGCGCCACCAGCTCGCGGGCCAGGGTGTACGCCCACAGCACGCTCATCACGAACCCCGCGGCGAGCCACGGCACGCGGCGCCGCCGGCCGCGCGGCGGGGAGTTGGAGTCCGTGGTGATCGCGGCGAGCGCCGCGAGCAGGAGGCCCAAGACCGCGCCGCCTATAAGGACTGGGAGGCTGCTGTGGCGCTGCGAGGTCGTCCAGGTGAAGGCGAGGAGGACCGGCGCCAGAGCGGCGGAGGCGACGGCGTAGGGCTTGGACCAGCGGTGCCCCGCGATGTCCGGGATGGTGAGGCGGCGCGGGAGGTACAGCGGCATGCAGAGCGCGGTGGCGAGCCAATGCAGCATCGCTCTAGCCCTCGACGTGGCCGTTGTGCCGGTCGTCTCCGTCGTCGTCTTGGAGTGGGACGGCAGCGACGGGACGACATCGTCATCGTCGTCCTCATCGAGGAGCAGCGGCGCGGAGAGGCTTGCGTTGGCGTCCGGCTTGCCCTTCTCGGCGCAGCAGTGGGAGGTCCAGACGAGGACGACGTATCCGACGTAGAGCGACACGTACGACGCGGCCACCCACACGGTGATCTCCCCGTTGACGAGCACGGCCAGCAGGTAGCAGAGCGCGAGGAGGAGGAAGCAGAGGTCGCGCACGAACCCGCGCCACTCGACGACCACCCCTCCCCCTCCCACGGCGAGCGCGACGACGCCCGCGACGACGGTGGACACGAACAGCGCCCCGCCGAGCGCGCTGCTGAGCCCGACCCCGACCCCGCCGCCGTCGCCCGACGCGAAGGAGACCACGCTGGCGAACACGTCGGGCGCGCCGTTCCCGAGCGAGAGCAGCGTGACGCCCGCGACGGCCGGCGGCAGGCGCAGCGCCGCCGAGAGGCCCTCCAGCGACGCGCAGAAGTACTCGGACGCGGTGTCGCCCAGGAGGTAGAAGAGCACCACGAGCCACAGGCCCAGCGCGGCGCAGGCCACGCCCGCGGGGGCCCCCGCGAAGGCGCAGTAGAAGAGGCGGAGGTAGTCGACGTACCCCGCCGGGGAGCAGGGTGAGTGCGCGCGGAGGTACGCGCACCGCGCCGCCCCGCCGCGGATGGAAGGTAGCTCGTCGCAGCTGTTCCCGCGTCCCTTCCCGGAGGAGGAGGTGGACGTGGAAGCGGCACCGGCACCACCGAGGAGAACTGACTCCGCCGCGCGTCTGCGGCCTCGGCTGGTGGGGGCGAGGAGTGAGGAGGAGGTGAGGAGGAGGAGGAGCAGGAGGAAGCAGGCGCTGGGGACGGCGGGGGCAGTGCTGCGCGCGCGCCCGCGCGTGAGCGCCATAAAATGAGCAGCGAGGCGGGGGGTTTAACCGGCGGTGGGTTCGGCCGGCATGCCGTGCTGGGCGCGCGGGAGTTGGGGATCTCTCGGTGACTGCGGGGCGAGGCGGTCGTGGGGCTGGTGGCGCCTCGGCTCCTGACGAGATGTGCGGGGGCGGAGGACTCGTGGGCGGCTCTGCTCTTCTCGAGCTCGAAGCAAAGACAGGAGCAGGACTGGAGGGCTGAAGTGTTTGCGTCCGGGTTAAGTAATGGTACGTTCGAGGCGACGGTGAGGTGGCGCGTCCGCGTGGAGGATGGACGGGGAAGGGGAACTGAGCTCCGGGTGGGGCGGCGGGGTCGGTCGGTGGCCGCGCCGTGAATTGGAAGCGGGGGAGAAGCGCTGCGGGTCGTGTGGTGGAAGTGTGGATAGCAGCATCAGGATAGGCTGATAGAGATAGAGATATATGGGCAGTTTTGGGCGGGAACGGCTGTGACGGTTTGGCTTGGGTTGCCGTGTGGCCCGTGAGCTGTGTGGTGTGGCCACTTCTCGTGAAACTTTGCCCGACATTTCTTCTTATTAAGGCGGCGAGCCTCGGCGAGCAGCCGGCCAGGCCACGTCGCCCTATGAACAGTGCCGTATACGTGAACAGTACCCGTACATATGAACAGTTCCTATACGTATGAACAGTTACCATATGTGTGAACAGTGACCGTATATATGAGCAGTTTTTTTTTTGCGCCCACCTGTCTACGCGTGCAACTTACTTTTCTTCTTATTAAGGCGGCGAGCCTCGGCGAGCAGCCGGCCGAGCCACGTCACCCTATGAACAGTGCTGTATACGCGAACAGTATTCGTACATATAAACAGTTCCTATACGTATGAACATTTACCGTATGTGTGAACAGTGACCATATATATGAGCAGTTTTTTTTTTGGCCCACCTGTCTACGCGCGCAATGGCGCGCGCAACTTACCAGTTGCCAAGATTTCTGCACTAGTGTGCGGTGTCTGGTGGCCTGGTGTGGTGTGTAGGCGAGGGTCCCCAGACGGCGGTTGGCTCGAGCCAGCAGAACGAAACGTTCGTTTGTTTTTCCGCGACACGGAGTGCGACGCTGACCGGACTGGACGGTGGCAGAGTTCAGTAGATTTTGCACAGAAAATTTTGTTCGGATATTTGTACTGTATGTCCGTACTTGCCGACACTGGGTCAGCATCGTTTTGCCAATTTTGGGTCGCAATAGTGTTGCCCTGCATTTGGTCCAGTAGTAGTGTAGTACACCCAACCCTAGTACTGCAGTCTGCGCATGCGCCTCTCTATATTTAGCCATAGGATCGGAGTACTACTGACGACGAAGGTAATAAATCCTTAGCTCTTAAGTTATCCGCCACACAACAAAAAAGACCAACTTGTTAATTCTCGCAGCGCTCTTGAATATGAATGAATCTGATTGAAACCGACGTGCCGGGTCTGACCTATGCGTGACGGCAAGCCTGGCCGGAGTTGCTGCTTTGCTGGGCCGGCCGCCGCGCCGGAATCCGCCGCCGATCAGCCGAACCTCGTATCCGCGTAGCACAAGCGCCGGAATCCGTCGCGTCGCCCTCCCATATCCGCGGCGCCACGAGCCGAGAGCGACACCGGCCAATAATCGACCACTAATCCCGATTCCCGACCACCGCCGTAACCTGGCTTAATTGGCCAATAATAAATGGCACGGATATAAACAAGATATGCGGGAGCTGGCGAAGCGGGCGGAAGAGACGACGGCGGCGCCGCTGCCGCCCGCGGCCTTCGTCGTCGTCCACTCGGCGACCGCGACGGGCATGGCATCAGCAACGCCGTGCCCTGCACGGAGGAGACGTGGCCGGGCGGGCGGGCTTTTCGGAGTGAGGAGTGTACGCGTAGCGGAGCGGAGACGTGTACACGTAGCGCGAGTGCGTGTGACGCCAGCAGCGCACGGCACAAAAGTTTGGTCGGCCAGTTCAGTTCAGTTTCGTCTCTGAAAGGCAAGCCCGTCCAGACACGGTGACCGCGCGCTGACGCCGTGAGTTGAACTGAACTGAAAAGTCAAAAGGGCTTGTGGCCGTGCCGTGCGGACCGCCCCCACGCAATCGCGCTTTTTTTGGTTGGTTTGGGTGCGGAATCATTTCTTTCCGTGTCGCGCGACGTCCCCTGACCGAACCTACCGACCCTGCAGAATCTTTGTGTTCCTGCGGTGCGAGGACGGGCAGTCTGGGAAGCATGGACTATCTTCGCTAAAATTTCGTAGAAAAACACTGAAAATCATCGGAGATTGCACGCGCCGCCGGGTGGTCTCTGCTCTAGTCGCTTGTGGTCTCTCCAGAGACCGGCATGGTTTGCCTTGGCAAGCTTTCTGTAGGCTCCAGTACTAGAAAGGCTTGATCTCGTCCCAGAGAGCTACTGTACTACTACTACTCAGGAAAAGCGTCTCCAATCAGACCAAAGCAGCTTGCGGTTAATGTTGGGACTTTGCACTGAATTGTTCGCAAGAAGCCAAAGCCGGCAATGATTTTTTTGAATCTTGGACGACCCCCAACCATCGCTGAAACCGAGATTGTCCGCGATGGGCGAAACCGCACGCTTCATGTTGGGCGCCAGCCACCATGTGCCGGCCCAAACCGGGATGGACGTCGAACCGGCGGAACGCGACGTGCGAGTAGCCGAGAAGTCAATTGGAAGTTTCGATCCGGGACACCCGTCCCGCAGAAATGACGCGCTGATCAGGCGACACCGCGTACTCCTACGACGTCGCTAGGCACCACGGCTGCTGTCTAGTACCAGTTGACACGACGTATATCCGTCGGCGCCGTGTCACTTTCCGTAATCTCGTCTCCCAATATCCACATATCCGCCGCGCCAGGAGCTCGTCACGCTCACGGAGCCGTGGCGAGTTTAATGGTTGACCAAACAAAGGGACAGCCTAACCTTTGTGCATGTGAAGAAGATACGGGCGCGGGGAGAGAGGGCAACGCAGACGATGACCAGCCGACCCCGACGCGGCCGCCGCTCTCGGTGCTCGCCTACGTCGTCGTTAATTCGCGGGGTGAAGATATGGCACGTTTAGGTACGTCAATATGTACGTGTGCAGCTTGGATCGCAGGAACGAGTTGCGTGAGCACGATGTGGAACTGAGCTCTTGTGTCTTTTGATTTGAGGTACGAAAGCCCAGTTGGCTTCTTTTTTCAATTTTTGTCTAAGAAAACAAGCCTAAAGTTGTTTTTCAACTTCAATCGTTTGATCTCGATTCTAGAGCGTCTCACGGTCACCAGTGCTCCAGCCACAACCATGCCAAGTAGGTTTTCGTAGTGTTCTAAGATAGCGATTTAAGGAGAGATATGTCATGGCACTTTAAGGATCTACACGATCTAAAATGTCTGCCCAATCTGCAGTTCAGCCTTTGATTCAGGTGAGATTCGCATCAGATGCATCGATCCGCAAAAGACCAGGGCGCAGCACCATCATGGCCCTGCCGCCGTGGACCGCCGGCGGTGGCCCAGCGCGCAACATCGCCAGATGATCGCCGTCCCAAAATGTTGATGTCTCTGGGCTGTAGCTAAATTCCGATGAAGATGGACAGGTCCACTTAACAGCCAACCGCCACCGCTCGGTCAGCCCATAGCGACAGCCCAGCCCACAATGTTGTTCACACTCCATTCTTGACGGGCCCTTTCCAGCGGGGGGCGATGAACCCAAAGCTGCCGCTGCTTGGAAATCTGAGAAGCGCAACAAGGAGCTGCTCGGCAGCTCCGCTCCTCCGGTCTTTCCCCTCCGCTGCGACTGCGACGGCGAGCCCGAGAAAAAAACTTCCTCTAGGAGCGCATGGAGGTCTCCGCTGGGCTCCGGGCGCCGCCCGTCGCTGCGGCAGCGCCGCTCCGAGGCCGGCGGTCCGCGTCGGTGCCGCCGCGCGCGGCTTCCCATTCGGTGCGGTCCGTTTCCCGCGCGGTTAAGGTGTGCCTCCTTTGTCCTTTCCCTCTCACCCTCCTCCTGTTCCGCCCCCTCGCGAGGTCAAGGTGTGAATTTCTAGTCTAGGGTAGTCTGCGGGGGCGCGGGGACCAATGGGTACGTCGATCTCGTCCTCCTGTTCGAGATTGCTGCTTGCAGAGCTCCAGGGTCGCTGGATTCTGTTGTAACTTGGCGTCATTTTAGTTCTGTTTTGCTCCTCACAGATAGTGCAGTCTTATACTGAATAAAACGCTGAAGGCAAGCATTATTGAACGGTGATTTTGCACCTAGAAGATACCATGTGACTGACAGCATGGAAGGCTCTTAAATTTATTTGGCCTCTGAAAATATTGTTGTTCCAATTGTTACTAGTTCTCTAAATGCGCCAAGATCATGCTTAGAGCCTTAAACCAATAAATTGTGTGGAACAGCAGCCTCCATAAGCAACTGGTGGGCTACATTTTTTGTTGAATATTGTCCTAAAACTGTTATCTGATCTGGCGCCTGTGAGGGATGAGCTGATGTATCTGTGATGATAGTACCAGTTCATTTTAGTTCTTTGGGTGTTTGATGAGTGAAGACATTGCCACTGAGTGAAGATACTGTTGCTGAAGTTCGCAAGGAATTAATTAATTACCTGATAAAGATGCTTTCAGTTGAGTATACGTTTAGTAACAATGTGCATATTGGAAAAGCTACACCGAGGAATCTATCAGTGAAAGCAACAAACTGTAAAAAAAAAATTATTTTGAGAAACCAAGTAGAGTAGCATACTAGCATGTCTTTAGCTATATATGTTCTACAAGTTATATCAGAGAAACATGACCATGTATATTGAATAGGACTATAGGAGCAGATAGAGTGTGGATTTAACGATGTGTATATAGCTCTAGGATGCATGTGTTAATTTAATAACGTGAATATGGCTTTTGTACGTGTGCTTCAATTTAGCCATGTGAATGTAACTGTAGTATGCGTGCTTCAGTTTAACCATGTGAATGTAGGTGTAGCTCGTTGATTTAATTTTACCATGTTAATGTAGCTGCAGTATACTTGCTTCGGTGTAACCATGTGAATATAGCTGTAGTACGCATGCTTCGATTTAACCATGTGAATATACATGTAGCACTTGTGTGTGATTGTTTGTTCATTTTATCTAATTGGTCTCGTGTTACTGGGATCTCCCTGTTATCTAATTTGGTACCTGCATCTCCCTCAGGCATGTCTCTCTGGTTGCCATGCACAACAACACAAGTGTGTGCCTTTACATATGGCAAGGCCTGCATGTGAATACTCAGTGGTAGCTGCCATTAATGGTTGTTGTGCAAGGTAGTCTTGTAGTATGTGCTATCTTTAAAATTGGGAGAGTTGCATGGCAATCTAACTCACTGCTATGACCAATGTCTGTCAATCAATGATATAAAGTACTGATCAGTATCCAGTGTTCAGTATTCATAAACTATGAATCACAGGCATGCCTGCCATGCCTATCGACTATGGAGAAACCTTGCCGGACAAATTGTAGTTTTCTTCTCCTTTTTTCTTTTGTCGTGCTCAATTGCATTATGCACATTGGATTTTGCTTATCAGGCTGAAAGGAAATTTGTTTCAAGAGACTGATAAATTTTCCTTGCTGCACAGATCAGAGCAAGTGCAATTAATGGCCTCCAAAGAACTAGAAGTAATCTTGAATCATTATTCTGCTACGACAAATCTGTCCCAGAGGAGAATATTGGAAAACCATCCGGTCTAAATTTGGAAAAGAAGAATGTTGGGGACAACCCTCCCTGCTCAAGCTGTGAAACTAAAGGTGCTGTGCTGTGTGGAACATGTGCTGGTTCAGGCTTGTATGTCGACTCAATACTAGAGAGCCAAGGAATCATTGTGAAAGTCAGATGCCTAGGTAAATAAGCTTGACAAGCACATTTTGTGGTACAGTTGCTTCCTGCTGTACAGTTGATACATGACATGTACCTGCTGATATCTCAAACTACTGCAGGTTGTGGAGGAACTGGGAACATCATGTGCTCCAAATGTGGAGGCCGTGGGCATACATGAGTGCTAAAGCTTGCACCTTGTTGCAAATCAGAAGGGTTAACTCTATGGAGAATTTTCCTTGTGCTATACATGATACGGTGCTGAGCTAGCTGCTGTAGCTACATCGAAAAACATGCTTTAGAAGCTACTGAACTATCGCCTTTTGCTTTTTTCCTTCCCTTCATTTCATCATGCTTAAATGCACGATGCGTCAAAGGATTCGATGTGATGTTGTAATCATAAAGGTGTAATGGTATGTGGAGACACTTCGTTTATGGGAGAGAATGAGAGATTAAATTTCAAAGTGTGATACACATCTGTGCATTAACATTACTCAAACGCTCTGGTTCACAGTGCTTGTGGATGTGGGATTTCGCTCAGCTTCACAAATCACAATGCTCGTGGATACTGGATTTCCTGGCAGACCAGGTGGGGTGATTCAACATTCGTACAGTGAGCCCAACTAAACAGAATTGTGGTCACATCACAAATGCCAGGTACAAATCTGACGAATTATTAGACTTGGCCTAGGTCGAATAAGTAGTTCAAGTTGTACTGACAAATTTTTACTCAAAAAAAAACTTGTACTGACAAATAGAAAGAGGGCAACAGTGAAAAAAAAAAGAACGAAAAAAAAATCAAAATGTAGCTTGGTCATTTGTTATTCGAAACTGCTCCGTCACCGAATCATGGTCCTGAAGTCTAGTAATACCTACTAGTAAGTTGCGCGCGCCATTGCGCGTCAAACGCATATGGTTTTACGTATACTATATTTGATGGACTCTTATTTTATATTAGTATAATTTTTATATGTAGACGAATGTGTATATGTATATATATTTTAGGATTGTAAAGCCGGTAAAATTACTAAATCATTTAATTTTATGTGTGATATGGGTAAGGTATCATAAAACTTCCATAACAACTGGATTATGGAAATCAGCTTTATTAATTACTTGCAAAAAAATTTAGAGAAATATAGACCCACATCTGTAGTAATAAAATTAAAATAAAATATGTGATAGTTGCATAGATGTCAACAAAGTTGTTTTGGTATTTTCTTTATTTTTATTTGATTCGTTATGGTTTGTACAAAATTTGAGCAAATTTGGATAAATAATAAATGTGTAAGAAAATATGAAAATGGCGTATTCTAGGAGCGTAAAGCCGGTTAAATTACTAAATTATTTTATTTTATGCGTGGTATGGGTAAATTACCTAAAGCTTCTATAGCAATTGAATTAAGAAAACTAACTCTATTAATTATTTTGGAAAAAATATTAAATTATTTAACGGGTCTCGTACTCTTCATGTTACCGGTTTGTATAGTACGCGCTATAACTTGCAAAGGCGAAAATGTGAAGGCCTGGACTGTTTATCCGGAGCAATCGTTCTTAAGAAGGACCCCGCGTTACCGTGGGCCCACGCACCTAGGCCCGCAGGAAAAAAAGAGGGAAGGGAAGAACAAAGAAGGATAAAAAGAAGGGAAAGAAGGGAAAGAAAACAAAAAAGATGGGAAAACAAAAAAATTACTGTAGGACGGGGTCTCACGCATCCGGGCCCGTGGGGAAGAAAGAGAGAAGGGAAGAAGCAAAAAAAGTAAAAAAAAAAAGAAAGGAAAGAAAGGTGGGAAAAGCAAAAAAAAATATTGTTCATACATACGAGTACTGTTCATACATACGGTTACTGTTCATAAATATGGTTACTGTTTGTAAGTACGGTTACTGTTCATACGTACTGTACTATTCATGGGGGGCGACGTGGCATGGCTGGTTGCTCCCCAACCTTAGCCGGATGAATATAAGTAAATCCCACTCAGATGAATATGCTTCTCTTGAGCCCCGGACCAACGTCCCCTGCAAATTCACATGTATTCACAAAATCCATTCTCTGAAAACAAGCAAGGCATACTTCACCAATTGCTTTGCGTTGCCCAGGCTGGGAGGCGAGAAAAATCCATCCAGACGATCACTTGTGCACAAAGCCATGTTCATCATGGCCATCGAATCTATCCTTCTCCTCCCGAATACCTCCTTACTGCACTTGGCAATTTTTGTATATATACATCCACAACAAACGCCCATTGCCATCAACACACCAGCAGCACTAGCAGCAGTCAGCAGAGGCATTCCGAAAGCACAGCACATTAGCTAGCCGTTCCTGGTTGCAGGATACGCGAGGAAACGGCAGCCATGGCCAACAACCGCACCTACGAGGAGTACGAGCCCGCCGTCGAGTGGAGCCGCACCGCCGAGGCCGACGCCGTCAAGCTCACGCTCCCAGGCAAGCAAGCAATGCGATCCGTTGGTTTCTTTTCCTGAGAAAAAAGCTCGTCGACACATGGATCATGACTGTCTATTGCTGCAGGGTTCAAGAGGGAGGACATCCGCGTGCTGGTGGACAACCACGGCCACCTGCGCACGCGCGGCGAGCGGCCCGTCGCCGGCAACCGGTGGAGCCGGTTCCAGAAGGACTTCAAGCTCCCCGCCAACTGCAACGCCGACGGCATCCGCGCCAAGTTCGAGAACGAGAGGCTCACCATCACGCTCCCCAAGAAAACCCCCTCACCGGCCATGCCCATGCCGGCGCCGCCAAGGAAGCCGCCGCAGATGATGCCTCCGCCGCCGCCGCAGCCGCAGGCGGTTCCTGAGCCAGCGGCGGTGAGGCCTACCGCGCCGCCGCCCACGGTGCCGGCGGCGTCGCTGGCCCCTGCTGCTCCTGCCGTGAAGCCGCCCGTCGAGCCCAAGCCGTCCATGCCGAGGAAGCCGTACGCTCCCGCGCCGGCGCCGGTAGTGGAACAGCCTGCGGCCACCAAGCCCCAGCCGCCGCTGGGGGCTGTCCAGAGGCTGATGGAGGAGGAGCAGAGGAAGAGGGAGGAAGAGGGGAAGATGGCTGAGGACAGGAAGCAGGAGACGGTGCAGGAGAAAAAGACCATGGAGCAGCAGCAGCCGGAGACGATGCCAGGAGAGATGGCGTTGGCGAACCAGCCCAGGCCGGCCTCCGCCAGCCGCGGCCTGCTGGTGAACGTGGCGGTCGCCGTGGTGGTGCTCCTCGGGATCAGCGTCTATGTGTGGCACAGCCTGAAGAGCGCGACGGGAGGCGCCGGCGAGCACAGCCACGGCTACCGCGACGAGATGTGAACAAGGCTGACTCGAGGTGTGGCGTGAGTACACGATACACGTACACAGTACAGTAAACTGTGAAAAGGAACTAATGCAAGTATATACAAGTACACATACGTATATGTATACATGGGAGGCGCGGTACGGTACCGCGGTACATACTCCTAATGCCTGTTGTTCATTTATCATCTGGTGTGACGGCTTAATGAGCTCCAAAAAAATGGTTTGTTTGATTGGTTGATTCTGTTGTAAAACATAAGGACTCTATCCTAGAAGTAAAGGAGAAGGAAGAATTATAATCCTATCCCGTTTGTATGTGGGCTCTTACCAAAACTCTTAGGTCTTGACAGGACTATATATACGTGGGAGCTCTATGTTGTAATCACCAATATTCAGAGAAATAAAGAATAGTCTCCCTACATCTTGTGTCTACTTGTTCTACTTTCATCTACCATGTTGATCGTGAGAGACGGAGAGGGGAAGGTCCTAACCTTTGGCAACAAGTTTCTTAACACGTTATCAGCACGAGAAGCTCTTCGTCGACATCGCCGTTGAAGCCGCCGCCGACCTCGACGCCGACGTCTGTGCCGATGTCCTTGCCGCGACTATTTCGACGACGTCGACGTCCCCGACGTTGTTAGCGGAATGGATCTGCTACCTCTACCTGCAACTAATCTGCACTGCATCGACATGTACCATCGTCGTCAAGCAAGACATGTCTACGACAATGCCAAACGCCCTACGCGGTATGTATCTACTAACCATTGCCCTACGCGGCACGTGACATAGATCAAATTGGCATCCAAAATTTAAGGTACGAAATTTGTACACAAACGTCCTATGGTAGATTGGTTTTACCATCGTGCGTACATGGCTATTTTTGTCGGCCACGAAGGCAGGTTGCATGTGGTCGTATATGTGTTGCAGTTGTACATACGCCACCCATTAGAAAAATTGGAGAGATATGCATCTAGCCATGACGGCTAATGCTTTCCAAAACGTGCATGAATCTCGATCAGATTGCATTTATTATGGATGCAACCTCTCTGATGTATTACCTTTGAGGCTTATATTTATTTTCCTAGCATAATGAATTTTTAGGATCAATGAATGTTTGGTACAAATTCTGAAATTTTGCATATACCATAATCCTAAAAATGCTAGAATGCTTCTAAGAATATTTTGAATAACCATCCACTATCTTTTTGCACTTACTACTTGTTTACATGCAGTAAACCTATATACACATGATTTTGTTATAAAGATATTTGCATACTTTCACGAAGAAAGAATATCCTGGACTTGCCCCGAATGGTATAATTATTTGTGTCATTATTAAATCCATGTAGGATATTTGACTACCATTGAAGTGTAGTAAACTCTAGAATGAGTATATGGCCAAGAGAAGTAACAAAAGACATTGTGGAACTCACTGCATGAGTAAAATCTCAAATTATGATTATATCATATTGCACTGAAAGTTGAATTTTCAACCTTGTACGCCTATACTTTGAGGTATAATGCTGCTCTATAAACAATAGTTTGAAGCTTTGTGCTAAATGTCTAGAAGACATGATGGATGGTAAATAAGATTTTATCAATGCATATTCTCGAAGAAATGTCTCTTGTGTATAGAATATCATAGAGCAAGATAATACATGAAGTATTTAAATTTACCATTACTCAACATAGAAATTGAGTCGAATTTTTAGACAGCTTTATAAACCAGGATATTATCAATTGTAATAACTTTCAATATGTGACTTGCATATATCATACTCCTAGAAGGAGATCGAGCAAGCATGAAGCTACTAAATGTCAAGCGCTTGAAGCTAAGACATATGAGAATTTTTAAAGAACTTAAATCATGTGCTTATAGATTTGTTTCTTTTGAATTCATATCCTGAAATATTAATAGTAGTGGCAATGGTGCATTAAGTTTTAATTCCCGTTGAATTAAGTGGATTATATAAACTCATAGAAGAGTTAACGGTTACTTTATTAGCTTGAAGGCTAAGATGAAATATTTAATATTCTTAGTTGAAATTGTTACATGAAGTAATATATGCTAATTTCTCATGGAATAAATTAGATTTATATGTTTCACATATAAATAATTGTCTATTGCCTATCTAAATAAGTTTTGTATTATTTTATCCATAAAAGAAGCCTTAATTAACCATGAAGGTTATAGTTCTTTGTGCACCACTACCATGTAGGTAGAAGGAAAACTGAATTTTCATGTAGGTAGAAGGAAAACTGAATTTTCATGAAGCACATGAACAATTGGACTATATGTACTGGCATATGAATTGCTCCTAGAAGGACAAATTTAGCCAAGAACTAGTACAATCCTAAAAGTAAGTATTTAATATTTTTAGCCCAAGAACTAGAAATTTTGTTCTACCCTATGTATGTGAATTTCATGCCATGACCAATGAATACTAGAAGTATGATTGGATTCTATGGATCATTAGAAGTGATCATTCATAGATGATGCAAGAAGCATATAACTATTTGAAGTAATTATGGCATGAGGGGGAGAAATTTTGGGTAAAGACATAAGAAAATGTGGATAATATATATTTAATAGGCATAGCCTTCCTAAATCTATCTTTAAGTGCATGTATCAAGACTTGAAGTTTTGCCCGCGTCCTTTCCGGCCGAGTTAACTTTCTCTACTGCACTAATTGCAAGTAAGCTTGTAGCTTTGCATTTTATTGTTATCTACTACGTTGGACGGAATACCAACATTCCACATTATACACATGCATGTGTATTACTATTTTGTCCTCTCATTGAGCTAAACTATCTACACTCTTTACATGAATATTAGCATAGAAGCTATAGTTGTAGCTAGTAGCTACATTTACAACCCCCTATAATTAAATTGACTAGCTAGCATGCTATGTCCAATGGTTCTTGTTGAACTTAGAAATATGTTGCTTTCAATGCATTGCATGCATAAGCAAAAGATTGGTCTATGGTCATGTAGCCTAAGATCAGGGGGAGTAAATTAAATATGTTTGCTCAATGGAGACTAACCCAATTGATTGAATGAATAACTGTGGATATAATATGGTGGATAACATATTTATGATGATTTGGGATTTTTGAACAAAAGGCATCAAGGGAATTTTGCATTAATGGCAATTAGAAAATTTTAGAAGAAATTCCATGTGAATTGGATGTTGCGTATTTTATATATTTGAAATATATGATCTATTTTTTTAATGTATGAGTACTTGGATCAATTATTTTGGCTAAATAATAAAGAAGCTAGATAATGAAATAGTTTATTCTAAACTATACTATGTGCACATCGGGGAGAACATCCCGAGTTTGAAGGAATGTTGAACATTCGTGCACTATGTGTATTCTAGCTCACCGCATATAATATAGAATAACCCCTATGTTTAAATATGTGTGTGAATATTTCCCATAAATTTCATCATAGCATACATGAATGGGCCTCCGCTTGTAGTTGGAGATACATGAATACGAATGATTGTAAGCCCATCATAGGGGATTATTTTGAAGTATGCTATTAAAGATCTAATATTGGCATTAGGGGGAGAGAGCCTATTTTAAATGCCAAATATTATTTTCATGGAAGGAAAATGATCTAGAGAAAATATTCCTTGAAGCTTGAAGCAGGAATATTATTACACACTAAGTCAACTATTAGTTTGCTCTTGTGAAGCATGACGCGGAGCATATGCCAGATATTGAAATGAGAGGAGTAACTTGAAGTTATAAACCAGAAGTTTTGTTTACTAGTAGTAAACTAATTATTGTATACTATCAAGCTACAATCTATGGGGACGCCTATGGATTATAGTTTTAATGTATACTTATTGAATAGAAATAAAATAAAACTCCTCCATTCTCATGAAGGGAACACCTCATGAATAAGGTTGAGCACCTCCCCGAAGAGGATCATCGTGAAGATGGAATCCAACACACTAAGTGCGCACATCATTAGTGTTGGATATGCGTAGACAATAAAGTATCTCTTGTTTTTGGGAAATGACAAAGAGACGAATAATCTCATATTATGAGAATATTGGGAGAAAATAATAGTTGTCAACAACGCTACCTCTATAATTGCAAATGTTTCTCTTATGAGAACCCGGATCCGGAAACAAAGTCCATGACAAAGTCGCTTGTAGCGATTATATCGGGTCGATGAAGAAATGCAATTGAGGACGAATCTCCTACTAAGAAGAAATAAATGTTCTGCTATATCTTTGGCAAATGAAATTGAATGAATATGGAATATGCAGTTAGTTTGTGGATTATGAAAATCCATATAATTCCCGAAGAATATAAATCGCAACATATGAAAATTAAATCTCATACAAGTATTATGAAGTTTAAGGTACAATATATTCATGAATGAATATTAAATACTCTAGAAGAGTATATCCTAGAAAGAATAGTCATCAAATGACTTTATAGTGAATAACACTTTCTCAATGTGTATATCATTTTATAATCTCTCTTGTAGTAGAGTGAGAACATCCTTGAATGAATTAATCCATGAAGGATTTACCAGTCAATTTTTGAAGAAACATCATTTATCCCTGAATTGAATATAGACCCGAGAGAAAGAAAATGAGGAATTGTAAACACCATGAAGGTGTCATACAAACACTCAGAAAGTGTTAAGCTAGAAATAGAAATATTGATATCCTCTAAATATCATATAAGGTATAAGAATAATGGTGACTTTGGCATTTGAATTGTCCCCTACATACAAAATGCAAGGTTGGATTTATTATTTAGTGGTAAATCAAAATCTTGAAGATTTGCAGACATACAATTAAAAATCCACTAAGAAAGAATTATAATTTATTTAAGCTTGTATAAGTTTGATACACTATCTAGAAGATATTGAATATTGTAATTTATTTATCCCCATCATCCTCTGAATGGATCTATTACCTCGAAGGGTAAATTTTTATTTATTTTGCACAACTAATAAGTGGTTATTTATGCATGAAGCATATTGCTCTTTGTTATACCCATATAATTCATAGAAAAATTATGAGCCAACTTTTTAAAAAGTGTGGTTTGAATAATAAAAATTCAAAGGATGGCTTTATGAGGGGGAGCAATTTTATTCAATTTATCTTGAAGATAATTGAAACCACTAGAATTATAAAGATCAAGTAGATCTATTTGCTAAAACATGAAAGTTTATGCATAGATCATGAAGATTAATATCTATTCATCAAGAATAAAATATCCCGAAGAATATATTACCAAGAAGGTTAAATGTTGTACTCTTTTTTCCTATGTGAGTTTTTACTTGAAGGTTTCTCACACAAGGTTTTTAATGAGACAACATGTGCAATGCAATTAACGAATGCGATGTACTCTTTTCTCCGAGAACCGTTTTTTCCCACTGGATTTTTCGGGTAGAGTTTTTAACGAGGCATATGCATATCGTGGTAATCGCCCAAGGGGGAGTGTTGTAAAACATAAGGACTCTATCCTAGAAGAAAAGGAGAAGGAAGAATCCTAATCCTAGTCCGTTTGTATGTGGGCTCTTACCAAAACTCTTAGATCTTGACAGGACTATATATACGTGGGAGCTCTATGTTGTAATCACCAATATTCAGAGAAATAAAGAATAGTCTCCCTACATCTTGTGTCTACTTGTTCTACTTTCATCTACCATGTTGATCGTGAGAGACGCAGAGAGGAAGGTCCTAACCGTTGGCAGCAAGTTTCTTAACAGATTCATCAATTTGACGAAAATATTACTGGCCGTGGTTTGGTTTATGTATCTACCTATACTACACTGTGTTGTGTTTGACGACGGGCACTGGCTGGCAGACCCAGCTCAAATCCGCTGAGCGAGTTGCCTCTTTCTAGCCCATGATAGGTTTTGATTCTGGCCCATGATGAGGATCCTGGGCTTCCACAACGGCCCGGACCAGGGCCCTATTACTCTCTCTCCCCCCTCTTGGTTTTACCGTTCCACTCGCGTGCTATCTTTTTCTCTCTCGTGACGACGACTGGGCGACCGCCGGCGTCGCCGCTGCCGTCCTCCGTCAGGTGCCCCAGGCCTCCATCTTCGGGCCCTTCTCCAGCGACGAGCACCCACCCGGTAGGTACGCGGACCCCTTCTCTGCCGTTCCTTCGGTCCAAAACGAGCACCCAAACCCTAGATTAAAGCTATCTGTACGCGGATCTGATCCAATTCCAAGCGTACTGGGTCCGATCCATCTCACCCGGATCTCTCGTGCCTCGTGTTCTCCGCAGGGAAGGATCATGGATTGGCTGGGGCAGAAGCGCGCGGAGATGCTGATGCAGGTGCTGCTGGTGGCGTCCGCGGTGGCGGCGTTCGTGGTGGGCTACGTGCGCGCCGACTTCCAGCTCATGCTGCTCGTCTACGCCGGCGGCGTCGTGCTCACGACGCTCGTCACCGTCCCCAACTGGCCCTTCTTCAACTGGAACCCGCTCAAGTGGCTCGACGCCGCCGAGGCCGAGCGCCACCCGCGCCCTCAGGTCAGCTCCAGCGCGGCGGTGGCAGGGGGTAAGAAGAAGTCCGGGAAGAACAAGTGATTGATCGATGTTAGTGTGCTCTTGGTCGATTTGACTCGACTTGTTTAAGTTCAATTCGCTGAACTAATAATTAATGATAAAGGAGATATTGAGATATTCGACAGTTTTGGTACTGTGAATTGCTCGGTTCTAGCTGAAATTTAGCTTGCAATCTTGCACACTAGCTATCAGTTATATTTGCAATGATGATCTCAAAGGATGGCAGTATGCTTGGTTATGCTCTTCGAATGACTTTGTCTGTAGCATTGTTAGCATTCTATGGAAGGGTTTTTGCTGACTTCTGATGCATATCTAGAGTTATAGTGATGCCCCTTGGATCAACATCCTGCGGTCCAGATCGTTAGTTTACAAGTTTGCACGGGATGCCTAGTTTGCATAGGATCCGTTGCCTTTGTGGAGTTGAGTTCTTATAGCAGAGATCGCATTGTTCCAGTTTGAGTATGTTGTCTTGCCCATTTTTAAGTGGAAGGTTCACATCAGTGCTGGGCAGGTTTTACTTAGGACCTGGTCTTTGTTGGAATTGACTATTAATTCATTCGTAATTCTCTTGCAGTGTTGTAATCAAACATTTAAATATGTATGTTGCATGTAACCATAGGTATCTTAGCACCTTTTGTGTTCCTGCATGGGTGTTTTCTGCAGTTTTTTGTCCTCCATAGGTGGATGGTCTTTGCCAATACTTATTTCGGTATCCTGTGTTGATGAAAGCCGATGCCCTTGTTTCCATTCAGTTGTCTGATTAATAGCCAACGTGATACAACATCTATTCTACCTGTCGCCAGAAAATAAACTTGGCCAACAATCAGGCAAGGTGCAAATATCTAAGGTTTTGAAAATAAATAGTGTACTTTGTATCTCAAGTTCTCAGCTATAAAAAACTAAAAATAAGGAGCCACTTTTAATCAGTTATTACTTTTTTTTTTGGTTTTAAGGTTGTTTTGAAATAAGTGCACTTTGATTTCTCTCTCTCTCTCTCTTTGTAATTTTGTGCTCTGCAGCAGTGTGTTGTATCTTCCTGTATGATTAGGCCTTTATATTATAGCCTTATAGGAGTATGTATTATCATTTGCATAGAAATATAGATATGATAATTTGTGCCGGAAAACAATATGAGATACTATTTCTTATGATGTGTGTAAATAGTGATGCAGAAAATGCTCTGGTACAGGAGCACACGTAGATTGAGCAAGAGAATTGCACTTTTAAGTTAGTGCAAGCACACATTGGCCACTCAGATTTAACTGATGACAGCAAGCACACATTGGCCCCCTGGAAGTAGAAGTTTTATTTTAGCACAACTACCTGTGATCTGAATGCACAAAATGAAATGAACATGGTATGAAACAGCTCCACAAACGAAACGAACATGATATGAAACAGACTTGAGCCTTGTGAGTTCATGCATGTACTGCCAGTGCACAGTGCTAAGCCTCCTAAGCATGAGGTTGATTCCAGCACAGCTAATAAGCTGATCGGCACCGCGATCCCCGTCGGAAGTCGGGGAAGCACCTGCCGCGAGGAGCGCGCGGCGCGCTTCATGGCGAACCACGGTACATGTTGCCGAAACCCCCGATGCCGATCAGGTTGCGCTCGTGGAAGCTGTCACCGGACAGTGGCCGAAACCCCCGATGCCCGATGTCGCGGAAACTGCGTGGCCTCTCCCTACTCCAGCGCCGCCCGCGGCACAGGACGATGGAATCTCCGCCGCCGCAGCAGGAACCAGCAGAACACGGCGCCCGCGAGAACAGAGGCGCTGGGCACGCCGAGAGTCTGATGATCACAAGTCTCTTGCTGCTGATTTTTGCCATGCGACGCCGTCGTCAAGCTCGAATGAACCTCAGACAACTTTCCTCTCATCGCAAATTCACATGTTTTCCCACTCAAATTGGTGCCAGTTTCAGATGGCATGGTGGCCGCAAGGAACATTTAGCGAGAGAAAGAAAAACGCCTTTAAAGTGCTTTTATTTTATTTTAAAAAAATGTCGTACGGGGTAGGCATTGTATAAAGCAATTAGGCTTTTTACTGTCATTTTACGGGCTAGTACTGCATAAAGGATAGGGTGCTAAAAAATGAGGCTATTTAATTTGGACTGTTGATACTGATTTTTTAGGGTGTGTATTCAGTTATTTACAGTTTTCGTTAATGTTGTACATTGCATCACCAGCTGTCTGATTTGAGTTGTGTCCACAAACGATGTCTGCTATGCCACTGTAAGTACTTCAAGCAAAGGGATCAGCGTGAGGAACACCTTGGAATTGAAGCAAGACATCAGCAACTAGCTGAAGCAAAGCAAGGAGTTGCCTAGCAACAGCAATTACCATATAACCTGTCTGGGAGGCAACACCAATCCGCTGCTGAGCACAAAACACATTTCAAAGTTAAAACTACTGTAGCTTACAATGACAGGATTACCCTCATCCCTCTGTCTTAGACTCTTAGCTCGTAACTCGTAGCCATTCTTCCTACGAAACACTGAAAAGCTTGCGTAAGTTCAAGGATTATCAGCACAGGCCGGCCATCATGCAGGCAGCAGCCGCGCCGCCGCTTCCACCGCCACGCCGCCGCGTGTACACGGCGGTGGACCCGTGGTGCGAGTGGACAAGCACGGAGGACGCCGACACCCTCGCCGTCGACGTGTCAGGTAACACTGCCGCCTGACAGAAATTCCACATTGCACTAGAGCCGCCTGTCGCCGCCTGCGTCTTCTGAACAAACGGTCTCTTCCATCATTCAGGGTTCAGGAAGGAGGAGCTGAAGGTCCTGTACAGCACCCGGCGGAAGCTGAAGGTCACCGGCGAGCGCCAGGCCGGCGGCGTGCCCAGGCTGAAGGTCACCGGCGAGCGCCAGGTTGACGGCGGCCAATGGGCACGCTTCCTCAAGGTGTTCCCGGTGCCCAGGAGCTGCGACGCCGGCATCATCCAGGCCAAGCTGAACACCGAGAGCGCCCGGCTCTTCGTCATCCTGCCCAAGGGATCGTCGTCGTCCAAGGACAAGCAGAAAGAGCATCACCCTGGGCGCGCACAGTCTCTTCAAGAGCTGATGGCGGCGGAAACTGAAGATGGCTCATCAGGCAGCAGCGGCGGCAGCATGTGGAGCGCCCAAGAAGATCCAGGGAACGGCAAGGCCAAAGACAAGGAACAGAAACAAGATCATCAGGCTATGGAGGAACCACCGAGACAAGATCAAGTGATGAACATACAGGATTTGCCGAGAGGGGACGTTGGCGCAACCGAAAATGCGATCAAGAACGACGCCGCAACTGAAAATGCGATCAAGAACGACGATGCTGATGGCAATGGCAAAGGTGAGGACAAGAGATGGTGGAGGAAGATCACAGTCCTCCATGTTCTTGGTTTCGTCCTGGTCCTTGCATTGGTGGGTGTTGGTGCCACTCTCCTGTATATAGTGTTACTGTGAAGAGCGTGGAACAATTGTATGTCTATATGTATGATATATCATGTGCAATAGCATGGTATTCCACTCTGGAAGGAGAGCATGACAATGCAGTTGGTGATGCAATTCGAAGACTGCATATTTCATTTCTGTTTATAACCAAAGCACACATACCCCCTTAAAAACAAGAAAATACACTCCAAACTTAGAACACATCATATGACGGTGTATCCCACCAATGAGGCTAGCCTAACACCATGGAACAGGGGTAAGACCCAAATTATACAGAACAAATGGCCCTGCTGGCTTTGTGTTCAATAAACCATGGAGCTATCAAACGATTCATTTCGCGCTGGCAAGCTGGGTGCGGATGAGCTTGGTGGCGGAAACCATGTTGGTCAGGGCGGGCTTGACCTCCGTGTACTTGCGTGTCTTGAGACCACAGTCCGGGTTCACCCAGAGGATGTTGGTGTCAAGCACGGCAAGCATCTTGTTGACGCGGTCAGCAATCTCCTCGGTAGAGGGAATCCTGGGAGAGTGGATGTCATAGACACCAGGGCCAATGCCAGCTCCGTACTTCACACCCTCACGGAAGACGGACAGTAGCTTCTCATCAGACCGGGAGTTCTCGATGGTGATCACATCAGCATCCATGTCAATGATGGAGTGGATGATATCGTTAAAGTTGGAGTAGCACATATGGGTGTGGATCTATCCAAGAAAATGGGACCGTCAGTAGAGATTCTAAGACAGATTTCCAGGTATCTCAAAACATTTCAAGGCTAATACCTGGGTGGTGTCCTGGACTCCACAGTTGGTGATCCTGAAAGAGTGGACAGCCCAGTCCAGGTAGAATGCATGCTCTGACTTGCGCAGTGGCAGACCCTCCCTCAGAGCTGCCTCATCAATCTGGATGACCTGCAAAGAGGGGGAAAAAGGGGTTGTTACACATGGACATATTGATTAAACAAGAACTAGAAAAAACATAAAAGTAGAAGATACAAACCTGAATACCAGCAGCCTCAAGATCCTCAACCTCCTTTTTGATTGCAAGAGCAATTTGGTAGCATGTCTCAAACCTGTACGCCCACAAAACATAATTTATCATATTTTTCTGGGTCAGTTAAAGATGAAGGAGCAGGAGCACAAAACACTGTTTCAAACGGTTTCTAAGCATGTTGAAGCAGATTGGAAGAGGTACAAACCTAGGCTGGTCGTTCCTGACAAATGACCAATTGAGGATTGTGACTGGACCAGTCAGCATTCCCTTCATGGGGCGAGCGGTCATGCTTTGTGCCGTCTTGGACCAGAAAACAGTCATGGGGTTCGGCCGGCTGACATCACCATAGATAATGGGTGGCTTCACACAACGTGATCCATAAGATTGCACCCATCCGTTGGCAGTGAATGCAAAACCAGATAATTGCTCACCGAAGTACTCAACCATGTCATTCCTCTGTAAATACATAGGCATTGTCATAATAAGTAAATATTTCATCTTCGGCAAACAATAATATCAATATCCTAAAAGAACCTTTTATTTTAAATGACCAAGGACAAAAAAAAAAACTAATTCAGGTAGTCCACAATAAACAAATAATTACAAATGCTCACCTCAGGCTCTCCATGAACAAGCACATCAATGTCAAGCTCCTCTTGGATCTTGACAACCTTGCTGATTTCTTCCTTGATGGCACTGATGTATTCCTCCTCAGAGATCCTGCAATGACACATCTTCAATAAGAAAACGAAAATGGTAAAAGATACAACAGTAATAATATCTCCACAGACACTTACTTCTTTGCCTTGTACTCGCGGCGGACCCTCCTGAGTTCCACAGTCTGAGGGAATGAACCAATTGTGGTTGTGGGAAGGACAGGAAGGTTGAGCTTTTTCTGCTGAGCATCCAGTCTAGCAGAAACTGTGGTAGCACGGCGGTGGTCAGAGCCCTTCAAAGCAGCCGCCTGTGTGAAATGCATTTCTGGTTTAGAATTGGTGCGTACTAACATAAACAAACAAGCATCTATTCAATAAAGATCAATGTTACTTACAGCCTTTTGGACCTCCTCGTTTGTCACTCTGGGTGATGATCTCCTTGAGGCCTGAGCAGCAGCATTGGCTGCGAAGTAAGCCTGTAGGCGAACATGTTCAATATTACAAATAGGTAGGTATGGGATAGGAGGAATCACTCATCTCAAGTTAAAGGGGCTCAGAAAAATGAATAGTACAGAACAGTGCCATACCTCGTCCTTTTGACCTGCCACAGCCTTGGCAAGGGCGTTAACCTCAACAACCTTTTGGGCAGCAAATGCAAGCCATGACTTAATCTCATCATCCAGCTTAGTCTCATTTACAAGATCAACAGCCGTGTGCATCAGTGAGCAGGAGGTTGACACCACAAGTTTGTCTGAATATCATGTCTTTGCTTACTGAACAATGTACAGACAAAGGGAACAAATAAATAACAATAGATCCTTCAATGCTTACCCTTGCCAGCAACAGCCTCAAGAGACTGAAGAGTGCTAAGAGATGCAGCGAGATCATCAGCCCAAATGTTGCGTCCATCTACAACACCAGCGAAAAGGTACTTCCCAGAGGGGAAGCTGCTCCTGATAAGATCAAGGGTCTTGGCTCCACGGATAAGATCAAAACCGTAAGCAGTCACACCACTCAATGACGTGAGAGTCCTGCAGTTGCAAAAAAATGAGTTTTCAGTTTTATTTCTCAACAATATTCCACTGAAAGGAAGACCGTAGCGAAGATTATGTTAAAACTAAAAAACATACTTGTATGACTCAGCAGGAATGTCAGCAAAGTATGTCTCGATAAGCACATTCAATCCAGAGAATGCTGACTCCAGTTCAGCATATGCTGAAGAGAATGCAGCCAATTCGTGAGCACCAAGGTCTTTAACAAGGGTAGGCTCATCAAACTGAATCCATGAAGCACCAGCTGCCTTTAGCTCAGCAACAACTTCCCTGTATTTCATAACATATCACATTATCAATTAACTAGGATCATGCTGAAAACAAAATTGTTGGCTGCTTTGTGTGGATGCTTACTTGTAGATGGGAAGAATGCTACCAAGAAGTGAAAGAAGAGAGAAAGATTTCTCCACACCCTTGGCAGGCTTAGAGAGGAGCAAGTATGAGACTGGTCCAACAAGCACTGGGACTGTATCAATGCCGAGCTGCATGAGGTGCAAAATCATAAGTTTGCAGGCATTATTTTCATAAAATAAAACAGCATGGCTTCCTTTACAGGGTGAAAACCACAAGCATATAAGAAAAAAAAGAACTGCAGGGGATCTTATCATATTACCATTATGCAACGCTAAATGAGAAGATAGATTTGTGGCAGTTATGCATTACTGTCAAGATGGCAAAATCAGTGTGTTCCAAGATTGTCCATCTTTGACTTCAAATAACGCTTGCAAAGGCAGTGGCTTAACTTATAATTTACTTCAATGTTATGGAATGTCTTGGAGGCATCAAACCAGTCAAGGATTCAAATAAGCCATAGGTTCAGTACAGCTGAAGTTCTTTTATCAAAAGGAAGCGTGTTCTAAGCAAACAATATTTGTCAAATCATATTGGGAGACACAGTTGCTGCATTTTTCCTGTTACTAACCATGCAGCCACACAAACAAATTATGATGGGAAGGATAAATGAACTAAATTACAAACGGCTGAGAGTATCTGTTGTTACAGCAACGTACCGCCTTTGCCTCCTTGTACTCAGAGACAGCCTTGTGTGAAGCGTAAGTGAACTTGGTGCTTGGGCCAAGCTCAGGGACGATAAAGTGGCTGCAAAGAATAAGGTAATACAAAATGTTAGACCAATACCACAAAAAAGCCACCAGCAGTAAGCATTCAAGAGACATAAGTTTACTTACTAGTTTGTGTCAAACCACTTGGTCATCTCCATAGCAGGGACACTGGCATTTCCCCTGGCCATTGAGAAGTAGGTGCTCAAGCCAATCTCACCTCCAGTCCAAGAGTAGCGCTCTGGGACAGCGCCAAGCATGGCTGTGGTATCAAGGACCTGGTCGTAGTATGAGAAGGTGTTGCTGGGAATGTACTTGATCCCAGCTTCTGACATTTGCTTCCAGATGCTAGACCTGAGGTCAGTGGCAACTTTCTCCAAATCCTCGGCACTGCTCTTGCCATCCCAGAAAGACTCCAAGGCAAACTTGAGCTCCCTCTTGGGGCCCATGCGAGGGTATCCAACAATATGGGACGCCATCTTTCTATAACAGAAAAAGATTAAATCAACTTGATTGACAGCAACAGGGAAGCTAGCTGAATATTTCTCAACAAATAAGCTAAAAAATATTCTGATTATTTCACTGAACCATAAACTGAACTCAATTCTTCTCCACCCATATGAAACTCTAAATTCATTCCGCATGTGTTCCTCCCATAAGATCTAAATGCTTCGGTGCAAAGAAATACCTCTGATCAATCAAGTATGTTTCTTTAAACTGGGAAGGATTAACCATACCATGGAGGTATGATATACGCACTACAGTCCTCCATTTAGGTTGCAACCTAGCCTTCCCAGGATGTGGGTACAGGAGAGCTAAAATCGAGGTTCCTCTCAGACATGCAGGGATCATGCTACAAATAACATCCATAAGAAACTATAATTCGGATAAATTAGAGAATTGACTTCTACAGTTCTACAGGAAGCACGCTATTAAACTACAATTACTGAAAACAGATTCATCGGTACAAAACTATCAGTGTCCATTCAGTGAAACTGCCAACCCACTCTCGGACCATACATACATGAACACGAGAAATTCTAAATGTTTCAGCAGATCTAACAATAGACATGAACAGCCCAACGATCTAAAAATGAACAGCCTGTTCTGGTGCTAACAAAATTCTGGGATCTGAGATGCTAACAAAATTAGCAAAATTCTAAAAATTAGCACCATGATGAATTTCATACAATTATGACACGTCCTCGAAAAAACAAAAAGGGACAACAATCCCGTAGTAACCCAGCAGCCAGCGATCTCAACGACATATGCACGCACGCACGTACATAAACAGAGCAACTCAACAATTCAGCCAACCGCCCGACCAAAACCCACCAATTCCCCACCAGCAACCTCGGCGATGGCTACGAACCCAGTCATCCAGACTGCACGGAGAGAGTACGAACACGAACAGCGCGCGCACGGCCCAACAAGCAGCAGGCAGACAGACTCACCGCGCGCCGAGGCGATCCGAGAGGCGCCGCGCGGGGAGACAGCGGAAGCGAAGGAGCGGGCGAGTGTGAGGGGCTATATACAGCAGGAGGAGCCGTGGGGGGAGGCGCGGCGCTTACACTTGGACCGTGGAGCGGATGAGTAGCGCCGGGGCTGGAGGTGTGGTGCCGCGCCGAGGAGCGAGGACGCCGGGATGAACTGTGAGGTGGGCGGTGATGATGGCACGGCAAATCTGAGGGGGTTTCGGGGTTTCATTTATAAAGGATCCTGCATCGTCTGCGTTAGGTAATGGGTAATTTGGTGGTGCCCGCTATGGGATTTGGTGAGATGAGACCCCATTTCCCATCTGCCAAATCCGAGGTTTTTTTTTAGAAAAAAAAATGTTTCGATTATTGCTTCGTTCGTCTTCTGGCTGGATTAATAGACTGATGCTCAGCCCAATCGCGAGCACTTAAACAAGATACAAAAAAAAATGAACTATTGCTTCGCATAAAAATTTGAGCTAGCATGATAAAAAACAAGAATTTTTTCTAAAAAAACTCATGATACGACAATTACAAAAAAGTTGATTATAGTATAGACAAAAACAAACCGGCCCTATGGCATCGGAAACTCTGTGCAATCTAGATTTTCTGCATAATTCATTGGAACGAGCCAACCAACAAATACTAGCTAAATGCCAACATCTGCATGTACCTCCGCCTCTGCTAAAACTTGGGGCAATTCCGCGTGAAACAATCAATTTTCTATAATAGGCGTGGTAAAAAATCTTGGCGTTTGGCTTAGAATGGCAAGCGAGTGCGCCATATGAACATGAACAAGCGTGCTTTATTATTATCCATTATTTGAACAGTAACAGACTGACTTTTGCAGTGAGTACATATCAAATGCCAACTAATGGAACGCAGACGGAGATTTATTATTATTTATTTTACAGAGGGAAATTAACAAGGCCCAACTGGCAAGCAGCAAATTGTAGAAAATAGAATCTTAAATGGTATATTCAAAAGAGAAGCTTACGCCAGCCAGTTAGACCATGTATAGCAGGACAGATGGGGGTTGGTGGTGATGTGATGAAATCCATGCTTGATGTATGGATTCTCTATATCTTTCCCTTCATTTTCCCTAGGGATAAATGGAAGATGAAACGAAAGACTAACCACTAAAAGATGGCACTACAAGTCTTGGATAACAAACTAACAGTAGTTCACCAGAATATGCCCTTGTTGATGATTCTTTACCCCATCACTGACCACTCTTCATTGGTTGCCTTGACGTTCTCAAATCTCAAGATAGATACTCCCTTACCGTGTTAGAAGAATTGTCACACGTTAATTTTTTTTTTACTAAATTTATACAGAGCAAGCACGAATATTTATGAAACCAAAATCTTTGTGCTCTTTTCTATAATTTTGGTCAAATTTTAAAAAGTTTTGGTTAAGATAACTTTAGAAAAATATTACTGTACTCTCAAGAGAGGGCCGAACAAGGTGTCGGCTGTATTCTTCTTAGTGCATTTTTTTTTTCTATATAGAACTACGACTAATTGCACGCGAAGTTATGGACACCACGTCAACACAGACAGCCTAAATTCATCTTCTACAAGGGGCCATTATCGTGACACTCTGTCAGTGCAAACAATTGGGAGCGACGGCCACCAACATTCTAATTCCAACCATCCCTGAACCTCAAGTGGGGTGGGGGAGTAGCAGGAGCATCTGCATCTCCTCTACTCGGTCTGCCAGCCCCCACCAACCACGAAAGCTCCATCCAGCTACTTTTTCCTTGAATCTGGCTTACATCACACTCAAGCATGAGTGTATGAGCATTGTCTTCCTCGCTGAACCAAAGCTACGGGTACCTCGTTCATAGGTTGGAGCTTGGAGGTGGACCATCGTCACCATCCTCGGAACTACTTGGCCACTTTGGGGCCCACAAGGCACAGGGAGGAGAAAATGGGGGCCATGGTAGGTGCTCCTACCTCCGGGGGTTGGTGGTCGACAGATGACATGCTGCGATACAGTGCAAGCTTGTCCACCGGCACCCTCCTATGGACAAGTCATGCACTCGTGCTTGACGCTCAGCGCAAGTCATGCACTCGTGCTTGACGCTCGGTCGCGATACAGTGCAAGGCTTAGACAAGTCGTGCACTCGTGCTTGACGCTCAGTCGAAGAACGGAGTTCAGTCTAAGATTCTTGACGCTCATTCAGAATTAGAATATGATTAGTGGGTTCACGACGTTACAACCCCTCCTATTTAATCAGATGCCCAAGTCACATTCCAAGGACCGTGGTAATGTCAAAACACTACTGGTACGTTTTTGGATTATTGTTATTAACCCAACGAGGAGCCTGTCTAACGTTTGCTGGTGCTGCCAAATGCATTAGTCAGTATTCCGAATCACATGCTCTTACCAACAATGTTATTAATCAGACAAAAGTTGACCTACCAGACATGCCATGAATCTCAAAACAAATGGATCTGGCTGACGCGCAGCCCCGTCAGCAGAAGGCATCAGACAGCGGCACACTACCAATTAAACGAAACAAATATATATATTAACAATTTTCTCAACTCCGGCAAATCGCAGGAGCATGTCATGATCGAAGAATCTATATTTTTTCACAGCGACGAAAGAGCCAAGCCAAGTCAATCGACAACATGGTCAGTGAGCTCAGTTCCAACAAATCTCTTTCCAGCCAGAGAAAAACAGGGTACAAAACTTTGGACTGTTGAAAGCAGTTCACCAGCATACAACTCAAGCTGTACATACATAATACAGCTAGCCAGCTACACATGTGAACTGACCATCAGACCCACCAACCTCACCAGGAGCCAGCAAAAACAAAAAAGAAAGAAAGGAAGAAAATCAAGTGAGTTCAATGTTTGTCACTAGGTTAAATAGGTGGGGCTTCTAGGCATGCTAAGTGAGAAAGCGAGAGAGAGAGATCAAGGAAGAATTCTAGGCTCATGGAGGTGACAGCTGGGATCTTAAATACAGGCTATAAACATGTATACAGCTATGCTCTAAGAGATTCCATTGGTGAAGAGGTTGTTAAAGATCAGCACCTCACAAGCCATTAGGGGAGGGTTAGTGCAGGCAGAGAAGATCATTCATGCTCTGCGTCATCGCCAGTCAGCCCCTCGTCCTCGTCATCATCAGTGTCTTCCTCATCATCAGTGTCTTCCTCACCGTCGTCACTGCCATCTGAGGAACCGAAGATTGCATCCTTGGCGGCTGCAGAATCACCAAAGCTGGGCTGTCCTGCAGATGCATGTGAGTTCAGTGGGTTCACTGGTGGTAGTGAGGAAAGTGGCTTTGGTGCTAGTGGTTTCAGGTAATTTGGGAGGTTTTCCCCAGGCCTGATGTGGATAGCGCCTTTTGACTGAGCCGCTTTTATTATTGTTGCTGCATCAGATGGTGATGCAATGCGTGCACCGGCTGCAATGGCTGCAGCCCTTATAGATGAACCCTCAGGATTTGCATGAGAGTCAATACGGTCAAGCATCTTTGTCTGTGGTGTAGCTGGCTGTTGTGCAGATGACTGAGATTGACCACCCGACAACTTGCCGTTGCTATTGATGTCTCCAGAATTTACAGAGTTCATACCAGCTGCATCAAAAGTAATGTCAAAATGACCTCGTTAGTAAAATTGATTATCATATATGCAATACCTTTTTTTTAAAAAAATGTCTCGTATATATCACAGCCACAGCTTAAGAAAAGGTTCAGAAAAACTTGTACAAACTATTGTATGTACAAACAGAACTGGAATACGATGTTTGGGATTTGAGTAGCAAAGTAAAATCCCACATACCCGCAGATATCTTGGAGCCATCAGTGGATGGCAGGCACAATCCAATAGGAACAGTCACGAGCTGTGGCACAGCACTGGAGTTTAATGTATTTACACTGCATCCCCTGCTACCATTAGCTTGGGATAACTCATAGCTCTGCAAATTCCATAAAGACTTGTTAGGAACCTGAAGCTGGTGAAGCAAATTATGGTTGAAATTGTAATCATTCTGTACATGTAATAAGGAAATATAAGCCAGTGATAACAAGTGGAAAAGAAGCTATTGCAGTTAAACTAAGCTCTAAGCTGAGGCTTATATTAAGGAATTTTATAGTCTCTATTAGTAATAACTGGGAACTAAACTGCTGCAATAAGTCCTTATGCAAACCATATTCAAGCTTGCAGCTAATAACAATTTGGCTCAATTGAAGACATCAAACAATCTCTTTCCCCTAAAGATTGAGTCGCATAAGCTAATAATATTTACCCTAAAGTAAAAGAAAAAGAGATGCTACAACTGCAATAAATGACATGCAACATTTCTGAAATGTCAGCCCTGGAACTAAAAGTGGTAAGGATACCATAATTCTCACACACTCCACTGTAGACAGTTACCAGGCAAACATGCTATCTATGCAGCAAGGATACACACATGCTGATATGTAAATTTCTAAAAAAAAAATACATGCAGATATATTTTAAGTTTTCAATAAATAAATAAATAATAAGTCATATTAAAATTCTAAAAGCCGCAACACACTAGCAGGAAACTGAAATTGCCTCATTCTTGCAAATATGTTGTTCTACTCATCTTTTCCATATTTCCATTTAGCCAACACCACAAGTCTAAAAGAGCCAAGCCTGCCTAGCATCTCCATCCCAATCTCAAAGGCCAAACTTGCAAAACCCAAATGAGAAAATATATGTGCATAGTGCAGAAGTAGAACTTGTCCAATTGATGGAGGATTCAACTAGGTACATCCCCTTTTACATGGGACAAAGTTTCGGACTTGGAGAAGATGAGTAAATCACTGATTTAATTTCTTTCCCCTTACAATTCCAGTTCCAGTTGAGATTAATTTGACATGGGGAACAGGGCAGGAGCTGTAGGAGAGTAGAGGAAATAGGAAAGAAATCAATGCTAACTCATCTCCAGCTCGCTGTTGATCAAGGTTCTAAAAGGCGCTAGGCAGTCTCTAGGTGGTTACCCACTGCCTAGAGCCTACGCAGGCCTAGGTGCTTTTCTAGGAGTTTTAATATTTCTGTACATATACATATATTACCTTGTGAAGGGTAGGCCTGGTGCAGTGGTGAGAGCTGTCTCACTGAGTCACCAGGCCGTGGGTTCAAAGCGCACTCGTGTGGCAGCATCTGGCACTGGGTCTGTCTCTCTCTCAATCCGCACTTGCCGCCGTGGCTCTCTCTCCCTCCCCCGCCGCCTCCGAACACCCGCCCCCTCACAGCTGCGCCCGCAGTCCACCTTCCTCCTAGCAGTGGCCCAGCCTCTGCTCGTTGCCTGCCACCCCCTGGCCGCGCTGGCGGCCCACCCTCCTCCTGCCATGCCTATCCTCTGCCTACCCCTTAGGCGAGGCGGCACCCCTCCACCTAACGCATAAGCACGACTAGGCGAGCGCCTAGGAACGCCTTTTTGAAGACTGCTGTTGGTCTATCACCGGTGGGTGGTGAAGCACGTTGATGCACTGCGTGCATGAGGTGTCCACAAAATTGTAGCATGTGCCTTGTGGGTGGCGTGTGTCATCATAGCCACAGTTTGCTTGAGCATGCTGACGGCACTGGATCTCCTCATGGACAGGACGGACAGATGGCTGGGTGAGCAGGAAGTCGGACGGTTGGGCTACAGCATGCGTGTTGTGTCACTGGCTGCCTAACACCCCACTGCATGGTGCGCGTGTGAGTCGAGGATTATAATGGGGCTACTGGACGTGACCATATCCGAAAAAAATGGCTCAATATGTCTCTGCCGACATATCAGAATTGCTCTTGGTTAACACCCCCCCCTCTTTTCTGCCCCCGATACTCCATGGAGACGTCTACATGCTATATCCCACCTAAGATGCGTGAACTGACGTATCCATGCAACTCATCATACCATATCCAAGAAATAGCTAATATGCACTGATATCCTGATAAAAACTACCAAACCCACCCAGTGGCCACTTAATCTGGATTTGTCACAACAATCCTACATACATAGGTATTCTAATCATTTACTACTAGCTATATTTCATAGCAATAAAACCTCAAGCAGAAGTGTTTATCAGCGCTCTAGCAATGAACCATTACAAGTAACTTTAAGAAAGTAGCATAATTGTAGATTTAAATGAAATGAAACTACTTCATGTTTGCTATTGCATAACCGGGAGAAAAATGATATCAACCCTTGATTATCTCCCACGTGGCTATCCACTGTATTATAAATTACCTACATGGTATTCACTTGAAAGTAAAAGGAATAAAACAAGTCAGGCAAAGGACTTGGAAAAGAAGTGTGTACTTCGCTAATTCAGTTATAATTACTCCCATGGTACCTTTTTCCTCGTCAATTCTATAAGAACTGGCTAGAATAGAACATTTGCAAAATATGCAGAGTATGAACTTTCGGTGGTCAGCATAGCAAAAGTAAACTACCTCTTTTATTCGTGAATCAGCCCCTATGGATTTTGTTTCTCCAACTGGCAGATTTCCCGTTGAAGATGCTGACGCATTTCGGTCAGGTAACCCAGAAAACTTATCAACTACAGAAGCAGGAGGTATATTGTCATCAACTGAATTATTCGCACCAGATGTTTGTCCATATTTGCTGCTCAAAGAAACAGGAGCAGCAGCAACTAGCTGACTAGGCCCTTGTAAAGCACTTGATGAACCAGGAGCAACAAAAAGAAAATTAACAGGTTGTTGCACATACATAAGTTGATTTGATGTGGCATTCTCCCTTGAGCTATTTGAATTCCTTTTTCTCCTCTTTGGCTTATTAGAACTAATCTCCTGATTTCTTGCAAAATTTTCTGGTGGTTGTGCTGCAATTGGCATCACTGCTAATGGTGCTACCTGTCCAATACCTCTCTTGGCCATATTAACCCTGTTAGCAGCCTCTTGAAGAGCTTGCATCGCCACAACATAAACCTCTAGTGACGATGCTCCCTCTTCAGCATACCTTAGTGCTTCACGACTCAAACTGTTGTAACGCCACGTTAGGGATTGCTCATCATCTTCAGCGCTACTTCTTTGCTCCTCCTTGGGCTCCTCAACTCTGCTAACTTCATCAACATTCTTGCCTGAGCTTCTATCCAATGCATTCTTTGTCCATCTTTTTACAAAATAATGAGAAGGAAGTGCAGAGACACCTCTTACACCAAACACAGTAAGTATGTGCCTGCAGACAATACCGAAATATTCAAACATCCGACAGCTACATGTTGCAGAACTTCCAGAAGAACTGAACTGAACTGTTACAGACTTCTCACTTCCTTCAGATCTGGTAACTGTATAAACTGTAGCGTTGCCCTCCTCTTTCACCATTTCAGCAGTGTAAACAGAGGCACCGATCAATTCCTGTTGGAATTTCAAAAACATAGACCTTGTATATAACTCAGCTCCTTGCTTCTCTATAGGAGATGATGTCTTAATATCAGGAAGTGAATATTTTGTTTCAAATTCTTCCTTCACCTCCTTCTCATAACAACAGTCTAAAGCTTTTTCATACTGCTGAATGAATGACTGCGAATCAGTTTTGGCACTGACATAACCTTCAAACAACGAACTCCTGCTTGAACACTGTGGCTTTAATGACACATCACCAAAGAATGTATCTCTCAGATATACTGGGACCCACTGATGACGGCAATTGTACACTAAATCAAGCCATTCACTTTTTTGGGAGCTGACCTTAGAAATTAACGCCTTCCAATTTTCTTCGAACTCACTGATTGTCTCAGACATGTTGATGCAATTGATGAAGTCCTCATGGAAGGATGGGAATGCATCTAGGAGATATGACAGCTTATCCTGTGCTTCGTTCATGATGTGCCACTTACAAAACTGGAGCCTAGTTAGAGGAAATACTTTCAAAGCAGCTGATTTTAAAGCATTGTCATGCTCCATGGTAAGAGAGGTAGGCTGCTGTCCAGACATTGCTAAGAGGAATGTCTCAAACAACCAAACAAACGATGCCTCATTGTTATGTGCCATGATGGCACAACCAAATAGGACTGGCTGGCAATGGTGATTAACTCCAGTAAAAGAGACAAGTGGAATTTCATGCTTGCTCCTTTTGCAGTAGTCATCCAAGACAACGGCATCTCCAAAGTCTTTGTATGCCGTCCTAGCCCTCGCATCGGCCCAAAACACATTCCCCACTGGACGCCCCTCGACAAACTGCATGGCATAAAAGAACGCCGGATCTTCAGCTTGCATGCGCTTCACATAATCCAAAATTACTCTAGTGTCATTCCCGATACCATCCGAAACATGGACATGCTGATGAACCACTTGAGGTATGCTTGTGTGAGGCACAGGCGGCGTAAGGGGCGGCGGCGGTGGCTCAATTGCCAGAAGCGAACCGCCATTCCGATGTCCCCCGAAAGGCCGCTGCTTCCCGCACTCCGACAGCGGCTTGTGCGGGCGCAGGCAGTGCGCCTGGTTCGCAGGGACCAGGGGATGGTTATGTGCAGTCTCCAGCTTGGTGACACTCCATCGCCCATTGTCCTGCTTCTTCACCCGGATCATGGCCTTGCAGCCGACCCTGGTGACCGCCCGCGTCCGCCTCCCCCTCCCACCATCGTCGTCGCCAGCAGGCTCCACGGCCTCCGCAGCCCGGAGAACCTCATTCTTCCCGCGGTAGGTGCGGAAGCCCTCCTTGGCGCAGACGAACTGGCGCGACATGACGGAGCCGTCGCGGCGGGACCGGTGCATGACGCTGATCCGGGTGCTGAAGCCGACGCGGTGCGCGTAGACGTTGTAGAACGTCCAGGCGTCCTCCTCGTCGTCGAACTCCATGCCCTCGAACGGGTCCACCCCGTCGTAGGCGCCGGCGCGCGCGGCGTACGCCGACGCGGACACCGACGCCGACGCGGACGCGGACGCCGAGCTCGCGGGCGCCGAGGCGGCCCCGGCCGAGCCGCTCCCGCCGTCCACCTCCATCTCCGCGCCGTAGCCGACGCTGTCGTTGTCGCCCTCGCCCATTTCGCTGTCGGGCGAGCCCTGCTCGCTGCCCGCGCCCCTCTCCACGTCCATGGCCGCCGCGGCGGGGCCGGGGCCGAGGGCGGGCGGGCGGCGGGGCCGAGATCAATCCGTCAAGCCAGAGGCATCTCCGTCTCCGGCCAGGACACGAGCATCCGCCCGCCCGTCAGCTAACGCTCGGCCGGGGAGTGAAAAAAAAAAAAGAGCGAAATGGGCCGAGGCGATCCGCGCGGCGGGGGAGCTCGAGGATGGGTGAGGGGAGCAGAGGGATATGGAGGGGACGGTAAGGAGAGGGGCGGCTGCGCGAGGAGGCGGGGGCGCGCGACGGCGAGGGTGGAGGCGGGGGCGCGCGACGGCGAGGTGCAGCAGGAGGGGGAGGAGAGGGGAGGTCCAGTTGCGTGGGGGGAAGAGGAGAGGGGACGGAGAGGAGGGGTTGGGGGAGCGTGACCGGCTGGACTGGAGGGGCGGTCTGGGGTTTGACCGGGCGCACCGGATCAGCGGGGTCCGGCTCCGGCTCGCTAGGGTTTGTTTGCTTTTGCGGCGGGGGACCGTGGGGCCGCGCGCGGCTTGGGTTTGTTCCGTGGCCCACCGCGATTGCCTGTACTGTACTTTGACGTCGTGCAGTGCAGCTGCTGGGGTGGAACGGAATGGATCATCGGATGGTAGTCAAAAAGGCCCAAAAATAGGGGCTTTGTATTTGTTTCCCGTTTTATTTATTTGCGATAAAAGGTTGTTTGGTTGTCAGTTGATTTGAACGGCATGTGTTTTTCCTTATCAGGTAGTACAAACTGTCCTTTTTTATTTTTGTTACGAAGAAAAAGCGCTGCTAAGAAGTGGGTTGTGGGGCCATATGTTTTCCACTACTTCGTACACCGTATATTATTACTTCTCACCTGGTCCCCTGATGAGAAATACTACTTCGTACGCCGTATATATGAGACAACTCGAATTTGAGTGGCCACTGGCCAAGCGTCTGGTCAGAACTCAATATGTTTTTAGATAATCCACATGAAAAAAAAAGACATCGTATATAACGTGGCAAATGCGGCTTCCTGAGACTATGGCCTTGTTTAGTTCACCCCAAACTCCCATTTTGGCTATCTACGCGAAAAGAAGATTACATTCCCGCCACATTAAACTTGTGACAACAATCGATGGATTCTTAAATAGAGATGAAATTAAAAACTAATTGCACGTTTTTATTGATTTGTGAGACGAATCTTTTGAGTATAATTTATCAATATTTGAACAATATTTCACAAATACAAACGAAATTCTTCTAATCGCTACGATTATGTGAACGCGAATTTCGACTCCCAATTTTAGGATCTAAACAAGGCCTATCTTCAACAACACCATCCAAAATAATAGTAACACTCCAAACTATATGCACATTAATTTTTGTCATAAGTTAAACTTCTCTAAATTAGGAATAAATTTACAATTAATACATGCTTTAGGATTGATTTAATAGAGCTTTTTTGATGCGCTAGATGCTAAGATCTACACTTCCGTAAAGTCATTGGTTAAAGTTAGATCAGTTTGACTTAGACAGAAATTAAAAAGGGTTGTAATTTTGATCTTAAGGGTAAAGTAGGCTAATATGTAAGTTAATCACCCACAAACAAAATGTAAATTAAGCTAACTTTATTGTACTGTTAAGGGGGTATTTAGTTTGAGAAAACACATCACCCTCATTAGGTGCTCTATCATAAATTTATTTTTTTTAGAACGACATTCCTTATACTAATAATCAGCTTATATAATGTTATGAAGCAATATTAAATCGACTAATTTATTGTGCGAATCAAACAAAAAGGTAAAAAAAGGGAATAGATGATAGTACACTCCAATCCTAGATGAAGTGGCGTATCATAAGTTCATCTCATGAATCGTCTTAAGAAAACGTTCATCTCATGAATTTGATTTTTTTTTTTGAGATTAATCTCATGAATTTGATGAAATCATCACTTTGTGAAGGATGTAGAGAAGCAATGCAACAGGTGGGTCTCAAGGCCACTTCTAGGAAATGTCGCGTGTCTTGTTTCAGATGGGTATTTACTCCACATGCACAGGCTGCTTGCCATACTTTTTTATTCCGAATATTTTTTTGGCATGTAAATATAATTATTCTGCCTTTTTTTTGCAAGAGAACTAAATCCCACTCCACCTCATATACTTACGAGGCTAATCCTCCTATTGACTAAATGGTGAGGTGACCATTCGACTCAGTAAATCATATTTAACTTGATCCTATTAAGATATTTTAATAGTTTAGTAAATGTGTTTGAACGGTCTAACTATTTAATTTATCATCTAAATGATACATGTTGCCTTCGTTTATACCATTTAAACAAACATACTAAACCCCATTTTAGGCGAATACTCCTTCGTCCCATAAATAAACGTAATTTTTTGACTTCTAAGATTTCAATTTGAGTGTTCGTCTTATTTTTTTAAAAATAATAAATATTGTTTGTTTTATTATAACTTATTTTATCATTAAAGATAATTTTATAATGATTTATTTATTTTATAAAAAATCATATTAATTAAAAGATTGAATTTATTTGTGGGACAGGGAGTATAGGTCTCCAGTTGTGGCAGAGAGCAGCCTGTTGGCAGAGAAGGGGAAGGCGTGGTCGGCGGCGTGCCTGGGCGGGGAGGAGGAAAGATCGACGCTCTACTGCCAAATGTAACCGCCTTGCAATGCAGTGTCCCCGGCGAAGAGTTCACGCACCCGCCACCACTACCCCGCTCACCCACCGCCGCCCCGTTGCCGCACCACCAAGGCCAGCACCCTTCCGCCGCTGCCACTCCCTTGCGCTCGCGCCATGGGCCTCCGGCGAGGTCATCTCCGCCCCTTCTCCACCGCCGCCGCCCGCCTTCGCCGGCCTCCTGTCTCTCACGAGGTCAAGGACAAGAAAGAATGGCAGCTGGAGCTGGAGCAGCACATCGCGCGCGGGCAGCTGGCCCTTGCCCGCCAGGTGCTCGACAGAATCCCCGCGCCGGATGCGCGCGCTTACAACGCGCTCATCCGCGCCTACTCCTGGCGCGGCCCCTTCCACGCCGCCATCGACCTCTACCGCTCCATGCTCTGCTCCCGCGTGCCCCCCAACAAGTACACCTTCCCCTTCGTCCTCAAGGCGTGCTCTGCGCTCGCTGACCTCCGTGCTGGCCGCACCATCCACGCCCACGCCGCTGCCGCGGGCCTCCATACGGACCTGTTTGTCTCCACCGCCCTCATCGACCTGTACATCAGGTGCGCCCGATTTGGCCCTGCAGCCAACGTCTTCGCCAAAATGCCCATGAGGGACGTTGTTGCCTGGAACGCCATGCTTGCGGGTTATGCTAACCATGGCATGTACCATCATGCCATTGCCCACCTCCTCGACATGCAGGACCGTGGCGGCCTCAGGCCCAATGCCTCCACGCTTGTTTCCCTCCTTCCGCTTCTTGCGCAACATGGGGCGCTCTTCCAAGGAACAAGCGTCCATGCCTACTGTCTTCGTGCCTATCTCGACCAAAACGAGGAACAAGTGCTTATTGGAACTGCGTTGTTGGATATGTATGGCAAGTGCAAGCACTTGGATTATGCTTGCAGGGTGTTTCATGCCATGCCTGTCAGGAATGAGGTCACTTGGAGCGCGCTTATTGGAGGCTTTGTGCTTTGTGACAGAATGACAGAAGCTTTCAATCTGTTCAAGGACATGCTGTTAGAAGGACTGTGCTTTCTCTCTGGAACCTCTGTTGCAAGCGCCCTTAGGGTCTGTGCCAGCCTGGCTGATCTTCGTATGGGTACACAGCTGCATGCTTTGCTTGCTAAATCTGGAATCCATGCCGATCTCACTGCAGGCAACTCGCTTCTCTCGATGTATGCCAAGGCTGGCTTGATAAACGAAGCAACGATGCTCTTTGATGAGATTGCTGTCAAGGACACAATCTCTTATGGTGCACTTTTGTCAGGGTATGTGCAGAATGGCAAGGCAGAGGAAGCATTTCTTGTCTTTAAGAAGATGCAGGCCTGCAATGTGCAGCCAGATATTGCGACGATGGTGTCTCTGATCCCAGCTTGTTCTCATCTGGCTGCTTTGCAGCATGGGAGGTGCAGTCATGGCTCTGTCATAATCCGTGGGCTTGCATCAGAAACCTCTGTATGTAATTCTTTGATCGATATGTATGCAAAATGTGGAAGGATTGATCTGTCCAGGCAGGTTTTTGACAAGATGCCAGCTCGGGATATTGTATCATGGAATACAATGATTGCAGGATATGGAATTCATGGACTGGGGAAAGAAGCTACTACATTGTTCCTAGGTATGAAGAATCAAGGTTTTGCACCAGATGATGTCACCTTCATCTGTCTAATAGCTGCGTGTAGTCATTCTGGACTTGTGACTGAAGGGAAGCATTGGTTTGATACGATGACACACAAGTATGGTATACTTCCGAGGATGGAGCACTATATATGCATGGTTGATCTTTTGGCTAGAGGCGGTTTCCTTGATGAGGCCTATCAGTTTATCCAGAGCATGCCAGTGAAAGCTGATGTTCGTGTATGGGGAGCCTTGCTTGGAGCTTGCCGCATTCATAAGAACATTGATTTAGGAAAGCAAGTGTCAAGGATGATCCAGAAACTAGGACCTGAGGGGACTGGCAACTTTGTTCTACTGTCCAACATATTCAGTGCTGCTGGAAGATTTGATGAGGCAGCAGAAGTTCGAGTAATACAGAAGGTCAAGGGCTTTAAGAAGAGTCCTGGCTGCAGTTGGATCGAGATAAATGGCTCCTTACATGCATTTGTTGGTGGAGACCAATCTCATCCATGTTCACCTGACATATATCACGAACTTAATAATATCCTGGTAGACATTAAGAAACTGGGCTACCAGGCTGACACCAGTTTTGTTTTGCAAGATCTGGAGGAAGAGGAAAAGGAAAAGGCACTTCTTTACCATAGCGAAAAGCTAGCAATAGCTTTTGGTGTCCTCAGTCTTAATGAGGATAAGACCATTTTTGTTACGAAGAATCTTCGTGTATGTGGAGACTGCCATACTGCCATCAAGTACATGACCTTAGTTAGGAACAGGACTATCATTGTTAGAGATGCCAACAGATTTCATCACTTCAAGAATGGGCAATGCAGTTGTGGAGATTTCTGGTGACTGCCAAAACTAAAGACCATTTCATGAGCTGTTGAGACATATGAGTACATTGTGTGATGGAACTTGTGTCCTTAGTCCTAATATGACTTAGGCTTTCTATACTGTTCCTTATGAAGTTCCGTGTTGTATTCATTGCCTCATGGCATGAATCTGAGAAATTGGACAAAATGTAACCTGATAAATTGAAAGGAAAAGTCAAAGAACAAAAGCAAAGTAATCTAGGATTTAAGGTAGATTAATTTTTGCTGCACATGGTGAACAGGGCATGAACCACAAAGCACATGATTTGTAGATCACAGCACAACATATATTGACCCAGGTAACACTAATTAGATTTATGAGGGCATTATTTTATTCTACTTCACTTGTGAAGTTGATATGTTCCTTTGGTATTGCATTTCATTGTTACTTTTCATAATAATGAGACTGGGTTATGTGGATTACATATGAAGAGCAGAGAAAATGGGCTGTGGGTTATTTTCCATTTTCTTAACAAAAACATGAGCAGCATAGAAAAAGGCCATAAAACACGATTGTTGATGGACAAAAAAAAAAGTCTGGCTAGCAGTGCGTGAGCACTCCTCTCTTTTTTTTCCTGAGAAATAATCTAATTCCAAATTTGGGCCTTTATTAAAACATTTGATTAGAAAACAGCAGGCAGAGATCATTGACCTAAAGGAAATGTTGTTAGCAAATAGAAGTAAACATGAACAACATTTTGATGGAAAAAGGATAGGGAACTTTTTATACTAGTATAGAAATGCCAATCCTTGATTTTTGGTAGAATTTGCCCTTCACAGTTTCAAGACAGAATTTTCTATGTTTTTCCTTTATTTAAATCTGCTATTTCCAATTTGTAAGATCACATGACAACATACATGATGCAGATATTGATACAGAACTATCTTGTTGTCAACTTATGCTATGCCTATTTAGGCATTATATTAATTATATAAGACCAACTGATGCAGAACACTCCAAGTCTTTTAGAACTTTTTGGGTATATCTCAATTTATCTACTACTAAAATGCGTGGAATGTTATTGTCGCTGCAAAATTGATCGCCCCGTTTGACTAATCGCCCTGCCCTCAAGCGGTACACTATGAATCCTCCATTTCCTGACTCAGAGCAGAACCTCCAAGCACGTGCCGCCTCCAAGAATGGCTCAAAGGGGAGGGCATATTCAGGTGCCGGTGCTGCTGTGTGCCGGCTCGAAGGGGAGATACTTCTGCTATTCTGTGACTGCAGTGGCCTGCGGCGCTTGCAACCCTACTACATACTGATATCTTTGTGCTTGATTTTGAGTTTATGGTATTTTTTACTCTATTGTATTTTGTAGTTCTGGTGTGTGAGGATGCTGGCACTAGAGATGGCGGATCCAGAGTTGAAGCCTGTCATCGAGGTCCTGGATGTTTCCGCTGCTTGGAGATGCTCTGTCACGGTAATTTTAGTTGTCCTACCGAAAATGGATTGTTTGTTCATACCTGGTTAAAGCATATGCATATGATTTTTTCTACTGTTTAGTTGCAGTGTCACCATGGTTGTTCCGCATAGCATGGAAATATTTAATTATGATAATTATGAGATGGATGATGATCACATAGAGTGCCTTGACCATCACCTCAAGAAAGTAGTGCTGAAAGATTACAGAGGGTGAAAACATGATATGCAACTTGCCATTTTCTTGTTCATCATGCAAGGGCTACATGTTTTGAGATAGATAGCCGTACGATAAAGAGGAGAACTTTTCGGGGGCTCAATTTGTTTTTTCAGAAATTTAACAAGGGCTACTTCAGGTTTTTTAAGCCAGCAAGTAAAATATCTTCAAAACTATATTAGTGTGTTTGTCTCGGAGAAACTGAACTTTGAAACTATATAGTGTGTTTGTCAAAGTTCAATGCTTTTACTGTATTGTTTTAGATTAGTGATTATTTCCATTGTATTCTTGTTCCTGACCAGCATCTGGATCACCATCATAGAATCAATATTATTAAGCCGTATTAAAGGATTCAGTGAAAGCATGAAAATTTTTCTTAGCACCACCAGCCTAAGTGGCTAAATCGATACCCCCTCCCCCTTATTCATTGCCCCAGTCCATTCATGAGAAAAGTTTAAATTACTGTGTTATTTTGTTTGGTTGAATCTTCTGCAGATTGTCCGCTTTGAGTTCAGTCACGACAATGTGAAGTTGTGAACTCATAAAAGATAATATAAGTGAAGGACAATGCATTATCCATGGTTTGCTTCTACTAATATGAATCACATAAACAAGTTACTGGATAGAGTCACTGATTTGGATGACAATCTTGACCTCAAGGATCTGTACATACCTTTGAGGTTGGACTGTTAGCTATCCCCTCATCAATCATCATAGTTCTTGGCTTCACCATCTGTTCCATTTCAAACTACAATCTGTAATTTCAGGAGTTCGGTTGGAACCATTTTCAGTGGCTATCTTCAGCTATGGCAAAGTAAATGGTTTGTTGATGAAGCAGGATCTAAAATGTGCTCCATCACATGTAAGTCTTCTACACCTGCCCTGTGTAGTTTGGATTAGCTATTACCAATGTGTCTCGCATGTGAACTGTGGCCAGACAACACCCTTATTATAACTAATCGACACCTTTTCTGAATATAAGTGAATGGTAATGTGTTCCACTGGAAAAATTATATCTTGGGAAAAGGTTGTGATACGTGTGGGGGTTGGTGCATAACTGCACATATATGTAGACCTGCAGAGATCCGTGTAGACTGGTTACAAGTTGATCCGGTCACTATGTTATCAGTTATTGAATGGACACTATGGCATCTACTATGTGCTCACCTTTTGATTTTCTAAACCTAAAAGTTTGATTTTTTTTTATTATTTCAAAACTACTTGTTCATAAACTGAATCTCTAAATTTGGTTGTAAGAGCATCTCCAAGGGCCTCTCCAAATGAGTTTTGCATTTGAGAATTTGCAAAAAACCTCAAAAAGAGGGCTCCAACGGTTTTGCATATGACTTTTGCATTTGTGCAAACTTTGCATTTGAGAGGCTTGGTTTTGCATTTATGCAGAGTCTGCTCTGGCTTTGCAAACGCATTTGTGGAAGGAATTAGCGCGCGCAGGACTTTGCATGCAAGTGGATCCACTAAATTGGGTAATTGCCAAGTCCAAATGCAAAGTCCCTTGGAGTTGGCCTAATTTTAGACTTTGCATTTTGGTTTGAGACTTTGCAAACAACAACAAATGCAAAACTCATTTGCAAAGGCCCTTGGAGATGCTCTAAAAGAACTTCTGTTCTTGTGTGCTACTTCAAGTATAGATAATTTTGATAATGGCCATTTTTTTGACGGGGAAACCCAGCTTTTATAGAAAGATTGACATAATCCAGTATCTGAGACAATATGTTAAGGATCAGTATCTGACCATTTTCTATGACAATATGTTAAGGATCAGTATCTGAGACATCCCTCGCTTCAGCCTCCTGCTTGAGCTAATATTGTTCATGCTGACTCTATTTCCATCCTGTTCACGCCACTAAGGATTGCAGAGGCCCTGCCCTTGCAGAGAACTAGGGCAATAGCACCTGCAGCTTGGATCCTTGTTGTCTCAAGCACTTCAGGTTGCTGCTTCTACTTGTTTTCCCATGGGTATGGCCGTATGGGTTGTTTGTTTCTGATCTTGTTGCTGTTACTTCATGTTGCTGGTACGTGTAGCTGCTTAAGCCCTGCTGGTGTATATCTCCTGGGTGGCTACGGTCAAGAAGGCAAACAAGGGAAATAGCAGAAGATGAGTTGGGGAAAAAGGAAGGGGCAAAAGGGATAGGTTTATGGAAACCCATTAAGTATTTGCAAATTTAGTACTTCTGTTGTTAGAGAAGTTTCTAAGAAGCAACTAGATGCAATGTTTATGTGTAAAAACCACGGTAACCCTTACATCGATTTCAGACTACTCGTGAATTAAGCTGATTCATTCAATGAACTTCTTGTATTAATTGGTGCCAAATTGCAATATCACTCTGAAACAAAAGTTGTAGATCTTTCAAATGGTGGTGATTCCACTCAATTTGATAAATGGGTTAGAAAAATGGTCAAAATGGTGTTGCAATCCTGGTGGTCTTAATGTAAGATATTGGAAATTTTTTGTGGATCTTCAAGATGCAATTGATTAAGCAGTTTAGAGGTTGTGGTACTTCACACTTGGCTGTTCTTGTGTGCTACTTCAAGCAAATATAATTTTGATATGTAGTGGGGTCTTTATTTGTCTATTTATTCAGAAAATGGTATGGAATAGGTTTTAAGTTAAAAACTGGTGCTGACTTGAAGCACGAGAGCTATGGTTGAATATCCTGGATAATGTTCACAATGGTTTTTAAGTTAGGCAACTTTATTGCACTCTTAGTTACCCTCTATTGCAGTACCTCACAGAAATAATATAATATATCAGTTTATTTGCAGAACTAGGTACATGGCGTTGCTTCTCATACTTGACGAATGGAAAAGCTAATATAAAGTGTAGTTGTCTCATATCAACCCTGAGACATTATGGCAATGGGGATTGTGCTTAATATAATAAAACCCATCCTTTTTTTTTGGTATTATTAGAATCAGTATTGAATGCGTGACTCACTGATGCCAAATGATCTCCACAACACTCATAAGGCTCCACTTTTTCCCCAAGAGTGGTGCTCAGGCATAATCTATGTGAAGTTGTGCTGCGTGAGGGCCTAAAGAGGATATGGACTTATCAATTTCTGTCAGTAGTGTTTGGATACAGCGAGGTTAAGACTTCTATTTTTAGCATCAGATGGAGATTTCATGTGTTCTTTGAGGATGCTATGTCTGGCGTCTTAGTCTAGGTGGTGTTTTTCATTTGTGGGAAAAATTGGTTGATATACATACATGAGCCAAAAGAAAACAAAGATTATTTTTTGTCTTGTTGATGTGTTTGAGCTAACCACCTGAAAGTTAGTATGATCAAATAGAAAATGAATTCCGTATGTTTTGTTGAGATGAAGATGTCCTTTTCAACTAACGGAAAATTCAGAAGTTGAAAGTGGATATGAAAGGCTTTCAGTACACAAAGACGATATATCCAGCTGCAATCTAAACAACCTTTTTTTTTTTTTTTTTTTTGAAACTCAATCTAAACAACTTAGGTGTTCATGGTAGACTTTTTATCATTGGTTCTCTTTGGGTTCAAGGAGGCTCTTAGTTAAAGTGAACTACAAGATATGCTTGCAAGATGTTTGATTATACAAGGTTTTTCGGTTACGCATGCTTGTAATCAAATCGAAATCACGTGACCAATTTGAATTTCTTACACTTGTGTAGTAGTAGGTTCGAGACTCCGAGAGAAACACTGAGGCCTGAGGGAAAATGGTAAGAATTTTACATGGTTATCTGCATGCAACACTTTTTTTTTTAAATGATCTGTTGGATACTGCTGTCCTCTGTGACTTGCATACTGCAGATTCTCATGTTCATTCTGTATGGTACGTGCTTCTAAGGTCTATCTCAATTTTTTGTCCACATGATCTAAGGCTTGCCACTTTAGCATAGAAGGGGTGGCAATCTGCGATGCCAAGAAACAACTTTGAGAACTCTCACGTCCAGCATGGCGTGTACACAAAACAAATCATCTGTCTTCCCACATTTCAACAAAGTTGTCATATTCGGTTGGGTATAAATTCCCAAGTCTTGAAACATTGAGTTATCTAGGTGATAGGCCAATTCTCTAATGATTGACTTAGAAAGACGACCTCTTTGAAAGGATGGAGTACAACGATCGAAAAATAGTCACCATGGTGCTTTTCAACTGTCTTTATAACATCTGGAAAGCGATCAAGCCAGAAATTCTAGTTATCATCCTGTAACTAGGTAAGTGCCCGTGCGTTGCAACGGGAACACTTTGTACCACAATAACATATATATGAACATGTTTTACAATATTGATTCCAATCAGTATTTATAATAAAATTATGTTCAAACCCGATGTTGCAAAGAGCATAAAACTTTCCCCTATTTTTTTACTGTACCAATCTAGATAATCTTGATGCGGCTAAGGATGTCTGGAGGTCACATGGTGGTTTTCAGTAGGGCACATGATGGTTCCACCTCCACATGTGCATGAAGATCTGTGCATGGCAAGAACACAACAATCAACTGGGTTTTGTTTGGTTCAGACCCCTGGCAACTTGACAAACTTCTTAGTTGCTTATGAATGATCAAGAAATTACCTGGTCAGGCCGACCCTGTTCATTTCAGGCATCCAGACCCTGATTTTAGGCATTGCTTGGTTGAAGCCCTACAATCATGTTTGTGTGATTGACAAGGGGAGGCAATGGTTCTGTTGTGCTTCCTTTGATTGTTGTGCTTCCTGCGAGTCCCATTAAAGAACAGAAGCATGAGGCAACATTTATATAAGAGAAGTTTTAGAATATTTGTTGGATAGCTGTGCAGTTCAGTCACTGTATCTTAGAAATAATATCAGCATGGCTTTACAGTCACATGAGAAAGGAGTGAAGGATTGATTTCTGTATAAACATTCTGAGATATTGATAACACCAACATATTAACAACATCATATTGTGGTGGTTCACTGCCGATAAGTTTTGGGCACATTTACTTAAGTTATTTGTGTAAAAATAAAAAGGTGCCATACCAGGTGCCTACAAAACTCGGGCAAACATGACTCTAGAAAACTCAGGTAAACATGCCAATCATATGCTAATATTTTTTCTAGCTCATGAGTTATATCCTATTTGAATCCTTTTAGGCAAATTTAGTACTAAATGCATAAGAAAACACTTGTGGTTTGTGACTACAAGAAAATAGAAACCGATGGCATCCATGCATTTGCATTTTAGGCAAATCTGTCAGACACATACAGATCATACACCAACACACTCTAAGTAAAGAAGTCCTTTACTTAGGATTTAGACCAAATCGCAATGTTACAGTGGGGCTCAGACAGGAAATTTAGACCAAATCACAGTGTTACAGATGCATAGATGGTTCAGCTAACCTGGGAGTGGCAACGTCGACAAATGACGATAGATTAGGACCCCTGGCCTATTTTTTCAGCACACCTGCTCCAACTGCGGAACATGAGTTCAGTAAGGGATGGGAACCACAAGTAAATCAGTTTAGCAGATGGAGCATGGCATTCCAGTACAAAGATAAGAAAGCCCCGCTGCAGGTAATTAGCTTTGTAGGCACATGATTTCCAGGAATCTAGTTGCGGACACGTATGTATTACAAAGAAGTTCAGAGTTCAGAGAAGTATGCTTATGATGCAGCTGATGAAACTCAATGGCATCAAAGCTGAAGGAGAGGCAAGGGCACAGAGGAAGGCCGAGGTACACGACTAAACACTTATTGCTCCTAATTTGACTTATTTTCTGAAGAAGATGAGAGATCCCAGGGCACATGTACTACAGAAGAACTGAAGAATGCATTGCAATTCAAGAAAGAAAAGGTCTCCGCTAATTCAATTCGCATGTTATACCCTGCAACTGTTCTCTCTATTCAGAAGAATGACTGATGAGATTGATGCCAATTTTCATCCTTAAAGAGTCTTATGTGAAGAGGGTACTACTGTATCGCAGCGAAACAAAAGAAAATTATTCAGTCACTGCTGTTTTAATAAGTCACATCGTACTGGATACTAAAATCGTTAGGTTTGGATGGAATGTTAAAACTTGCAGCTGAATGGAAGTATTGCAAAATAAAAAACAGAACTTACTATTCTTCAATCTTTGCTTTCCAAAGCCAGTGCACAAATGCTCATGATCTATTCAGGATCACATGTCCCTGTAAAATAACATTGGCATAGATATTTCAATCACAAGACATCAACATATTGCAGAGTACATGGTGACAAATCTGCAAGCAAGTTTATTGACAAATCATAATCAGAAATTTAATTCTTTTACACCGTATGTTATTTTGTTTGTCAAATGGCTATGGAAATTCAGAGGTTTCAGGTTTCTCTATCCAAGAATTGGGGCGAGGCAGATTAGTACATTACTGCCCGGTCAGAGTGATGTTTAGGCGCAACTTCCAGCAGTCTGCGGTTTAGTGGAGGCCTTCCACAGTCTAGTAATCAAACAATGTATCAGTCTTATAATCATTGCTCATGCACAACAAAAGCAAGCATGAAGGCCTGAAAGGAAGAAGTAGCACTCTTGGCTAACATTACATGTCTATCAAGAACTCAGGTTGTGGACGAACAGGTAAAATGCATGGTATTGAATTTCCTACCTGACAATAACTTATAGAAAAGCAGGAGATGCAGTACTCGTACGTGTTGACTGGTCCTTTTTTCAGCATTACGGGATCGGAATCACACTCAGCATATGTACTACCACTAAACTGAAGGCATTTGAGTATATAAGCAAAGAGGAAAAATCTATAAGAAACTCACTTCTGAGCATCAGGTGATCGAAGAGCTGGAAGTATTCTAATGAAATTCAAGGACCATAATATGCAGGGAAGAACAAATGCCACCAATGCTCACCTCATCTTAGATGCCAGTCCTCGTCGTTACCATCCCTCTGTATGTCCTCTGCAAACCAGCTCCTTGTCCGTCGCGTGACCCACGGCAGCTGCGCACAGCTCAGATCGGGTCGGGGCCGGGGATGCCACTGCTCGTAGGGCGCCGGAACGGGCGAGCTGCTGGGCGGCGACGTCGACGAGCTCCGGTGAGGGCGTGGCGCGACCTTCGACGGCAGGCTCGGGCGGCGTCGTGGTGTGCGTCGTCCTCGGCCGGGAGACGGAAGGCGGGAGCCGGGCGCCGTGCGCGGGCGGGCGGCGGTTCATCCCGGCGGTGGCGGCGCCCTTGGCCTCGGAAAGTGGAGCGGGAGCGGAGGCGGGTGCCGGTGGTGGTTCGCGTGGGGGAGATGCGGGAAGGCGGCTTCGATCTGAAGGAGGTGCGGTTGTGAGGCCATGCATAGGAGGAAGTTACGGAGAGGGGAGGGGAATTACCGGGAGGCGATTTTCCTTTTTTATTTACGGGGAGGTGATTAATCGTGATTAAATTTTTTTGAGGAGGGGTTACGGTGCGGGAGCGGATTACGGAGGGGGGGGGGGTTCATTTGTTTAGCGGTGACGATGACTTTTGGTTCCTTTTAGTGGTAAGATATACATGATTTCTACTTAAGTTGATTGCCATTTTGACTCGTCACATAACTAAGGTCACAATAGCTCGATATCTTATAACATCTAGCAGTTTGAATTGGGCTGGGATTATAGTTCATATGTTAATTTAATATGTAAGCATCAGCTAGGATTTGCTCACTCAGACATTTTCTTAGCCTAATTTTAGTTTTAAATTGCAGTTATTTGGCTTGGTTCGATTATTCTACATAATGGATAAAACTCTACCAAGAGAGGAGGCCAAATCATCACGGTGCCACATTTTCGCTTGGTGAAACATCAAAAACCACCGTAGCCGCTGACTCTTTTTCTCTTGGATTTTTTGAAGGGTACGTCACTCATGGATGTTTTACCCCCAATATTGTTGCCTCAAAAGTTTATTACTCCCGATATTACATATTTTGATGGGAAAAAACAATGTTCTAGTCTATTTTTTTTCAATGTGGCATAGTTGGGCACTTGGGCATTATATTAGCAAAAAAACGCACCACGTTAGCAAAAACAACTATCAAGATGTTTGGTTGAAAATGCAAATGTAATAAGAAAACGCTGTAGTCAAGGAAGCGTGGGATTCGGTCCCCAAAAAAATTGGACGTAATGTGATTTTGTACTGAACCGTAATAATTAGTTAGTTTACGTTAAACCAATGCATAGGACTTTGGGCCTCTCTATTGAGCCTTCCTCAGCCGAGGGGCTATTTTGGGATCCTCTGGTGTAGTCTCTAGTCTTAGTTTTCACGCTGCCAAACACTTAAAGTGCAACTAGATTTTAGTGGAAAGCTGACGAGGATCACTTATCCATTTAGGCCCCCTTTAGTACAGCTCCTATCCCTAGCTTGACTTTCAGATTCCGTGAAGCTCTGCCAAACACTTAAAATGCAACTGGATTCTAGTAGGAGCTGGCGAGAATCACTTCTACATTTACACATAGAGCTGGGAGCTAAAAAAAACCGCTCTCCACCGCTTCCCGCTGCTCCCCATTCATTTGCGACAAGATTCAATTAAGAATTGGTTCTCACTTGCTCTCCAACTCGCTCCCCACCAGAATCACTCTTTTGGAGAATCAAGAACTGAAGCCCTATCAAATTGGACCTTACACTACGAGCTCAGAGTAGAAAAAACACCCTTCGCTGCTTCCCACTGTTCCACGTTCATTTGTTATAGGAAACACTTTAATTAATTCTCACCCCACTTTGCAAAACATTGAATTCATTGTTTTAAAAAATAAAATGGCTAAGAATCCAGAAGTGAAACTCTACCAAAGTACCAAAGTAGTCCTTTATTTCCACACCTCCGACCCTGAGGCATCCACATTTGCCCTTTATTTCCACACCTCCGACTCCAAGGCAGCCACATTTGCCCTTTATTTCCACACCTCCAACTCCGAGGTGACCACAATGGGAAGAATGCGTGGCGGAGGACGCGCTGCCTTAGCGCTGTCATGCTCACACTAGAGCTTTACATATTGGTTCAGTCTTCTAGAGTGTTCTCGACTACAGAGCCCTTCATCTTGCTTCCCCAATCATAGATTTGTCCACAAAAATTCAATCTTTCTCTATTTGAAAAGGTTCAATTTTTTAGTGATGGTAGGGTGGCGACACTGGAGGTGCGAGCGCACGTGTAGGATGGTTCCACCCCTTTGGGTGCACGTGCACGACCGTGTGACACTTCCACTACACCAGGCAGACGCGCACAACAAGAAGGAACCTCCCTCCGCCAGCCGCATGAACACGGTGGAGTGGTGCTTCCACTGCGGTTGCATGCGAAGCCCAGTGGTACTTCCACTATGGGTGCCCACACACGATTGGACGACACCTCCCCACGGCCACCAAGCAATGGAACTGCTCCCCAACCATGAGGAGAAGCACAGGTAAGATTTTTACTACGGTCCCCACAATGATTTGCTGCATCGTTCACGAATCAAATCAAAGATTCATCTTTTCTGCAGGGTTGCAGAACTACCAAGTAGCAGGGCCGCCACCACCACAAATAGCAGCAACACCAATAATGTCAATGACAAACAAAACAGATGAGAGGGGCATTAACATGTCTATGCTCGTGATTAGTAAGAATCTCCACCAGAATTGAACCATGTTTCTTATGCACAGCCCTCATGCACACAATAAAGACACTAGATCACGGAATTGAAAAGTAATGTGTTTAGTCTCTCTAATAGGTTGATTCTCTTTAGCATTTATTTGACCATGTACTCTCACTAGCACCAAAGAGGCTATAAATTTCACAAGCTGATCAATTTTTGGCGTAGTTGAGATGGTGTTTTTCCAATTGGGGTTGGCTCCGATTGGTGAAGTCCCTGATTAGTTTGAAGCAATTCTAGTAATCTTAGCATCTTTTGGTGATTTTTTGAGTTTAGCTATTTTTTAGTTCTGATATAATGTTTTTTAGATTGAAACATGTCACGTTGGCGGAATCCTCTTTGGCGGTCGTTCACTGCTTTCTTTTCTAGCGAACGATCTCCGCACGCGGTGTGTCAGCCGTACAGCGCTTCCCATGGGATGATCGCTGATGTAAGCAATGAAAAAAGTGAACATTTATTTCAAAATACTATAATTTCAAAACTGTGTATCTAATCGCAATTTCGTTTGCACCGGTGTGTTCTGCGACTAGACAAATAAAACTAGATCCCACTTGAATATGTTTCGAAGAAACTTTTTCACTTTTTTTCTATCTTGTACTCATTATCTATATAAGTTTTCTTTCTATGTTCTCGTATCTAAGTTAATGGTAAAAATTATGCGTATAAGTTAGCTTTTCTAACTTTGCATGTGTTTTGACGTGATAAGTTAGATGTATAAGTTAGATTTTTAACTTTACAACATGTGAGATCATGTAAGTTATATGTATAAGTTAGATTTCTAACTTTGTAACGTTTTAGATCACGTAAGTTATGGGTTCTAAGTTAGATTTTTAAGTTATGTCGACTAAGTTGACTACTAACTTAAAAATATAAGTTATGTACAACTTAGTTTGATTTCTAACTTTGCATTATAAATTCTGATGTTATGCATATTTTGCAGATCTCCCAATTGCGTACAAATGTATGTTCAAATGTTTTGGTTATAGAGATCCTTCAAATTATCATAGTTGCTGAATTTTATAAAAGTTATTTATGTATCCATTGATCTTTACAAGTTTGGATTATATTATGGTATCTATGCTATATTGTAGGATGTAAAAGTTACTTTTATTTGCTCCTTCCTCCTTTTTATCTATATTCCTATGTCCCAAATGATTTTATGTTTGTTAAAAGAGAAAAAACAACTTCTAAAAACGTAAAGATAAATGTAAATTTTATGGCTAAAGAATGTTTTAACTTATAACTGTTAAGTTTGATCTTTAATTTATATCTATTAAGTTTGGCCTTTAACTTATAGCTGTTAAGTTTTGGCCTTTTTTAAGGTACAACTGTTTAAGTTTCAGCCTTTAATTTACAACTGTCAAAAATTAAAATCAAAATTTTGTGCGTAAGATCAAAGCGTGTAAAAGAAAAAGTGAAAGAGAAAAAAAAGAGAATATAACACACAGTCCACATGAAAATAGAAATAGGAATAATACCTTTACATGCTTAATTACTCTTTTTATCAAATAGAGAAAGTAGTGGGATTTCTTTATTTCCTAAAGTAGAAACCAGACTACTGTCGGATCGTTCGCTAGTTACGTTACTCATGAACGTTCGCTGTTTAGTCGCTCCCGTCACGTTGTGATAAGTATTGTGGCTAAATCAATATTTGTTATATTTCAGGTTGTCTCTACTCACTTCTTTCATTTATCGACCCCATGATTACCTTTTGGAGCACTGAACAAACGTCTTTCTGCTTAGACTCGCAAGTGCATTAAGCTCTCCTGTTTGACTTGCACTTTCACAACTCCATGACGATGATGGAAAGATCATTGGGACCATAGGAGTAGTGGTCAACGCCATTGGATTGACTTCATATGCTGCATACTTGGTTGCCACTTGCCAAGTTAGATGTAGGAGGGTATTTAGACACAAGGGTAAGAGTTATATCGTCACACATCAATATTGTGCTAATATTAATTTCAACCAACATTAATTCAGTTTTGGGACTATTTTTGGATACCTCTATCATTTTTCCCTATGTCATTGTAGTTTTTCTGACCTTCTATGGAACATTGAAGAGGGAGTCCAAAAAACAACAGAAATCATCTCAATGGTTACTTTTTTTTTTGCAAATTATATACAATTGATATCTCTCTATACCGTGATTGCTTTTCCGTTGTTTGGATTTTGTATTGCAATATGACATTTGAACATTTAGATAAAACATGAAGTTTCATGTGTTCTCTCCATGTCTTTCTTTCTACTAAATTCTAATTGATGGCCACGGGCCGAACATGAAGGTTGTGACTGGAGAAAAAGAGGGAGAGAGCCGAACATGCAAAGATTGTTAGTATAGAGAAAGAGGAAGAGAGCCGAATGAGTGAGGGGTTAGCCTCCCTCAACACCTTCTACTCTCCCCTTTTATGAGGAATTGTGGGATGAGAGTTTTCATTGTCTCTTGGTGAGGCTAGTATTTTATGATAGAGCCTTTAGGGCCTACAGATGGTCTCTAAACATTTTTCTGCAAGCCCATAAACTATGTAATCGTGCCCTAAAAACACCATTTGGTCCCTAACTATTATACATCTCCAATAGTAGCCTCTTAGCTATTTCATTTTGATCAAAAGTACAAGACCCAATAGCTCAATACAATTAAGCATGGCCCAATTACAACTCGGTTTGAGACAACTGAATTGAAAGACGATGGACTAAAGGTTCCCTCTTCACTTGAAGTACTTGCAACACTATAGGAGTTCAAAGGACTTAACTCTGATATCGAGCTTGACATGTATGGAATCCTCACCTTCAGTGCTTGCAATTTTGAGTCCATGACAGCCCTACCAATACAAAAGAGAAAGGGGTGGCTACTGAAGCAACTTAAAACTGATTAGAGTACTACTTCTAAGCATATTATTATGTAACACTTCTAGCTAGTCGTATGTGCCTCTTATCAAATGGTTCTAATTTTTGTTGCGTTATTGTTTTGGCTCTTGTATCATGTACGTGATTATGTCTATCACTTTACCGATGTCTTGGTTTAAATTTTGATTATGAGGTGTTTAAACTTATTAGGTTGTTTATGTGTCTCATATATTGTAGTGATTACATACATATATTGTTGGGGGGACGGGTGCGCACACCCCACCCCCTCCTTGTAAAAAGGCCTAATGGGCTAAATGGATTGGGGACTTGCATGTAAATTCATGATTTTAAAGGGGGAGGAAGGAAGATCTCCTTCTCCCACCAACTCTATAAATAAAAGCCCAGGGGCAAGAGAGAGGGACAGCTGACTCCCAGTTTAGTTGGCAATGTTCATTCTTTCCTGTCTGGTGCCGGGCCTAAGCACAACCCTTGTCCCGGAGAGGGTACCTTCTCCCTGTTCGGAGAAGGTACCTTCACCACAGTCGGTGAGGGTACAGCGAAGGTCCCGTATTCCAACATATATTCTGCTATTTATGGAAATGTACCCCAACTGCATTAACTGGGTTCAATTCTTGATCCTAGCTAGCCAAACAACATTTTGATATTAATCCTAGGGATTCAATTATGTTTGCATCCAAACAAGAATAATGGAAATAAATCAGTTTCCAGTTGATTCAACTCTGGACAAGTCTATTCCTAGAATCCGATTTATTGAAACTGACTCAATTTTAGAGAACCAAATAGCTCCTAAGCAGGAAGTGAGTAGCTATTTCTTGAAGGACAAGTATGTATTTACTTTGGCTCATGTGAACTGAAAGAACGCAAATAGTGGTTAGATCCCGGAAATATAAACCACTACCGTATGTTCAGAGAGTTTAGAATGGTCGTACATGGCAATCACATAATTCTCACTAGCAGCCGATCAAATACTCTACAAAAAATGAGCACACAAAATAAAATTTGACTATGTTCCAGTAAATTCAGACTTGTAGGAACCGTGCATATGACCTGTACATTTTAGCTTCAGCATAAGTGATTGTATCCAGCTACTACTTTCCCTACTGGAGCCGATTTGCTACACAACCTCAAAATGGAAATGAAAGAAGAATTTAATTAAGCCCTATTTGGATACAAAGTTTTTGGTGTATTCGAAAGATACCATGGTTTTGTGGAACACTTTGGTTTTAGAGTGCCATGCTGGAGTGTTTGGGTGCAACAAATTTTGTGATTTTTAATGCCACGACATTGTTGAACCTGTAGTTTTTTTTGGAGCTTTAAGAACTCCACTCTAGACCTCTTTTTTCTAAACCACGGATTTAGGTCTCTTTGATTTATAAAACCAATTTTTTGTGATATTATAATTTTCAAAAACTACGACATCCAAACGTGCCCTAATTTGTTTGGACAGAATGTATGTGGAATTTTAGGAAAATGCCATGATTTTTTGTGAAATACTTTGGTTTTATTGTGTCACGACATGTTTGGGTATAACAAATTTTATGGTTTTGAATACCATGGTATTCCTGAAGCTTAGTCTTTTTGGAGTTTTAGAAAAATCTACTTTAGATATCCTTTTTTTCAAAACCACGGTTTTGTACTTCTATGGTTCTAAAACTACGGTTTCTTAATACAATGTTCAAACAAGATTGGCCTAGAGTTTTAAAAAATACTATAGTTTTGTGAAATACTTTGGTTTTAGAGTGGCATGAAGTGTTTGGGTGTAACAAATTTTATGTTTTTGAATACCATGTGTATTGCTCAAACTTTAGTCTTTTCGAGGTTTAAAAACTCCACTCTAGACCTTTCTATTTTCTAAACCACTACACATTAATGGTTCTAAAACTATAATTTTTTTGATGCTATGGTTTCTTAGTACTACAACATCTAGACAAGGCCTGGTTTCTTTGCTATGGTTTCAACAAACTGGAGTTTTAGAACCATAGTATCATGAACTAATGGTTTTTTATGTCATAGTATTCTTGATACCATTATTTCTTGATAATACAAAATCCTCATTTCTGGAGTTTTTTTTTAGAAAAGGGTTTGTAGGAGTTTTTTCAGATCCCATTGTAGGAGTTTTTTCAGATCCCTGTGCGCCCGAAATTCCTCTTATATTGGTGGAAGCACAACTGCAGGTACTCTCACTCCATGCAAAGAGGGAGTTACATAGTGCAACTTTCTATTATCCTCCTAATTACTGGCGCAAACTCGTTTATTAGAATCAAATTATCATTATACATTTTACAGCAGGACATGCCTGCCTATTATCCTCAAGTCATCAGCTACAACACATGCCATCACTGTATAAATAGTGTGACACAACAAAGTGAAAAAAGAAGAAAAACAGTATACACCTACTCTTGAGGAATCTCTTTTTACAAGTATAACACATATATTACTTGCCTGTTCCTTCAAAACAAACTTGAATTATCGCCTCATCATCAAAAACTAATCACAATTTGGAACAAATCCTTCTTGATGGTTGGTCAGCTGCTTCTTGCACAGCGGCGGCTAGTGTGACCACCCAACGGTAACCGCGGCGGCTTCGAACCCCTCCTTCCCGCCACCAAACCGTATGGCGCCACTGCTCCCCTTCCGCGCTCTCCGTTTCCTGTCCATGCTACCGCCCTTCACCACCGCCGGCGACACCTTCTCGCTAGCATCCTGCTTCCTCGCCATGACGCTGGCCTTTTCAAGAAGCCGAACCACCTTGGACTTGCCCGCGGCGGCTGCGGCATCGGCGGCGGTTCTTCCCTTCACGGTCGTGGCCTTGGCGTTGGCGCCGTTCTTCAAGAGGATGTCGACCACGTCGGCGCGGCCCGCCTCGGCCGCGCAGTGCAGCGCCGTGTAACCCTCGGCGTCGGCAGAGTCGACGTCCGCGCCGCGGTCGATGAGGTCGCGCACCGTGTCGGCCCGACCTTTGAAGGCCGCGCGCATGAGCGGCGTCCACCCATGGGAGTCCCGCCCCTCGACGGAGGCGCCGCCGTCGGCCGCGCGCCTTACCGATCTCACCTCGCCCTTACGCGCGGCGGCGAGGATCGCCTCGCCGAGGCCCAAGAAGTCCAGGATCCGACCGCCGTGGCCCTCCTCGGCTGCGACCTCGAACGCGGTCTTCCCGGCTACGTCGCGCACCGTGGCCGTGCCGGCCACGCCGTGGGACAGGAGGAGACGAGCGACCGCCTCGTCGCCACGCCTCGCCGCGGCGTGGAGCGCGGTGGCACCGTCCGTGCCGCACCTCGCGTCGGCCCTCGCGCCCGCAGCGAGGAGCGCCCTCACGGCGTCTCGCCGCCCCGCCTCCGCCGCCAACCGTAGAGGAGTCTTGCCGTCCCTCCCCGCCGCGTCGATCGATGTAAAAGAAGACGAAAAGGACGCAGACGAGGACGAGGCCGGAGAGGCAGAGGCGGGGGGCTTGCCGAGGAGCAGCTTCAGGACGTCGTTGTGGCCGGCGGCGGCTGCCACGTGGATGGCGTCGGAGCCGGCGGGCGTGGCGCCGTTGGCGAGGAGGAGCTCGGCGATGAGGCACTCGCCGGAGGCGGCGGCGGTCTCGAGGGGCGTCCGGCCGCGGCTGGGTTTGTCGGCGTCAGCGCCGTACTCGAGCAGCACCTGGACGATGTCGGCGCGGCCCAGGCTGACGGCGAGGTCGAGCAGCGTGCGGCCAGACTCGTCGGTGGCGTCCGCGGCGCGCCACTCGGGCTCGCTGCGGTCGAGCACCTCCCTGAGCGCCTCGACCGCGCCGGCCTCGACAAGGCGCGCGGCGACGGACGCGCCCACGAAGCTGGCCCTGATGCCGCTGTCCACGAACACCTGCTTCCTCCGCGCCGAGAACCACTCCGGGTTGACCGAGTCCAGCGCCGTGACGGGCTCCTTCACCGCGGCGCCCGGCGCCACCACGCTATGCAGCAGGAACGCGTCCTCGCCACCACGGCCCCCGCCGCCGCCTCCTCCTCCGCCAGACCCGCTGGGCCCGTCCGGAGCCCCGGAGCCCAGGTACAGCACCTCCACGGTGACCGCGGCGAGCGGCGCCAGGATGCCCGTGTGCGGGCGCACCGCGAAGCGCCCGCGCACCGCCGGCTGCAGCCTGAACGCCACCGGCATGGTGTGCATCGCGTTCCTCAGCGTCAGCTCCCCTCTCGCCTGCCTCCCGGGCTCCACCCGGATCATCACCTCGCTCGACGGCTCAGGTATCACCAGCCGATCCATGCCGTCGACCTGAAGCTTTCGTCGTCTTCTTGTCTTCTCCTCTCTCGCCAAAGCTTGCCGTCCTCCTATAAGTTCTTGGTGGATCCAGAGGTGGAATTAGAAGCAGCCATCAAGGAGTGGGAAGCCAGACGGGGTCTTATGTATCCGCGGCGCGTAGGGCTTGGCCGGCGCGGCGTGGAGGCGTGCCACATGGGGTGTGAAGAACAAGGAGGACTTGTTCTATGTGGTGGCAGCTCCTTGGTGTATTTTAATGGCGGGTTTGGCGTCTGCTGGCGGGGGTTTATTCCGGAGGCAAACCGAGACCGACCGTGGTGGCGCCTAGCGGTAGCGGCGGAACCTTCCCGGCGGCATTGCCTGTCGCCATCAGCTCGTCATTGTAGGCGATAAACAAATGGATTAGTGATACGAACGAAGCACAGGTGATTGGATGGACGATCGTGTTCTTGCTCTCGATCGTTCCGGGTACAGTCAGTACTTGCGTTGCGTTGGCTCAGCAGTGTAGGAACATTTTCGGTTCTGTCTGACAGTTGCTGATTCACAGATGGTGGTATATCTCGTGTTTCTTTACAGAATGTTCGGTTTGCCTCTGGCAGTCAGCTATTCTACAGCATGCTTGAGTAGACTTTTTTGATCGGGTACAGCAATGCTTGAGTAGACTTGACAAACAGCCGCCACTCAATTTCTCAGTTTGAATGTTTCAGAAGGACCTATGTAAGCATATTCCTTTAAAAGTTTTTCTCTCTACTTTTCTAGAAAAAAACTCTCCATGGTATAAGTTTTGCTGCAAAGTATTTTTGTCAAGATGGTAATGGTGGTCTCAGAAGTTATTTTCTGAGGCTGTGTAGGTTTGTTTGCTGCAATGATATGCAAACAACATTGTGCGATGCAAATCATGCAATGTTCAGCTTTGACAAACAGCTTCATGAGTATGTAAAACAAACGTGATGACCTCATTCCTCACCCTCCCTTTGACAGGCTTAACAATGCCTGTAGAACAACATTGTGCCATCTGTAGCAACATTGCTGTGTTTCTTGTTTAATTTTGCTGGTTACGAACCGACAAAAATAATATTCGGAGTTCTTGAGCTTCTTCAGTTAACCTACATGCGTTGTCAAGAGACCGACCGGTTTAGTTCTAAGCTCCTATGCACGTTTTCAGATACTTGGGTTGCCCGTAGAAACTTGCCTCTGACGCATCCGCTGGTTGCTTTGCAGAAAATGACATCAAAATCGACAAAATGTTCTTGCCTTTCATGAAGCCTTCCGTATAGGACGCCAGGGTGTTTCTTAATCATCAGAGCATTGCCCTTGTCATATTAACCGCTCTCCGTCAATACAGACAGATGAATATGATCGCCTTCAATTGTTTGAGGCACAAACGGATTCTTGAGTATTTGATGAGTTCACATATAGCCATTGATAGCGCCATCAGCTTTGGACGGTGTTCAGCACGGGTGAGTAGGTGACAGGTAACATTTACAGTGAATTACATTTACAAGGTGAAGCTGTTGGATTTTATGCCACTCCATGCTTATCCATTCGCTGGCTGATCTCTCTAACCTTCATTGGCAGCTAAGTGTAGTGTTCTCCGGTACGGTCACTATATATAAAATGCTATTACCCACTCTCCCATGGCAAACATACTCTCATGAAAGTTATTCGCCGTTAGTCATCGGTAAAGAAATGGTTCTTTCACTATCAGAGTAGTATGGCAGAGGAGGCAAAGGTCTTGATGATCTGGTCACCCGAATCCGTGTTCTTAACCATTTTCCGGTGACCTGGTAAATAATATGGGTTCAGCTTTCACATTTGGCTTCCTCCATATACCGTGTACTGGCCAAGATTGTACATGAGCCTCCGACAGTGACTGCACGTTATTTCTTATGTCATGATGTCATCCACTAGGGAAAAAAAATATATTCTAAAAAATTTCGTAGAAATCAGAAAAAAAAAAAGGTCATCAGTTTAGTACACTCTAATTACTACTGATTATAATAGTCAGAATAAAAATATCTTATGTTTTAGCAATCATGAAGAATGTTCCCTTAACTATTCATATACCAATGAAACTCTAGCAAACTATTAAAAATAAAATTATCCTCTTATGGCTAGCACCGTTTAGCTCATCATAAATTAAATAATCTCACTCCATCAAGATATAATGCCAATCTTGAGCGGCGTGGTGCATGCTTAAACCGCTGATGGTGCCGTAATAATTAAGCAACTCATGACCTAATATACTCCCTTAGTTCCTAAATAATTGTCGTTGTTGGTGTGTGCATGTCTCAAGTTTTACTCGATTTATAGAAAATATGTGCAACGTTTGTGTCTCCAATTAAATTTGTTGAAAAACTAGATTTAAATATCTTTCCAATGATACTAATTATGTACCATAAATATTATTATTTTAAAATATATATTTAGACAAAGTTGTTTCTCAAAAACTGCAAACGACAAATATTTATGGACAGAGGAGTATATCCTTATTTCTAATACGGGAGTTTTGAATAAAAATGTATTATATGCATAAGAGTTTCAACTTAACAATAAAAGCTTGTAGCAACTAATAAGATTCAAAATTTGAAAGTCAAGATCTAGATTCATGATGTCATGAGATGAGCTTTGTGCTACATAAGTGCCACAATAGTTTTAAGTTAAGATTTCAAATACTTTCCTATTAAAGACACATGGAGGTGTCATGCATGGCAAGAAGAAACTATTGATGAGTAATTGACAAATATGTCACAACCAGATGGAGACTACAAAGCATCTATCTCTACTATAATTGAAATCTTCTCCCAAGAGTTGGAAGCCAGGCTTCTCACCCTTGGCCCACAACACAGACTCAAACTCAGCCCTCTCTTACTCTCCTCACGCCCACGCCATGCCCACCGAAAACTAACAACCACACGACGCAGGCAGGGATCGAAACCCACGGGCCATCGCTTTTTTTCATTCAAAAAAAAAAAAGAATCCCCCACTTTCTCTCTCTCTCTAAAACACCCGTACAAGGCTGAATTCTCGACTAGGCTAGGGCGCCTGGCCGCCGGGCTAGGGTTGTGTGCGATGGTGGCGACGGCGGCGGCTCCCTTGTTCCAGCCGTGGCTGGCCTTCAGTACGGGCGTGGACCGCCAGGCCGCCAGGCGAGGGCGCTGGCATAGTGCAGCAGGCAGGCCAACCACGGTGTCATTCTTCGTACCTTGCTCCCTGCTCGTCGTCCGGATCAAGGTCGGGAAAACTGAGCAAGCAAGCGGAATGGTGGCGGCTTGCGGCGAGGCACCGATGGGGGTAAGGGCCTCACGGGCGCGTGCGAGGGCTGCGCAGGCGCTGGCGTGCGTAGCCTCCACCGCGACCAACAGAGGGGCCCGGGTACGCTACGCCGCTGGAGGCCATGGAGAAGGGGGCCAGGGAGAAGCTCGTCTACGCCACCTGCGTCTACAACGGTGTGTGATTTCTGCTTCTATCATGCGTATATGACTGCGGCTAGGAGGATACACATGGGATGTGACATACGGGTAGATCTTGGAGGATTAATGAGGAGTTCATCGAGAAATTTAATTCGCAAAGTTTATTTAGTACAGGCAAATGGGTGTTGTCACTAGCCTGCAACAGAAAAGAATTGTTTTAGGTTGATTTCCGATTCTTTGGAATTTCATAGTTTAAGACTGCTTTGGTCTGTCAAAAAAAAAAAAGACTAATAAGTTAGCACGAATGAACACTACCTGCTCCAAAACATTTTCTGTTCATGACAGGGGTTCACATGGTCTCTTCTTGGTGAACATCTACGGATCACACAAACCATGTCAACAATGCATAGATTAGATGTTCGCCTTGTTGGGAGTTTTGTGTTCATGTACATATGATTTATTCAGGTACTGGAATTAACAAGCCGGATTACCTTAAGACGACGCGGATTTTGATCCCGAGTCTCCCACTTACTCCCAGGTGATCCACAGGCTCCCAAACACCCACATCGGCGATGAGCTGCATCACTCTGTCTGGAACTCTTGTAGCTCCTACCACAGCGATCCATCAGCCAAACGCCGCTTCCTGGTCCTATCTTTTTTTAGAAGGGACGGTAAAAGCTTTGCCGCAATTTCTATTAGACGAATAAAAAAAAAGGCAAGCGCCGCCCAGGTTTTTTGACCGAAACCGGGCCGGAGAAACTATACAATTGTGGAGGGTACCCTACTCAGCCACACATAGGTACCGAAACACTACTGAAAACCACTACTAAACAACTTCCTGGTCCTATCTTCACTGCTATCTTTGTTTCACTATAAATTTTACCAGAGTAGTATGGTCCTGCCAGACCCTGTTGTAACACTTCTTTGTTTGTTTGTTCCGCCTACATGTGAGGTTTTTACACGATCCATCAAAGGACACTGGCTATGTTGGCTGTGCTTTGACAAGCAATATGGTGAGATTTTTCAAGACCGCTAATGGGTCGTGGAGCCATAAGGTTTGTTCATGCTACATGATGAGTTTTTTCCCACCTAATGAACTTGATTTTCCAGCTTGCTTACATTCCTATGATTGCGCTTGTAGGTTCCTATCTCTGTGAAACCATTGAAGGACCACAACTGGATTCTGCCAGAAATGCCATGAGATTGATAACTGATTTTGTTCTCTCTCTTGACGACGGTTATCTCTACTTGGTAAATTGGCTTCATGGTGATATAAGGCGGTACAACATTGAGGATCCTACAAAGTCTTTCTTGGTTGGACAAGTATGGGTTGGTGGTCTTCTTCAAAAGGGCGGTGATGTTTCCTATGTCACTGATGATGGTCAGGAAGAACAGTTTAATGTGCCTCAAGTCAAGGTAATCTCTTCTCTTGAAACCTTCTGAAAGTAGACTATCTCTACTATAATTGAAATCTTCTCTAAGCCACCTCCCTCCTTCAAGATCAATGACTCACAAAGACACAAACTACGGAATCAACGTCTGAGATTAAAAGGTGAGAAGCTGCTTCCAACTCTCCCCCATGCCCCCACACCACCCCGCAATCACGTTGTTTCCCATCCCCACAAAATTCAAACTAACCCACCAATTCAAAACTCACCCCACGCCGACCCCCACGCCCCCTCATCACGGAGAAAACGCAGTCGCCGCCTTCTTTTCCGTCGTTGCCCTCATCTCCTCCGTGCATCTGCCGCCGTCGTCACATCCGTGCTTATCGCGAGCAGCCGACTCACGCCCTGGTCTCCTCCGTGTCCTTGGTGGCACTGTGCTGCTGCTCCTCTCCGGCCTCCCGACTCTGCCAAGGACACGCCTCCACGTTCAGATCGCGAGCAGCTGATTCATGCCCTCATCTCCTCCGTGTCCTTGGCGGTGCTGTGCTGCTGCTCCTCGCCGGCCTCTTGACCCCGCCAAGGACACGGGAGCAAGCCTCCTCATGGTTCAGATCGCGAGCAGCCGGACTCCTGTGAACGACGGCGATCAATGGCGGACCTCCGTGAGGGACCCGCGAACGATGGCGGGCGTGGTGACAAGGACACGGCACCCAGTACCGCGAAGGACGCGGCGAGCCCTGCCCGTTCCGTCTCTTTCCCCATGCGCCAGACAATGCAGCTCTTCCTATTATACGCTCTATCTGGTACGTCGATCTATCTCCCTGGATCTCCCATCAAGGTTTCTCAGTTTTCAAGATTAAGCAAGCCGACACTCGCAGAATCCATCCATATTAATCGATTTGTACCGTAACAGCTTCCGATCTCCCTGGTGAGGCAAGCCGGATAGTGGAGGCCAGCTGCCATGAGCAGGCCGTAAGGTGCCTAATCCTTGATTCCTAGAGATCTCAATTATCTTTTATCTTTATCGATTGAATTATTTCTTTGTGTTATCGAACATTAGTAACTTTAATTTCAATTCAGTATGCCCCGACCGTCAGAACAGGACGCCGCAAGCCGGGACAGTGAGTATTATTATTGTTTTGCTTTTCGTTTGCAAAATTTCATCTGAAGATGAACATGGATGCCATCGTCAAATTTACTATTACAGATTACCTGGTGCACCATGGGGTATAAAAGACAAACTCGCCCTGTAGAGTGTGCTAATGAATGCATATCTTCGAATGTGATTAGCTTATTACACCAGGTAATATACATGTGGTTTCTGTATGGTCACTGTAAAATGCTTCTTTGAAGTCACTCAAGCATTAGTATTTGCAACAGGGAAGGCAACTCAACATGTGGCCAACCAAATCTGACCATACGGGTAAAGATCCATGTTGATCCCAGCTAATTTGTAATTTATTTTCCTGGCAGATCAACTAGAGTGATGGTATATCCATGATGAGTTAATATTGGATATATAGGTAAAACTGATAGATCATTCTATTTCAATTGTTTTCTTTTGCTTTAATCGGATCATATCTTGTTCAGAGGGTTTGGAATGGATTGACTATGTAGGGAGTTGCTATGTTAAAAATGTAGCTATGACTCAACCAGAGGATTCTGATTTCTGATTGTGTGCAAAAGTTGGATTCATTACAGGGAAAAACAATGTGATTTTTATGAATTAATGATCATCATAATTGAAGGCTAATCATGCCACTGTTCAGCATGAACAGATATGTTCTGAGAATCAGAAGTATAAGAAGTAGGATTTGTACAATTCCTTTTCCAAATTCATGCACATCATTTAAACAATGTTTTAGTGATACTTTTATGTGTATAAATAAGGTTGGCTAATCTACTGGAGGATATAATGGATGGTTGGCCTCCTTTGTCTATCCATGATGACAAGAGTCAAGCAGCATGGGATTTGGGTCCTTTCTGAATTTAGTTCAGGGAAAAGTTCTATTATGGCAGTCACTGATGTTGTTGCTCGAGGCTTAGGTAAGCAAAACTTTTACATGTGATGCATCTTATATTTCCTAAAGAAACTGATACATATTTCTTGCCCTTAGGAAACAGATCTCAAGGATATGAAGTATCTCATTAACTATGACTTTCTAGGGTTGCTTGAGGATTATATATCATATTAGCCGAAATGGTAGACCAGGTGCAAAAGGAACAATTTACACCTTTTTCACTACAGCTAATGCTAGATTTGCCAATCAACTTATTAATATTCTAGAAGAAGCTAGACAAAAGGTCAGCTCTGAATTACCTGCTATGGGTCGTGGTTCACCTCCCCCTTGCTCAGGTAAGTCTAAAAACATATGATGCTTGCACTTGGTTTCAGTCGAGAAGCTGACCCCCCTGTCTCTCCATGCAGGTCATTGGTCATGTCGCAAACATTTGTGCTTAATATTGCGCAAGCTATGACTGACCAAGAACCTCTACTATGTTCAAACTGACCAAGATTGGGCATATATTCAAACTGATGCTTAGCTCTGTGGATGCTGTTGCTGTGTGCTCTGCTTGCTGGAAAAGGTATCCCAAATCTTAGTTGGATGATGTTGTGCTCAGATTTTACATTCAGCTTTGCGCTATCGATTCTCTAGCTTTACTTGCATATTCGGTTTTTGGTACAAGTGCTACTTTTAATGTCTGAGGGGTAACCTCTTTGAGGATGCTGGTATAAGAGAAATGAGGTCTCATCTCAATTTCATTTTATTTTATTTTTCTCTCCTACGCATTTGACCTACTCATTTTTGTATGGGTTTTCCAGTAAAGGTTGGCTGACTTGTTGACGATCTATATCTAAAGCAGCCTGAACTAAAACTTCCCTTTGCTGGTATGCACACATTCCATGCGCTTTATCACTTTAGATACATTTCCTAGCGACGATTTACAATACTGGCCGTCTGGTTTTTCCGCTTTTGTTTCATGTACTGCTGCTTTATTTTAACTTTACAACTCTAGAGTTTTGATGTAAAAAAAAACCTCTAGAGTTGAGCATGCTCTCAGTAATGGCAATGCCATCTGCAGGAACCAACTGGAATCTGCAGGAACCACCAGGAACTCATCAAGATGGGGGTTGCAAAAATAGCTTCTTGATGAGCACGCTCTTGGATTTTTACATTTAGCCATTGATTTTAATGAAGACAACATTCTATGTGCACTTTTTTAGGTGCATTAAAATTAGAGCTCTCAGCGGGGGACGCTTTACTTGTGGATAATATGTTGTTTACCAAATTGATTTTGATGAACTATTGTGTTACCCTAAATATCATTTCAGCGTTAGCATGGACACTATATAATTGTGTAAAAGTTGAACTATGCAAGAAAAAATATTAATAGTTTTCATATGCACCCCTAAGATAAAACCGTAGCGTTAGCACGGGCATTATACTAGTTGTGTCTAGCTTCTCTCGAGATTTAGTCAGTGCAGGATCCCGGTTTAATGGATGAGTGAAATTTAATCCTATGGCTCTATTATATTATTTTTTTGAATGGCACGATGATATGTTAATGTCACCTCAGTGTGACATCAATGATGAGAAAATTCTTACGCATTGCAAACTAAATTATGATTGATTTGTGAAGCTGCACGTCATGCCACTGACGTTGAGATCGAAGCTGCGTGCATTCCAACACACATGAAGAGCTGACTAATTTCTGGTCATCTCTCGCTATCACGATCTATCCTAGCATGTTTTGTGCAACGGGGACAAGGGGCATCATGAACTGCACTATGCGAACATTCCTATATATGTTACTTGCCGAGTACAGACATGATATGTTGTTCAGCTGTTAAACCACCCATAACCGCATCTTTCATATTATTGATGATTTGGTCAATCGCGCGTCTTAATTACCACTAGCCGTGCAGGAATACAAAACTGAGCACACTACAGCTAGAAGAAGTGATGGAAAAGGTTCTGTAGGACGTCGTTGTTATTCACGTTGTTTGTTAGATATATAATACATGATCCCAAATCATTGCAAGTCAAGGTTAAGCAACATCACAGCTAGATTGTGTCCAGCTAAGTAGTGTACCTAGACTATATTTCAAACTATGTTCGATCGTTGTTCCTTAACCTTCCTCTCCACTGACCTCCAGGACCGATAGCTTAGAGGATAGTGTTAGTGGCGTTGCACAACGATAGCCAAACCCTTAGGCTTTGTTTGGATGTAGATATTGAGCTGCTAGAATTGAATTGGGATCCAATACCAAATCAGACTAGCATTGGTATTGGGTTGCAAAACCAATTCTGTTGTTTGGATGTAGCTGGTATTGCTAGTTGGAATCAAAGACTTGGCAAATACCGATTCATGTTTGGATGGTTCATAGGATGGAATTGGCAAATGCGTCCAGGAGCGAGTGGATCCAATGCCATCAGGCAGCCCCCAACGACATCTCGCAGCTTAACTATGACCTCTGCGCCATGGCTCGCCTCCGCGCAAGGCGGCGGCCCCCATTGACCCGACCCAGGCCGAGGCGTACCTCCGCATGATCCACAACCAGCAACAGCTCGCCCTGCACCAGCTCTGCCAGGAGGAACCGAGGAAATCGAGCGCGACGGCGATGAGGACGGCGCCACGGCGGTAGGGAGCGGGCAAGGAAGGGGGTGGCGGCGAGGAGCTTGCTGGGGCACCCGCGAGTGGGGCTGAGGGGCCAGACGAGTGGGGCGGAGTGGCCGGAGGGGCGCGCAAGGGGCTGGAGGAGCTTCGGCGAGGAGGACTGCGAGGGTACGGAGTTCGCTAATACCCATCATTCCTCTCTTTCTCTTAGTTAGGGTTCTAATCTTGATAAATTTGGGGGTTACTTCTTAATAAGGTTTCTGGTTTAGGAAAAAAATTTAGGGAATCTTGACTTAGGCATGCAATTTGACTTGATTCCGCTTCTTCTATCTTCACTGAAAACCTAGTTTGCTAGCCCGGCTAATTGTGACAATGACAACTAATATAAAGTTGTGCTGATTTTGACTGAAAAAGGGATAACTATACCATTAATCTAGAGAAATTAGCACTAATAAAGGGCAATTAGGGTTTATTGAATGCAATTAAGGCATAATGAAAACATCCGGTACTTAAAGTTAACATTTAGTGTACATGGATTAGGCTAGCTCTGGTGCCAAATGTTAAGGGCAGTCCCAATGCAAGACTCTATCACAGAGTCCAAGCCTATTTAATACATTTTATTTATGGTATTTTGCTGATGTGGCAGCATATTTATTAAAGAAAGATGGAGAAAAAACAAGACTTCGAGTCTTATTTAGACTCCAAGTCTACAATGAACGAGGTAATAAATAAATTTAGACTCTATGATAGAGTCTGCATTGTGACTGCCCTAATAGCTTAGGGCGTCCGCAATGGACTGTCGAAATCGCTAGCAATTATCTGAATTCATCCGAGCTGGCGGAGAGAGAGCGTTAAAAAGTGACTAGCTAGCGAGAAGCCAAGCGCTAGTCTCGCACTTCTGCCGATGAACGTTGTGTCTTTGCTATTTCCTCATTTCCCGGGCATGCAGATTAAGTTCCTTTGTTTATTTTGTTTGGACGCCACCTCAGCTGGCGATTTGAGCGTACCGCTGCGGACGCCCTTATAGTATTTGTTTAGGATTGTGATTAGCCTAACACATAAACATCTACACTTTAACACTTAGTTGAACTTAATTAACTAGCTAGCTATTGGATGAAGATGCCCCTTACCTACCCCCAATAATAGGCATGACATCGGTGGTAGATGTGGTACTGTGGTCGTCATCCTCCTCCACTGGTCGTCAAATCACCATCATAGCAAGTATGGTGTCAGGTCTCTAGGCTTCCTAGCAAGGGGTGGGAGAGAGAGGCAACGACTAACGAGCTTCATGGTGCAAGGGAGACACATGTGATTCAAGGGGGGCTTCTTTTTAGAGAATTGAAACCCACCTTTCAAACTAGTTAGAGGACCAATTATCCGGTTTTGGCAATTAGAGTGTGCCTCTTACTCGGTTCATAGTTCAAAGTTGAATATCAGACTAACATGCAACTTATAGGTTGAAAAAAGGTACTTCAACCCACAAATTGTAGAGTCAGTTTGAGACTGCTCCACCAACTCTGCATCATAAACTCCATCGTGGAGCATCTTCACACAAACCACTGGAGCACTTTTTTTGCTCTCACAAGTCCACCTTTTTCTAGAGCAGGGTTTTTGGAGCTATACCTATTTGGCTAAAAACGTGGAGCGGAGAAACTAGGTAACATGCACCATTTAATTGTTGAAACTTGATAAATTTGTGCCTATCGGTTTCGAAGGTGGTTTTATATTTTATTATAAAAGTAATAAAAAATAGGTTTACTATTAAGAATCATAAATGATTTATTAAATAAAAAATTATGAAACAAATATCTTTTTTAAATGTTATCTACATGCTTATGATCTATATATAAAATAGTTGTTTGAAACTGATTATTTTATTCTTATTGCTTTATTGTTAGTCATGCTCAATATTTATTTAAAACAAATATGATCCAAATAGCTCTAAATAGACCACCTACATCTAGATAACATTTTTAGTATAAAATTTGAACTAGTTTCATATTTTCTATTTTTTAGAGATCAAACCTGAATTTATTATTTTTAGAAAAATCACATTTGAAATTCAAATTTGTCCGGTTTCAACAATTAAATGGTGTCAATTACCTAGTTTCGGTGTTTCGTACCCGGGGGTGTCACACCAACGAGTGAATTTCTAAGCGTGCTCCATAATCCGGATGGTGATGCAAGAAGAACACAAACGATTTATCCCGGTTCAGGCAAGGAATGCCCTACGTCCGACGAGAGGGGAGAACTTGTATTATCTTGCACCGAAGTGCTTGTACAGGGGTGAATACAAGCGAGTCCTGGGACTTAGGCGTTGTGGAAGAGTGTTGTGAGAGTGTGACTGTGATAACGTGCCCTATGCTATGCCCTGGCGCCCCCTTTTATTGGCCAAGGGGAGGCTCAAGGCTACACTGTAGTTAGGGCAGTCGTGGGCATGACGTCGAGGTATGGACGTCCTGTCGAGTCGTCGAGACTGTAGATGCTTCCTTTGGTCCGGTTTGAGCCTGTGGATTCATGCTTCCGCCCGGTTCGAGCCTGTAGCAGTGTGGGCGATGATGACCTGCTCGTCCTTTCTGACGTGGGCTGGCGTGGTCGAGGTACGGCTTTGGCGTGGATAGGGTGCAGGTGATGATGGCTTGCCCGGGAACCCCGTTGTATGGCTGTCGAGGTGGGATGGACAGGTCACAGCGCGCCCCATGCTCAAGTCACGTCCGCCATCATTCCTCGAGCGGTTGGTGGCCGCCTCGAGGGGTCGAGGACCCGAGCGATGGGACTAAGCAGCGGATTTGGTGGTACGGAGGGTTGACAATTGCGTTCAGAGGGGGTGCCGTACGAGGCACAGTGCGCGTCGTAGCGTAACAGTGGTACCTGCCACGCCCGAATCCCGGGTATGGGCGGTAAAATAGTGACAAGTGACTGGCGTACTTCTCACTGTTTTGCTCGCTGTAGCCATGGGGTAACAGGCAGAGCAGGCGTACCTTTCCCTGTTACGAGCCCTGTAGCCATGTGGGCGTCCAGGAAAGTGATTTCGAGTGGCGGGTTCGAGCTCCCATTCGCTCGAGGGGTTTCCGTCACCATCTCGAGCGGCCGCTCGCTCGAGGGGTTTCCGTCACCATCTCGAGCGGTCACTCGCTCGAGGGGTTTGTCACTTCCTCGAGCAGATGGGCGGCTGTATCTCGAGACGGTTTGGTTTAATTGTTTAGCCATGGGCCTGGTCGTGGGCCGGCCCAGTGTGGTGCGAGGAGGTGAATAGGGATTCTCTTTAGTTAATCTTTGGGGTTTAGGGGAGCAACACGGGGTTTGCTTACTCCTAAGCCCCTAGACTTGAGACCCCCTAATCTAGGTACCCGACAGTAGCCCCCGAGCCCTTGCTTGAGTGTGGAACTTCATGCAAGGGATAATGAAGTGGAGTTAAAGTACCTAGACTTGGGTCCTTCCGCTTTTTCTCGAGGGGGTTGGTTCCTTTTTCCGTGGGGGGCGCGCGAGCGTCCCCGCAGGGTAGTAACCCGAGGCCCCGCAGGAATGGGACATTCCTGCGGGGGCTTTGAATGAGCCGTCTCGAGGGTGGTTGTTGTTAACTAGAGTTGTAGCGCTCGCTATGAGGGGTTTCGCTCGATCTCTCGAGCCCTCGAGTGCTTTCCAATCTTCCCTTGTCGAGGGGTGTCGCCATGTGACTCGAGCCCCCGAGCCTCGTAATGCTGGGCTGTAGTCACATTCTAGCTTTCCCACTAGATTCCCCGGATTGGATCCAAGTGGTGGGAGGGCTGGCGCTACCCGCGGTTGGGCGAGCACCGAGCCTCTCGTTGAGCTGGTAATGGGAAAATCCAAGTGAGAGTCCATTTCCCTTCGAGGGGAGACGGCTTCGAGGCCCGGGAGCACTCTCATTAGAGCCTGGTGCGTAGCTTCTAGAGGACCGGCCCTGTTCGATAGGGGCCGGCGGCTCGAATGCCTCCCATCGAAGGGATCTCTTAGAGGCCTAGCACCTTGCCTTGGATGCGCCTTTGGGGTTCGAGAGTTCATTCTCGAGCGGGGCCTTTCGAGGGCCCCTTCCCAATGGTCGCCCCTGACCTGGGTGCTCGAGGGCGACTGTTTGAACCCTTTCGTGGGTCAGTCTCCGCTCCCGCGAGACTTGTATGTGGGACCAGGGTCCCGGGTTGTCTTACTTTGTAAGGAACCGTCTGTTCGAGACGTTCCATCACTGCAGTGGCCGAGGGAATCCACCCGTTGGCGGCGCGCCTTTTTAGGCGGAAACCAGCGCGTCATGATGATCGTGGGTCTGCGGTGGTTCCGCTCCGTCTCGTGTTGCGTGCGTGCGCTGAGTGGAGGTAGGTGGCAGTTAGCAGAGGCATTTAATGCGGTTACCGTTCTAGGCGAGTCCGCCGGAGTCGCGTGGCCGTTGGATCGTGTGATCTGGGCCGCTGGATGCGCGGGGCGCCGCTCGGCTCGGGCTTTATAAATTTGGGGGAGAGGGTTCCCGGTTCCTTTCTTCCGCATTCCTCGCCTTCTCGCTTCCCGCCACCGCCGCCTGCGCTCCCATCTCCCCCCCTAGCGCCGCCGCCGCATTTGCTGCGCGGCCGGAGAGATCAAGGGGAGGGAGTGAGTTTGTCCGGTGCGTGCATTGCCGAGCCGCCGTCTTTCACGCCTCACGCCGCCGTCGCTTCGTCGGGTTCCGCCGCCGCCGCCATCGTCATGGGGAGGAAGCCCAGCAAGTCCACCGGCAAGGGGGCCGGCCAAGCCGTCGGAAGCAGCAAGGCCGCCGGCAAGGAGGCCGTCGGCAAGGAGGCCGCCAAGGCCCCGACGCCACCGGTGATGCTGCCGGCGCTCCCGTGGCTGCGGTCGATGGTGGTGGAGGCGGACCTCGTGCGCCTTGTCGACGAGGGGCTGCTCCTCCCCAACCCGCCGGAGGGCCGCCGGAGTGGCGGGAGTGCCGGAGCGCGACCACTACGAGCCCGACCCGCCGGAGGGCTATGTGCTGAGTTTCATCAGGTTCCACCGGCGGGGACTCAGGGCACGCCCAAGCCGCTTCATGTGGGCGCTCCCCCACCACTTCGGGGTCGAGCTCCAACACTTCAACCCCAACTCCATTTCTCACGCCGTCGCCTTCATCGGCGTTTGCGAGGGTACCCGGGGATGGCGCCGCAATGGGATTTCTTCCGCACATCTTCAAGGCACAGCTCTTCACCCCGGCCGTGAGCAGGACCGATGGCCGGGAGAGCACCCGCCGTTATGTTCGAGCGGGCTCCCGCACGCCGCCGTGAAGAGGAGGGACAATTGGCTCCCCGGACGTTGACGACGAACAACGTCGGGTGGACCACGAAGTGGTTCTATCTCCGTAACGAGGGGAACCACTTTCGAAGTACACCGGCAAGGTGGTGACCGAGGCCGAGCACAACCGGAGCTACGGCAACCCGACGAAGTACCACCACCACCTCGACCCCCGACCGAGGCCATGGATGTGCTCCATGGCTTGAAGATCGGCGAGATCTCCTTCAACATCTCCCATGTCATCGCGGATTCCATAACCGTCGGGTGCTCCCACTAGCCGAGCGCCGGCCGCGGTTGGATCGGATGATGCCGACGCCGACCCTCTCACCCTCGAAGCCGGCCGGATGTCGAGCGAGGCTCTCCGGCCGCCTCGGTCGTCATGCGGGTGCGCGAGGCGATCGAGGACGGCAGGGAGCTTTGGGGAGGATCAAGTCAACCTCTTCCCCATGCGCCCAGATGCCGATCTTCTAGGCAGGGTACGTCCTCTTCGAGGCCCCCTTTTTTCCTTGATTTCGCTTTCTCTCTGTTTGTGTATGCTTTATCGAAATGTGTCTTTGTAGGACATCAACGACCACGGGGAGTCGAGGCCCCCAGTGAAGGAGGACGCGCCCGACCGCGAGGTGAGACGTCTCAAATCTGCCCAAAAACACACAACAAATCTCTCGAAAAAAGAGGAGAAGGCACAAAAGGCCGCCGCGCTGGTCGAGAAGCAGATGCGCGCAGGGAGACGCCGCCGGGAGAGGGAGCATCGCATAAGGCTGGACCCAACCGACTGGGATCAAATCTTGGAGTCGAGCGAGGAGGAAACGGATCCAGACGAGGAAGATGACGAGGAGGACGACGAGGCGACCGACAGCGACGATGCCATCGCTACTCGAGGCCTGACGCCCCCTCGATCTCGCGTGCAGGAGGAGCCCCTGGCACAACCGTAGGTTGAGCGGCGTGGGGATCCATCACAGGCTCGAGTGGGCCAGCGGGAGGAGTCGTCCCGCCAATCTGGCCGCGACGCTCGAGCGTCGTCTCCATCACGGCGGGAGTCCTCCTCTCGTCAACAAGTTTCAACATCGGGCGCGTGCACCCGGCAGCAAAGGACTGCAGATGCACGCAAATCTCCGTCAACTCAGGGTGGCGAGTGCCCTAACATGCGTCGGGCTCCTTCCGGCGATCGTCGGCCGGGCGGGCAGCCCCAACACGCCGGCGCAGGAGCCCGTGAGGGGTCCGGCGAAGATTCGCCAAGGAGCCGGTCGGGCGGGCAAGACCGTCGAGGTCGTGAAGCCCACGAGTAGCTCGAGCCAAGTCGCCGATGCTCGGAAGCCCCCGAGTGGCTCGAGCGACGCCGCTGTAGCTCGGAAGCCCCCGAGCGGCTCGAGTGAGGCCGCCGTGGCTCGGAAGCCCCCGAGCGGCTTAAGTGAGTCGGGGAAGGTCGCCAATCCCCTGGGCGGCTCGAGCGGCACCACCATGAGCACGGTCGTGGCCACGGGGTAAGTTTCCTATCGAGCCCCTTCTTGTCGCCCTTCTATTTTGCTTGGGAATTTCTGTGTTCATCCTGTTCCTGTTTTCAGGGTTAAGCGCACCCTAAGGTCGCTCCACCCCGTCCTGCCTTCAAAGAAGCTGAAGGTTGCGGGGGGCTCGAGCGGGACTTCCTCCGGTTCAGGTGGTGTGACCCTCCCTCCACCACCCCGGGCTTGGTTGGCGCGAGCCCAAGAGGCGATAGAACGTGGAAAGGCGATGGCGGCCGCGTCTCGTGCGGTGCCGGGCCGTTACCATGATGGCGGAAGGAAAGGCCGTCCCCACCACTGCCGCCCTGGCCGGTGCCCCGCTCGAGACGCCGTCGCCCACCGCTCAAGGAGAAGCGGCGGCCGGCGACAAGGAGGTGGTGGCCGAGATGCGGGCCTCGAGGCGGTGGGCGGCCGGCGCGGGGGTCGGGTCGGAGCACCATCCGATCACTCTCGGCGACGAGAGCTCGAGCCCGGGTTCCCGTGACCGGGGTCTCGGCGGCTCGGCCCAGGCGTGGGAGGAGGCGCAGAGGAGGGCCAAGGCAGGCGAGGAGATCGACCGCCACCTCCAAGCGTGCGGTTTTCGGCCCGCTATCCACGAGGCCACCGAGGCGGAGACCTTGGAGAGGAAACGGAGGGAGGCGCAGGAGCTCACCCAGGGGGCGTCGACGTCGACTAGTCAAGCCCAGGATGCACCGCTGGGCCCCCACCTCCACCGATCCCCACGCTGGCGGACCGGATGGCGGAGGCAGGTGCCGACCTGGCGTCGGTGCAGAAGGTCCGCGACGCCGTCGTCCAGAAGATGCAAGAGGAGTACCCGATGTGGGGCGGGCCGCCGTTGATGCTTCGGAATCCGGTCGATCCTGAGGCTCCTGCGGTCGTGATGAACGACCAGCACGAGCTTCGGGTCAACGTGGAGTCCGAAGAATATCGGTGTTGGCTCGAGAGCTCCTTGTGGCTTGCGTTGAAGGTCATCTCGGAGGACATGCCCCGGCTCAACGCTGTGAGTATTCTCAAGCCTTATCCATTTCTTGTTTTTCCCGTATTGCCGTGGTCGCGCCATTCGACCCTCCTTCTCGTGGCTCAGTCGGCGTGGAGCCAGTCCCACGCTAAGTCCGTCCACCTCCATGCTATTCATGAGAGCGAGGAGGAAGTTCGGCGGCTTGTGCGTTTGGGCCACGACGCCGAGGCGGAGCAGCACCGAGCCGCCCGCCTTCTTCGAGATGCTACGGCCGAGTCGACTGCCGCCAAGGAGGATGCTCAAGCGGCGAGGGATGAGCTGGCCCGTGTCGAGAGGGAGGCTGAGGCCGCTCGGAACGAGGTTGAGCGGCTGAAGGGGGTTGCCGTGCAACTCTCGAAGGATGCGAAGACGGTGTCCTCGGGCCTTGCCGCAAAGACGCGGGCCGTCGAGCAGCTCGAGAAAGAAAACGCCACTGCCGCCGCCTACGCCAAGGAGTTGCAAGTGGCGGTGATGCGAGAGACCACCGCGCGCCAAGCCCTCGAGAGCGTACTCGATGCGGAGAAGAAGCGGTCGACCGACCTCCAGACAGAGGTGGTCAATCTCCGGCAGAAGGTGGCGGAGAAAGAGAGCACTGTGCAAGGCGCCGGCAAGGCCCTCGAGGAGGCACGGGTGGAGAAGACTGACCTCAGTCGCGCCCTCAAAACGAAGCAGGCAGAGCTTTCGAGTGCGCTCGAGCGTGAGCAGAAGTTGTCGACCCGCTGCACCGGTAAGCACTCGAGTTGCTTGCCGCACTTTATACTGTTCCTTTTTCTTCGTGTTTGCTTTTTTGTCTTGAACTTTTCCCTTCAGCTCTCGAGGCTGATCTATCCACGGTGCGCGCGGATCTCCTGCTCACTCGAGAGACGTTGGACGCCGAGGTGGTCGCCAAGGCTTGGATCACCGGTGCCATCAACACCCTCGCGTGAACGCCGGGGTTCGAGCCCGTGGTGGACGCCGAGAGGCCGGAGCCGGCCGCGGCTATGCCGCTCGCATCTTCGCTTTGGCCTTTCCCCTGCGGACCGCATCCATGAGGCTCTCCGTCTTGCCGCGCGTCGCCGCAGCCTCGCCATCTTCTACTCCGGCTTCGATCTCTCGAGGGCGGAGATTCGAGCCGGATGGAAGCCGTCTCCGGCGGCTTCATCTTCGCCGAGGACGAGCAAGCAGGGGCCGTGAATCCATGGCACAAGCAGCTCCTTGTCGACGCCGAGGATCCCGGAGTGCGGGCCGGCGCAGCTTCGAGCCCTTCGTTCTTCCCCCGAAGTGCGGAATGATGATCGTAGCCGGTCCGCGAGCCGAGATTTGGGCAAGAAGGCCCTTGTAAGAAAATATTTTGGTCGTGACGTGGCCCGTGTGGCCCTTAAACATTATGCTTATGCCACTTATTTTAGCTATTTTCTACGCTTTAAGCTTTCTTTATTCCTTGCCTGCATTTGCTTCCTTTTTTGACTAAGTGTGGGTGCCGCACTCTAGACGCCTCGAGGGGAGGTGAGTTAGGGTACCATAGCTCGAAGCGTAGGAGGCCTTCACTCGACCATCCTCGACTCGGGGTGCTCGAAGCAACACGTTTACTTAGTCTTCGAGGGAGCATTCGAGGTGGAAAAGGCAAAGAGTGCGTCGAGCGTTTTGAAAAGAACTAAGGGTTTTTTCGAGGACTTCAGGGGGGCCCCCCTGGTCTAGCTCCCGAGGGGGGTTTGACTCTGTGAAGACAAAGTCGAGCCCACCTTGCATATGAACGAAAAATAAGGAAGCTAACTCGTATAGCCTTTATTCATTCATACTAGCGGTTCATTACGTAAAATGTACAAGGCCTCGAGGCCTAGGGAAAAAGCGACGTAGGCCGTTCGATGTTCCATGCATTGGTGAGGATCGAGCCGTCTTCATCAGCTAGCTTGTAGGTCCCTGGTTTCAACACCTCGACCACGATGAATGGGCCTTCCCAAGGTGGAGTGAGCTTGTGGCGTCCCTTGTTGTCTTGGCGTCGACGGAGCACGAGGTCGCCGACCTCGAAATCTCTCTTGCGCACGTTCTTCTCGTGATATCGCCGCAGCTTCTGCTGGTAGTGTGCAGAATGTAGGAGCGCCATGTCTCGAATCTCCTCGACTTGGTCGACAGCGTTAGCTAGCGCCTCGTCGTTGGTCTGCTCATTGTAGGCCTTGAGTCGAGGGGACCCATACTCGAGGTCGGTGGGGAGGACAGACCTCGATCCATAGACCAGAAGAACGGAGTGAAGCCGGTGGCTCAACTCTCTGTTGTCCATAGACTCCATAGGACTGATGGAAGCTCGGCCGCCCACTTTTTGCCGTGCTTGTTGAGGCGGTCGAAAATTCTCGGCTTCAGCCCCTGCAGGATCATGCCGTTGGTGCGCTCGACTTGGCCATTAGTTCGAGGATGGGCGACTGTCGACCAGTTCACATGAATATGATGCCGATCATAGAAGTCCAGGAACTTTTTGCCCGTGAACTGAGTGCCATTGTCCATGATGATGACATTAGGGACTCCGAAACTGTGGATGATGTCGGTGAAGAATTCGACCGCTCGTTCCGAGCGGATGTTGGTGATAGGTTTGGCCTCGATCCACTTGGTGAACTTGTCGATGGCAATGAGCAAGTGGGTGTAGCCTCCTGTTGTCTTCTTGAGGGGTCCAACCAGATCGAGCCCCCAGACCGCGAACGGCCATGTGAGGGGGATCATCTGGAGCGCGTGTGCTGGAAGGTGAGTTTGCTTGGTGTAGAACTGGCACCCTTCACATGCTCGGACGAGCTTGATGGCGTCTGCTGTTGCGGTCGGCCAATAGAAGCCTCGACGAAAGGCATTTCCGATGAGGGTCCTTGACGCAGCATGGTGGCCACAAGCCCCCGAGTGCATTGTCTCTGAGCAAGCTTCTGCCCTCCTCGATAGAGATACAACGCTGGAGTATGCCGGTCGGGCAACGGCGTTATAGCTCCTTGTCGTCCCCGTAGAGGACATACGTTTTGGCTCATCAGGCCAGTCATCTTGCCTCCGTTCGGTCCTCGGGCAACACCCCTCGAATTAGGTACTCGAGGAAGGGTTGTTGGCGGTCCTTATCGACGATTTTATACCGCCAATTAGACATGAAAAAGGGTGAATTATATATTCCTATAGGCATATACATGTACAACTAACCCAAATCCACGTGCACTAGGAAATATACTGTCATTGCAGGAATCATATAAAAGTGCAGGGATTAAACATCAAAAAGGCGCTTTCTGAAAAGCGCCAAACCAACCTAAGAAGGGAAGAGCCACCTCGGGACCAGAATGGGCCGAAACACCGAATCATCATGGCCCAGGCCCAAGGAGGAACCGACCTGACAAAGTCGATCAGGGGGAGGCGGCACCCTGGCGCGCTCGCGCCAGGGGCGCGCTCGCGCCCTCCCGACTGCCAGGTGGGGCCGGCCAGTTGGAGGTTGGTACATTGATGGCAGAGGAGGGCGGTGCGCTGGTGTTCTTTCCAAATCAGCCCCTGAACCGACCTGACCAAGATATAAAAGTGGAGAAGAAATCCATTCTACACACACATTCATTTGGTCTCTCTCTCCCTCACCTCCACTTGTTCCTTAGCTTAGAGCTAGTAGTGTTGGAGCTAGGAAAGCTACCAAGGAGAGCTTGTCTCCTAGGAAGAAGAGATTCAACTTGGTAATTATCTATGGAGTGTTCTTCCTTGTTCAAGTTCTCATACTTTATATATTGCTTAGTGTATGAAATAGAGCATAGTCTTGATCATGTTCATGTTGATGCATATGAACTAGAGCCTAGTTCATATGATCGTTCATAGCATGTTCATCCCCGTTCTTCATCGTTCATATGTTTTATAGAATTAGAGTCCATGATGAGAGTGGAGTAACGGTTCGATGTTCTTTCGGGTTTGCCTATGTTCTAGCTCGTCCATCCGTAGGGTGGGAGTCCCGGGGAGCATAGGTAGTTCTCTAGTATGCGGGCGTGGTGTCTGGATACGAGAGGGCCTTCGAATATGACGGCATGCCACGGTTGAGGGGTAGGCGGCAGGTGGTGACAGCCCAGTCCGTCCCTCGTAATCCCCCATGTCTGTATGTCGTGTAGGAGTTCGTAAATGCCTCTATCGGCTGGCAGACCAGCTGCGGGGGTCTCCCTGTTACTTTAGGCTCCGACTAGTCTCTAACTCTGTATAACATGTGACTTAGCTACTCTACGCTTAGCGATATACGACCAACCAGCTCCCAGTAGATTTATTCTTTGTTCTTTCCATTTCTTTTATTCCTTATTTCTCTTTATCCTTGAAGAGGAGACCAAGTGTGTGTCCACTATCCTCAAATTACCATTTATCTTACCCCTGCATAGCACTAAGGCTCATTTCAATGATGTGAAGTACCATATCCATGCCTTCCTTTGGGAAAATATAAATAACGATACCCCGACATACTTCCGGGTGAAATGCTACAATGATAGATCCGTGCGCTTGTGGATAATATCTTTAGAACACGACTATCACCCTCCGGCGTTTCTTGGTGTGACCACCGGATGTAACAATTCTAGTGATTGCGTTAAGAAATGCCAACAAGCATTTCGCGCCGTTGCTCGGGAAGGCATTGGTTAAAATAATCTAGCATGGCATGGATATAACTTCATTAGAAATAGTCCGAGTCTATGCAGCTAACTTTATGTTTTCTCCTGTTGTGGGTGAAAAACAGGATAGTGTATGTCCGGTTTCTCCGCGACAATTTCCATCCAAATCCGGGAGGCACTCCTAAGGAAGAAGAAGCCTAGAGCTACTCTTTCTTCGCTACTCCGTCGGGCGAGCCGAACCGGTCATTTTCGCACCTTCGGCGACCATCCCAATGGCTCGAAGACTCTCCGCGAATTCTCCGTCCGCCAAGCCAACGTGCCCACTGGGCCCGTTGTCAACGTGGCGGACAAGAACTTTGAGCTCAGGACTGGCCTGATTACTATGGTGCAGGGGATTCCATTTTGTGGACTCCCCAATGAGGATGCTAACGCTCACTTACAGCGTTTCTTGGAGCTCTGTGACACTGTCGTCATCAAGGACATCGGCCGACGTCATCGGGCTCCGCCGTTTCCTTCTCCCTTGTGGGGAAGGCGAAATAGTGGTTTTATAAGGACAAAGAAGCCGTGGAGCACATGGGGCTAATGCTCCATGGCATTCCTTGCGAAGTTCTTCCCCATGGGCAAAACAAATGCCCTAAGGGGAAGAATTGCTAATTTTTAGCAAACGCAGATGGAACCCATTCCTGAAGCTTGGGTCAAATTGGACTGTCCTCATCATGGGATGGAGGAATGGCTGGTGCTCCAAAACTTTTACAATGGGCTCACGCCCATGTCAAAAGGGCACCTCGACGCTGCGGCTGGAGGCGCATTTCTATCACTCACTGTTGATAACGCTACGGCGTTAATCAACAAAATGGTAGAAAATCAAGCTTGGGGGAAGAAAGGGCCCCAACCAAGCAACAAAAAGGCACGCACCCCGTGGAGGAGACGGAGGCGCTTGCAGCAAAAATAGACTGCTCTTGCAAAAGTTTGATGAAAGAGCCGCCGGAGATACATCCAAGATCACAAAGCCATAGAATCTCGCACAACATGCGAGGTCTGTGGCAATGATGGACACTCGGGGAATGATTGCCCCGAAACCCATGAAGAAGCATCCTATATCAATAACGGGTATCGTCAACAGCAAGGAGGTAATAATGGATGGAACAATCGGTCCCGTCCACAATATCAAGGTAATTCGAATTACTCTTCCAACTACAATTCGAATCATCCTACCCTCAAAGATTTAGTCCTTGGCCAAGCAAAGATCAATGAAAACCTTACCAAAAAGATGATGGCCAATGACAAAATCTTAGAGAACATCGATACCAAGATAGAAGGTTTAACTTCTCACGTTAAGAATCGCTTGAGCTTTAACAAAATGATAGAAAGACAGCTAGCTCAAATTGCTTCGACGTTCTGTTGATCCTAATGGTAAAACTTCGGATCAAGCCGCTAGTACTTTTGAAAATATTAATTCTCAGTGACCACGAGAGGCGGTAAGGCCACTCGTGATCCACCATATCCTAAACAAGCGGCCAAGAAACAAGTAGCATCGCGGAAGAAGAACCTTCATCATCGAACCACAAGGCGAGGCGAGAATCGTGGACAACCCCGGATTATCCGTGACACGACACATCCGCCACTCGCCACAAGAACCGAAAACAAGCCGTGAATGATCAGTTCACTCGGTTCATTGAGATGGTCGAGAAAGTACATGTGAGCGTTCCCGCTCATGGACGTCTTACATGTACCTTCTTATGCCAAGTATATCAAGGACATCATCAACAACAAGCGACCACGCCATCCACAAATGTGGTCAAACTAACGTAAGAATGTAGTGCGGCAATCCTCAATGACCTACCGAAAAGAAGAAGGACCCGGGATGCCCCACTATCACTTGCTCCATTGAGGGCAACAGCTTGACCACACACTCGTGATCTTGGTGCCGGTCGTGTCATGCCCAAGATGGTATTTGACAAGCTAAACTATACAAGGCCGTCACCAACAACGATCACACTCCAGCTAGCGGACTCCTCCTTACATTACCCAACGAGAATAGCCGAAGATATTCCCGTGAAAATTAGAGGATACTTCGTCCCAAAAGAGATTTCGTGGTGCTCAACATGGAGGCCACATTTAATCACCACTCATATTGGGACGACCATTCCTCGGCACCGTGGATACGTATTGATGTTGGAGCCGGAGAAATCCGGTTCAACATCAATGGGAGTGAGGAAAAGTTCCACTTCCGACCATGGAAGATGGAGGAGTGCAACATGATTCGCATCAAGTATGAGCCAACCACGAGGAGGTCACGGAAGTTGAAATCCGACCTCATGGTGCGAATCAAATTCCCAACATTATTTGGGAACAAGAGGCCAAAGTCGCAAGCCAAGAAAGCTACAAAGGGTGCCCAGAGCCAAAATGCGAAGAAGGAGCAGAGAGCTCCCAAGAAAGAAAGGAAGAAGGCCCCCGCAGAAGAAACAAAACCAAAGATCATTCCCGCGCACCCCAATATAAAGAGAAACAAAGGCAAAGCTCCGGCCCAAGAAAGAGTGGAAACCACGGTAAAATCAAATCCACTCAAAACTCCTGGGGCACCAAAATTGGTCCCTAAAGAGGAGGAGAAGGTGTCGAAGGTGGAGAAAACGCAAGCACCTCCTAGAAAGGATGATCAACCACCGTCCTCACCAATTGTCACCACACCACCAAAAATGGTGTGGAGGCCCAAGCGAGCATCTCCGTCTATTTCTCCCGAGACGACGCCTCATCATCAAGCTCAAATTGAGCGGGGAGAAAAGTCTCGCTTCACGGACTATAAAGCCGTGAGCCCCGACCGACGGGACAATCGGTAAGTTATCTTTTTATAAGTATTTCATATTACTTATGCTTACTTAGTCTGTCAAAATAAAGTTCTATCTTGCTATCCCTATTCCCGCTTAGTTTGATGTTTTGGAACATGTTCAAGCTTAGCATGTTCCATAGACTCATAGCTTGAGCATGGTGCTTAAGTTGCTAGTCTACCTTGGTCAACTTTTGTTGCTCATTGAAACAGATTACTAGTAGGAATATTGATAGTATGCTATGAGCTAACCTTGCAGGATGGTCCTCAATCATAAGAAAGTCCTACGACAGACTCAAAATAAAATAAAATAATTTGCTACCTCAGAATAAATTCTTTTAAGGGACCTCGTTTCCAAGCAAGCTTGGGGGAGGACCCCCAATAAGAGGTATGTACCTTGCTAACATTTACGCATATAAAAAAAATGCTTTGTCATCTCCTATACATATGCGTCTTAGAAATATTTAATTCAACCCTTGTTGAAATGATGAAAAGTTGCTCTGTCTCGTGACTCGCTTGTACCTTGTTTATAATCGGGCTTTCTCTAAAGTTTGAGTTTTTTTGGCTAAAACGTCTTATCCTTGAAAACTTGAGCTTAGTGGGTTGCATAGGCTAGAACCTGTCTAAGTTATTGCCGGGTATGATATAGTGCCACGAGCAACGCTATGACTCTGTCCTGAGTGAAAACCTGACTTTCGGAGTTTTATTTTCAAAATTATCAAAACAAAAGTTCCTCGGTGATTTTGAAATACCTACCAAGGCCATATGACGTAGCCGTCAATCTCATTCAAAAACCAGGTTGTCATATGCCGCTTGATCACTAGAAGTCTCAGAACCTCCGCAAGATTATGGTCTTACACTCACGATTGAGATTCACTTGCACCCACCAAATAAACTTGCCAACCTGTACACTGCGAGTTGCGCAACCTAAACTTTTCATCCAATCTACCCAAAAATGCCAACTCTTGACCCTAGAGTTGCGCACCTTCCAAAATAAAGCATGCCGACCCTTACACTGAGGACCGCGCATCCCTCATCTATGATCCATCAAAAACTACTCCTCGTTCATTCATCATGACTCCTTTCCGCCAAAAAATCTTCATCGTACGTACGAAAGAGAGTATTGGGCATTAGCATCTCTTGTTCAAAAAAAGAAAGAAAGAAAGAAAGAAAGAAGAGAAGAAAAGAAAAGAAAAGAAAAAGGGAAAAAGAAAGAAAGAAAAGAAAGATCTTAGTTTTTCCAAATCAAGCCCACACTCTCTCAAATTTCTCTTCCACCAATAAAAGGAGTCATGATGTTTGGAGTACCAAAAAAAATATTTAGATAGGAATCATTCACCCTCACACACTTACACATATCTCAATCAAAGTGTATGGTCTTAATCTTCGGACGGTTCGTTCCTTGACTTCACCAACTTTATGTGATCTAAGCATAGCCACCTTTCATACCTACCCAAAACTCCACTCTCACCCATAGTAGTAAGTTAGAAAGAAAGGCAAAAACACAATGCCTTTGGTGAGGTACAAACACTTTTGAGCGATTGAGAGAATCATTCGAGGAACTTGAGTTTCTTTTATAAAAACTTTCAAAAACCTCCTGGATACTTGGTTGATCTTAGGTAGATGATAAGCAACACTTGTGAATCTATTCTATCTTGCAATTTCCCAAGACTCGAGAAAGCCGGAAAGCCCCATTTTGTCTTGAGATAATAACAGGGTGAGCAGTCATGCCGATTATTTCAAATTTTGGTAGAAATCTTGCTTATACGCTTGGTACATTTGACTCATGATCGGCATAGTTGCAACTCCCGATCAACAACCTAAAAGGCCGAGCTTTGCTCTGACGAGCAAAGGGTAAGCTTGGGGGATCTTGTTGGCGGTCCTTATCGACGATTTTATACCGCCAATTAGACATGAAAAGGGTGAATTATATATTCCTATAGGCATATACATGTACAACTAACCCAAATCCACGTGCACTAGAAAATATACCGTCATTGCAGGGAATCATATAAAAGTGCGGGGGATTAAACATTAAAAAAGGCGCTTTCGGAAAGCGCCAAACCAACCTAAGAAGGGAAGAGCCACCTCGGGACCGGAATGGGCCGAAATACCGAATCATCATGGCCCGTGCCCAAGGAGGAACCGACCCGACAAAGTCGGTCGGGAGAGGCGGCACTGCGCGCTCGCGCCGAGGGCGCGCGCGCCCTCCCGGGGACGCTTGGGGCCGGCCAGTTGGAGGTCGGCACATTGATGGCAGAGGAGGGCGGTGCGCTGGTGTTCTTTCCAAATCAGCCCCTGAACCGACCTGACCAAGATATAAAAGGGGAGAAGAAATCTATTCTACACACACATTCATTTGGTCTCTCTCTCTCCCTCACCTCCACTTGTTCCTTAGCTTAGAGCTAGTAGTGTTGGAACTAGGAAAGCTACCAAGGAGAGCTTGTCTCCTAGGAAGAAGAGATTCAACTTGGTAATTATCTATGGAGTGTTCTTCCTTGTTCAAGTTCTCATACTTTATATATTGCTTAGTGTATGAACTAGAGCATAGTCTTGATCATGTTCATGTTGATGCATATGAACTAGAGCCTAGTTCATATGATCGCTCATAGCATGTTCATCCCCGTTCTTCATCGTTCATATGTTTTATAGAATTAGAGTCCATGATGAGAGTGGAGTAACGGTTCGATGTTCTTTCGGGTTTGCCTATGTTCTAGCTCGTCCATCCGTAGGGTGGGAGTCCTGGGGGAGCATAGGTAGTTCTCTAGTATGCGGGCGTGGTGTCCGGATACGAGAGGGCCTTCGAATATGACGTCATGCCACGGTTGAGGGGTAGGCGACAGTGGGTGATGCCCTGTCCGTCCTCATAATCCCCCACGTCCGTATGTCGTGTAGGAGTTCGTAAATGCCTCTATCGGGTCAAGTGCACACTCAGCCGGGGGTCTCCCCGTTACTTTAGGCTCGACTAGTCTCTAACTTCCGTATAACATGTGACTTAGCTACTCTACGCTAGCGATATACGACCAACCAACTCCCAAGATTTATTCTTTGTTCTTTCCATTTCTTTTATTCCTTATTTCTCTTTACCCTTGAAGAGGAGACCAAGTGTGTGTCCACTATCCTCAAATTACCGTTTATCTTACCCCTGCATAGCACTAAGGCTCATTTCAATGATGTGAAGTACCATATCCATGTGCTGAGCTATTTTACACCATGCCTTCCTTTGGGAAAATATAAATAACGATACCCCGACATACTTCCGGTGAAATGCTGCAATGATAGATCCGTGCGCTTGCGGATAATATCTTTAGAACACGACTATCACCCCGGGCGTTTCTTGGCGTGACCACCGGGATGTAACAATTCTAGTGATTGCGTTAAGAAATGCCAACAAGGGTGCGCGCATCCGTGGGCTTGAAGGCCCATCAATCTCCATGACCTCGCCCCCGTCGAGGGGCTCGACGACCGGCTCGGCCCCCAGCCCCTCGAGTCCCACTTCACATGGCTCGTGAAGATCTCTTGAGAAGACGTCCGGGGACTTGCGCTCGAGATGATGCGATCTTGGCGAGCTCATCACGGCTTCATTGAAGCGTCTAGGGACGTGGTTGAGCTCGAGGCCGTGGAAATTTCCTTCCAGCCTTGCGTACCTCATTGCGATGCTTCCATCTTTTCATCGTGGCAGCTCGAGGCCTTCATCACTTGGTCGATGACGAGCCGCGAGTCGCCGAGCGAGCGTCGAGGCGTCGACCCCGAGCTCGATAGCTATACGCAACCCGGCCACGAGTGCTTCATACTCGGCCATGTTGTTGGAGGCCGCAAAGTGGATTCGAACCACGTAGCGCATGTGGACTCCGAGGGGTGAAATAAAGAGTAGGCCCGTGCCGCTCCTCCCGTTTTCATTAGTGACCCGTCAAGTACATGGTCCATAGCTCGGCTTGGATTTGCGCTGGGGGCCGGACATCGGTCCACTCCCGGCGACGAAATCAGCCAACACCCGGGATTTGATAGCCTTTTATGGTGCATATGTGATGGTTTCGCCCATGAGTTCGACCGACCACTTAGCAATTCGTCCCACTACTTCCCTTGGTTCTGAATGATCTCCCGAGCAGGAACGATGATACAACCATCACCGGTGGCTAAGGAAATAGTGTTGGTGTTTTCTGTGTGAGCACGATCGCGTAGAGCAGCTTTTTGATTTGAGGGTATCGGACTTTGGCATCCGAGAGCACCTCACCGACAAAATAGACCGGCCGTTGGACGGGAGCGCGTGCCCCTCTTCCCGCCTCGACCACTATGACTACGCCGACCACCCGAGTGGTAGCGGCGATGTAGAGGAGGAGTGGCTCGGCCTGTTTATCGTGTTGAGCTGGTCTAGGTGGCACGAGCACGGAGGGGAAGTGAGCATGCTCTTCAGCCTTGAGAGGGCCTCTTCCGCCTCGGTGTCCACGCAAAATGCTCGGATTTTTTGAGGAGCCTGCATAACCAGGGCTTTTCTCCTAGGCGCGAGATGAACCGGCCGAGGGCGGCCAAACACCCCGTGATCTTTGCACCCCTTCAGTCTCGAATCGGCCCCATTCTCATGATGGCCGTGACCTTCTCGGGCTTGGCCTCGATCCACGCCGAGAGACGATGTAGCCCAAGAACATGCCTCGAGGTACGCCAAATACACACTTTTCGGATTCAATTTAATGTTCTTGGCCCTGAGGCACCCGAACGTTAATTTGAGGTCCTCGACAAGGTTTTCTACTTTTCGCGTCTTGACGATAATGTCATCGACGTACGCCTCGACCGTTTCCCCTATGTGTTTACCAAAAACATGGAGCATGCAACGGCTGATATGTTGTCCCGGCGTTTCAAAGGCCGAAGGGCATCGTGACATAACAATACATGCCTACCGGGGTGATGAATGAAGTCGCGAAATGGCCGGACTCCTTCATCTTTATTTGGTGGTAGCTAGAATAAGCGTCGAGAAAGGAAAGTACTTCACAACCCGCAGTGGAATCAACGATTTGATCTATTTGAGGTAAAGGAAATGGGACTTTGGGACATGCTTTATTTAAACTAGTGTAATCTACACATCCTCATTTTCCCATTCTTTTTTCTCTACTAGTACAGATTAGCTAACCACTGGGATGATGTACCTCCTTGATGAATCCGGCCTTCTCAAGCTTCTCGACCTCCTCGCGGATGATCCGCGCTTCTCCTCGTCGAAGCGGCGCAGCGTTGCTTCACGGGTCTCGAACCGGACGGACTTCCAAGGTGTGCTCGGCGACATCCCTCGAATGCCGGCATGTCCGAGGACTCCACGCAAACATGTCGGCATTTGCGCGGAGAAAGTCGACGAGCACCGTTCCTATGCGGCAGCCGAGGAGGCGCCGATGATCGCCGCCTTCTCGCCCGAGGAGCTCGGATCGAGCGGGATCTTCTTGGTGTCCTCGCGGGCTCGAAGCCGCCGGCCGTCGCTTGGGTGAAGGGCGGCGGCCTCGCCGCAAGACGCCGAGCGTCTTGGCTAGCTCCTTGGATACGATCGTGGACTCCCCGTACTCGACACACTCCACGTCACAGAGTATGTGTGCTCGTACGTGGAGTCGACGGTGATGACCCCCTTGGCCCCGGCATCTTGAGCTTGAGGTAGGCATAGTTGGGGATCGCCATGAACTAGGTATAGCACGGACGGCCAAGGATCGCATGGTAGGTCCCCTCGAAACCGACCACGTCGAAGGTGAGGACCCCCGACGAAGTTCGAGCGCGTGCCAAAGTAGACAGAAGGTCGATGCGGCCGATGGTGAGCACCTTCTCTGCCGGGGACCACGCCGTGGAAACCCCCGCGCTCGGCTTGAGCCGCGCCCCTTGTGATGCCGAGCGGCCGTGAGAGGGTCTCCATGTAGATGATGTTGAGGCCGCCGCTCCGTCCATGAGAACCTTGGTGAAGCGGGTGTTGACGATGATTGGGTCGACGACGAGTGGGTACGCACCCGGGTTGGTGACGTGGTCCGGATGGTCATCACGGCCGAACGTGATGGGCGCACGCACCCGCCGAGGAACCGAGGAGTGCGGGCTTCACCGAGAAGACCTCCCTACGCCCTTCGGTTCTCGACGGTCATCCGGGTCATGGGCCGCCGTAGATCATGAAGCGCTTGGCAATGGGTGGGAACCCGTTGTCGCCGTTGTCATTGGCCCCGTCACCACCTTTATCCTTCTTCTCGCTGGTCCCTTGTCGATGCCTAGCTTTTGAAGTAGCCTCGAAGCATGTGGCAGTTCTCGAGGGTATGCTTGGCCAGCTCCTTGTGGTATGGGCATGGCTCCTTCAGATCTGTCGAAGATGGCCCCGTCCGGAGGGGATCGAGGCTTTGCGCTCGGCCGCGGCGACCTCGTCTTCCGTGACTCACGCTTGCCTTTGTCGGCTGCCCTTCTTCTTCTTGCCATTCTTCTTCGCCCTTGCTCGAGCCCTCCCCGTTGCCGTGGGGCGGCTTGGGCTTGCTCCCATCTCCGCCAAAGAATGCTCCCACGGCCCGTCGCCGGCCGCGTAGTCTGGCGACGACGTCCCATGAGCTCATCAACGGTCTTTGGGCGGTTGCGCGAGCTCCCGCACGAGTTCCTTACACGTAGTGCCCGAGACGAATGCCAAGATGACGTCGTGGTCGAGGATGTGCGGTAGCTCGGTATGCAACTTGGAGAATCATCGAGCAAAGTCTCGAAGAGACTCCCCGGCCTGCTGTTTGCAGTTTCGGAGGTCCCACGAGTTGCCAGGTCGAATATAGGTGCCTTTGAAGTTCCCTCAAAAATCCGCCGGGTCGGGTCCATAGATTTGATTAGTGAAGCTCTTCGAGCCACCGCCGAGCAAAGGTCGAAGAAACAGGGGGAGCGCCGTATGATGGCCTTGTCCTCTGAGCCCCTCCAGCCGCGCACTGCCTCGAAGTCGGCTAGCCGAGCTCCGCTTAGTCTCCCCGTTGTATTTGACCACGCCGTAGAGGGTCAAAACGGGGTTAAGGGCGGGCGTGTTGCGGATAGCTCAAAGACTCGAGGGCCCGGCGGCCTGGAGCCTGCCGGTCTCGGCCGGCTGCCATAGCGCCCCTCGATGGGCGTTGTAACCACGATCCTCAGCGCCCGCGGCCTTGCGCGCCGATTGTCGTTGATGTCGTGGCGTGCATCTTGAGGCTCGCGGTTGTCGACGATGCGGTTGCGAATCGGGGCCCTACCATCTCGAGGGGGTACCTCTTGATGGACAGAACCCTCTCTTCCCCGCCGCGGCGGATTGGTCATTGCTCGAGGCCGCCTCGCGTCGTCCCGAGGCCGAGCTCTCGGCTTGCCGGGCGGCCGCGACTTGGAGGAGTCCTGGACCTCGTCCCGTATTCGTAGGGCTTCATGATTTGAAGGCGCGGGCATGTCCGTAACAGCATGGTCAGCGCAAGAACATTTTGGCTCGCTCGAGGAAGCGGGCCGGCTCGACCGTGCCTTCCGGGCCGCCCGTCGTTGACGATGCGGACTGAAGACGCCCGTGCTTTTCCTCGAGTGACGGACTCGAGGTGGAAGAGCCGGTTCCGCTCAAGGGAACGTTTGAGCAGTCCAGTTCACGCGCTCCGCGTCCATCTTGGCCTCGATCTCCTGAGTTGGGCCCACCTGCGCGCTCGGCATCATCTTTCAAGCCGTGGGTTGGCATGCTTTCCCGGTGGCTCCTCGCGAGGAGGAACCACTTGCAAGGCCCCGCGCCGGCTCTCGCTTGCCGGGTTGACGCTAGCCGCGGCGTCTCGGGAGTTTCGTGTCCGGACGAGGCATTGCCCTCGAGGCGAAAGCACTCGCGAGCCGATCATAGCACTTCGAGTCCGGAAGTTGTCGAGTCCGGCGGCGCGGACGGTGTCCGGGCCTCCCCGTGCTCTCTTCCTCGATCCATAGGGCGCATGTCTCCGACGCAGGCCGCGCCGAGGACCTGGGCGCCATCAAATCCGCGGTCCTACCGACGCCGGCCATACGATCTCCAAGTTCATGGCGGCACGCAAGAGGCTGCGGCTCTCCCGCGACCCCATTGTGGACTGGATCTCATTGGCATATGTGGAGGCAGCGTTGGTTAGCCCGAACGGAAGGCTCGCGACGAGCTCGGTAGAGCCCGTGCGGCAAGTAGTTGGGCGATCGCCGGGCCGTGAGCGCGCTCGAGGTGCCGCGTCGGGTTCTCTCGGCGAACGCATGGGCGAACGTGAAGTCGTGGTCCGCGTCAAGCGCCACTGCCTACGAGCCACACCCTGTCTCGCGCTCGGTGCCCCGTGAGGGTGTACCATGGCGTTCGGCAGAGCGGCGCGTGAGTGGCGTGCTCGGGGGCCCCGTGTGGGCAGCGATGGCTGGTGCCGGTGGCGCTCCGCCTTGGCGGTGGAGCCGGGTGCGCGGCGGCGCGCAACCCTACCGGAGCGTGGCGGTGAAGCGCGTTCCCCGCTTGGTTCTCCGACGAGAGCGAGGCCATGTCGTAGCTGTGCCGAGCGACACGAACTCCGAGGCTCCGAACCGGATCACCGTAGTGAACGGGAGCGATGAAGTGGAGGAAGCCATCCGGAAAATGGCGGGAAATCGAGTGAAACACGCTGCCCCCTACCCGGCGTGCCAACCGTCGGTGTTTCGTACTCGAAGGTGTTACACCAACGAGTGAATTTCTAAGCGTGCTCCCTAATCCGTATGGTGATGCAAGAAGAACACAAACGATTTATCCCTGTCGGGCAAAGGAATGCTCTACGTCCAACAAAGCGGAGAACTTGTATTATCTTGCACCGAAGTGCTTGCGGGGTGAATACAAGCGAGTCCTGACTTAGGCGTTGTGGAAGAGTGTTGTGAGAGTGTGAGTGTGATAACATGCCCTATGCTATGCCCCTGGCGCCCCTTTTATAGGCCAAGGGAGGCTCAAGGCTACACCGTAGTTAGGGGGCCGTGGGCGTGACTTCGAGGCCGGACGCCTGTCGAGTCGTCGAGCCGAGATGGAGATGCTTCCTTTGGTCCGGTTCGAGCCTGTGGATTCATGCTTCTCGCCGGCTCGAGCTTTGTAGCGGCGTGGGCGATGATGACCTTCTCGTCCTTCCCGACGTGGGCCGGCGTGGTCGAGGTACGGCTTTGGCGTGGATAGGGTGCAGGTGATGATGGCTTGCCCGGAACCCCGTTGTATGGGCATCGAGTGGGATGGACCCAGGTCCCGCGCCCCATGCTCAAGTCACGTCCGCCATCATTCCTCGAGCGGTTGGTGACGCGCCGAGGTCGAGGACCCGAGCGTGGGACTAGCGGCTGGATTTGGTGGTACGGAGGGTTGACAATTGCGTTCGGAGGGGGTGCCGCACGAGGCCGGTGCGCGCCGTACGAAGCGCTAGCAGTGGTACACCGCCACGCCCGAATCCTGCATGGCGGTAAAATAGTGACAAGTGATCGGCGTACTTCTCAGCTGTTTTGCCGTTGTAGCCATGGAGTTAGGCGGAAGCGGGCGTACTTTCCACGTTACGAGCCCTCGTAGCCATGTGGGCGTCGAGGAAAGTGATTTCGAGTGGCGGGTTCGAGCTCCTTATCGCTCGAGGGTTTAGTCACCATCTCGAGCGGCCGCTGCTCGAGGGGATTCGATCACCATCTCGAGCCGCCGCCGCTCGAGGGGTTCCGTCACCATCTCGAGCCGGGATCGCTCGCTCGGGGGGTTCCGTCACTTCCTCGAGCGGACGGGCCGTATCTCGAGACGGTTTGGTTTAATTGTTTAGCCATGGGCCTGGCCGTGGCCGCCTGCCATGGTGCGAGGAGGTGAATAGGGGATTCTCTTTAGTTAATCTTTGGGGTTTAGGGAGCAACACGGGGTTTGCTTACTTCTAAGCCCATAGACTTGAGACCCTAATCTAGGTACCCGACACCTAGTTTTGTAATTCAAGGTTGAAAATCGAACTGATGTGCAACTTGGAGATTGAAAATTATAGTTTATCCGTAGTTCAGTTGAAATCAGATTACCATACAAAATTGAAGGCTGGAAATAATATTTTACCCTTTTTTATCACCCAGAACTTGGAATGAGAAAAAAAAGAGAGACTCTACTGCTCGTTTTGTGACTTCTAATGTCCGTTTTGCATCGTGATTTGTTCTCCGGTAATCCGCCATGTATTTTCTAACGACGGCAGCTGCAGGATTGTGGAAGCGGTTTGCTGGACAAATGGGTCTTTTGGCTTTTGCTCGGCACCTGCCAAGAAAATTTAAGAAGATGTCCTTTGTCCCTATGAAAGTTTCCGCATATGACAACACGGTCTTTTTGAGGTAAAAAAATACATTGCTTTTGTCATATTATTAAACAACCAATATATGGACAGGTCAAAAGCGGGTGCTTGTCTGTTTTGTTTTTGCATACATGTAGTGATTGTTTAGTATATGATGAAACAGCTAAGTCATTTTGATTCCTCAAAATACAGCTAAGTCATTGCTAGTGTCACCAACGTTTGATATTCAGCACCATGATATTTCATAGTCGAGGTGAAATTCTTGGATTTATGAAAGACTTAACAATCGCAAAAAGCATTTGCCAAAGATGTTTTCATTAATCAAGAACCGAAAGTTGGGGGCTCGAAGACGATCGATACCGTCCTAGTCTCAACCATAAACGATGCCGACCTCGGATCGGCGGATGCTGCTTTATAGGACTCCGTCGCACCTTTATGAGAAATCAAAGTCTTTGGGTTCCTGGGAGTATGGTCGAAGGCCGAAACTTAAAGGAATTGATCAATAAGGGCACCACTGAAGGTGGGAGCCTATGCGGTTTAATTTGACTCAACACGGGAAATCTTACCAGTCCAGACATAGCAAGGATCGACAGATCGAGAGCTCTTTCTGATTCTATGGGGTGGTGCATGGCCGCTTCTAGTTGGTGGAGCGATTTGTCTGCTAATTCCGTTAACGAACGAGACCTCTACCGCTAACTAGCTATGCGGAGCCATCCCTCCGCGCCTAGCTTCTTAGAGGGACTATGGCCGTTTAGGCCACTTCAGTTTGAGGCAATAATGTGTCCGTGATGCCCTTAGATGTTCTCAATGCACGCGCGCTACACCGAT